>OZ030392.1:62691152-63423652 GCA_964023965.1 Melinopterus prodromus
AAGTGGAATATTGATTCACCGTTATTGGAGTTGTGCGAAATCGATTCATTTTTGCACAGTAATGTCACGGTGATTCATTCATAAGCACGGCTGGACCAACAAAGCTTGAGAACATCTTAAGCTGCGTAAACATAACAGTTACACAACAATAGGTAGGTACATACTTATCAAGGATCTCAAATGAATGTTACGATCTACACTTAGGAAAGAAAATAACTTTTTCTGACAATGGCTTCAGGTATGTTCCTTAATACGTGTATCCATGGGCGTATCCAGCAAATCGGAAGAGGGGGGGGGGGGGCAGTTGTCTAAATTTACATAGTGCCCTGAAAACTACCCTTAAATGAAAAAATTTACATTCTTCAGATAATTGATGCTTCTAATCATTTCAGTCTCTTTTCCTTATAGAAATTAACTATAAATCTAGAAGAATGTTTCTAAACATTTGTCAGTTAATTTACATTTGTTTAAATGTGTTTAAATAATTCGTTTTTCCCAAAAATCAATCTGAATTTCTTTTCTAAGTGCGAAATGGCAAATTATTCCTACATTATATCTTACATTATTCATTAAAAAATCCTTCCTATTGTTTAAACAATCATTATTCGTTTTCAACTTTTTTTTTATTATGCTAGAAAAGTCAGCTTTTTTTGTGAAATTAACTTACAATTTCCTTTTCGAGATATCTAATATACCTATTATCCATATTATCTAATAAACCCACTTTCGATTAGACAAATTCCATTTGTTTAAACTATTTCTGTTTGCAATTCACATAAAATTCATTTTTTAGATCGGTCTGGCCAACTGTTATTCTCAAGTGACAGCATTTATATTTTGGGATGATTTCCATTGACTAAAAAATTAAATATTATTCGTTTTCAATATCATTTATTCGAAAAAATTTAAATATATCCAAAATATTTTTTTCTGGGAGATTGGGCACAACATTTCTTTTTAAAATATTAAATTTCCCAAAGTCAACAAATTTTATTAATCAAATTTCTATCTCCATTTCTTATTCTGATTTCCTACCACTGTGTGCCGCAAGATAACGTTGATTTGTTGCTGTCTGGAAACTGTTCCCTGTACTCTAATTTGATGAAATATTGAAAACGAATATTATGTTATTATTCAAACACTGGAAATCATCCCAAAATATAAATGATGTCACTTCAGAATCACAGTTGGCCAGAGCGATCTAAAAAAAATAATTTTAGGCAAATGGAAAAAAAACCTTAAACAAGTGTGGGTTTAGTAGATAATACAAACTAGATATCTCGAACATGAAATTGATAAGACAATTTCACAAATAAAGTGACTTTTCTACCATAGAAAAAAAATTTAAAATGAATTATAATTGTTTGTTTAAATAATAGAAAGAAATTATTAAATGAATAATGTCCCTCTCAGTTAATAAACTGCCATTTCGAACTCAGAAAACAGAATGCAGACGCACTTGAGACGGACTCGAGTAAAAACGAATTATTTAAACAAACAGAATATGTTTAAACAAATGGAAGTTAACTGACAAATGTTTATAAACATTCCACAAGACTTATAGTAATGATTTTTATGAGAATGTAGATAATGAAATGATTGGTACGGTCAATATTCTGAAAAATGTTGATTACAGTCGCGGTCTCTGTTGTGATCATAATTGCGACCCGGTTATTATTTATAAAAAATTGTAGGTTAAATTGAAATCAAATTATTTACAATTAGATTTTATCCTAATCTTACTAAGTTGACAGTAACTACAGTGCTACCATATGTTGCCCGCAAAAATTCTCTAGATTGCAATTTAATTTAAACTAAAAAAAAAAATAGAGTAACCAGAACAAATTATGCACCATTTTGCTGTCTTAATATTATTATTTAATATTATTTATTCCTAATATTATTTTTGTTTTACAGTTTTTGGTCACCAATTATTTTCTCACTGCAGAAAAATAACTATCTTTTCAGCCCCCGGATTCATAATATTGTCACATAGGGTGTCCGGAGCATTAAACATAATCAGTCGCGAGGTTAGTTTGTGTTTTGGGAACCTTGTTCTAGGAGTGTGCAACGCTAAAACCAGTGGCGTGCGGTCCATACGTGCAGAGCGTGCAGTGCACACCCTAAGATTTAGGGAAAAAAGAAGGAAAATATTAAAAATAGTCTTGCCAAAAAATGATATATTACGTATTTATGTATATACCGACATATTTAGTAATATTTCTTCGTAATAATGATTTAATGTAATTTACACCACATGGTGTTAAAACTCCACTGCATTTGTCCGGACCAATCACACCATATCATTGCTACTTGCTAGAGCCGAGCGGTCCCGTCCCGACCGTCATCCGCCTTTGCGAGTACTGCCATGCCGTGCAGCCACAAACGGTGCACCAGACTGTGTACCGCTTTAACTTGGGTTAAAATCGGCGAATTCAAGAATCATAGCTGCTTTATACGTATGTAAATAATGTATGAGCCTTCGTAAACTCTACCAACGACAAATTTAAAGTATACTCTGTAAAGTGTAATTCAAAAACTACCCAACTAATTTTGATCGGACTTTTACCTATGCATTCTTTAAACTCCAATAAATAATCCGGAGAAACCCTGATCAGATTTTTTATGTATTTCGCTTATATTTGTTAATTTAAATTCGCCTTTGGGCAAACGTATTTCCAGCGTGCAGCAGCTCCGATGCACAGTTGACGTTTGGCGTTTGGAAACTTGTGTTGGAAGACTTGGAAGGGTTTGAATTATTTGTGTCCATGTTTTTATGATTTTTATTTAATAACTCACTAATGGTGATAACATTATGCATGTTGCGCCTATTGATGATAGTTTTGTCGTATTAAATTAAATTTATTTCAGTGTTACCTACACTACAGTCAGTTTTATTTCTGGTTTAAATCAATGTTACTAATAATCTAAGACGGATATTTATGCAAATGTCATCAATGTTCAATAGCATCAATAGCATGTAAGTAAATAACTTTAATAAAGGATAGGAGTTAAATAACACCCTCAATTTTGCAAGAATGGGTACTTATTATGTACAAGTTTTGATCAACAAATCATCATTAGCTAAAAACTAGAAAAACACAAATCAATCACAAGTAACAACGCAAAATTGTAACATAAAAAACACTGATGCATCATTCTGTTGCCTGATATCTGATGCCTTGTGCCTCTTGCACTTGATTTTGACTGTAAGCACATTTTTAGCCAACTGCTATCTTTTATTAAACATTTACAAGTATTTATTTTTCACTGCACACCTTATGAACAAAAGCACCGCACGCCACTGGCTAAAACAACAAACAAGTCGACACCAGGAAGGTCGGCTACGTCCCAATACCTTGGAGAACCACTATAAAGGATTGAAACCATTTTGTATACAGTTAGTTGTTTAGTAGTTATCAAGAACGATACCAATGTAAACTACAGAGAATAAATTGATTACTTAAACAGTTGTGCAGCGTATTTATCCCCTCGGGGAAGCTACCATCTCCGCTACAGCCCCATTTGAGATGCAAAGACATAATGTGACTACCCACAAAGGGGTAACCACTTACTAAATGTCAGAATATGATAGTTAAAGTGGCTTTAACTAAAATGAACTTCAAATTGAAGTGGGCTTTAAACACATTTTAGAGTTATCGCGTTTTTGATAATACAGTCAGACGTTATCTTTAGTAAAACTCGACTTTAAGTATTGGTATCAAGCTGGTTATGCTGAATTTGAGTTAATTTTGGTTCGTTGTAGTTGAAACTGCTAACAAAACCTGTCGTTTCAGGCATTTCACTGATGTGGCCAGGCACATAACTTTATCATACTATTTATAAAATTAATAGTTTAGCTGCATGAGATTCTATTTGATCGAGATCGATCGTGTCTGCATTAAAATCAAACAAGTTAGCCAGGATTTGACAGATATTTTGATTATATCATATAAATACAAAATGATAATAATAATAATAATAATAATACACTGGACACACTACGTATGCGTCAAGTTCGTAGATTGGCTGGATTGGATCCATAGGCTGCCACAATGCTGCCGCCAGCTACCACATGTATAAGGTTATCTATGGGCTGTCAGTAGTTGGTAGTATAGGTTATCTACGGCCGCGGTAATACCGACGGCGCACTTTAAGCTTAAGCTTAAGTTTGATCCCAGGCACCACATCGATAGACAAAATATATATCTCCGTCTCACGGTGTTGGAATCGAGACTACACATTGGCGCTATAGGACAAGCTCCATATAATCCTTAATACGTATATTGATAATTTTGACAGTAGGTACTGTCAAAAAGCCAGCCTTTGACACTACCTACTGTCAGAATGAAAGTAATTGTGAAATCCTCGCTAACTAAGTTTTAATGCAGACACGATCACGATCAAAAAGAATTTGCTCATAAAGCTAAACTATTAATTTTTCCAAAAAATGTCATAGACATAAAGATTATACAAAATTTCCTCTACTTTAATTTATTTTTTAACTATTTTGACGAAATTTGAGAAATGACTGCTCATTTGCAAAATCAATGAAAACTGCTTAGAGGAAACAGCCAGTTCCTTTGGACCCTTTTGAACAAAAAGCTTTTCAGCTCTAAGTTTGGTCATGAAACTTCTAAACTGAACTTTTTTCGGTACGAATTTTATTTTATTTCACTCAATGTTTGGCAAACCAATACTTTAATAACATATATTTTCTCTTATTTTTGCAGTTATTTCAGCACCCTGGGCGGTATTGAAACTTCATTTTACCCAGATCACCCCGTATATCACCTATAATTCCAGTCATATTTCCAGTGATATTACCGACTTTAGTCTTAAATGATTTTTAATCACGCCAATTAGTGAAGTATGTATTTTATCTTTTGTATCACTTAATAAAAGTGCGCCATTAGTTCGGACTGTATTCAAGGATGCAAATTCAACTGTCTGAACAGATATATATATATATATATATATATATATATATATATATATATATATATATATATATACGTGTTTTAGCTCATTATAATATTCATATTCCAAAAACCCTTGTGTTTCTAGAAACCAAGTCGCTTCAGTTCTGGTTAAACGTCAGTAATTTGAAGTTGACCACCTAAAATTTTATAATATCAATCGACGCCACTGACCTCTTATTTTGCATTCCAAAGGCGAGAATTATTAAGATAAGATTTCACGTGAAGTTGGATAAACGTGGTAAACAGGTATTTTTCTGGAAGCGACCGTTATTAGTGTGGTAATTATTTTGTGTTGACTATTAGTATTTATGCGCATAAAAATAGTTTCTTACATTTCCTATATCTAATTAAACAATTTACAACGAAATGTCCAATCTTGCAGCACGCGTCAGGTGATTTTTTTCGTTTCTTCAATTTTCCGTAATTCAATGTCAATTTCTGTATAATTTCCGTAATATCCTTCAGTCTACGCATCATATGTACAAATTATTATGCTATAATTGACGTGTTCTTTAGTAATTATTCCGTAAATACTTTTAGCACTTTCCAATATTCTAGAATATTATTTCGCGTGACAAATTTTGCGAGATTTTAATTATTATTTGTGTTTGAAATGGTGTTTTTTGAAAGACGCGGTACATCAATTTGGAAAAGTACAGTAGTAATCCAGGAGTAATAAAAAATATCTAATGGAGAGTACCTACCTCATTAGCAATAAAATATTGTTGAGTTAAAACATAGACTATAGCAGGTACTACTTATATAATTTTAACAAATTAGAAATAGCTATTTACATATTATTTTTTTGATTACCATATTTACACCTATGAACTCATATCTTATTTTTGTATCTACTATTTTCTTTTGCCTACAAGCCAAGCAGATTTGAACTGATCATTCATTCTTCATCAAATTCTACAGAATTCTGCAGAATAAAAAAGAAATAATTAAATTGAGAATTCATAATTTGCTGAATCAGCTTAAATACGGGTTTAGATAAAATTATTTCTAAGAAATCCGGTCAAACGCTGCAACTATGAATCATATTGTTTTGATGAATAAATTCTTGAATTTCGGTAGAAGAAATATCTCTCAGTTTTAAACCCGTTTTATTCTTTACATTCAAAAACTAAGTTTTTAACTTAAAATGAACGGTTTTAAATATTAGAGTTAATATGTAAAACTAATGATCTATTTGACTAAAACATGCATTTTTGACTTAAAATCAAGTATTAATAAGCTATACATTTATAATACTATAACATACAGGGTGATTTAAAAAAAAGGGTAACCAATCCTTGGCAACATACTTTCTCAATTATGAATCACCGTGTATTGTCTAGGTCTAGAATTTTACTCTAATATTTGATTTGTGCCACAGAACAGATTTTTGCATCATACAGTCAACAAATATTTTGCTTCTTCTATAAATTTCAATGTTTTACACAACCAATAAAAATCGAAATCACATACACAATTCATGAAACTAAAATAATATAAATATAAGTATAAACCAAATATATAGCATGTACCTTTTACAAATTATATATAAATATTTTTGCTGCTAAAGAATATTGTTTTTCTCCGAACAAAAAGATGATGAAAGATGTACTATCGTGGCCATATATTATGTCCCTTCTTTTGACGTCCATTTTCTGGGAAACCTAGGGGCGAAAATTTTATAAAATTTCTGTTGCTGTCCTTGATTAATATGCTACAACTTATAAAAATTAGAAAACTGTATGTGTTGGCATTTTCCCGATTTTTCCAAATTAAGAAGAATTGGCGTTGTTTTTGCCACATAAATTTTATTCGTTTAACTTTAGCAATTAATTACTTCGGAAATAAGCCATAGATTTCAACGAATTAAAAAGTAAAATCACCTGCGGAATGCTAGCTTTCAATGTGCCATTTTGTAAAATCATCGGATTAGTGGTTGACCAACAAAAAGCTATGCCAGAAATTCCGTTATTAGAAGAGCTAGAATAATTAAATATAGATTATAGGCTACCCAATAATTCATAGGTTTAAAGTTTATTACATAATCATTGTTTATCTTGCATTTTTCATACAAAAGATCGTGCTGAAACTTCGCGTGAATTCTGACGCTCTACGGTCTTTGGTGTGCTGCGGGGAAGGGAGGCGTTAGCGGTGCTGTCATGTCGGAGAAAACCGACACAGCTGAGAGAACCGCGGCAGCTTATTATCAATACACAAAAAGGAACGATAACTTGTCAAGTAATTTAAACTAACAATTAAATTCTTAATTTTTGCATAATTTTGATTATAATATGTGATCCGGTACGAGAGAAATCTCTTCTATCGACTGGCGTTTTTGTTTTCTTCAGTTCTTATACAATAAGGTTGTAAACAAGATTTTGATGGAAGCAGATAGATCTAATAATATGGAGTTAGCAGATTTTCCGATTAGTGGTGAATACCGCTTGATAAACCCAAAAAATATTTAAAAATTATGCCCGATTTTGTTATATAAATATACAAACTATTATAACAGTTTCAGCAGCTTATTTATTAATATTTAAATACCTGCACAAACAATATGAAATAAACACAACTCGTCAGCTCTGAGAACATAAAACTTAGAAATATCAAAAAACTTTAACAAATTTGGCATCGTAAATTTGTAGACACGTAGAATATTTTGCAGATCACTCATTAATTTTAAATGGTAATCCCGACACCCGATTTAAATTGCTAAGAATTCCCATTGGACTCCCAAATGCCTGTTCGTGGTTCTGTTATCTTATTGACTCATTTTGCTATTATTTTTTAATTCGGTAATCTGTCGCCGGATATCCAAATTTCTTTGGCGAGGCATAATCGCCGTGTCGTTATATTGTGTCCGTAAACACAGTTCTTCTAGTAACTGATGCACGTGCGATCCCCCACTACTGGGCGCGCCGCTGTCGATCCCTTCCCCCGCTCGCCCCAAAAACCGAAGAGAGCCGCGTCAATTGCAGCTATCATGAGATGCTTCAACTCGATCTTTTGTAGGGAAAATGCAAGATAAACAATGATTATGTAATAAACTTTAAACTTATGAATTAGTGGGTAGTCTATAGTTTATATTTCATTATTCTAGCTTTTCTAATAAAAGAATTGCTGGCATTGCATAATATAGCTTTTTGTGGGTCAATAACTAATCTAATGATTTTACAAAAATGCACATTGAAAGCTAACATTCCGCAGTTGATTTTCCTTAAAATTAATTTGAATTAATATTCAACATGGTAACTCATGTGTAACAATTGTAAGATTTTTCGGAATTACTAAACTTGTTGGAGGATTTTCCCAAATATGGTTCAAATATTTTCTAAATATGCAACAGACGTTCAGATTTTCACACACTCCATAGAGTGAAGACTTGCCTTACCTCAACAATGTGCAAAAATCGCTTTCCTGTATAACTCGTGGTATTGTGATTGATTTTATCTTGTAAATTGTAATTTTATGTGAATATTTTTATGGTTTTGATACCCATTTTTCATGTTTGACCGTATCATAAATAACCATATCCAAATACTACAATACCAGTTGCCACCAAACAACAAAACCTAATTCTTTCCTAATTTTAATTTATACAACAATCATTCTGGGTTTTCGAGTAATTTTTTCGTTAAACTATGGTAATATAAACTGTCTCGTGGGTGAAACACGTGCTGCCATTATCGGTAGTTAACTTTAAAAGATTACACCGCAAAGACAGGAACATCCTCTAGCCAGTGTATAGCCGCAGGTGGAAATGGTGGGGTCAGATATAAAGGTAGGCCCAGGTATCGGTGATCCGTAGTCTTTACCGGTGGTTAGCGAAAAATTTCGCTTGTAGCATACAGGTGGTACTACTGTATTGAGCGCACGAGTGCAAAGTTTCAAAATTGTCGACGCACGCACAAAAGTTCGAACGCGGCTGCACTAGTTCTTATTGTTTCGTTGTTTATTCGTTCTTCGCCGCGCTACTGTATTGCTCGGAGTTGAATATTTATTTATTTAAATTCGTAAACACTTTTACTGTGATCGATTAAATTATTCGTGCCCACTGAATTATAGTATTAACGACGGTTTGCTATAAGGTAAGTTTTTACTTTATTTATTTAAATTTATTTATATATTTAAAATATTTATTACATTTTTAAATGACTTAATTTGTAAAATGATTTATGGGATTACTGGTACACTATACACAATTCACAAAAAAAAAATAGGAAAATAGAAAAAAATAGAAAACAAATAAAACTAGTTATTGATACCTGAATATTTCCAATTTCGTCATACGTAAAATAAAGCTCATTTCTTCATAATGTGTACGTACATATATTCCCAGCTGTACATAATTACTCTTGGGAATGCAACAACAGCACTAATAGTACTTTAATATTCCTTATTAAGATAACAACTAACAATATGTAAAAATAGTATGTGCGTCGTGATAATCCAAAATTATTATCAATTACACAAAATGTGCAAGAAAAATAGTTATTACTTCGGTCATTATTAATGTGAGGTGTTAAAATACGCTGATGTATGAATATAACCTATAATTAGTATGACAAGAAACACAAGAAATAAGTCGATAAAGAATATAAAAATAGAGATTTTATGTCTTTTAGGTTGAAGTCCACATGACTTGATTGTAACAATAGCAGTATGTATTCATATTCTTTAGCTAAGACTATGGAACAGATGAAATGTCAAATTGACAGAATACGACCTTCGTTTCCAACAATATCTTCCATTTCTTATATTACAATTTATGTGCAAACAATGGCTGATCTTTTATTCTTTTTTTATTGAATGTCATTGACATGTGTCAAACTGCAACTGACATTCATCTGTCAAAATTCTGTTCAACCACTGGGTAAACATTAGGGTTTCCAATCCCGGACAATATACTGATCCCGGGATTAAAAACAAAATTAAAAGGTGTCAAAGTGTACGTATTGACATCAATAATAAACAAAATACATATTTCGGTATTCCCAAATACAGTTCAAATAGCCCAACCATACATTATAGATTTTTTACTTTATCATACGCAGTATGTAAAGTATTGTAATCATGCCGAAAAAAAAAATTGAGATTTTAGCGGAAATAGGTCTTTATGGGTCCCCTGAACATTTTTGACCAAGGTACAAAAAAATGTCTGTGTGTGTGTGTGTGTGTGTGTGTGCGTGTGTAAACGATTTTTGTGACGACGATTCCGGAGAAACTACTAAAGGTATCGGGACGGAAGTGCGTATTTAGTAGTTTTATGACCAAACTTAGATCTGAAAAGCTTTTGGTTCAAAATTGTCCAAAGGCACTGGCTATTTACTCTTAGCATTTTTCAACGATTTTCGTCATTTCTGTAATTTCGTCAAAATAGATAAGTAATAAATTAAAGTAGACGAAATTTTGAATAATTTATGCCTATGACATGTTTTGGTAAAATTAATAGTTTAGCTGCAAGAGCAAATTCTATTTGATCGAGATTGGTCGCATCTGCATTGATATGAAACCACATAGTAGCCAGGATTTTGACAAATATTTTTTTGTGCTGTCACACTCGAAAACAGCTGATTTCATCAGAGGTTGTAGAACGTTACCGCTCTAGTGCGGCAAATTACAAAATACAAATATCAAATGAAATAAGATCACCAATTTGATTGTTTGTTGATAAGAAATATCAACCCGTCTTTATATCTAATTCTAAAAACGATAAATTGAGTAGAAAAGTATAGCGATGACTGTAGTTTTATTTTAGTATGTTGGTACGGATGTGACATCTACAGTGACATGAACGAATATAAATCTGTCAGAATTTGAATTAGCTTTTTAAACTTGACGTTTCGTCAAAGTGGTACCAACCTAACATTTCCTATACAGAAATAAAACCATTTTTTATTTAATTTATTTTAAATACACGTTTCTCAAAAAGCAACACAATAAACATTGATGTCTCTCCTGCCAAAAACTAGATAGCGCAACGCGCTCACGTGCTACGGCGACGCTCCGCCTTCGGTGACGCGCCGCATCACCGCTCGTCGCGCTATTCCGTACTTGTGACATAAATAACTATTATTCTAATGACGTAGTGTAGGTAGTGTCAAATGCTGATGCTTTGACAATACCTACGATTTATCTCAATAAAATCGATTCTCAAGCAGCTAAACTATTAATTTTATATATTGTATGATAAAGTCATGTGCCTGGCCACATCAGATTTTTTATCTAAGTGCCCTTTCTGACAAAACTTTTCCACTAAAAAAGGCGATAATTGTGCGATGAAGAAATGTCAAAAGTGGCCATATTACCTCTGGCACAGCTCATCACAAACTCGAGATGCTTCGTACCAAAATATTACACTTTTTACTGTATGGTAAAAACCTTAAACTGGAAGAAACTGTTTCGCTGTATTTTATCTATTTACTAATTTTATATTATGTAGTACATCAATGAATCCAGGTAAAGAAATCCGCTACAAATTTCTTTATTTTTACGTTTATGTTTTCTTTCCTGTTGTTGAGTAAAGTAAATAAAAAGACTAAAAAGCACGTTGAAAAGGTTCGTGTTTGTCTCCATATCGAATTATATCTAGTACTTGCAAAATCTGTTCTTCTTATTATAGCAACATGTTGGTGTAAACGAACATTTTATGCTTGATACTTAATTTAATTAGAAAGGGTACTGCTATAGACTGATATTCACATACAGTGAGCGCGGAAAATATGGAAACATGAGAAAATCTTTGACACGGTTTGTTATTTTAAAAAATTCTCGAACACGTCGATTTTTATTTATTAAAATACACATTTCTGTGAAAAGTTTAATTACCGACCATCAATTATCACCGAGTAATTACGTCATTGACACTTTTTTAAAAGCCAATCCCATTTTTTTCTGATTTTGGTAGACCATGTAATTGTCTAAATGTCACTGGAAATATTTTATGGCCTTACATAAGAAAATTTTCGAAAAAAAGACAATTGAAAATAGTAAAATATTGATAATTTTAGAGAAGATAGCAAGAAACGCAATAACTTAACGTGATATGCAACTTTCGATCTCAGATTCGCATTCAGCGCAAATACATCAACCGAAAACGGCTTTTCGCATTCCATAAACAAACAAAAGTTATCAATATTACTCTCGATTATTTCTCGAACAATGTTCTTATGTAAGCCGATAAATTTTGTGATCATGATCAAAAATTTAAATTTCCATATCTAAAAAGCTCAAATTAATTATAAATAACGTATTAAAAAATGACGACCACTTAGTGTATGACTATCTTGCAAGATTATACACTCGCCTGGAGTGTATTCCAAAACTTACGAGGATGACAATTTTGTGTTTTATGGTGACAATTCGGTGTTTTTTCGTCGTAGATTTTTTCGTTGACTTTTTGCATTCTGTTTTTTTTCTAGAAGTCAAACGTTTTTGTGTATGTGGCTATGCATAAGTTTATTATTATTTATTACTGTTACTTAGCTGCCTTATGGATAAAGTTATCATTTAAGCAATTCAAAATGAAGTAGAATAATTACAGAAAAACTTATTGAAAAGGACCACATTTTTTAATTACATTTAAAATCATCATGCTTACCAACCTTACTGCTTTTTGCTTTTTAAAGCATGTTTATAATTTACTAAAACTGTTAGCTTGTGCTTCCTTATGGGGCCAGTATAGTAGGTCCATGGAATTTTTTGTTATGTTACTGTGCATAGCAAAAAATTCCATGGTACGACTACAGTAAAACAGTAGTCGTACCAACTGTTGACATAAAAACATCAAGAAAAATAGTTCGTCGCATTAGATATTCGAACTTTTATTGCAGTATTTGAAGTCAAAATGGCCAAATTTTAAATTTAACCGTTCCATTCAGTGGTGCCAATAACCTGGCAATTAAGATTACATTCACACCGTTTAGCACACATTTATTTTCTAGCAAAGAGCAATAAACCAGATGGTGTAATAGCTTTGTTTGCTATAAACAAATTTTTGTATTTCCCCTTCAAATTTGAAAATTCTGTCAAACTGTACTTAGGTGTTGATGGCATTATACTTTTAAAACAACTTTAATAAAGAAAGATTATATAATAGTGTAATTGTTAACATATAACGCAAAATTTGTACTCATGAGATACAATCGTTAGAACTAGACATCTCTGGTTTTTCTGCTATAATTTATAGTATAAAAATACATATTGCAGAATAAAACAAAGACACGTAAACAAATACGGATACGAACAATAGTACAAAACTGATTTATTTTGAAAAATTCGGGTTTTTGAAAATCTCTCACACTTAAATATAGGTCAACCAAAATAATAGCAATAAATAAATATTTGTCAATTTGAAGTACATGTTTTCATTTGTAATTTCGTAAATATCCTAGTAATGTATAACATACATATCTGTTGTTTTCACTTTCAACAATCCTAGTATTACAACATATTTTTTAAATTATCGTTCCAGTCTTTTTATTTGCAGTAAACGTTTTTGGAAAGATTGTGCGTTTGTGTTCTACACCTCTATTTATTAGTTTTTTATTATTTCCTTTTTTATATGTAGTATGCATGTGGTATAATCTATGTATTAACAAATACAAAACCTAATATGATGTATAGAGATCATTAAAAGCAATAAAATATAAGTAAACACTTGAATAATACCATTTTGATTGTGCATTTTGGTCATAGTCTGTCACAGTACACATAAATACAAATAATATAAACACATAAATACATACATTTCTTACAAATCCCGATAAAATCATAAATAATAATTTAAATTAAGCTCATAGGTAAAACATTCATTTAAATTTTCAATAAATCTTATTTTCTGTACAACGATTGTATACATTAAAAATCGGCTTACAATGTGTATAAATAGTGAAAAAATGAAAATTCAAGGCCAATTAAGAATACATTTATGTAATACATTTTTAAAAACTATACGGTTAACACAAATTGCACTAAAAATTTACGTTTTTTGTGTATCATGCATTATCACCGGAAATCTGCCCACAGGCAATTCGATTGGTCATTGGGAACTAGGTAAACTATCGATTACAAGATTTGAACGTAACAAACAAACAAACAACAAGTAAAGTTAAGATAAGCGTAGTAAAAACACACTTTATTAATGGAAATCACTGGGGAAAATCCCAGTGGAATAAAACATGTGTTTTCGTGTACTTTTCTACTGCTGAAGGCAAGGAAATACACTCAGTTCTTTCGATTCCTTTGTCTTTAAAAAACAACTAAAGAGGACGAAGTTTTTCAATGAGTTTTGGATAGTAGTGGGAAAACTCATTTTTGACGCACCCTGTGTGTTAAACAAGCAATGGATACCATTGCTTATTATTATTGAATGTCGTTTTTGAATGACCTTGAAACCTTCAAAAACATGTTTTTTTGATCGAACTTAGGCTGGGAAGATAAAAATTAGTAAATTTGATGTAACTTTCAATGGCTCTTACGAAGCTATTTACATTTAAAATTGTCTTCCCAGGTGCTTTTCTTATATATTTTATCGATGTACATCATCTAAACACAAAAGGTAACAACATTTTTATCGATTGAGTTGTTCCCGTCAGCTGGACCTTACCCAAAAAAATATATGTACAGTGATTTGTAATTATAGACAAACATTTTGCGGACAGGAAACTAAAGGATAACTTCATATTTCGTGACGCCATTTAATTAAACAAAAAATAATCAAATCAAATTGAAGTAGTAATTTTGACAATGAACCAAATTTAAAAGTACTGTACATATTTTTATTTATAATTTGGTATGTTTTTGCATTTAATTTTTACCTCAAGTTATAAATTATCTTGTATCAGTTCAGTTTTCAACATTGTGTATGTATCAGCATGCATTTTGATCATCTGTTATAGATAAAAAGTGTGTACAAATATCTTCTACTTTTTGTATTCTTCGTTTTTGCATTGTTTGATTTGTATTTTCTTCTTCTTTCTTTTGGTAATACTTGAAGGAACTAAAAAGAACAAATAAGTTTATATCTAGAGAGAAATATCTGCAATGTTACAGAAAATGGATGTAATAAGCAACCAAAAAAAATGTAAAAGAAAAATTAACTGTAACATCGCTGGTTATTGGATACCAGCAAAATTTCTATATTGTTTTTAAAGAATTCACTTATCCACAAACATACCGCAAGAGTAAAAAGGTTGGGAAACGCTGATATAGAATCTAAGCACTTTCTATGCCTATATCTGATTAACACACACGGTGCGTCAAAAATGAGGAAAAAACATGGTTAAAGTTAGGTCTAAAATCAAGTGCGTCACTTTTTTTGGAACTATAACAAATACTATTAAATGTTAGTATTAAAAGTTCTTCAAAATTCATAATATTCTGGCAATAGCGGTGAAACAGTTGCAAGAATATTGCTATCGGAGACTACACAGGTCCTATGACAGTTTTACGAATTTCAACAGACTGACATATGATATATTTATGCATAATCAAATACAGATTTATAGTTATTGAAAAATGTCGTATTAATATTTAATTAATTCACTGGTAGAATATATTTACTTCACTTGAAAAGTAATGTGCTGTTTATAATACAAGCCCCAGGTTAATTCGGACAATATACTAATTAATTCACGTAATGAAACGGACAAATCAAAAAGTGCGCATAATATCATACTTAAGCAACTCACTCGCATAAAAAACTTAAACGAACAAACTAATTATCAATTACACAAATGAACATAATTATAAAACAGTTTCCACTTATTAACTATTTAATAGTTCGCTTTTCTCGCCGCTGATTTGCATTAGATGCTAAAAGCCTTGATTCTGCGTCTTTGCCTGCGAAAAAAAATAACAGATTGTGCAATATATTTACCTTATTCCCGATTCAACACAATACCAAGACCGTATGATATCGAGTTCCGATTGCATTGTCGTTAACGAAGATTCATTAACCTCAAAGCCTAAGAATTTCTAATAATGGCACTCGCTATACGACCACCTTCAACTGAATGTAAGCGAAGAGGCGTTTTATTAGCAAGAATCAAATTTGGCACTGCGAAATCGGCACCTTGGATGCAGATAGGTCAAGCGAACAATTTAGTTTAGACATAAACATAATAAACATACGTTGGGTCAATGTTATAACAGTTTTGACCTCGATTGTATCGAAAAGGAAGAATTTTTATGCGTTATCAGAGTTCCTGTTCGATTGATTGATTAGTTATAATTAATTGGGACGAAGTTTTTTAATTGTCTTCATTAGCATTATCGTCTGTGCGACAGTACCGAAATTTATACAAAAATGCTTTTAGTTGGCGACTTGTAGCACCTGTTAAGTGTTAATGATTTGAAGGAGAAACATCCACGTTTTTTTTTGAGATGCTTGAAACATCTGAAAAGATTAAGCAAACAATTTTTTTTGTTAATATTATGCAGCGAATTTTAGCTACAAGGCTGTGGCAGTTGAATTACATGGGATTACGAATTGTAATATTGTTACCCACCGTAATATTTTTAAACACGTGTAGCGAAAATTTGCTGACAAATGACAACTAATGTTTATTTTTACACAATCGTAATAATACCAATGCGAAACTTTGTTGTGGGTATGTTGAAATTTATGGAATTATTTTCGTAAATAAAAACTGCGTTAGTTTCAAAAGTCGATAACAAATTTATATTATTTTGTTTTATCTTACATTACCCTGAGTGCCAGCATTGTCTGGTTAATTTTAATTTACATCATTTTAATGTCAAATCTTTAATTTTACAACTGAACCGCCATTTCTGCAATTTCGTCAAAATAGTTAAATAATAAATTAAAGTAGAGGAAATTTTGTATAATTTATGTCTATGACATTTTTTGGTAAAGTTATTAGTTTAGCTGTATGAGCAAATTCTTTTTGTGTCTGCATTAAAACTTAGTCGTTTAAAAATGCTAAAAGTAAACATTCAGTTTCTTTGGACCCTTTTAAACCAAAAGCTTTACAGCTTTACTCCAAGTTTGGTCATGAAACTTCTAAATAAATAAAGTTTCGTCCCGATACCTTTAGTCGTTTTTCCGGAATCGTCGCCACAACATGGGTACACACTAGGGCTTCCAATCCCGGACAATATACTGATCCCGGGATTTCGAGATTAAAGATTTTGTACTCCCGGGATCCAGGGATTCCTGAGAAAAACGAAATTTGCCGCATCAAAACGCCTGGGATGACAAATCCAGTCAGTAAGAAACGCCTAAAATATATTTTAATGGATAATATCTTTTACCCCGAAACTTGATCAACGTTTTCAAATTTTACAAGTAGAAAACCAAAATTGACGGTTTAAAATGTAAAAGGTGTCAAAGTGTGCGTATTGACATCAATAATAAACAAAATATATACTCCATTAGATAATAACCTGCTCTTACATCGTAAATTTGTTCAAAAATTTTCATTTTTGTAGAATGTTTCAAGAATAGTCACAGCAAAAGAAGTTGTTTGATGGAGCCAAATTTTCAATTTTCCAAGTTGATGCCCATAAAACAATTTGACGTATTTTAGTTTTCTTCATTAAGATAAAATTGGATAACTTTAGAATTCATATGCCATGGATGTTTATTCATGTGAAAACGTTATTTATTGTTCAAAATTGATGAAATATTCAGTGCAATTTCTTAGAATATTAAATATCCAATTTCTTGTCATGAAAAACATTAATATTAGATACCTGTACGTTTTTCGGTTTTCTGAAATACAGTTCAAATAGCCCAACCACACATTATAGATTTTTTTTAATCTAAGTGTCATTTCTGACAAAACTTTTCCACTAAAAAAAGCAATAATTGTGCGATGAAGAAATGTCAAGCGTGACCATATTACCTCTGTCACAGCTCATCACAAACTCGAGATGCTTTGTACTAAAATATTACATATTTTAGTTTAAGGTTAAAATCCTTAAACTGGTAGAAACTGTTTCGCTGTATTTTATTACCTATTTACTAATTTTATATTCTGTAGTACATCACTGAATCCAGGTAAAGAAATCCGCCGCAAATTTCCTTATTTTCACGTTAATGTTTTTTTCCCCGTTGTTGAGGGTAAAGTAACTAAAAAGACTTAAGCAAGTTGAAAAGGTTCATGTTTGTCTCTATATCGAACTATATCTAGTACTTGCAATAGAATATTATTCTATGAGCAAGTAATGTAAGCAATTTCTCACGAGAACGAAGTTTGCAGCACGAGCCGTAGGCGAATGGAATACTATACTTTTTCTACGACCATGCAACGAAATTTTATAAATTAATTTTTGTGCATATAGTAACGGCTGTATGTCACTATGACGGTTTACAGGATTTTGACAGATTAAAATTGTTTGGTGCGCTTGTCACTTAGCGACGTTGTCAATGCCTTGACAATGTCGCTAAGCAGTATATCAAAACAATATGGAAATGAAAAATCCAGAGCTGTGATTGGTTCTAAAGCCGTGAGGAATGAAATATTACTCACTACTCGCGTGGTATGAGAAGCCAGGAATGAATAATTTGTCATGTGTGTGGGGAATGGTTAGTATTTCTTATCATAAATTGCCATGATAATGAATGCATTCCTCAATAGGAGTAGAAAATAGTATATTATTCTATGAGCAAGTAATGTAAGCAATTTCTTACGAGAACGAAGTTTGCAGCACTCGCCTACGGCTCGTGCTGCAAAGCGTTCGAGTGAGAAATTGCCATTACTTGCGAATGGAATACTATACTTTTTCTACGACCATGCAACGAAATTTTATAAATTAATTTTTGTGCATATAGGGACAGCTGTATGTCACTATGACGGTTTACAGGATTTTGACAGATTAAAATTGTTTGGTGCGCCTTGTCACTTAGCGACGTTGTCAATGCCTTGACAATGTCGCTAAGCAGTGTATCAACAATTTGGAAATGAAAAATCCAGAGCTGTGATTGGTTCTAAAGCCGTGAGGAATGAAATATTTCTCACTACTGGCGGGGTATGAGGAGCCAGGAATGAAATATTTGTCATGTGTGTGGGGAATGGTTAGTATTACTTATCATAAATTGCCATGATAATGAATGCATTCCTCAATAGGAGTACAAAAAATCTGTTGTTCCCATTATAACAACATGTTGGAGTAAACGAACCTTTTATGCTTGACACTTCATTTAATCAGAAAGGGTGCCTTTCGACTGATATTCACACTTAAAAATAGCAGCTGAATTGATTTATTGTAGGTCAGCGCCCACATTTCGTTAATTAACACAAAATAAGAAAATAATTATTAGACTTTATCAGACTGCGTATGATCAAGTAAAAATCTATCACATTATGGATGACACATTATGCATTTAAGCGTTTGACAGTTGACAGATCGTTAATTTTAGGGACAATTGATTTTTCTCGTCGCATGACATTTGCTAGGATTAAACGCAAATCTAAAGTCATATCATTCAATATGTTGAGATAACCATTAAATTTCAATTTTACTCACATTCATAAAGAAGCAGAAGCCGGATCAAGCAAAACTAAGCACACGTACAAAGACATGGACAAAGGCATGGACAAAGACATGGACAAAGGCATGGACAAAGATTTGGACAAAGACATGGTGTGCACCATCTGCGCCGAACCTTTCGTAAAGCCGCAGACGCTCAACTGTTCGCATACGTTCTGCCGAATGTGTATAAATCAGTGGAAAATTAAAAACAAGTTCTGCCCAATATGCCGGGCCAAGATCGAGACAGTCACCTCTCCTTTGGTTCTTGACAGTTTAATTGATAAGATGATGGAAACGTTACCCGAAGACGAACAACAACATAGGAAAGAGATAATCGCTGAACGCGAACAACAAGAGGAAGCTGAAAACGCCCAAGAGAAAAACAACAAGAGAACCAGGCGTAACAATAACAATCGAATTACCCAGCCGAATTTGCGGAGATCCAAGCGTATCAACCAATATAACCAACTGAATTTGCAAAGTACGAAGCGTAACAACAACAATAGGAGCAACCAGCAACCTAATTTGCAGAAGATCAGACGGAACAACCGAATCATCCACCCGATTTTGCCTCCGGCCGCCGACGTTCATCTGATTCCGGCGCCGGTGCCCGGCTCCCGGGTCCTGGCTTTGCTATGCAATGTGAAATGTGTGGTCTTAGAAGTGGTATCCATTTTTGCTTTGTATTGGTTTATTAGAAAATAAACAACAAAATCGATCAATTTGATATATTTGCTCACTTTAAATACTAAACTTACTCATAAGTAAAAGTCAAATCCCAATAAAAGAATAACAAATATTTATTTACAATTAAAACAAAAGAATAAAACAATGCAATGAAACTCTAAATCTACCAAATCTTTTGAGGAGTTGTCAGATTATACAAAACGCATTAAATTTAAATTAAAATTAAAGTATGGAAGTAATGATCGGCTAACCATTTACATTTACACACACTAAAAAACTACGTTTTAGTATAAAGCAAGCGGGAAGCTTGCGAGTGGTTTACATCTCAAACCGCTCTGTATCTCTTCTGGATCTTTTCTGGATGCCAACGAATCTACGCCTCAACTATTCCCTCCTTGACTCCATATTTAGGAGAACAATATTCCCACATGTAAATATGCACTCGCTTGAAAATACACTAATCACTAACCTAGTAGTAAAATACAGATTTCATGAGAAACTCATAAATCTGTTATCAAAGGAAAACCCCTATATGTATGGGAATAAAAACCATTAAAAAGTTTCACACGCGATAAGATTACGTGTCGTATGTCTCTCACAGAGCAACGCGCGATAACGTTGGTCCATAAACAGAGCAATAGCAATTATCACATTCCTCCGCTGTTAAATAAAATAATTATTACAAAAATAATGCCAATTATTACAATATCTTACACGACTAGTTTAGCTGGGTTATACTATAATACTAGTATTACCGATTTAATGATGCCAATATCAACCTATTACAGTGTTCATCTGGGTCTGCCCACCAAGACAAAAACTGATTATTTTTCTTACCTATCTGAAGCTTTCTTCTTCTCATTTAATGGTTATAGCATTAGTGCACAATGACACTAGACAGTTTCTTTTGTATTTGTTCCGTACAATTAAATGGTGTGACCAGTTTAGCAATTTTCTTACAAACTTAAACAAATAATGAACAATTACTGAAAAATTCGCTGTTGCAAAAGTCGTTTTTGAGTTTTTCAATTTTTGAGCATGTTGTTAAATAGGGATTATTATTTTTATTGCTGTATCAATAAGTACATGTAAAAACAACAAAAATGAGTACCGGAAGAACTCTGTACGATGATTTTACACCACAGAATTTCTCTTTTTAAAACAACTGGTTTTGATTCAAAAAACTAAATATCTCAAAAACTTCTTGTTTTTTGTATAATAAAAAAGGTATGCTTGTCAAGACATAAAAATGCTCGCTTTCACAAAATTTGTTTACATTTGAATTATTGTTACAATGAAAAATAAAAAAAAATAGAAAATTCGTTTCTCATTGGCATTTGCATTTTTCTCGGAAATTTTGAGGTCATCAGTAAAAAGTGACCCATATGAATGTGATAGACTTTTTCATGATCTACAAAAATGGTGCAGGACATTTTGGATAAAACGTCAAGTTTCGCTGGAAAGCGCAATAATATATGTTGCACCCGCTTTCAAGCCTCCCAAATAAACACTATACCACCCCATGACCTGCATTTAATTTTTTTACGTTCACTATGAGCCCGTTTATCATTTCCAAATGATAAAAATCTTGTCTAGAATTAATATCGGTTTTGGCTTCTAATCAGTTAATTTGCTTGCACTAAAAATCATAATTTGATAAAAAATTTGGGTATTCCCGTTTAAAAAAAATGAAGTTAGCCTCATATTCACTGATTGCCGCGCCATCTGCAATGAAACCGATATCGTCATCTCATTTCCCCCTTTGAGTCTTACAAGTTTATAGAAGACACTTTTGTCGTACAATGCATAATTCTCAAGATATTTACTTAGGAGTCTGAAGTTAAAAGGATTCTTTTCGCAGTGGATGAATTTGGAACATTATTTCTACCGGAATTGGTCGCACTGTACGAATTGTAGCAATTCAAACTTTCGCATTTTGAATATTATTTGTATTTGATATAAGGCTCTGTCTGGTCTAGATTAGAGTATAGCTCCTGGCTTTTAACCTATATAACTCAGAGGAATCAAGCAAAATTAAACTCAATTCAGTTCCAAGCTATTAGACTTGTTCTCGGCGCTTTGTGGTCTTCTCCTACAAATGCCCTTTTAGTTCAAGCTGCTGAAATGCCTTTACCTCTTCGCTTTTCCTTCTTAGCAAAAAAAGTTATTATAAAAATGCACTCCATTCGACCAAATCCCATTTCGACACTTTTTCTTAAATTACACTCTCTGTATGATGCAAAGCGCAGACCTACCTCCTGTATCAGGTCGATTGTATCTTATTTCCGTGATCTTGGCCAAATAATTAATTCTATTAGGAGAGTGAAAAAAAAAGGGATTTGTACTCGCATGCGTATATATTACGTTTTTTTTTTCAAGCCTGAAACAGTTTTACAGTTGCCTGATTTGAGAAAGTGCTCCGCTTCTATTGCCAGCATTTTAAATTTTGAATCCTCTTTTCAAATTAGTGCTGGTGATCGTTAACCTGGGTTTGTATTCTTTTTTACTGACGGGTCAGTGAGACATGATTTATGTGCGGCTTCTTTTGGTGTCTATGCGCCGGAGATAAAGCTAGAGTTTCGGGGTCGTTTCAGGGATGATGCCTCATTTTTTGTTGTTGAACTTTTTGCCATTTGGTGGGCACTAAAATTTGCTGTTGACAATCAGATCAATAAATTAGTGGGTTTCTCCGATTCACATAGTGCTGTCTCTGCTATTCATCACAGTGCGCTTGGTAGTTTCAGGACATATTATTTGATAGGTAAGATTTCTGAAATTATGTGGAGACACGAAAGTTCGGGTGGTTGCATGGCGGTGTGCTGTGGATTCCAGGTCATAGTGGAATTCATGGCAATGAGAGAGCGGACTGCCTGGCAGGAGATTCAGAAAATTCCAGTCTATTTATCACCAAGAAAGATGCTTCGGAATGCTTTCGAGTCTTGCGTAACGATTTGTTGAAGATCTGGCAGGAGGAGTGGGACTCCACTTCTTCTCGTAAAGGAAAACATTCTTTTCTGATTAAGCCAAAGGTCGATCTGTTGCCTTGGTTTAAAAATTGTCCCTTCATATCAACATTTTTCATTACTGTTATATCTCGTCTAATACTTGGACATGGGCTTTTTCCTGAGCATATATTTCCTCCTTTCAATATCTCCTACTTGTTGGCTTTAGAAAATCCTAAAATTTACAGTCTTTTATTCTATTTTCTTTTGAAAAGTGATGTCAGTATTTAATTAGGATTTTGTTTATTGCATTACTATTTGCGATTGGTGATTGGTGTGATAAGGGCTACCACTGCCCAAACACCATTGTTTGTGTTTGAAGAAGAAGAGTAATAATTAACAATAAGGGCACGTTGTTGTCTCGTGCTGGGCTCTATGTTTACTAACTCCCATCAGTCTCCTATCGACTTGTCTCAGTTCTTGACTCTATCGAATGATAATCAGCTAAACTAGGGCGGATTTCGAATCTTGCGCTCCTAATAGTGTATTTGACAATTAAAAAGAATCAATCAATTCGACACATGATAGATAATGTAGGTAGGCGTTTGACATTTGACTGATAAATTGACTGGTTTGATTGGTAAATTCTAGGGATATTTTGTCTTTTTCGTCTTCACATGTCATTTCCTAAGACTAAACATCAATCTATAATCATTTTATTCAAACTTTGGCGATAACCATTAAATTTTGAGTTAACACGCTACTATTTTGTTCGTATTTAATTAAGATAACCAACAATAACCACAGTACCTAACTCATATTCCTAAAGAAGCTGAAGCCAGACTAAGATAAACGAAGCAACCGGAAGACATGGATGATGAATTGATGTGCAGCATCTGCTCCGAACCCTTTGTGAAGCCGCTGACTCTCAATTGTTCGCACACGTTCTGCCGAATGTGCATAAATTCGTGGAAAAGTAATAGCAATTTCTGCCCTATGTGTCGAGCCGAGATCAAAACAGTTACCCCCACTCTGGTCCTTGAAAATTTAATTGATAAAGTGATGGATACTTTACCTGAAGACGTCCAACAACATAGGAAACAATTAGTCGCTGAACGCGAAGAACAAGAGATAGCTGAAACTGCCCAGAATACTAACGACGAGAAAACCAGCGATAACAACCGAAATAACCAACCGAATTTGCAAAGAACCAGGCGTAACCGCAGAAATAACCAATGGAATTTACACAGAACCAGGCGTAGTAACCGAAATAACCAACGGAATTTACACAGAACCAGGCGTAACAACCAAAATAACCAACAGAATTTGCAAAGAACCAGGCGTAACCACCGAAATAACCAACGGAATCAACGGAATTTGCACAGATCCAGCCCTAACAACCAAAATAACCAACAAAGTTTGCAGAGAACCAGGCGTAACCACCGAAATAACCAACAAAATTTACACAGAACCAGGCGTAACAACCGAAATAACCAACAGAATTTGCATAGAACCAGGCGTAACCACCGAAATAACCAACGGAATTTACACAGAACGAGGCATAACAACCGAAATAACCACTCGAATTGCCCAGCGGCTGCCAACTGGGTCCAGAATTTAATTTGTGTTGCCGACGTGTTTCTGAGACGTCCCAGGATCACAAATGTGATTTCGGCCGCGAGACGTTCGTTGATACTGGACTCTTTACGTCTGATCAATATGTGGCCTTAGACGGGGTATGAACGTGTATTACAAAATTGTTGAAGTAAACAAAAGCTTCCGTGATCCCTGCAAATCCCTGCTTATTTAATTAGCTGTATACATTAGGGTGGTCCAAATTTATACCTTGCAGAATCTCTTTCTTTTGCTGGAAGGCAACAATCCCCCCAATCGGTTCCCTTTCCGAGTAAAAAAAAATCCCCCTAAATTTGAAAAAAAAAAAATCGGTTAACGTTAACACGTGCTACCGAGGACCTCAAATTTCTCATTTAAAATACATTGGAAAAAAGCATATTTTTTTTCCTTTATATTTCACTTTTCTGATTTAGAAAAAAAGTTGCGGGAGATTATCAGAAATTGTTCGGAATTTCCCAAAGGTCAAATCCAGAACCATTATTTTTTTTTTCATTGCCCCCAGCCTGCAGTACCCTAAAAATGAGGCAAAATTTTCCCCAACATTACAATTTTACAAAATTACGTGATTTATTATTTTTCTGGCAGAAATTTCTATTATTGGATTATTGACATGTCTATTGCAATTCATTAACTAATTTAAAAATTAAGAAATTGTTTATACAATTACCATTTGTTTAAACAAAAATATACGATGTTACGAACTCATTCTTCCATTTGTTGCAAAAATTATTAAATTATTGCTTCTTTGTCATTTATTAACTAATTAGCAATTAGAGCATTGTGCTAGCGACACAAAGGTCCCTGGTTCAAAACCAGCTTGTGGCTGTAATTTTTCATTTATTTAAAATTTACATCCCGCCTGTATATCACCATCTTCTATACTTTGATTAATTAGCAATTGTTTAAAGTTTAAACAATTTACCATTTGTTTAAACAAAAATATATGTGATTACGCACATATTATTCTAAGTTCGCAAAAACTATTAAATTTTTGTTATTTTTGTTATTTTTTTAACTAATTTGCAATTGGCTAAAAAAATACCATTTGTTTAAACAAATATATACATTATAATGAACATAATTTTCTATATTTTGTACATAACTTATTATTAGATTATTAGCAGTTTTATGACTTTTATTACAGATACTATTTATTTAAACAAATATATACATTATTACGGATATATTTTTACATTATCATACGCAGTATGGTAAAGTATTGTAATCGTGCCGAAAAAAAAAAAGGGCTTGTAGCGGAAATAGGCCTTTTTGGGTCCCCTGAACATATTTTACCAAGGTACAAAAAAATTTCTGTGTGTGTGTGTGTGTGTGTGTGTGTGTGTGTGTGTGTGTGTGTGTGTGTGTGTGTGTGTGTGTGTGTGTGTGTGTGTGTGTGTGTGTGTGTGTGTGTGTGTGTGTGTGTGTGTGTGTGTGTGTGTGTGTGTGTGTGTGTGTGTGTGTGTGTGTGTGTGTGTGTGTGTGTGTGTGTGTGTGTGTGTGTGTGTGTGTGTGTGTGTGTGTGTGTGTGTGTGTGTGTGTGTGTGTGTGTGTGTGTGTGTGTGTGTGTGTGTGTGTGTGTGTGTGTGTGTGTGTGTGTGTGTGTGTGTGTGTGTGTGTGTGTGTGTGTGTGTGTGTGTGTGTGTGTGTGTGTGTGTGTGTGTGTGTGTGTGTGTGTGTGTGTGTGTGTGTGTGTGTGTGTGTGTGTGTGTGTGTGTGTGTGTGTGTGTGTGTGTGTGTGTGTGTGTGTGTGTGTGTGTGTGTGTGTGTGTGTGTGTGTGTGTGTGTGTGTGTGTGTGTGTGTGTGTGTGTGTGTGTGTGTGTGTGTGTGTGTGTGTGTGTGTGTGTGTGTGTGTGTGTGTGTGTGTGTGTGTGTGTGTGTGTGTGTGTGTGTGTGTGTGTGTGTGTGTGTGTGTGTGTGTGTGTGTGTGTGTGTGTGTGTGTGTGTGTGTGTGTGTGTGTGTGTGTGTGTGTGTGTGTGTGTGTGTGTGTGTGTGTGTGTGTGTGTGTGTGTGTGTGTGTGTGTGTGTGTGTGTGTGTGTGTGTGTGTGTGTGTGTGTGTGTGTGTGTGTGTGTGTGTGTGTGTGTGTGTGTGTGTGTGTGTGTGTGTGTGTATGTATGTATGTATGTGTGTGTGTATATGTGTATGTGTGTGTACTCGATTTTTGTGGAGACGTTTCCGGAGAAACTACTAAAGGTATCGGGACGAAAGTTCATATTTACCAGTTTTATGACCAAACTTAGAGCTGAAAAGCTTTTGGTTCAAAAGGGTCCAAAGGAACTGGCTGTTTCCTGTAAGCATTTTTCAGGGATTTTGGAATTGAGCCGCCATTTCTGTTATTTCGTCAATAGTTAGTTAATTTTTTGTTTTGTTGTTTTATTTTAATGCAGACACGATGGATCTCGATCAAATAGAATCTCATGCAGCTAAACTATTAATTTTATATGTTGTATGATAAAGTCATGTGCCTGGTCACATCGGATTTTTTGTATATAACTGCATACCAACATCCTGGACTTGCTATACGCTATGTAAAATATGTGGTCTTGTTGTGTACGTAGGTTACAGAAATAGCCATTAACATAGGCAATTTAAATTTCTCAATAAGGATGTAAAAACCGATGCGACGATAGGTTCTCTGTGTCGAAAACAAAACTATCTTCGACGCATGTGACATCGATTAACAATTAATGTTAACCGCGGGCAAGGAGTGTACTCAGGAAGTGCGGAATGCCAACCATACAGAGAAACCAGTTTCGATTTTTTTTACCATTGAGGGGAAAACCGAGATCTTCATTAAACGTATTGCGAATGTCACACTTCATACGTTTATTCACTTCTGCACTTGGATCCCCGCATCTTTATTAATAGTCGATAATCATTTTTTAATACATTTTGCAATTCTTATGATCTTCTTTATAAACGATTTCCTTTAAAGTTGTTTGATTTCTTACTGTCAAACACCAACATTTGTACTAAAATAAGGTTTAATTTTCACAATGTGCTGAACAAATTATAAAAATCGGTGAAGTAGTTAAAAAATTATCAAATTGAGTATACTAACTATAGTATATTATAATACAAGTTTTATAAGACGAAATTGGCGCACGAGTTGTTTTGCCCAAATGGAACGAGTGCGCCAATACGTCTTATAAAACGAGTGTTATATACTATTTTTTCTACTTTGCGACATTAATTTTACATATTTCGAAATTTATTTGACACTTGACGTCAATATCATCAACCTTGGAAAACAAACAAGTACTAACAGTTTGAGATCTAGTGTTTTCATAACGACACCGAAAGCGGTAACACTTATCAACACAATATTGTTCCTAATATGTTTTGGCAAATTACTATATCAAAAACGTTATATTTTTGGCTAGAAAAAAGCGGAAAGCAACACACCTTTCTTAATAAACAAAATCACTACAGATAACTTCACACTGACACACTTTCATCGACCTGAAATAGTGCTAATTTAGTATTTTGTTGCCAATGTAAATAATCACGATGGGTATTTTTAACTGCCACCTGTGTGTGTGTGCGTTATTCTTAAAAAAATACATAATTTATGAGACGGCAAAGTTCGTGAAATATAGGTAACTTCTTTTTTTTTGGTATATTTTCCTTGTTTGTTTTGTTTAAATACATGTAAAGCCATACCAAATGTTGATTCTCTTTGTTATTATAATCACATAAACTAAAAACATTTAAATACAAACAATATACAGGGTCCTGCAACTCAGCTCCCGTCTTCTGTAGCTCAGTTACTAATTAAGCTAAGAGTTTGACATTTTGCAGGCTTACCCTGTACTTGCAATTTAAAAAGATATATTACCAGATATATTACCATGGCGTTGCACATTTATGGCACAGCCTGTATAATCAAAAACAAATTCTTGAAATGTACCTAGTAATGGGTAAGCCTGCAAAATGTCAAAGTCTTAGCCTAATTAATAACTGAGGTACAGAAGACGGCAGCTGAGTTGCAGCACCCTGTATATTGTTGTTCATTGGATTCTGGGAATTCAACAAATGCAGTTGTAACATGTAATTTAGATGCATCAACATGGCATAAGTGCAATCTGGTATCCTATGACGTTTTTCTTATAATATAATTGCCAAGTTTAGTTTGCGGTTTTGTTGATTACGACCCTAAATTGTAGGATGCGTTCTGCGCGTTTTAATGATATAGCATTTTATGTTGAGCAATAATATAATTATTATATTATTATGTTAGAATAATGATGTTTTGACGTTTACGAAATAGCCTGTAAAATGCCGCCAGGTATACACGTGGAATTGAAACGTAAATTCTTGTAAAGTAATCCGCAATAATGTCGTGTGCTGCGAAATTTGTATTGCTGCATATTTTCTGATTGTTTCTTTTGTTTGTCTGTTTCAGGTAAGAAAAAGTAATGACGATTAGGATGTGACAAATAATTGTAAGTTGCTATAAAATATATTAAATGTCTAGACGAAGCTCGTGTATGTAGTTTATTTAGACTTCACAGACAGGGTTGCCAGGTCTCCGGCATTGCGCCGGAGTCTGCAGCATTTGAGGCTCATCTCGGGTCTCCGGCAGGCATTCAAGTATCTCCGGCAAAATCAAACATGAAGGAAATAGTTTTCCATTATTGTAAATAATATATCGTCGGGTTAAAGGTAATATAGTAAAAGTCACTAACTAACAATTTGTTATATCTTAACGAAGCACGAATTAATTGAGGCCAAATGCTGATAAATGCGTATCTAAACGAAAATACGATCAATAAGTGTTATTCAAATAAGTTCAATAAATTCTTAAAATCCATTAATTCTCTGGAAAATATCATTATATTTTTTGGTATTCTATTGTAGTCAGGTTTTTGTAATTATTTGAAATGTTAGTTAGTTACTTTTACTTTTAACCAGACGATATGCAGACAGAGACATCCTTGTTGAATTTTATATAATCAGTGTTATTCAAATTATTTTACACTAAGCAATTTATCACTCAAAATGTTCTACAACTTTTTAAGCAATAAATAATTGCATATAGTGCCATTAACAATAGTGTAGAACCGCTATTATACTAGTGAGAACACGAAGTATTGAAACGTGACAAAATCTCTAAATCGTCTGTTACAGTCGGTTTTGAATTATCAAAAAGTCCGACCTTCAATGGTTTTTGAATTAAGACGGAATCGACATATTTTTTAAATGTCACCGTTGGCTTAATAACAGCATATAATAGTATGATGGCCGTACATAGCAACATTTTCTAGAAAAAGATAGTTGAAAATTAGTGTTACATTGTGTATTTTATACAGATTTTGAGGTTTCTGGGAGATTGAATTCAAATGGCATACATTTACTAATGTTGCTAGAATTACAGTTTTGACATTTGACCTCACTTTTCCGGATGTCTACGTAATTTTGAGTTCGCATTCGTACTCAGGGCAAATACAGTTCCAGAGTACATGTTATATTTCATTTACAACCTCCATGCTACTCAAAGTTATCAATATTTGCAATTTCAATTATGGTCTCTAACCCATAAATTTTCTTCCGGTACCATTAAGACAATTAAATGTTATATTAAAATAACTTTCAAATATGGGATTGCCATTACATAAAAATGTGTATTTTTATAGTAAAATATCGACGTATTCAAAGACGTGTTTTCTTAGCCGTATAAGAAAATTGAAAAAGAAACAAAATTAAAAACCGCAATGTATCAGCAATCCTGTAGAACGTGGCTTTCGGAAATGGAAACTGCATAGGCGATTATTTTCTATTCTTTGCCAAAATCGTAAAGTTGAGTTTTTAGACCTGTTTAACAATTATTTTATATTTTTTGTAATCTTGTCGACTACACCTCCCCCATCTGGTGTTATCTTTTATCTAGTTCTTCGAATGAATAACAAATAGAAACCAAATTTAATAATTTGTAGAAGGTGCTAAGTGACATAACATTTATTTCTACAAAATATATGGTCAAAGATGATAATTCTGTTCACGGAATATGAAATTTCATAAATTGTCATAAAATGATTCTTTTTGTCATTTTAATCACCCTCATCTGATTGGATTAATTTGATTCATATAGATAAATAAATAATAAATTAAATTAAATATATACATATTAGCAGATTATAAAATATTACAAGAAGAACGACGAGAAGAACGTATATGGTGTTAAATCGGAAGACCTTGAAGGCCAAGCACTCCAATTAATAAGTTGACGGTCAAATAATTTCCACAATGTCGCATGACTGCGTATGTTTTTACTCTGTTTAAATTTTCCTCTTGGTGTCGCATCAAATGCAAAAAAAACACCACCACTTTTCATGGCAAGAAAATAAATCAAGGGAAGATACCATGAACAATCACGTAGCATATTAATTGTCATTACCGATCCAATTCTAATAAATGATCTCAATTATCTCAGTAGGAATTCAATAGAGCCATTCAATATAAAATATGAATCACTTCGGTTATTTTTAAACATTGTTAGATATGGAGCTTGACTTAATTAAGCTATTTATGTTTAAAAACTGTGGACGTCACACACGACGAGGTCAATAATTAGCTCTAAAGAATATTGTCGACAAGGATAGCAATGATAATAATAATAATAATAATAGAATCAATAAGTATCACTGTGTAGAAAAACAATACATTCATAGGATAGAAACTATATTTACAATTTGTGTTGGCATACCTGATTTTCTAATTCAAATATGTTAAGTACGCGTGTAAATACACCTTTTATTTGTTAAATTGGACGTGCTGATTTCGATTATTTTACGCCGGTTTATAATAAAAAATTGGTTCAAAAGGGTCCAAAGGAACTCTCTTAGCATTTTTCAACGATTTTGCAAATGAGCCGTCATTTCTGTAATTTCGTCAAAATAGATAAATAATAAATTAAAGCAGAGGAAATTTTGTATAATTTATGTCTAAACATTTTTTGGTAAAATTAATAGTTTAGCAACAAGAGCAAATTCTATTTGATCGAAATCGTGTCTGCATTACTAGTAGGTAGCCAGGATATTTTGAAACTTTTGACAGTATCCCGAACGTCAGCGGTTGCGAAACGTCAATTCAACACGCGAATGCATGGAGAATGCGATGAGGAGGGGAAACACGCGCACACGTACGCTATGTGAAAAAATATTGAAACATCGTGTTTACAAAGTCAATGTGTATTTCGAGTGCGGATAGCAATGTTGTTATGCATTTTTCAAGGATTTTGCAAGTGAGCCGCCATTTCTGTAATTTCGTCAAAATAGTTAAATAATAAATTAAAATAGCGGAAATTTTGTATAACTTATGTCTATGATATTTTTTGGTAAAATTAATAGTTTAGCTGTAGAAGCAAATTCTATTTGATCGAGATCTTGTCTGCATTAATATAAAGTTAGTCAGGATTTGCCAGATATTTTTATTCTAATGGCAGTAGGTAGTGTCAAAGGCTGATTTTTTGACAATATCTACTGTCAATATCTGTCAGATCTTGCCTAACTCGTTTTATTTTAATGCAAACACGATCGATCTCGATCAAATAGAATATCATGCACCTAAACTATTAATTTTATATATTGTATGATAAAGTCATGTGCCTGGCCACATCAGATTTTTTAATTGTGTATCTATTTTTGTGATATATTAAGTCCATAAAGCCAACATTAAATCAAATTTTTAATAACTCATTTGATTTAAGAAAAATTCAATGTTATAATTCATCGCGAACTTTTTGAATTTAGATATTAAAAGAAAATTTCTACACGTTAGTTGTATGTTCAATTAGCTTTCAGCAATCTTTTCAATAATTCACGTAGTAGTTTTCAACTGTTACTTTACCACAATTTCTTCAAATATACGTTTTTAGTACCAAATAGATTTACTGAATATGTAAATAAATTTAAGTCCGGAAATATAAATATTGTTGCCTCTAATGAAGTAACTTAATTATTTTAATTATACAAAATATCGCCCCAGTGTAAGATTGTCTATTAAGGGGACGTTTAAATATAAAATTTTTGGTGGGGGTATGACGAAAAACTAAGTTCCAAGAAGATGGTAAACAAATGTACTAATTCGCTGGCTTTGAATAATACAACAAAATATGCCAAGTTGGGAAGTACGGTCTAAAAACCAGCAAATCCTTTGGTCAGATTTCATTATAGTTTTACAACAATAAAAATAAGTTAATAAATTGTTTGTTCATAGGTATAAATATTATAACAGTAGATTTTATTCAACTTAATATGTCAATAAGACTGGCAGAAAAATTATGCTAGCAAGACTGAGAAATTTATTTACCTCTGGCGAACACATAATTAAGGATATAAATCGCGAGCATAAAGTTTACACGCGAGCCGTAGGCGAGCGCGTAATCATGCGAGCCTCTGTATCTCAACTGGGAGAGCTATCAACCGGAAATTGGAGGGTTCCTGGTTCAAATACAGGCGGAGATGTTTTTTCCAAAAATTATGCTCACCGGGGTTAATTATCATTCGCTTCTTTAGTTGATTCTATATCCGTTATGTGCGAGTCAAATACGACGTTTTAGCTACGACTCATAAATTCCATTTTATGCAAAATATTAGATGTATGTATTTGTAAATGTATTTTTCAACGATAGCGAGGCGAATTGTCAAATAACTGTCATCCACGTAGGTTTTGAGAGACTTTTGACACTAGCGTTGTATAATCATGACAGTTCGTTCAAAAATACATTAGTTACAGTAGCAACTGCCAAAAATCGTAAAAAAATCAAAAAATAAAAAGCGCCTTAAAAAGAGCATTAAAAAGTTGGTCGCCCTATCTTACATAGATTGTTAAAAATATACTGTAATTAATGTTACCAAAACCTTGTCGGTAATCAAAATCCTCACCTATAACATTCAATAAGAGTCTAACAATCTGAAACGTACGCGTCCCGCTTCCAAGGTGAAATTAATTAAACATAATTACCACATTCTCGCACTTGATATAATGTTAAACGTTGTTCCGAAATTTGAGGAGTTTCGACATTGATAGTGCGATTATAGACCACGGCAAACCGGTCTAATTCTATTTTTGCTTATAAATGTTATTGAGAGAATTACTGAAATCGTGTGTACACGAAATATTGTGGCCATTAAGTAGGTATGTAGTTTGAATTGTTGAAGGCGCGAGTGAGATTTGCAAACGCAGCTCGATTTTCAGTTTTGTCAATGTTTACTAAACATACAGCTCGTCAAACAGAATCAAGGTAGGCACTGTTTATATTATATTGGGAAATGTGCATACCTCATTGTTCGATGCAATTATTGTGCAATTATTAGCATAGGTGCATAGCTTACAGTCACTTACTAACTGTGGTGGTATTTCCATTATAATGAGGTAAATAATAGATATATTATTACCGTTGTAGTAATTGATAGTGTCTTTTGACTCAGGCCACAGAAAATTTCCAGTTTCAAGCTGGTTTTTCTGATGAATCTTTTTAATTGAATTGTCGATATATGTTGACACATAACCTCAATTTGAGACACGAAAACAATTTGCTGCTTTACGTGATCTACAGATTAGTTCAATTAAATTTTTGATTGAAAATATGAATGCTGTTATCGGGCTTAATGCTATTAATTCCTAGCTCCATGTAAGACATCTTTTTAATTTGTAACAATTAGTGTTGGTTTAACAATTTCCTATTACATAGTTGCAAAATTTGTTTTTTCTTATTACCCTTATTTTCTCTCCTTTTTCTATTTCTTCACAAACATGCTTTATTATACGACTAATAATTATCACTACTTAAATCTTATAAAAAAAACTTTTGACATAATAGTCCAGTCATGTTACTTGACTGAATAGTAAAATACAATCAAATACAATCGGAATTGACAGGTTTCAGGCCATTCCTATATTTTAAGATGCATAGCAGCCAATAATAGGCATACTTAAATAAAATAGCTCATTAACTTTAAGTAAAGAATTAAGATCGGATATATTTGACAACGTTATCATAGAAGCTGAAAAGTTAACTAAGTTAACTAACAAAATAGTGAAATAGTGTAGTGATCCTATACGAAAATCAAAAGAGAACATATAAAATAGTCCTAACGACCCTTTTGAGTTTTTATACGATATCCACAAACTTAAAGAAAATATTATAAGTAAAAATGAATTACTGGCACATGCCAAAGATATAGAAACCGCTTTAAAAGTTGGTGATTCCTCCATTTTAACGGTTTAGAATATACTGCCGACATGGTAGTCTAGTTAATATTTCTTTGAATACACACATAATTTTCCCGCCTATAGAAATAACATCAAAATGTTCCTGAGTCTTTAATGATATATCATTGAAATTAATTAAAAACTAACAGTGATTAAAAAATTCGCCATGAAATGCTTCATATTAAAGATAAAATTTTGATGAAGATTTGGGTGCATGATAAACAAAGAATTACTTAAAAATATTGAAAGATTTAGATTGGGGAAAATGTAAAGAACTGAGATATTATGTCAATATCTGTTCTGTCAAAAACGACAGAAGTTTGCTGATGACAGATGACTTAACAGTGTAGATATTACCATAATATTTCGGTTCTGAAACCACGTTTTTTAACCTTCTCCCAAATCTACATCTTTCAATATTTTTAAGTACTTATTTTCATCTTTAATATGGTGTACATTTTGTTCTGGTAAGCTTCATACTTTCGGAGATATTTGATGCAAATATTTCATGACAAATTTCACTGATAATCACCGATAATTTTTCATAAATGTCAATAATAATGTCTTCATTCAGTAAACATTTTGATGGTATTATTGGTACTATTTTCATAGTCGGGCGAATTAATTATGATGTTAAATGATTTTGCGTCCATAGACCTTGTTTCCAGAAGGTGCAGTTGACGTTTTTAAATTCATTACCTCCCTAAACATTGGGCCAAATTTAAACATTGCTTAGCAGATTTTTTCTAACCCTGCCTATATCTGTTGCTACCAGAGCGGGCGATAGACAGTTTGCTAAACTTAAAATTATAAAAAATACTTAAGAACCATGTCTACTTAAAATTGTCTCAATGGGTTAGCAATGAAGGCCACTGAATATGAATTGAGTAATACATTAGATCTGGAAGAAGTTATTCGCTATTTTGCAGAAAAAAGGTTCGAAAGAGGTTATTTTAATTTAGGGTTAAAGTTTGTATATTGTACTAGTATTCTTTATTCTTTGTTGTTTTAAAACTATTGTTTGTACTAGTATAATCTCCAAAGGTTGTGTTTTTAATGCAAATAAATTTCGTAAATATTGTGTGAATGTTGACTGTATTTTTCTGGATTACGCTTTTTTTGTATAAATCGTTTTGGAGTTAGAGGGCGGTACTATTGAGATTTGCCTACGGCTACAAAACGCTAGGGCCGGCCCTGATAAATGTCCTTGAAATATATCAAATTTGATTTGCCTAGAACTATTATTTAAAAAGTTACTGGTTTTGAACTGTAATATACTATTAATAACACAACATTTTTGACAAATTGCCCGTTCTAGATGTAGCTCTTATTCAACAATAAAAAGTATGTGAACAAGGATATTTTTAAATTAATTTATTCTTTATGCTTGTAAGTAATATTTTACAAAAACTTCTTCTGCTCTTATTTATATTTTGAAACTTTCTTACATAATAATCTAAATTAGGAAACGAATGATAATTAATCCAGGTGAGGATAATTCGTGAAAAAATACTTCGGCCTCTCCCAGTTGAGCTACCGAGGCAGTGAAATCTTATCGGCAAACTATTTGTCACTTCAAGAAAAGTGATAAAAAGCTACATTTCCCAAGTTTTTCTTTAACAGGCTAACTATACAAATGTTCAAATATTGGGCCAAAAGAAAATACAGTTATTAAGAATTTTTCAAATACTTACCAAAATCCTTAATTTCTTTGCAGGGTGTCTAAAATTTCGTCCACCAGAACACAATTGAAGGACTTGTGGTACTCTTGATAAATATGTTTATCTGCTGAAAGAAAAGATAATAAAAATGTTAAAACCTGTATCGTTTACAATCATTGGGCTACATTAAAATTAAAAAACTGGGAGTTTAGCGTAGTTTCAAGTCATTCGAAAACCCAAATAATAAGCTTTTCATAAACATCTATAAACAAAAGAAGTATACACGGTTACAATATGTTACTTTACCCCTATCAAATCGTTCTGTATCTCTTCAAATAAATTACGCTATCGTAAAACAAATTTACGATTTTTCTTGAAGGTTACACACTTTTTTCCTCAAATTATCTCTGTAATTACAGCTTAGCAAAATTATAATCTCAGCTCGTGATTTTACGTGTTAATTTCTTTAATTGCAAAAATAAGCAATAATAATTAGTAAGCAATGAATATTTTACGTAATTGTAAAAGAAGGTGTGCATATTATCGTAAATGTGGTACGTACTAATAATATGAGTAATTTCCGTGTCATAAATCTTTCTGCCAATCATGTTCTCTGTACCAATAAATTTTATAAATTTATAAATTATGTGACCGGATAACAGTAATCTGCACCTACAATTTTTCTTATACATAAAAGGCGATATTGTGAAGATGTTTGACCTTTAGTCGAAGGAATTCTTCTTATTATTTTATCCATTTTTGACTCACGCAAAAACCGGTATGATTTTAGATTATATCGTGACCGCTTTTGATTAATTGTTCTGATAGAAAATTAATCTCTTATGATGAGAATGTATAGTATAGCATTGATCTTGACTTTAAGGTTAAAACTTAATCAACATGTCATGCTAAAATTAAAAATTACCTGTAACCGATATTATTCAATATTCATTCGTGTTACATTGAGCTTCCGTGCTGCATAAAATGTAATTTATTCAGTAGCAAGTGCAGCCTCATCTCGCTATTGTTTGTATTCTTCATTCTCATGGTGACGCGTGAATATATTTGATGTCGATAATTTCCCTTTTTTCTAAACTAGCGCTCACTTTCTGTATTGTCATTTCTCTCATGTGACCCCGCACGAGAGAACGTCCCTAACTGCCATCTCTCGATTCGATAGTATTAACACCTGTGTTTGAAGGCTCTAAAAGACTCGAAAACTACTAAACAGAAAAAATTTAAAACATAATTCCTTTTCTACAGTCGCATTAAATAACATATGACGATTTATTTATTTTTTGGCTTATCACTCGCATTAAGTGTGCCGTTCTGAATTATCTGTTTTATTGCAGTTTTGTAATTATATTCTTATTTGTTAGGTACTATATAGATATTAATTATCTATATTTATCACAACGAACATAAACATTAAAACTAAAATTAGTACGTCGACAATACAGCCCATATGGTTAATCAAAAATCAATTGCATTTAGCCTGAAAAGTCTCCGTTCCCTAGTTGACATTTTTTGTTCAACAACATAGATGATCTCTCTCTTACTCGATATTAGACAAATTTCAACTAACTTTGTCGCTATTATATCGTTTATTAATGTGTTATTAATAAGTACTAGTATTGGTAGAAGAATCATAGAATTTATTTTTTGTCTGATTATCAACCATTGTTGTTGATTTTTATTGCTTATTAATATGAAATTCTTATTAATTTGCTGTAAATTTTAAATCTGTATTTCCAAATGACACGTGCATAGAGTTATCAATTTTGTCCATTTTGCCAATTTTTTGGTTATTTTCGTTAATATTCAACACAGAAATATTATTAATACACCTAGTTTTTTTGGATTATTTTTCTATTAAATATTTAATTAATATTTATTTTTAATAACATTAGAATATATTGTTTAAAGAAAATATATTTATTGCATCGAATACCCGACATTAATTGCATTATTAATGATTCATTGTTTTGCTATATATAACTCAAAATAAATAAATACTTTTTGTGTCAGAAAAAGTTCTTTCCTTTAACATAAATTCTTCAAATATATGCCCTTTGGACGAACTAAATATTGTAAATAAATACATTTTGATCAACTAATAAATAAATTAAGATACTAAGAAAGATGAATTATATTCTTTTGGTTAACAAAACAAATCATTTTGATCTACTTTTGAGACATGCTGTGGAATAACTGAGGAGTTTGGACAGGTTTTAGAGTACAGAATGGTCTAAAATGACGAAGGACGGGTTGAATTTCCCAACACATTGAATAATTGTGATGTTGGTAATGGTTGCAAATGACAGATGTTGTTTTAGTTCAGTGGCGTAGGTAGGGATCCTTAGGTAGATTAAATTGCAACAATGAGGGTTTGGAAGTATTTAGTATTTGTTAGTCTTGGTAAAGGCATTGGATATTAATAATACTTTAACAAGACACCATATTATTTTAAAACTATTGCTATTTCATAAATATAATATGTAATTTTTTTTTTTAGATATTAAAAAAATAATATACCAAGTAATAAAATCCTCCCACATGTAATCAAATTAAAATAAGCCATTATCTAAATATCAAATAAAAATTACACAAGTAAACATTTGCAATTAAAAATGGTATTAAACCTTGGTTGATGTAGAATGTGGATAATTGATGTGGTTCCTGTGTTACCCCACAGGATGTCACCTTTGATTTCCCAGTGTAATCACCTTATTGTCTTATTTTCTTTAGTTTTTAAAGGCATATTACGTATGCTAGATTTCATATAGTATAATAATAATAACATTTTCACGTCTCTATGGAGACACGAAAGATACTATTTGCCAGCCAGGCGTGTAATGAACACTTTTCACGACTAGGCGCGAAAATAACTGTACACAATACCCACCAGAGTATATTTCTTTGTTAAAAACACAATTTTTGAAATTTGAAAATGGAAGTTCTAAGTATAATTAAATCAAATCTCGATCATTGTTAATTTGGGCTAACATAAAAAATAAGGTACTGTCAATTTGGCACAATATAACTTGTAAATTTCTTCACAAAATGACATCATCCCAAAAACTAGAAACAAACAATCTAATTAAACTGACATAGGCGACAATAGCTAAACGCTTCAGTGGTTGACTGATGAAATGGATATGTTAAATCACTTAAATTCATAATATAATTCTTTGTCTAATCTACAACAATGGTATTCTGCTGAATCACGATGGTCAAATGGACCCAGCACCCATATAAAGCGATTGATTAGCGAGTTACACTGTAATTTGAACCGTAATAGTCGATGAGGCGAACAGTTCGTTGCAAATTGGCAAAACTTTTTAGTCGACGTTCTGTGCAATAAATGAACCAGGTAGTGAGTTCTCTATTCCTCATCTCTACGGTGGTTATGTAATTTAAAAGGAATTGAAGACGAATATTGTCTGTTTGCAGAGGTAACAATGTTGCGGTTGTTAAAATATTAATAAACGTTTGGGAAGATCCATTAGTTTTGTGTTACGTACGTGGAAATTTGTTATGCACTGTTCTAGGATGTACCGTCAATTTATTGTTGATTTTTAAGTAAGCTGACAGCAGTTTTGGTTGCTTATTTTTGGTTTTTGTTATTGGTAAAATCCCCGGCATGAACAAAATATAAACATATTTACAAAACTCAATAGTGTTTAGGTAATTATTTAGTCTTTATTTGTTTTGCTGTTGAAGTCAAAGTCTTTTGTTAGTCGGTCTTTCTTTTTAAAGGATTTTGTTGATTTGACCTTATAGTTGACCTTATAGTGACAAGCTATTCAGAATAATATTTTAAATACCAACAAAAAATCATGAAAAGATGATTATGTAAAAAGTATCAATTTTTTTAATGTTTAATAATTTCTGATGCATTTTTTCTTCTGTTGTTGTGATAAAATATAATACAAAACATGACATCAGTTTTTAATTCTAATATTATTCGTTTTTTAGTAGTTTTCTTGTCGTAAAAAATCATGTCTTTAAAACTAACAAATATCTTTGTTTCCATCACGTCTGGTGTAGAATAAATAAAATAAATGTTTTATTACCAATAAAAAGATTAAAGATAAAACTGTTTTAGTTTAAAAAATCGTACTTTTGTATTAAATTGGATTTCTGAACTTCAATTATGCAGAATTTATTTGTTATTGGAATTGTTCAGAATATCATTTACTTTCAAAACCGTAGGTAAAAGTTTCATGTGGTTTTAACTATTCCCTTATATTATTTTTAATAATTATTATTATTTATCGTCGTTTTGTGTATACGTTTTCAGGATTTCACATAATCAAAAATATAGCAAATCATGTTTTTTAACACTACCTTTACTTTATTTTTTTACATTATCATACGCAGTATGGTAAAGGAGAAACTACTAAAGGTATCCGGAAGAAAGTTCATATTTAGAAGTTTTATGACCAAACTTAGAGCTGATAAGCTTTTGGTTCAAAAGGGTCCAAAGTAACTGGATGTTTCCTCTAATCATTTTTCATGGATTTTGCAAGTGAACTGCCATTTTTGTAATTTCGTCAAAATAGTTCAATAATAAATTGAAGTAGAGGAAATTTTGTATAAATTATGTCCATGGCATTTTTGGTAAAATTAATAGTTTACCTGTATGAGCAAATTCTTTTTGATCGAGATCGTTTCTGCATTAAAACTTAGTTAGCGAGGATTTCAGAATTATTTTCATTCTGACACAAGGTAGTGTCAAATGCTGTTTTTTGACAATACCTACAGTCAATATTATCCATATACGTATTAGGGATTATATGGAGCTTGTCCGCCAATGTGTAGACTCGGTTCCAACAATGTCAGACGGAGATATATATTTTGTCTATCGATGTGGTGCCCGGGACCAAACTGCGCATGCGTAGCCAGTAGATATTAGGACCGTCGACAGATGGCGCTATTGTAGCTTAAAATGCGCGGTCGGTATTACCGCGGCCGTTAGCCGGTAATATTCGGCATCACTAACGCCAAACCAATGACAGCAAATAGACAACCTTATTGGGAGGGTGCGTGATGCAAGCGCCTCTCCCAGTGTAGGCGAGTACTATGTCCACGAGGCGTAAATGGAGCAGTTCGCAACTATATGTTACAGTTATCTGTAGTGTTTTAGTGGTCCAATCAAACTTGTATTATTATATTGTTTTTGGAAAATAACTGTTAATAGTGAACTTCATTAACTTAATTTCATTGAACTTAATTTAATTTACAATATATTATAAAATATAATTATAAACAACTATTAGGTAAGGTTATGTTTCATGTACAATTAGTTCAGGTTAAGTTATTGTTTTTTGATTAATAAACTAGCAAGGCTGTGCTGTAGGGTCCGAGATCTAACTCATATTCGCACAGTCACTTTCAATTAGCCGGCAAAACACGTGCACAACACAAAATGAGGTTAGTTTATGTTTTGAGACTTTTAGGTTATATTGTAATTATGTAGAACACGTGCACACCACAAAATGAGTGTAGGTACTTTATGTTTTGGGACTTTTAGATTATATTGCAACTTTCCTATAAAACAAGCAATCGAACTAGACAAACCCTTTTACTCAAACTTAATAATAAGATTATATTGCTGAATTCTGAATGTAATTTGAAAATAAATTTCTTTTTTACCTCAACATGAGTGTAATAATCTGGAAATCTATAAAATTTGCATTTCTTGTTCTTTCTCCTATTATTCGTACATTTGTCAATACAACACTTATAGTGTCCCCCTATTACGAAGTTATCGATGAACGATCTGTTGCTGTGAACCACAGAATTGTATACTTATGAGTTATGACAGCTAGGCATCAACATAATGCGCCGCAAACTACTGAACCTTGAAACTACTGCACATCTGTAGGCCGATATTTCTCCGTTTCTCCGCCACGGGCGCCTAAACCGATTTTCGTCTCCCTTCCACGGGGCATGCACGGTGCCAATACACGTGGCAGCTCACTAACGCCAAACCACTGAGAGCCCATATATAACTTTATACATGTGGCAGCTGGTGGCAGCACCTTTATATCATTTTGTATTTATGATATTATCAAAATATCTATCAAATCCTGGCTAACTTGTTTTATTTTAATGCAGACACAATCGATCTCGATCAAATAGAATCTCATGCAGGTAAACTATTAATTTTATATATTGTATGATAAAGTCATGTGCCTGGCCATACTTTTTTTATATCTACACATCAAAAAATAAATACAAAGTGTCTTCGCCTTAAGTGTGTCACACTGTATAATATATGTATAGCGTGTGTTAAATGTGCTAAGTGTGCTAATATTTGCCGTTTTATTATTACCCAAATACAAAATTTATAACAGAAAACATTTTTAGAATGCAAAAGCAGAGAATTACATGCAAATATGCGCAATTTTCATTTTTCACAATTCGTACTTTCACGATTACTTCAGTTTCCAACAACAAACGTAAACTTTTCAGAAATAATATATTTCATCATTATAGCCAAGTATTAACTAAGAATTAAAGTATTATCAATAAATCTGTTAGGAATGTAAAAGGAGGAAATTTATTGTTCACACATGTGCAATTCACTTTTATTTTGTTTATTTTACGCCTTAGCCACTCTAGTTTTACCAAGCTGCTCGTTATTGTTTTGACAAATTGGATTTATTATTTTCCCAGGGAAAAGTGAATGTTTACGCTACACTTTTCTCTCAACAAAAATGCCAAAGCGCGTATACTAATTACAAAACGACACAGTACGTAGCAAATATGATATAATTACAAGAAATTTATAGTGATTTCAAAACTTTTAGCATGCGTATAATCCATTCATGCCGCACACAGCCGACTACCAGATGTTTTCTCATGATAGTTAGTGCAATTTTTTTCTGTGGTTACAAGTATTGAACCACACGTTCTATATATACGCCTTCATGAAATGTGTTTTGCGTAAAAATTTTAGAGAGAGACGTACGTTCTCGTACATGCAGTATCTTTCGTTCGAAACCAAAGCGGATTATATAACCGTAACATTTATGAAGTAAGTGTGCCATACCAGCAAATGGAAAGTGCTATACCGTAGGTACTCTCGTATAGAATAGTTCGATCTCTGGGAATTTTCATTTTTGTCAGTTTCGGCCGTTCTATTGGTTTTGCGGTCATAAGAAATTTGCAAGTTACACTGATATTAAACAAAGAATGTTAAATGTGCATCAAATTCAATTAGATAGATTAGAATACTAGAATTGTAATATTTTATTACGTTTGACACTATAGTGTATAATGACCTGATTGAGAAAATAGACAAACAATTGGTTTAAATATATTTTCTTTGTGTGTTTTTGAATAATTTTAAATTGGGATTTCGAAACCAACAAATTAAATAAGACCAAAAACAACAAAATAAATTAAAACTGGATTAATTTTAAAATAATCCTGTCCACCAGTCTTCAATTGTCCAGTAGAGTTATCGTGTCCTAAATTGTATTATTACTCATTATTTGTATTTGAACGGGTTAGTTTTCTACGGGTTGTCGTCATGGTAGTTCTGACACCAATAAATAAACTAGGGTGACCCATACGCCCCAAATATGTCAACCTTATGTCTTAAGTGCTTTCTGAGATATGCATACCTTTTTTTAAAATTTTATAAAGTGTTCGTGAGCAAGCCTTGATATTTTGACAGCCATTGTATATATCATCTTTATTTTAATGTTTTGTTACATATAATAATAGGAGACAAAATTAATATCAAAATTTACGACAATTTAAAAATATACATAGTTTTTTATATTATTAAGTTCAGAAATGTGAATGTTTTTCTAAACATTTTCCTTACGTGAATGAAGAATATATTTAAACAATTTCCCTATTCATATACTTCTTATTGTTAACTAACTACATCTAAAAATAACAATTGGTAATAAATGATGTTCTAAAATGGCACAGATAATAAAATACACCAAATACACAAGGGATACGCTTCTGTACCAAATTTTAACTCATTTACTTCAAAATTACCGGCTGAAATTGAAAAAAAAATATTTATACCTGTCTTGCTTCGTTAAGGGTGTTACAAATGTTGTGTCAAAGTGAATATACCCTATCACAGTAAATGTGGGGGCTATAGAAAATGCTACAGTACGATCAAAGATTCGGACAACGTTCTTTTGTTATTTATAAATTATATATTTTGATAAAACTGAGTTTTTCGATAAAAAATTACCTAAATTTCAAATTATTGAAGACAGAAATGTGACTTCATTACCTACTTTTTGAGAACACAAAAAGACAAAAAATTGTTTTCTACATTTTTGGCACTGATTTTCTCAAAAACTAGACACAATTCAGATTGTACAGACCTATAGTTTATTTTCTTTAATTTAAAAAACTCCCACCGTAAGATATATTTGGTGTGGAATTTGAAAAAAAAAATGAGTTAATTGGTTTTCCTCATTTACGAAGTTGTCTTTTATACCAAAATTTAAGCTCAATTGCTCTAAAATTGCGGCAGATACAGGTTTATAAACTAAGTGTTTCGTAAAAAAATTCCTAAATACCAAATTCATAAAGCCAGAATATTGTGAATTCTTTACTTTTTCAGAACAGCAAATGTCAAAAAATTATTTTTTACATTTTTGGGACTTTTTCCTCAAAAACTAGACACAATTCAGATTATACAGACCTATAGGTTATTTTCTTTAATTTTACAATTGTTTATTTTACGACTCCAATTTTGATGTTTTTGTTTAACTAAATAAGCTTGCACAGATTAATTTAAAAAATTCTTTATTGCGGTTTCAATTTAGGAAATACTCATCATTAAATTATTACATTAAAGAAGATTTTGATCGTTCTATGTATATTAAAAAAGCAAATAATAAAATTATTTTTTTTCTTAATATTCGATACGATTACGATAAACAATTATCATGTGTATTACTGCTCAATAAATTATTTTCTATGTCTTAAAATAAACGAAATATTCGCTTCGATAGGTAAAAATAAGTATGGCAACCGTAGGTATGAAAATCCCCAGTATGGAATGATAGCGTGCAAGATTTTATTTCGAGTAATGTATTAATATACAGGTGTTCAATGTACAAAACATGAGGATTTAAAATGGCACGAGTTGTAAATATTAAACAACCTGTAATAAGTATAATGATGTGCTAAACATTATTTGGTTTGACCACATTTGTGGTATATTCTCAACAAATATGAAACTACTAATGTCAATAATCACCAAGATGAATAAATATCTTTGAAATATCGGAAAACTTCTAGACAGCCTGTATTCACAACACCTATGTCTGGAATTAATAATACACATAAATACAAATCAAATTTTGAAATCAAGAATTAAAATTAATATACCTACTATTAATGCTATCCTTTGAAAGGTGTTATGGTACTTTACTTTTCGTTTTTATGTTAAAATGACGCCGAAGTACTTTAATTGCACAAAATTCTTGTATTTTCAAATTATCAGAACAAAAAAACAGAACAGGGTTTTAATTGATATAAATAAATGTTATTTGTTTTGAATGTATTTTTTATCCATAAGTTATACCTGGGTATAGCAAATAACATTATTAAAACGAAAATAAGAATTATTATTCTTGTTATTTTCTCCGTTATCTAGTATAATTAGGTTAATAATGCAACGATTTTAGATCACATCATTGTATGTCAGTTTAGAAATATTTATTGTCTTGAATAATAATGTGGAGAAATGAGGTACTGATATAAGATATATGTAAATTATAAAAATATAAAATAGGAAGCTGATTATTTGTGATCAACTCTATCTTATACATGATACTACTTTCGATTTCTTTACTATTTAGACCTACCAGCTGTGTTGCTAACCACAAAAGGAAACTGGCTGCACTTTGCCAGAAATGCAATATAAATGCGAAAAAAGTCACTCACAGCTGTCATTCAAACACGTCGAACGTATTCTTTTTAACAAATATATTAATATTTATCAGGAAATTTTTGTAAAAAAAGCCTCATAGAAAGCTTAAATAATATATTAACACATTTTATTGGTACTCATAAATTCTAGTATATTATTGACCGCGTTATTTACAACAAACACACGTAAAAATTTTCCGCAATTAACCAACAATCTCACCTTTTTTCGTTCTTTTACGTCGATAGACTAGGAAACTTTTAGATTTTCATCCAGAAACAATATCATAATTAATAAATATTACCGCTCAACAAATAGTTTAAAAATAGTATAATAGAGGTTACCTGACAATCACAAACCGAGAATATAAACAAAATATTTTCTTTACAAGGACAAAAACAAAGATTTCGCGGAATAAACCCATTTATCAATTCAAAGTTCGATAAGCATTGCAACTTGTCTGTCCCGAATGTTTTGCAAATCATACATAATTAAGTATAGCAAAACGGAAGTAAACAGATGGAATAGCACTGATTAAAAACGACCTAAAACTGCGGTCACGGCTACAATTATACTTTCATAATAATGCTATGAACACGAACACAATGTGACAATGCAGGTATAATGATTTCAATTAAAGTTATTGTGCTAAAAACTACTACAACGCAAATCTGTCAATATTTATATTCGACATAAATATGTTTTAAGGATAATTTTATTTATCAAATGGTATAGATAAACTAATGCAGTAAGTAACTACCCAATATGATGAAAGGTACTTTATTTAATTATACAATTATTGTTATCACAGTTTGGATTTGCGTACTAAGTGCAATTAATTCAATAAAGTCAGAGGTTTATATAAGATTTCTAGGTGGTGTTGTATAATAAAAGTGTGATTTTTCCATATAAATGGTTGTTGATGAGTAACAACTTTAATGAGTATTAATAGTAATTCTGCATACAATTGACGACAGTAAACTTGAATAAACAGGTGAATTACTGTACTTTTATTAAATGAGTAATTTATAGTGACTGTTTTCACAGAACATTGTCGATTATTATTATCAACTTTGTTATGTTATATTAAATCTATTAATTGCCTTTGATTGTTTTGTGGAATTAAGACGTGTCGTTAGAAATAAAACAAGAAATTGAATAGATTTTGAATTCCATTATTTTATGGTCGTGTATCAGATCGTATTTGACATTGTTTAGTTTGAGTATTGACCTAATTAGTATAGAAGGTGAGTTGAAGAAAGGAATAAAGATGAAAATGGTAACTCAGGAAATTCTTTATTTCCAAATTAAGAGTGCAAGAGAACATCAGCGGTAGTCAAAACTTCTAATAAAAAAATCTTATGAATTATAATTTGATGTTAAGTCTTTAGTTTTGTTTTTTGATAGTATATATCATTTAGAACCTACAACTGCTCAAAAAAATTAAGGGAAATTTGTAATAATAGTTGTAACATTGCTTTTGCAATTTTTTCGTTTAGTTTTTTTCTTTCTTTAGTTAAATATATGCCATTGAATTGTACAGAATTTGATTTGCCTATAACTGTTATTTAAAAAGATAAAAAGTTTTGAAAACCGTCTCCTCCTAATTTTTTGAGCAGTGTATTTTTTCCGTCAAACGCGGGAGCAAGATTTTGTGACAAAATCTACAGGACCCTGGATTGATGACTATATAGGATGTCCCACGCTACAAAACAAAGTGTGTTCCATTTCAAAATAAAAAAGAAAATAGAATAATATAAAAAATAATTTAAAAAAGCATTTGTATTTGGTGTTACTACAACAAATTTACATACCACCGTTACTAACTTAATATAAAAGATATAATTATGTCATCAACTTTTGAGTCTTGACATTTACAGCATTTAACTTATTTTCAAGTACCTAATTTGTCAAAAATACTGCAACAATACCAAAATTACGTTAAAAAATCTGATGTGGCCAGGCACATGACTTTATCATACTGTATATAAAGTAATAGTTTAGCTGCAAATTTGATCGAGATCGGTAGTGTATGCATTAAAATAAAACTAGTTAGCCAGGATTTGACAGATATATCGATGCTATTGACAGTAGGTAATGTCAAAACATTAGCGTTTGACACTACCTACTGTCATTAGAATGAAAATATCTGTCAAATCCTGGCTAACTAGTTTTATATTAATGCAGACACGACCGATCTCAATCAGATACAATTTGCTCATGCAGCCAAACTATTAATTTTACTAAAAAATATCATAGACATAAATTAAACAGAATTTCCTCTACTTTAATTTACTATTTAACTATTTTGACTACAGAAATGGGGGAACATTTGCAAAATCGTTAAAAAATGCTAAGAGTAAACATCCAGTTCCTTTGAACCCTTGTGAACCCTTCTCTGGAATAGTCGCCACAAAAAACGGTTACAAACACAAACACATACACATACACAGAAATTTTTTTGTACCTTGGTCAAATATGTTCAGGGGACCCAAAAGGACATATTAGCGCTAAATTTTAAAAAAATGCACAATACTATCATACTGCGTATGATAAACTAAAAAAAATTAGACATAATTTAGGATTTCTGCTTTCAGATTGACATTGTAGGGAAAGAAAGCATACCAGAACCAGTTTTTTACTTGTCTGGAAATTAAGTATGGATATAAACGACGGTCCTGCACAAAAGTCATATTATTTTATTCTATATAAGTAAATAAGGACCACCATAATCAATACTGACCAGAAAAACATACTTATTATTCACTTAATGCAAATTCATTTTGAAAATATTGGGAAACACCGCTCGGACTATATATGAGTCTAGACACCAGACAATCGGGCGTCAACATCATAAATAATATTCAATAATAATATGTCTAAAATCAAATTCATAAACAATAACACAGTAAACATTCAAAACAGTCCACACTGAGAAAACTTTATAGGGACCACTATAATAATTCTCGTAATGCTTATAATAAAATATATTACCATTTGTGACAAGAATATTGAATTATAAACCTTCCAATACGCATATATGTTAAGTACAGTATATGAAATTTTATAATACTGTCTTATAGTAGATTTTATAATATGATATTATAAAAGGATATGATATTATATATGTAAACAATAAAATATAAATATTTCAAATTCGATTTTATAAAAATTAAAATACTCATTTTCATATGTTAAGATACTGAATTTGTTAATATAGTTGATAGATATTCCAATATTATAATTTAAACACATTTTAAGGATACGATACCTTAATGTATGTTTACCATCAGTAATTGTCTTACTATATATTAGCACACCTCAATCTATCCGTGTCATACCACGTTAGCCTCGGCATCTGATAAACTACTTAATCCGTATTACATCCAGCTTTATATAGCCAAAGGTGGTGGCTTTATAGGAGGAGAGTGAACTAGCGCCATCTATATCTACCCTTTCTAATAAACTACATATACACTTATAAATGGTAACATACAATATTAAGTACCTATAATGTATAAGGAAAGATTTTATACAAATTAAAATATAGTATTTTACTGAGTACAATAAATTCCGTTTTTCGTTTTTCTATTGAATGCTATAATAATGTATCATAAATTTTAAGATACAGAATTATAATATTTCAAATTCAAATTCAAATGATACGTACAATACACGTATTTTACCATTTATTAAATGGAATATGTGTTTCTAACATACTCTTTCATACATATTTTATAATACAGTTTTCTCAGTGCAGGTATCTATAACAGCCGATAAATCAAAAAATTATTACGAAAACATTAAACACTTCAAACCCCGATTAACCAGTCTTATCTCACTTCATATAATTAATTACACACTTCCATTCAAGTTTACAACAGATTCCAATCGTATCAAGACGAAACAAACGATCATATCACATCAAACGATAGCTAAGAGCGGTTCGAGCGCCGATATATCGTCGTAATATGCGTTGCGTGAAAATGACAAGATAAATTTCTAACTAATAAAAAGGTTACGAATATAGCGTGGCCTGGTCGCACCGTGAATTAATTAGATTGCTTCTTGACGAAACCTTGGCGTGTCATTTCGCAAATATAACAAGAAATAAAGGCATAATACGGGCTCCACGACCGATCAGTTACCGCTCTGCATGCATATTATCACTAATTCGGTATTGTTTCCACTGAACCTCTCATAACACAATATTTCCGCATTGAGCGCACATTACACATCTTTGTCTGTTCTGTATTCGTATTCGTATCGTAGTCTACGCGCAGACACAACACCTTTTCGACATTTTGTAGACGGCGAGAACATTGCTGGTGGTCCTCATTATAATTTCGGTACAAAAGAGTTCCAAGGAATTTCGCCGTTTTATGATTCGTGTATTCAAATTTGATAAATCAATCGGTAGACGAAAATAGTTGTTTGTTTGGTTTGGTTAGTGACGGTCATGGTGCTATTTGGTGTATAATAGGATAAAGAAAACGTAGATACGTAGAAAAAAGTAAGTATGCCACCGTGAAACAATAATAAAATTATCATTAATGTGACTTTATAATGGTACGATCGAACGTTTTTTATCTTCGGGGTTTGTGTTCTACTCTAACGTTTGTCTCTCCGGGTTTTTACGTTGATCTTCTTTAAAACGTAAATCTCATTCCCTAAATTTAAATGTAGTTTCTTCGCTATCTAATTAATAGTTGTTGTTCTTCTTATTTTACTGCTTTTTGTTCTACTCTAACGTTGGTTTCTTCATGTTATGCAATTGTTAATGTCATGAGTTTATGATTCCCGTATTCAAATTCGATTAATCAATCGGCAGACGAAGATAATTGTTTGTTTAGTTTCGATAGTGACGGTCATGGTGCTATTTTGTGTATAACACAAAAATACGTAGTTACGTAAATAAAAAAGCAAGGATGCCACCGTGAAACAATATTAAAATTATCATTTAGGTGACTTTATAATGGTACGATGTTACTATCGAAAGTTTTTTATCTTTCTGGTTTGTGTTCTACTCTCACGTTGGTCTCTCCGGGCTTTTAAGTTGATGTGATGTCTTATTCAAACGTAAATCTCATTATTTAAATTTATATGCAGTTTTCTCCCTATTACACGTTATTACGATGGAATTGTGAAGCGTTTTTCTCTTCTTATGTTACGATTTTGTGTTCTACTCTAACGTTGGTGTCTTCATGTTATGCAATGGTTAATATCATGAGTTAATAATTCCTGAAATCAACTTCGATAAATCAATCGGAAGGCGAAGATAGTTGTTTGTTTAGTTTCGAGAGTGACGGTCATGGTGCTATTTTGTGTATAACAGGAAAAGACGTAGTTACGTATAAAAAAGTAAGGATGCCACCGTTAAACAATATTAAAATTATCATTTAGGTGACTTTATAATGGTACGATGTTACTATCGAACGTTTTTTATCTTTCTGGTTTGTGTTCTACTCTAACGTTGGTCTCTCCGGGTTTTTACGTTGATGTGATGTCTTATTCAAACGTAAATCTCATTATTTAAATTTATATGCGGTTTTTTCGCTATTACACGTTATTACGATAGAATTGTGAAGCGTTTTTCTCTTCTTATTTTACGGTTTTGAGTTCTACTCTAACGTTGGTGTCTTCATGTTATGCAATGGTTAATGGCATGAGTTAATAATGCCTGAAATCAAATTCGATAAATCAATCGGAAGGCGAAGATAGTTGTTTGTTTAGTTTCGATAGTGACTGTCATGGTGCTATTTTGTATATAACAGGAAAAGACGTAGTTACGTATAAAAAAGTAAGTATGCCACCGTGAAACAATATTAAAATTGTCATTTAGGTGACTTTATAATGGTACGATGTTACGATCAAACGCTTTTTTATCTTTCTGGTTTGTGTTCTACTCTAACGTTGGTCTCTCCGGGTTTTTAAGTTGATGTGATGTCTTATCCAAACGTAAATCTCATTATCTAAATTTATATGCAGTTGTTTCGCTATTACACGTTATTACGATATAATTGTGATGTGTTTTTCTCTTCTTATTTTACGGTTTTGTGTTCTACTCTAACGTTGGTGTCTTCATGTTATGCAATGGTTAATGTCATGAGTTAATAATTCCTGAAATCAAATTCGATAAATCAATCGGAAGGCGAAGATAGTTGTTTGTTTAGTTTAGATAGTGACGGTCATGGCGCTATTTTGCGTATAACAGGAAAATACGTAGTTAAGTAAATAAAAAAGCAAGGATGCCACCGTGAAACAATATTAAAATTATCATTTAGGTGACTTTATAATGGTACGATGTTACGATCGAACGTTTTTTATCTTCCTGGTTTGTGTTCTACTCTAACGTTGGTCTCTCCGGGTTTTTACGTTGATGTGATATCTTATTCAAACGTAAATCTCATTATCTAAATTTATATCCAGTTTTTTTACTATTACACGTTATTACGATAGAATTGTGAAACGTTTTTCTCTTCGTATTTTACGGTTTTGTGTTCTACTCTAACGTTGGTATCTTCATGTTATGCAATGGTTAATGGCATGAGTTAATAATTCCTGAAATCAAATTCGATAAATCAATCGGAAGGCGAAGATATTTGTTTGTTTAGTTTCGATAGTGACGGTCATGGTGCCATTTTGTGTATAACAGCAAAAGACGTAGTTACGTATAAAAAAGTAAGTATGCCACCGTGAAACAATATTAAAATTGTCATTTAGGTGACTTTATAATGGTACGATCTTACTATCGAAAGTTTTTTATCTTTCTGGTTTGTGTTCTACTCTAACGTTGGTCTCTCCGGGTTTTTAAGTTGATGTGATGTCTTATTCAAACGCAAATCTCATTATTTAAATTTATATGCAGTTTTTTCGCTATTACACGTTATTACGATACAATTGTGAAGCGTTTTTCTCTTCTTATTTTACGGTTTTGTGTTCTACTCTAACGTTGGTGTCTTCATGTTATGCAATGGTTAATGGCATGAGTTAATAATTCCTGAAATCAAATTCGATAAATCAATCGGAAGGCGAAGATAGTTGTTTGTTTAGTTTCGATAGTGACGGTCATGCTGCTATTTTGTGTATAACAGGAAAAGACGTAGTTACGTATAAAAAAGTAAGTATGCCACCGTGAAACAATATTAAAATTGTCATTTAGGTGACTTTATAATGGTACGATGTTACGATCGAACGTTTTTTATCTTCCTGGTTTGTGTTCTACTCTAACGTTGGTCTCTCCGGGCTATTACGTTGATGTGATGTCTTATTCAAACGTAAATCTTATTATTTAAATTTATATGCAGTTTTTTCGCTATTACACGTTATTACGATAGAATTGTGAAGCGTTTTTCTCTTCTTATTTTACGGTTTTGTGTTCTACTCTAACGTTGGTGTCTTCATGTTATGCAATGGTTAATGTCATGAGTTCATAATTCCTGAAATCAAATTCGATAAATCAATCGGAAGGTGAAGATAGTTGTTTGTTTAGTTTGGATAGTGACGGTCATGGTGCTATTTTGTGTATAACAGGAAAAGACGTAGTTACGTATAAAAAAGTAAGGATGCCACCGTGAAAAAATATTAAAATTGTCATTTAGGTGACTTTATAATGATACGATGTTACTATGGAAAGTTTTTTATCTTTCTGGTTTATGTTCTACTCTAACTTTGGTCTCTCCGATATTTTACGTTGATGTGATGTCTTATTCAAACGTAAATCCCATGATTTAAATTTATATGCAGTTTTTTTCGCTATTACACGTTATTACGATAGAATTGTGATGCGTTTTTCTCTTCCTATTTTACGGTTTTGTGTTCTACTCTAACGTTGGTGTCTTCATGTTATGCAATGGTTAATGGCATGAGTTAATAATTCCTGAAATCAAATTCGATAAATCAATCGGAAGGCGAAGATAGTTGTTTGTTTAGTTTCGATAGTGACGGTCATGGTGCTATTTTGTGTATAACAGGAAAAGACGTAGTTACGTATAAAAAAGTAAGGATGAAACACCGTGAAACCGTGAAACAATATTAAAATTGTCATTTAGGTGACTTTATAATGGTACGATGTTACGATCGAACGTGTCTTATCTTTCTGGTTTGTGTTCTACTCTAACGTTGGTATCTCCGGGTTTTTACGTTGATATAATGTCTTATTCAAACGTAGATAAATCTCATCAATTTATATGCAGTTTTTTCGCTACTATACGTTACTACGATAGAATTGTGAAGCTTTTTTCTCTTCCTATTTAACTGTTTTGTGTTCTACGCTAACGTTGGTTTCTTCATGTTATGCAATTGTTAATGTCATGAGTTTATGATTTCTGTATTCAAATTCGATTAATCAATCGGCAGACGAAGATAGTTGTTTGTTTAGTTTCGATAGTGACGGTCATGGTGCTATTTTTGTGTATAACATGAAAATACGTAGATACGTATAAAAAAGTAAGTATGCCACCGTGAAACAATAATGAAATCAAACGTCTTTTTTTATCTTTCGGGTTTGTGTTCTACTCTAACGTTGGTCTCTCCGGGTTTTTACGTTGGTGTGATGTCTTCTTTAAACGTAAATCTCATTCTTTAAATGTAAATGTACACTTTTCGCTATTACACGTTGTTACGATAGAATCGTAAAGCTTCTTTTCTTCTTATTTTACTGTTTGCTTAGTTTCGATAGTGACGGACATCGTGCTATTTTGTGTATAACAGGAAAAGACGTAGTTACGTATAAAAAATAAGGATGCCACCTTGAAACAATAATAAAATTATCATTTATATGACTTTATAATGGTACGATGTTACGTTCGAACGTTTTTTTGATCTTTCAGGTTTGTGTTCTATTCTAATGTTGGTATCTCCGGGTTTTTACGTTCATGTGATGGCTTTTTCAAACGTCCCATTCAACTTTTTTACTCTTTAAACGTAAATTTCATTCTCTAAATTCAAAATGTTGTTTTAACTGTTACGTATTAAATATTTTTCATATTTTACTGTATTGTGTTCTACTTTAACGATGGTCTCTCCATATTATCCCAATTGTTGCCATGTCTTTTAGATCTCAAATCTCATTCTTCAAATTTAAATTGTCAATATTGATTGTTTACGTTGATCTTACGTGTTTGTGCTCTACTCTAACGTTCATGTTATTATGTTGACTTATTAAGGTCTTTAAACGTAAATCTCATTCTCTAAATTTAAAATGTATAATTTTTGCTGTACATGTTATTGCGATAGAAATGTAATAGTACCAAACTATATTGTGTACCAGGCTGAGAAAGTGATTTTTTTCCGGGCCGTGAGAAGAGATGCACAGATGAGCACGTCTTGAGCCCGGAAAATCACTTTATGGGCGGAGTGCACACATATTTTTTATCCTAAACAACAATATCGTAATAAATTCACCAGTTTCTAAAGACTAATATCACCGACATATTCGTTTTTAACAAATATAGAAAACATTGACGTTTTAATCGCAAACGTCAAACCAAATCGAAGGCTGTGTTTTGATTGGACAGACCATTCGGTCGCTATGGGTAGGTATATATTTATTGCGAACAGTTGTTTTCGCGCCTAGCCGTGAAAAGTGTTCATTACAAGCCTGGCGGGCAAATAACATCTATTTTCGCATAGGTACTGTAGGGTAAAAAGCTATTATCTTATTTTACTGGAATGTGTATCCAAATGTTGCCATGTCTTTTAGATCTCAAATCTCATTCTTCTAATTTAAATTTGTCAATATTTTAAAGTTTACGTTGATCTTACGGGTTTGTGTTTTACTCTAACGTTAATATCTCCATGTTTTTATGACGATTCTATCGATTACGAGCTGTTACGATAGAAGTATAAAGTAATTTCTCGTATTTTACGGTTATTGCCATGTCTTTTCAATTAAAATCCGAGTCTTCCAACTCAAAATTTCATTCATTATTTGATGTAGGTACTTTACATATTTTGTTATCTACCTTTATATCACAGGTTTGTGTCTACTCTAACGTTAGTCTCTCCATCTTTTCATGGTGTTGCCATGGGTTTTCTATACGTAAGTTATATTATATTAATTTAAATTGTAATTCTCCGAGATTTTAGGTAGCTGTGATAAGTATGTTTTAAGGGCAAATCTTATTGTATTCTAGATATTTTAATAGGAGACATTTAATCACATATAATGGAATACTTATCATTTACTTTATCATTTATCCTGTTGAACAAATTGCTCAAGTGTTTAGAATGTACGTAGTAGGCGGTATAGTCTTTTATGTTACACTAAAACGAAAACACTGTTCTACATAAATGAATCTGGTAAGTTTCAATTGCAATGCTGCTTAACTAGGTTCGTTTCCGCTCACAACATTGATAGGTTTGCATGCAGTATTAAATAGCATCTTTCAAGTTGATAAGAATACTATAGGTATTTAGTTTATATTTGAGTTTTTTTATTATGTTACAAAATATTTTTTATTGGCATATTTAGTTAAGATTATAAAAACTTTATACCATAGAACATTATAGTATTTTTTTGTTATTATAGCTGAATTAAAAACCCTTTAAAAAGCGAACCCATTAAAATTATTCTTCCAGAATTGATTCATAAAGAGGCCATTATTGATCTTAATTTAATTCATTAAACTTTAAAAAACAATAAACATGTGGTCGTTTTCGATGTCCTTCAGTAGAAAAAGGTGTTTTGTATACAGGTTATTTACCATTTAAAAAGTTGCCAGGTTATCTTGGTATTTTTCGACTAGATATGACGACTCAAAGTAGTTAAAAATAAAAAGAAAATTATGAATCGGATAAAATATTAGAATCTTAGAATATCAAATTTTGGGCTACAAGAAAAACTGACACTTTGTTTGCTTTGTACTTAAAAACAACACTCATATGAAAATTGTGTTAAAATTATAGATAGAATTTAATATATTAAGAATATATTATAAGACAGTTCAAGGAAATTCATCCTTTTTGACTCTTCATGCACCCACAATACAATTTCGTTGTAAAATTACTAAGGTCAGTGTTCTCTATTATTAGGAAATTAGGAAGCACAACTTGACCTTTAACATCCACCAAAAACAATTCAATAAATTATACCGAACAAAAAGAACAAGCCGACAATGAACTCCCACAAATGCAAAATAACGCAATCCATTCAAAAACGTCTAGGTTATGATCTTAACCCACGAGAATTCCTCGGATATTTCGATGTCAAGGTCGACTCGGCGAAGACCTGATCCTTTTCGAACGCAACAACGCACTTTTACTTTCATCGGTTTAAAAATCGACATCCGATTTACATAATAATATTTTATGAATATCTCGATTTTTATAGCTTGCGGTTGCATAAATTATTGGTTAATTTATATTTTTTTGTTACAGTCGAGACATGGCCAACCTGGTAGCGAAGATAATACACGGCTACCATGACTTAATGGATAATAAAAGTGGTAAGTTTATTATATAATTTATTACATCGAGGAAGTGATGATATATTAAGTATAAACCTTGGAGATATGCGAGCGGACGAAAACAGCGTAGTTAAAATGGACTAAATTGTTGTTTAATTGTCCATCTTGCAAGTTTACACGACCTAGAAATCGTTTGAATATGTAGGTGAAGAGTTGAATATGATGAGTGTGGACAGGTTATTATGCAAATATTTATTTATTGTTAATTTGTTTAGCAAACTAGTTTTTTGTTGTGCGAGGAATGGAAACAGGATTGCATTTCCAGGTGTAATCTTTTCTCTGAGGTAACAGTGCAAAATTCTATAAATGACACCTGCTAATTATTGTTCAAACGTTATTTAACATATCAAGCCTGTTTATGACTCATCTCACAATACTATGATTCTGAAAATTGATTTTAATGCAGAAATAACGCAGCTCACAAAAAATTAAAATCAATTTTTGATACGAAGTTACCATAAATTATTGTAAACTGCAAAAACAAATAGGGCCAGTCGGGTTTTCTGTGGATTGGTGAGATTTAATACAGTGTATGCCCTCCACGAGAACGAATCACTTCCTCACATCTGCGAGGCAATGCTTCGCACTAGTCTGCAGATTCTTGGGGTATGCTTTCCCATTCCTCAATCAAGTCTTGTGTCAGTTCCTGTATGGTTAGTGGTGGATTAGGGCGCTTGCGACCACGTCGGGCAAGCTGATCCCACACGTGTTCAATATGATTCAGTCCTGCATTAGGATGAAATTTTGATCGACTCCATATGCAGCAGTCACAACAAGGTCCTCCAAGGTGTTTTCGATGTAATTCATGGCATTTAGTCTGCCAGGAACCATAAGATCAGTTCTGTTGTCTATACTGATTCCAGCCCAAACCATCACAAATTCCCGATCAAATCTAACCACTTTCTGTATAGGAGCGGCTGCGTAGCGTTCACCAGGATGTCTATGTACACGTACTCGACCGTCGCAACGAGTTAAACGTAATCTGGACTCGTCTGTAAACAGTACAGGTATCCAGTAACGAAATTGCCAATCTCTGTGATCCAGAACTAATCTGTTTCTAACAGGTTGATCAGAAATTCTCTATTCCATGTGCTCGTCTTACACAGAGAGAAATTTTTGTTTAATTCAAATAAATATGCATTGTCTCAAAGAAATTTGTTGTTTCAATAGAGGCAAAGACATATATATTTGTGGATAAAAACGCATCTATTAGAAATATTTGTTTTGTAGAAAGAACGTTGATTTGTGTCAAACAACTTATGTTTCCAGTTAAAGTTTGCAATTTGTGTATTATAAGAAATGAGATTTATTTACTTCAAATAATTATGATTGTGTTGAGTGAAAGAATTACATTTTTTTTAATTTACGAAATTGTTGGTCGAGTTAAAATGCTTAAAATTATTAATTTGTTGAAGGAATTAATAGACAAGAATTTTTCGGAAGACTCGCCATGTGTCACCTCCCTTTTGGGATATCGCACATCCTCGACCAGTGCTTGGTCTTCCCAACCCAACATATAGTCAAGGTTAAGTTAGTAAAGTGTACTCTGATTTGGAATCGCAACTTGAACCTGCAGGCACTGTACTCTATAAGTCTATACTGTCGATCACGCGGCCTTTATACTCTCGATATGTACGAAGTGCGAGGAGAGAGTTTACAGCGCCATCTAACAATACATTACATGACATTAAAAATATATTTATTTGAATCAAAATATGATTTCTTTGGTGAAAGTAAACCTATTTTAAAGCCAAAACAAAAATATTACTTTAAAGGAAATAAATCTCTTCTTGTGTACAAATATATTTATTTTAATCAAAATATGATTTCTTTGGCGGAAGTAAACCTATTTTTAAGCCAATAACAAAATATTACTTTAAACGAAATAAATTTGTCCTTATATACAAATTTATATGTTTGAATCAAAATTATATTTCATTGGTGTAAAGAAACGTTTTTTAAATCAAAACAAACGTATTACTTTAAAGGAAAGTAATTTTTGTTTGTATCCATATATATTTATTCCACTTAAATAAATATTTCAAATAAATTAATCTCTGCACGCAAATAAACTAGAGTATTCAATGAAGTAAATATTGTAGGCGTCAAAGAAATATGTTTTGACCCAAAAGAATAAATTCAAACAAATACATTTCTTTAAAACAAGAAATCTTTTCTATCTGTGTAGGTTGTGTAGGAGGTCTCGCGCTGTGGCAGTACGCTGACGTAGAGAGGAAGGGACAAGAAATTGGTCTTGACTTTGAGTAGTTTTTCTATTTCGAACTTGTCCAGCTCTTTTAACGTAATGGTCAGTCTCCAGAAACCGATTCCATAAACGCTGAATAACAGAAGAGGAAACCCGATGGTCCCTGCTAATATGTCGAATAGAGTTGCCATGCTCAATAACGGCGACAGCACGAGCAACTTGCACTTCATTAAGAGTGTCATATTTAGTCGGTTTCATACGTGAATTCAAAGCATACTTGACATTTTTTTCATTCTATTTTGCGTTATTAATTTACATTTTTAAGTGTAACTTGGAGGTAACTAAGAGTTGTAACATTGTTTTTGTAATTGTCTTTAGTTAAATATATGCCCTTAAATAATACCAAATTTGATTTCCGTAGAACTATTATTTAAAAAGTTACAGGTTCTGAAAAACGTGTTCGCCTAATTTTGTTAAACAGTGTATTATGCTCCCATCACAGCTACCGAAAAAATATAGTGTCATTAAAGGTGCCAAATCCTTGTCGACCAGTGTTATTACTTATTATTACTTACTCAAAATGTCAGTTATTAACATTTAAGTTTCCATCAATAGTTTTATTTATTAATTTCTGGTTTAAGTTTATTCCTTGATGGTATTAAAAAATACTCTAATATGTACACAATCAATTAACATGTAAAAACCATTTAAGCTACTTTCTACAAAAACTCAGATATTTAGTAATTCTATTTCGGAAATCGACATCATGTAGATGCTTCCCGTATAATACCTATAGTATAATACCTAAGCTGTCAAATTCAAGTTATTACAAATTTAATTTACAATCGTTAAAATATTTATTGTTTAGTAATATCTGTCTGCTATTAGTTTTCTTTCACATATATTGTCTAGTTTATTGCCTTAAAAACTATTTAATTTTTGCTACGATACAAATAAATTAACAGAGACTATTTTATTTTCGATTTAAGTGATTTACCAAGCGGTACATATGTCAATTTTGCGGCCAATTTAATTGTAGCTGCTAGACAAAAATACAATAAAGCCAGAATTTTTTTTTGTCGTGACATTTTGGTTGTTATTTCTTTAATTTTAGGTACTTTGGATCTTTTAATGTATCTTCTTTAAAAATAATAATAGCATTTTCTGATTCTGATGTGCCTTTTAATTGCAAATTAATAAGCAATTTAAAATCGACGATATTAGTTTTTACGAATATAGTCAATTATCGAGAGAGAGAATGGTTAAATTAGAAACCACAGAAAATAAATCACAAAATCGAAAATTCTATACCTATATGTGCACATCCAGCAAGCACTAAAAATTCCTAGTAACCAAATAGTAGGTAAACAATAGAAATGCGATAATATTAGTTGTCATCCACTGTATTATCGAGAGAAAATATTAAAGCTGAATAAACAGAAGAAAAAGAAAACTGCACCCCATTGAGTACCTACAAAGCATTTAATAATATGATTAAATAGATTTATTATTCCGTCCCTGTATTATTGTCACATTCATTTTATACAATAATTTATACCATATCTAGCTATCTTTTATGCCATCTCGAAAAAGTATGCAATCATAAATACTTAAATAACATTCCAAGGAAGACGTGTCTTATGGATTGCACAAACAACATTAAATGATACTGCATTTTTTTGTATTACAAATTGTTCATTACCGGCGTATTCAAATCACATAAATCTACATAAACTTCCAATATCGGTCTACAAAATTCCTAGAAAGTTTACGATTTTCAACTCGCAATTAAAACAGGATTAAACACGTGTTAACAGAATAGATGTTACAACGATAAATAAAAAAAATTTAAAGCTATGACGTAATGTTGAATAATGTTTAGGAAACTATTAAAGATTATACTCACTCTAATAGCAAATTTATGTGCTAATTTGTCGCCTTGTGAAATATTATTATATGCTGTAATAAATCTCACATGCATGTGACATCACAATTAAAATATTAAAAGAAAACTCACATGCATATATATTTCAATGATAGAGGTTATTTTGTTATTCCTTTGTAGAGCTTATTGATGAAGAATGTATTAACATCTTTAACCTAGTATATTTGCTTTGTCTCGGTTACGGTGTTAAAGTCGAAACCCACTGGTCCAAACCAATGTATGGACATTTTTTAAAATATATCTCCCTTCCTTGATTTTGCATAACTTTCTCATTTTTCAAGTTCTAAATTGTTTTGTTTTCTGTTTGTTTTAGATCAAAGGGTAAGAGACTGGCTGTTAATGGATTCCCCCTTTCCGACGTTGTTCATTTGTCTTTCCTACGCATATTGTGTCAAAGTACTAGGACCAAAACTAATGGAAAACAGGAAACCATTCAACCTCAGAAAACCCATTATCTACTACAATTTATTTCAAGTGATATTCAGTACTTGGTTGTTCTATGAGGTAAGACTATATTTTGTTTTCTTTTTTTGTTTAAAAATATTATTGTGTGTTTTTGTTTTTCAGTCGTGTGTAAATGGATGGTTAACAACATACAGCCTCAGGTGTCAACCTGTAGATTATAGTTCAACACCAGAAACGTTAAGGGTAAGTAAAGACCTTTTCTTTTTCGAGATTGTACCTCCTTTTTCAGCAAACTTGAATGTCAGCACTATAAGATTTACTGTATGCCAAACATTTTACCAATTTAGATGTTACTGAAAAATTCTTTTGGTATAAGCTAATAACTAATATTAAGAATTCAAAACCAACACATACCATAAAATAGGAATCAAAAAAATAAATATTCTGTTTGAGTTAATTATTGAGTATTTCTTTTAATTCTCTGCATTTTAGGTTATGCTTAGTGGCATCTCACAAAGCAAACACACTCGGACTGGGATGTTCAAACGTTAACTGTTTCGAGAGAAACACGTTTAAAGTTTCAAGTACAGTTTATAACGTGACATCGAGTACTTACAATATTTTTCAGATAATATGCTATACGAATTATAAACCATACTCGGCAAGATTTTTTGGATTAAACAAATGTTAACTTGAGCGGAAAAATTGTTGAACGCACGATCCGACCGATCCGCGCGCTCCATACTTTTAGCACCTGCACGCCGTCTGATAATTGCTTATAACTTGGCTAATTTTACAAATTTTGCCGTTAAACTTCGTACACACATTCTTAAGACCTTAAATATTACATAAACTTACAATTATACGATTTTATTTATCAGAAAACCGGAATCTCCCTTAAAATCCAGCCAATGTGACTATGCTTCTGCACAAAATACCAATGTTAGAAATACTACTGTTTCCAGTATTACAGCCAGTGACCTCCAAATCGATATCGGTGAACAATTAGAAAGACATGCAAAACGTAACAACACGCTCTACTATTGTAATGTGTTCCACAGGATTTTCCGTATGCAAAAGGTGTTAGGTGATTTATTTTGCACAGCGGGGCATTTGACCCTAAAACCTGGACAAAATTAGTTTTTCACCTATAAGGGCTCTAGATGTGTTGTTTTATTTATGTATAGCATTTTAACCTTCATACTAAGTATTTGAAGATTAATAAACACAATAAAATAGTACGAAATAGGGCAAGAAAGCAAACTGTATTAAAAATTGTCCTTTACTGCAGTACAGCTATTGTAAATTAATTACTGCTACAAAATTTGTCAACAATATTTTTTGTGATTTTATTTCTATCTTTATATTTTATTTCTACTATTGTGTGAAATTTATAAAAATATAAATATGGCATGTCCTGTTACATACGCAGCATAGACGGATTTAAAATTGAACAACGCATGTCGTTTCTAAGTTATATGCGATAATATTTTTGGGTCTGTTATGTTGTAAGAAAATCCTAAAAAGTTTTATTTTTTAAGACCAGTGGTAGAGGGAAAAAATTACACCAGTCGATATTGTGTATTTAAACGGTACATACGCTATTCATGCTATTTTCCGTTCGATAAATTCCTTTTAAAACGTGAAGCAATTAAGAACCTATTTAACCATATTTATCACTATAAGAACAGTTATTTTGAGTATAATTTCAAAATTGTCTAATACTTATACTTATTATTTCCATGAAAACCTTCGAAATTTGATCATCCTTCAAGCTGAAACAGTTGTTTTCGGATGATGTTTAAGAGTCTACTCTAGGTCATCGGGGTGGTTGCTATACATGACCCAAAACTGAAAAATATACGTCCAGAACGGCGTTTACAACATACAAGATGCATTGAACATAAAATTGTCAATATCTCGATAACCGTAACCATTTGTATATAGCTAAATATGTTCTAAATTACCTCTACTATCACGGTTTTAAGGAATTGCATCAAATTACATATAAACCTATAATCAATTTTTGGATTTTCCTTTACAACGTGAAAGAAATAAAATCACAAAAACCGCATCCGCATCTATCCGCAGCAGATTTTGCAGTAGTTGTAATATCAAATATGTGTACTATAATTTGAACCACTTTCAAGAGCACAATTAAGCTAAACTCTAAACTAAAACACTCAAATTCTGCATACAATTGTTTTTTATAACAGCGAATGTTCTCGGCCGTGCAATAAACAAAACTGTGGGTAAATTTTAATAAAAACAATGTCGAATGACAGTTCATAGTTGGTTCTAAAGAAGGTATTACAAAAAGGCTACATTTTTCCTTAAAATACAAAATTGCAACCATTTTCAAGAGCGTCAACTTATGTGCATCGATATTCAGCCATAATAAAATCTAGAAACTGGTCACTGTTTTGAATTTAACAATTTAGAAATTTAATTTATGGCCAGCTGTGAAATATCTGAAATATTCGGAGGGATATTTTCTCGGACAGTTTTGAAAGATGGGCAAAAACGTTTGTCTTGCTTCTTATTGGTCTGACAGCAATGAAGATTAGATTTGAATTGATAGATCTTTTAATTTCCCACATTAAAGGTTCCCTCATCTTCTGCGTATAGCAACGAAAACATTATACAGAAAATCACAATCTGAGTCTCTAAATTCTAAAATGTACAGAATCATTTTAAGTGGTATCATATTTCATGATTAAAAAACATAAACTTGTAATGGCACTGTTTAATTAGTTAGTACCTTGCTTTTATGGGACTTTTGTGTATCTAAAACTATTTCAAAGTCAAACAGCTCAAGTTTTCTATCTATATACGCTATACCATCATTAAATAACACATTTATTGATAGCTATCTACACAAGTAGGCACATTCACCTCAGTTGCAAACTTGTTTTACTGCACTTTCGACTGTCATCCAAGCTTTAAGCTAGGTGTTGGTTGTACGAACTGCGCAAACCAGTATAAAGTTCAACACCGGTTAAACCCAGCTATGTTTACATACCATAACTGGCCTTCAACTTGATATTCATTCTATTCAACTCTTAAAAGTGAATTACTCAACTCATGCACTAATGATCTGAGCCAATTGAAACTTACAGGCAGTGCTTTTTATTTAAATCTAAATTAAACAGTTTGAAATAGTTTCTTCTTCTAAATTTTTTTTTTCGTTTTTGAGTTTATTATATTGTTTGTTACAGATGGTAAACGGATGTTGGTGGTACTACATATCAAAATTCACTGAATTTCTGGACACGGTAAGGCAAAAATAATCAAATTTTTTTACAAAGCTCTGAATGAATTTTAAATATTTCTAGATATTTTTCGTGTTGAGAAAGAAGAACGGCCACATATCAACGTTACATGTCATCCATCATGGGATAATGCCAATGTCTGTATGGTTCGGAGTGAAGTTCACACCTGGCGGTCATTCGACTTTCTTCGGATTTTTGAATACCTTTGTGCATATTATTATGTACAGTTACTACTTCTTTGCTGCTTTGGGACCGCAATACCAAAAGTACTTATGGTGGAAGAAATATTTGACAGCTCTACAAATGGTATGTCGAACTTTTTTTCTTCATAGAATTTTGATCTGTAGACAAAGTTTTAACCCGTGTCCGGCACTAACTTGGGCACAAATGAGAAAACTATTTATTGGCAATTTTCAGAAACTTTTATTTCAGTAAAATGTTTCTGTAGTGTCAAACCTAAAATGCAAATCAACATTTTGCAATTTTATCAACACTTTTATCAATTTTATAAACCAAACATAATAAAACCGATACCCTGTCATTTCATTTTGATAACTGACAACAGAAAAAAATGTGATATGCTTAACATATCGAAACTAATCTAAAAGATTAACCATCAATTTAAATCTGAATTTTTAAAACTAGCTACTTGTCACTAATAGGCTATCCACTGATGTCCTATATTTAAGCACTAACACTGTGAAATCTGGTTTTTACACATTTCAATGATTTAGTAGTTCGGAGGGTTCAGTTCTTTTTAGTCTTCTCACAAGATTCTGGTTGTCCAGTAGCTGCAGGGCCTCTACGTTGACGTGATGGCTTAGGCGAGATTCACTTCTTGGATGACTTGTGGAACACCAAGATCACGGTGCAGGTTTCCTTGTGTATATATTGGAGTTTTCGCAACCCCAAAGCTGGATGCCGTATAACCAAATCGGTTTTAGTATTTGGTTGTAAACTTGTAGTTTGTTCTGTACTGGCAACTGAGAGTTTTTTTTACAGAAGCCAGTACAGTTCTCTGTATTTGAGACCAAGCTCTACTCTTTTCTTCTTAACATGCTCTTTCCAGCTTAGTTTTGTATCCAGAGTCATACCAAAATACTTTGCACCTGTGGTAGGTCTCTTGTATAAAGTCGATAGAGAATTGGCCCCAAAACACTACCCTGGGGTACACCAGCTTTTAATTCTTTTAGTTCCGAGTATTCATCGATCTGTTTTATTCTTAATAGTCTATCACATCAAGAAAGATAGTTGAGACAATAAGCTTTTCTTCTAATGCCTTATCTATGGTATCTGTTATTCTATGGACTTGATCAATAGTGGAATGCCTTTCTCTAAAACTAAAGTAGCTCGACGTATTGAAAAGGTACCATACTCTTTAGTTTGTGTATCAATCCTTCGTGCCAAACCTTATCGAAAGCTTGTGACACATCAAGCAGGATTGTTGAGCAAATACGATTTTCTTCTAATGCTTTCTGTAGATATCTGTTATTCCAAGGACTTGATCTACAGTGGAATGCTTTTCTCTAAAATTAGTTCTATTAAACTGTTAAACTCTGTTGTCATTTTTGGCAATCTCTTATTTTTTTAGCTTATAAAATAACTAAAAATGATTTAAAAAAATCGTACGAAAGTGATTCTAATTTCGTATTTGATGATACCTACTAAGGTTTCTAAATACTTTTTTCAAATAAAATGTTTTCATGTTTGCATTTTATGTTTAAGACAATACAGAAACTGTTTACTGAAATAAAATTTTCTGCAAATTGATAATAAAATAGTTTCCTATTTGTGTTCAAGTTCTTTTTGAGAATACATCTCAGGAAAATCTCGATAATGTTGCAACAGTGTTGCAACTGTCACTATTTAAGACTTATACGAATGCAATGTCTTGCAGCGAAAGTCCATCTATACCCATCTCACATTTCAATAATGGGGCCACGCACGATCTAAGCCTATCGGCTGAAAATTTGTAAGATGCCACAGCCGTGTTCTTGGTATACCCGCAATTAGCCAGAAGGCGATGGCTAAAACAAATGCCGCTTTGGCAGGTTTCAATTACCAATTGCTTAAATTGCTTGAAGATGTCGTAACTTAGAAATGTGAGCAAGAACATGGAGAACAACAAGAGAGATATTTATATGGCTGATAATCTTAAATTCCAATACATAAATTGTAAACTTAAGTTGGAATGTGAAAGATATACATAAAAATTTGAAACTGATATAATTAATGAATGTGTTTTGATTGTCCACAGGCTCTTGTGAACAACATTATCTTCAAGGTTTTGTTTTGTTGTAATTCCCATCTGATGGTTCTTGTTGCCATAGCCGCCAAAATGTGTGAAATTTAGTTGTTAATATCTGTAAATGGTGCGATGTAAATACGCTTTATTTTGTCATTTAAGTGTTAAAACGCCAACGTGCTCAGCGTATAACTAAAAACGCATTTGCACAATTTATTGTTGCCTTTTTTTCGAAGGCAAACAGCTACTGCTTCGCCAATTTTATACTTCTAATTCGAATTCAATTCTAATTCAAAACGTGGCCATTAGATCGAGATAATATTCACATTAACATGGTTGTTTACACAAAAATTACACAAATAAACAGTCAACATTGACAGCTGATGCAAAAAAATACCACGCTAAATTGTAAAAACTCTTATAAAAAGAAGCTCTAATAATAATAATCATAAAGTGTAATCATACTTTGATACGAAAAAAAAACACTTTTTATTTCTTAACTGTGGACATCAATTTTAAGAGTAATGACCTCAACGATAGTTTCGTTTAATGGCATCTATATAGTTTATTTTCCATTTCGGTGGGATTTTTTTTATTTATAGTCAAGTGAGAAAAAAAGTTGAGAAAAACAGCCTTATTAGTGAAGATTAACCAATTTAAAGCGATAATAACAGTAATCAAGATACCAAAATAAATAAAATCATCATTATGAGTTAAATCACCAAAGTAATTCAATTATGTATGTATATGTGTTTCAAACAAACATTCTGACTATTTTAAATTTAAACTGTTTTCTATAAATAGTACAGTATCACGTAAATTGTAGGTACTTTATCTTATTATCATTACAATATTTGTTGTCGCCTCACTTTTACGTACAAAACACATTTTTTTCTGGGTTGGAGTCTCTTAAAGTTCTTGAATATCTCGCAGACAGCAGGCTGGTTCAACACGCTAGTGCAGTTTGTTTTTTTTAAGAACGGAGTGAGAGGTTGTGTTTATTTATTAGGTGCTGAAAATATTTATTTATTAAACGCCTGTAAAAAATGCCGAAGTTTTCCAACCGTATCAAACGTTCTAAATTTCGAACCGATAGATATTTTAATCCATTTAATTTGCTTCCGCATCCAGATATAAAGAATAACCTCTCAGAAAAGTCATAAAATACCATATTATTGGCATTAAATATACCTATAACATCTAGGTAAAAGTTATCATGACTGTTTAAAACGTATGATTTTCTATCAAGCATCAATAAATTGTTATTTTGGAAAATATTCTGAATGTCCTGGTGTAAAACATTTGATCAACGAATCACTTATGGACAATGGATGAATGTCGACAGAACCTCTTTGCAACTAATGAAATCCCCAGTTGATGGATAATTACAAAAATTGAAGTCCGGTTTAGAAAAACTACTATTGTATTCATACTTAGTGAAAAGCCAAAATGATTTTATGAACAGCAAAAAATAATCCTTGCAAGAAGATGAGTGCAGTGTTATCTGTGCTTTATTCTTTATATTTGGTTGCGGAGGCAGATTGAATAGATTGAAAAATAAGATAAAATTTAATATCTTTGCGTTTTTCATTGAGTTTCGACACGCCGAGCGTGACTCACGTCAGATAAAATTTAATATCTTTTGAACTATAAGAGACTCCATCCTAGAAAAAATTGGATTTTGTAGGTAAAAGTGTGGCGGATATTATATATATTCTTTTTTTTTATATATATATTCTTCGATTTTTCTTCTTCGATTATATCCATTGTAGGGGCGACTATGTAATAATTATTTATAGAATTCAATTGTTTTTAATTTTTTTACATAAATAAATTAAAATAATAATTGTACACAGTTACATAGCAAATATTGCAACTTTAAAATAAAACATTAATGAGTCCGATACGATTACTGAAACCAAAGATATTGAATTTTGAATATGGCAAGGTTTCGCAAATAATCGTAAATCATCCAAACTTTAAGCCTTCATATCTCTGAAAATATTTTTTTAAATGAATTCCCGATACAGATATAGACAAAATTTCTGAGAAAAAGCCACAAAAAAACTTGGAGTAATTTAAAATAGTAAAATTTTATTTTTGGCGAAATCCGATTTGTAGATTTGTAAAAGAACGAACCATATACAGAGCAATATTAAGAAACTACATAACACTATACTCTCTAAAATTGCAAATATCACAAAACCTAGTAAAAATAGATATACGACATATTGAATATAAATTAAAAAGAACTGAAGGTACATTTCACTTAGCAAATAATATACAGGGTGTCCCATTTAAAAATCTCAAGAAAAACCCTAATAGTAGTGTTTTAAAATTACTGCATGCTACGATCACCCTGTATATCGCATATAATTTTCCGTGATATCAGCATCTAGCTATGGGTTTAGTTATTATGTGCCAAAATTTTCAAGACCATATCTGTAAAAATGTAGTATTTTCGTAACATTTAGAAAAGGCAAACAATTGAATACCTATCTCAGAAACTATTTACTTTACACAGGTACAACTTGCGCCGTTGGAAAGACTACTTCCTTAGTATTTAACATATGGTATGATATACAAAGCCCTTCGATTTAAAAAAAAATCTGATGTGGCCAGGCACATGACTTTATCATACAATATATAAAATTAATAGTTTTGCTGCGTGAGAATCCATTTTATTGAGATAAATCGTAGGTATTGTCAAAGCATCAGCATTTGACACTACCTACACTACGTCATTAGAATAATAATTTATGTCACAAGTGCCGCAAAAGTACGGAATAGCGCGACGAGCGGTGATGCGGCGCGTCACCGAAGGCTGAGTGTCGCCGTCGCATGTGAGCGGGTCGCGCTATCTAGTTTTTGGCAGAAGTGACATCAACGTTTATTGTGCTGCTTTTTGAGAAATCTATTTTAAAAAAATAAATAAAAAATGGTAATATTTATGTATAGGAAATGTTAGGTTGGTACCACTTTAACGAAACGTCAAGTTTAAAAAGCTAAGTCAAATTCTGGCAGATTTATATTTGTTCATGACACTGTAGATGTCACATCCGTACTAACATACTACAATAAAACTACGTCATCGCTATACTTTATCTACAATTTTCTCAATTTATCGTTTTTAGAATTAGATATAAAGACGGGTTGATATTTCTTATCAACAAGCAATCAAATTGGTGATCTTATTTTATTTGAAATTTGTATTTTGTAATTTGCCGCACTAGCGCGGCAACGTTCCATAGTGGTTCTCCAACCTCTGATATGCCTCTGATGAAATCAGCTGTTTTCGAGTGTGACAGCACAAAAAAAAATATTTGTCAAAATCCTGGCTACTATGTAGTTTCATATCAATGCAGATGCGACCGATCTCGATCAAATAGAATTTGCTCCTGCAGCTAAACTATTATTTTTACCAAAAAATGTTATAGACATAAATTATACAAAATCTCCTCTACTTTAATTTATTATTTATTTATTTTGATGAAATTACAGAAATGGCCGCTCATTTGCAAAATCGTTGAAAAATGCTAATAGTAAATAGCCAGTTCCTTTGGACCATTCTGCACCAAAAGCTTTTCAGCTGTAAGTTTGGTCATAAAACTTCTAAATATGAACTTTGGTCCCGATACCTTTAGTAGTTTTACACATACACACACACACAGACATTTTTTGTACCTTGGTCAAAAATGTTCAGGGGACCCAAAAAGACCTATTTCCGCTAAAATCTCAATTTTTTTTTCGGCATGATTACAATACTTTACCATACTGCGTATGATAAAGTAAAAATACATACTTTTCGTCGAAATGGTACACCCTGTATAATAGAAAATAATTTTACGTTATAGACACTGATAAGTCTTGTATAAAACAATTTTTGCTTTCTCAAACGATTTGATAGCTATCGAAAGCCGGGATACTATTAACTCACCCTGTAGATCTGTAGATCCACAATTTTTAATTTTGCAGTATTTATGCCAGAATTTGATTCAACGTCATTTAAACGAACTAAATCCCAAGTTTGAAGGAGTTATGATCAATTTCAGACAAAGTAGGGTAGTTTGGGTTAAAATACCCAAAAAAAGCATGTCAATTTGCAGATTACCTTCAGTTTTTTAAGGATTTTTGTTGAATGTAATCTGACATGACTGGGGTACATCTTTGAGCAATTGAAAAATCTACCGCAACAAGGATGAAGCCGGATATAAAAGAAAACAAAAAGGATACTTTAAGCAATTAAATCATTTCATACATGCCCGCAGATTGCCGACATCACAATAAAATATGCTCATCAACATGATTAATTAATACAATACCAACAAATGGAAGCAACCGTTCTGCAAAAGACCGGTCAACCTTGCGTGTCCGCCGTCAGGTTGCTGATCTCCAGGTCTCGCTGTAAATTCCCTTCCGTAGCATCTTCATTTTGTCTTATTTGCAACCGTTTCACATCCTGAAACGTGAATTATCTGCTCCCGGATACATAGTATTTATCTTTCAGCTCTTTCTTGTAATTTAGTACCTGTATTTTTTCTTTTACTTTTCAGGTACAATTCGTGCTTGTAATGGTCCACGCATTCCAGCTTCTCTTTATCGACTGCGACTACCCTAAGGCCTTTGTCTGGTGGATCGGCCTTCACGCGGTTATGTTCTACTTCCTATTCTCGGACTTCTACAAGAAGACCTACGTCAGGAGGAACAAAGAAAGAGTCAAGGCCGAGGTAATTAAATGCGGATGCACATTTTAGGCTGCGCTTTTTTACCATCTACGATTATAGCGCCGATACATCGCTGCATTTTAATTCGGAGCAGGGAATTTGATGAATGTGTAAAATTAATACCATACTTCCTTGTTGATAATATACTGGGTGATTTACAATAAGGGGAAAGAAAATATTTAAAGTTTGTTATAGACAGTATAAGAACAAAGTTTGCTAAAAAATAAATTTCCGAAAATTAGAAACGTTTAAAGATTGTTTGAAGATGGTACCATTTTTAGAAAAGGAATAGGGGAGGTGGCCGTGTGTGGCATCATGGGATAGCTTCTTTTTAACCAAATAATATTTTGTATTCATTTATTCAAACAAACAAAAATTAACTGTTTCTGAAATTGATATAAATACCTTAACCGTTCATAATTTCTGAAAGCAATGCTTTTTCAAATGGACTTTTTCTCCGTAATTTAGTAAAGCATTTCTTTACTGAATACAGAAATGTTTGATTTTGACAGCTTTACTTCAGAAAATGTTCCAGAAAAAAATCAATTATAAATTGTAATTGATATAAATACCTTTAACCGTTCATAATTTCTGAAAGCAATGATTTTTCAAATGGACTTTTTCTCCATAATTTAGTAGAGCATTTCTTTCCTGAATACAGGAATGTTTGAGTTTGATAGCCTTACTTCAGAAAGTGTTCAAGAAAAAAATCAATTATAAATTGTAATTGATATAAATACCTTTAACCGTTCATAATTTCTGAAAGCAATGATTTTTCAAATGGACTTTTTCTCCATAATTTAGTAAAGCATTTCCTTCCTGAATACAAAAATATTTGAGTTTGATAGCCTTACTTCAGAAAATGTTCCAGAAAAAATTCAATTATAAATTGTAATTGATATAAATACCTTTAACCGTTCATAATTTCTGAAAGCAATGCTTTTTCAAATGGGCTTTTTCTCCATAATTTAGTAAAGCATTTCCTTCCTGAATACAAAAATGTTTGAGTTTGAAAGCCTTACTTCAGAAAATGTTCCACAGAAATTCAATTATAAATTATAATTGATACAAATACCTTTAACCGTTCATAATTTCTGAAAGCAATGCTTTTTCAAATGGACTTTTTCTCCATAATTTAGAAGAGCATTTCGTTCCTGACTACAGAAATGTTTGAGTTTGACAGCCTTACTTCAGAAAATGATCAAGAAAAAAATCAATTATAAATTGTAATTGAGTTAAATACCTTTAACCGTTCATAATTTCTGAAAGCAATGCTTTTTCAAATGGACTTTTTCTCCATAATTTAGTAGAGCATTTCTTTCCTGAATATAGAAATGTTTGAGTTTGACAACCTTACTTCAGAAAATGTTCAAGAAAAAAATCAATTATAAATTGTAATTGAGTTAAATACCTTTAACCGTTCATAATTTCTGAAAGCAATGCTTTTTCAAATGGACTTTTTCTCCATAATTTAGAAGAGCATTTCTTTCCTGAATACAGAAATGTTTGAGTTTGACAGCCTTACTTCAGAAAATGTTCAAGAAAAAAATCAATTATAAATTGTAATTGAGTTAAATACCTTTAACCGTTCATAATTTCTGAAAGCAATGCTTTTTCAAATGGACTTTTACTCCATGATTTAGTAGAGCATTTCTTTCCTGAATACAGAAATGTTTGAGTTTGACAGCCTTACTTCAGAAAATGTTCCAGAAAAATCAATTATAAATTGTAATTGATATAAATACCTTTAACCGTTCATAATTTTTGAAAGCAATGCTTTTTCAAATGGAATTTTTGTCCATAATTTAGTAGAGCATTTCTTTCCTGAATACAGAAATGTTTGAGTTTGACAGCCTTACTTCAGAAAATGTTCCAAAAAAAATCAATATTAAATTGCAATTGACATAAACACCTTTAACCGTTCATAATTTCTGAAAGCAGTGCTTTTTCAAATGGACTTTTTCTCCATAATTTAGTAGAGCATTTCTTTCCTGAATACAGAAATGTTTGAGTTTGACAGCCTTACTTCAGAAACTGCAGACCCTTTTAAACTTTTAGGGTTCAGCTGCTACAAAATCCCGATATTGCCAAAATCATGTTTTCAACGTTTAAATGAACAAGTTACAATTTTCGATTATTTTTTCTTTCTCAAAACGCGTAAATTGTGAAAATTATCAAATTCACTAAAACGTACATTTTCATTTTGAAATGGAACTTGTTTTATATATAAAAAATCTGATGTGGCCAGGCACATGACTTACAATTCATACAATTTAGAAAATTAATAGTTTATCTGCATGAGATTCTATTTCATCGAGATCGATCGTGTCTGCATTAAAATAAAACAAGTTAGCCAGGATTTGACAAATATTTTGATAACATGGACAGTAGGTATCGTCAAAAAATCAGCGTCGACACTACTTACTGTCATTGGAATGAAAATAATTGTCTTTAAGTTTTACAATACCTACCTCCATACAATATCAATTTTTATCTTTTGAAATTTTCACCTGCACCACCTGTCAATTTATATCGTTAGAAGAATATTTTGATTTTTTGTTATTTGTCTTATGGTAGTCACTATTCTAAAATATCTATGTCAAAAAGACAGTTTATATATTTCTTTATAGTCAAATTGCATTCACCCTACTACATCGCTCTTGCAGTCGTGACATATTAACACATCCTGTCACATTACTAGCCACGCTCGTGACCATGTGCGCTCTTGGAAACGTAATAAAATAGACTAATTTTCCACTGTATTGCCGGATGTAAATACTCTCTCTCGGTAATTTAGGATAATTTTAACTAATTTTAACGCCCTACAATCGTTTATTAATGTGCAATTATAATATTTATAATTCATTTCAGAATTAGTCTTATCCCAAAATTTACGATTAATAAAATTTTCAGTCTCTGCAATTTTCTCAGAAGACTCATCTATTACTATCGCCTTTCTATTGTTTATAGACGAAGGAAAAAGGAAAGTAAAGTTAAAGGAAAGTTAAACGTTGATGATCTGACTGTCAAAAGAGTCAAAATAGCTGCAAAATCCTGGCAAACTAATACATTGCTTATTTAGCTAAACTATTAATTTTACCAATAAATTTCATAGTCTTAAATTATACAAAAATCAAATGTAATTAAGAAATTAATTCATAGGGTATTTCAAGAATCCAAAGAAATAATGGTTTAATAGCACTGTATGCACTTTTTGTATATCTTTTCGTGAAAAAGAAAGTATAACCCAATTCACTAAGACCAAATTCGCGTTTTGCATATACCTTTTAAGAAAATAAAAACAACTGTTACCTTAAAAACAATCTACAATTGTACACATATTGTCAACCTGCAACACCTGTGACAAAGGTTCAGCCCGTAAGATTCAATAAACTAATTACATTCAAAATTATCCCTTCTAGAAAGTAAAGAAGTTTTTTCTTGTCATATAAAAATAAATGTCTTAATATTTCATTTTTTACACGTAAATTTTCTAGAATCAAATCTTCTACATCAAATTATCTTTAGATACACAAATATGTATTTACGTTTATCTAATTTCAGGAAGCTAAAAAGCTTGGCAATGAAGCCAACGGCACAAATGGAACTACCAAAAATGGACGAGGATTTGGAGGCATTGGAATATGCTTCCCGATCCAAACCGACCTGTACGACAACGGCAACATAGGCAAACACATCAGCAAAAGTTACACGTCCAGTGACAGCAACTCACAGCTAAGAAACAGAGCCTTCATAGACAGCGCACAGGCATAGTTAGGAATTCAGAGTGTGATTCATTCATTTTTTAAATATAACTACATCCCCCCGCCCCTTTTAACTTCTTATTTATATGTATATCTATACAAAAAAAAAATCGATCATCTATGTATGCGTACAACATCGTATTGCTCAATAATTATTGTTTCGTGCTGGTTTGTCTGTGATTGTTATTGAAATGTATAAAATTGAGAGGAGCACACTGTTCCGAAAAATTAACGCAACACTGAAAATTAGTCGCCATTTTGATATTTTTTGTTTGATGAAGACAGTTTTGAGCATTATATAAGGATTTTTGAACAAGTTAATGTTTACATTTTGAGCCAATTAACAAAATGTGACATAATAGAATTCTTTAAGTAGGCTTAAATGAAAGTTTAAACCTCGAACTTTAACTTAATAATAGAAAAATAATTCTATAACGCTGGTCAATCCCATAGTCCTTACTGTGAAACATGAAGCAAATTTGCTAGGTAGATATTTTGCATTACTTTATAAAGGACAACATACGTTACAAATTGTACTGCCAAACACTAACCTATCTTGACGTAGTAACCACTACTTCCTTTCCTTGATTTATGACAATTATATCTAACAAATGTCATAGGCCTCAGTAGCTCAGATGGGAGAGCATTGTGCTAGAATCGCAAAGTTCCTTGGTTCAAATCCAGGCTGTGGCTGTAATTTTTGATTTATTTAAAATTTACATCCCGCCTGTATATCACCATATTATTAACCCATAATGAAGAATAAATGTCTTCCTTGAAAAGTTTGGTTTAAAAACCTTAAAATGGCGAAAAAAACAGGTAAATGATTGCCTGTATTATATGATGTGCATTCTTATTGATCAATAAACAATTATCTTGAATACAAAAGGGAAAAACAATTGATGTTCAGCTCGGAGACAGAATTTTGTGTCCATTTTTTTTACACAGCTGCTATTTTACAAAGGAATGCTTTCCTTTTAAATCATCTATGACAAATACTATAGTTTATAGTATTTTAACTCCTTTGTTTATTTTTGGTTCTGTAAATTATTAAATTATTAAAATTTTTAGTTGAAATTTTCAGGGAATATAGGTTATTAGTGGGAAATTAATTGTCAATATTCAAATAATACTCTATAATAGCGTGATCTCTCCGTCTGTCTGTCTGTTCAGGTTCCCTAGCGAAGAGGGTTGGCCGCAGTCCCGTGATCCCTATACCGTATGACTCCCTATCGTGTGTGGATTCATACCCCGCGGGGAGTGACGGTTGGTTAAAGAGAGGGGAGGTCAAGGCATAAGGGCGGGGGGCGGGGGTTGTGGTTAAGGGGGAAAGAGAGGTTCGGGGGAATTGAGGGGGAGGAGGGCGCAGAACTCCGCACACAATGGGGAGTCATATGCAATAGGGGACTCTGGAGGTCCAAAAAAAGACAACAAAAAAGACACATAAACTGCTATTTGAAAATTTTTCGCAGAAACTCAAAATAACGGTATTTTTAAAGGGATGTTTAGATATTTAGGAATTATTTTTCGACCTCCAATGGTGGCGGTCCCCCCAAATATAGCCATACAAGTCACTAAGGTGACTGTTGCTCCTTTTACAGTTTAAGGTTCAAACTTTCATTTTTTCATACCTAAAGAATTCTATCAACCGCAATCGTATTACTATTCTGCAGAGTATTAATAAAGTGCCAAAAACATGGGATTTGTATGAATCATTTTGCATTGTGTTTCTAAAAGCTATTTTGCACAACACTAGATTCATCTTTTTCTAAACTTCTCTTTAGTGACTTTTTCTCTTAACTTTTTCTTGGCATAGACGCAGAACTAACCCGGCATTAGGTAAACAAACAACATAACTCTAAATGTTTTTGTTAGTTATTCTGAAATAGATAAAGAAGTGCGTCTAGTATACTCATCTTTTCTTACATTAAAACTTTTCTCTAGTTATTAAAAAGAAGTATAGAAAAGTAGGAAAGTAGTGTAGAGTAGAATAGCGTTAAAACTAGCTACAAAAACAGTTGAATATGAATACTTTGAATATCTAGAAAAAAATACTATCCATGAGTTGCTAATTATAAATTTAACGTCAAAATGAATGTAAAGACAAATAAAAATGTTTAACGACATACCTTGTCAAAGTTATATTATAGGTTAATAATATAGTGACATACTGGCGGGATGCAAATTTTAAATAAATCAAAAATTACAGCCACAACCTGGATTTGAACCAGGATAGGTTAGTGTTTGGTATTAACCAATACCTCCTTTCCTTGATTTATGACAATTATATCTAAAAAATTTCATAGGCCTCAGTAGCTCAGATGGGAGAGCATTGTGCTAGAAACGCAAATGTCTCTGGTTCAAATCCAGGTTGTGGCTATAATTTTTGATTTATTTAAAATTTACATCCCGCCTGTATGTCACCATATTATTAACCTGTAAAGACAAATATTTCATATTCATACATACTGATTGTTTTCTTTTCTACGTATACCTTTAACAAACAACATTTGTTTTTAATATGTTTTGCTCTCTCTAAACTTTGTTGTGATGTGAACACCGCTACAAAATATAGGGAATTTTGTGAATAAAGACTCGACAGTTTTAAGCTTCTAGGTTATCAAAAAATCTTCAAACTAAAGCGATTTGAAAAAAAAATCCAATGTGAAATTTGGACTAATTCCAAATGATGCATTATTTTTTCGGAGCAGTGTATATTTATTAATATGTATATCTAAAATTTCTTCTCCTCGTAGGTACAAGTAAACATCACAATTTTGTACTTCATTATAATATAAACAAGTTTTAACTTTATGTTTTATGTAAAGTTGCGATGTCTTTTGTCCTCCATCCACGTATAAGACATAACCACGACGTGTAGATACATTTTTTAGTCTTTATAACAAAATGTAGGAGTTTATTATACATATTATACGTTTTTAGATTTTTTTAATTAATTGTATATAAAGTAATATAAAGTATAACTCCTATTGTTAATTCGACAAATTCGGGATTATTGTATGCGTTAAGAACAAATATTATGTTTGTTAAATAAAATTATAAAGCATTTTTTTATTATTACGGTAAAACAATTATATGAAGCATGTACAAAAGATGTTAAAATAAATATTTTTATAAGCGATACTTTATTATTATTCCTAATTACCTCGGATAATTAATTCTAGAGAAACTATATCTTAATAACTGTGATCTTTAACCTTATGGTCCGATGTGCTACGATCACAATATATATCGAAACGTTTGAAGATCAGAACAGAATCTATTGAAGTTCAGTGCCTGTAAAAATCTTAAACGGAACTAACCTAAATATAGCACGAGATAACAATGTTAACACTAACCAGACGTTTTATGTCTACAGTTAAATCTACATCGAGCGCAAGTAAGTTAATTATAAACTATTATAATAAATTACGCACAAACTTTTGTCCATAGGATGTCTTAGTTTGCTGGATAACCACTTGGAAATTGAAAACGGTTCAGCGGAACCTATTAAGTTCCATTATTTGTGGCTCAGAGATCATTGCAGGTATAAATTTTTAACAATTATTTATTTTATACTATACTATATTTTAACATCATAACAAAATCTATACCAGATGTTTGGAATGTTACAACTACAAAACCCATCAAATAAATTCTGATATTCTACAAATACCATCTGAGATTTGTCCGAAGGAATGTGAAGAAATTTCGGATAAGTTGAAAATTACGTGTACGTGTTTTTTTGTGAGTATATAATTATGAAGTTTATTAAGTTGATGGTGTTTGATAGGGCATGATGGCCATAGAACTGAGTTTTCTGTGGATTGGCTTAAGAAACTCGTTGAAAATCGACGGAAAACTCTGAATGAGACGATGTTTTGGAATGTTGAGACCATTCAAAATTGTCGCGATACTTCAATACCATATGACGAATATTATGGTAAACCTGAGGGGCTGAAAAGACTTCTGAAAAGTATTTTGAAATATGGGATAGGCTTCGTTACTCAGGTAAGTTAGAAAAGATTGTCTAGGTAATACAATTACATTTGTAACTGAAGAATTTATAAACATTCAAGTAAATTAAGTAAATTAAGTATTTTAAAGCATTTTTAATGAAACACAGTATAAAATAAGTCCTTAGTCTTCTTTAGTCTGCCCTCTCTCCCTCATCTGTATTTTAATGTTTCTTGCATCTGACAATTTTAGTGTTTTTCTTGACGCAACTTTTTATTCTGTTCCTTTTTTGTTTCCTTTCTTATTTCTCTATAATGATTTTCTTTTGTGTTGTTACAGAAGAATTTATTGCCAAAATCGCTACCATTTACAAAAGCACACACTAAAAAACTACATTTTAATATTAAGTAAGCGGATTGCTTGCCACTGGTTTGTTTTACATCTCAAACCACTCTCTATCTCTTCTAGATGCAAACGAATCTACGCCTCACCTATTTATTAAAACTTTTCCCTCCTTGACTTCATATTAGGAGAAAAAAGGACCACACGACAAGTTAAACGAATTGTGTAGATGGCAAGCCAGTGGCCCTAAACGCATAAATATCTCGCTCAGCAGTATATTATACAGTTTACAGATTCGTATACGCGAATACGAATGTGGCTAGTTCACCTATCTTTTTTGCGGCCTTCATTATCAATTTTAATTTGTGTTTTACTGTCTATGGATTCAGATTACGTACATGGCACACAGAGAGAAATTTTTGTTTGATTCAAATAAATATACATTGACTCAAAGAAATTTGTTGTTTCAATAGAGGCAAAGAAATATTTATTTGCGGGTAAAAACGCATTTATTTGAAATATTTGTTTGGTAGAAAGAACATTGATTTGCGTCAAACAACTTATGTTTCCAGTTAAAAAGTTTGCAATTTGTGTATTATAAGAAATGAGATTTATTTACTTCAAATAATTATGATTGTGTTGAGTGAAAGAATTACATTTTTTTAAATTAACAAAATTGTTGGTCGAGTTAAAATGCTTAAAATTATTAATTTGTTGAAGGAATTAATAGACAAGAATTTTTCGGAAGACTCGTCATGTGTCACCTCCTTTTTGGGATGTCGCACATCCTCGACCAGTGCTTGGTCTTCCCAACCCAACATATAGTCAAGGTTAAGTTAGTAAAGTGTACTCTGATTTGTAATCGCAACTTGAACCTGCAGGCACTGTACTCTATAAGTTCTATACTGTCGATCACGCGGCTTTATACTCTCGATATGTACGAAGTGCGAGGAGAGAGTTTACAGCGCCATCTAACAATACAGTTGGATGACATTAAAAATATATTTATTTGAATCAAAATATGATTTCTTTGGTGGAAGGAAACCTATTTTAAAGCCAAAACAAAAATATTACTTTGAAGGAAATAAATATCTTCTTATGTAAAAATATATTTATTTTAATCAAAATATGATTTCTTTGGCGGAAGTAAACCTATTTTTAAGCAAAAGACAAAATATTACTTTAAGCGAAATAAATCTCTCCTTATATACAAATTTATATGTTAGAATCAAAATTATATTTCATTGGTGTAAAGAAACGTTTTTTTTAAAATCAAAGCTAAAATATTACTTTAAAGGAAAGTAATTTTTGTTTGTATCCATATATATTTATTCCACTTAAATAAATATTTCAAATAAATTAATCTCTGCAAGCAAATAAACTAGAGTATTCAATGAAGTAAATATTGTTGGCGTCAAAGAAATATGTTTTGACCCAAAAGAATAAATTCAAACAAATACATTTCTTTGAAACAAGAAATCTTTTCTCTCTGTGCATACTACTGCTCGAATCGCGTATTTGATGTTATTATTGTTTAAGAAGAAAGAGTTTTTTGACACGTCAGTTCGACAATGCCGATTGTAGGCGAAACCGGTCACTGATAAGAATCTAATAAATAGAACAGTGAAGAACGTTTTACTCGTATTATTTGGCATATCTTACACCTGTTCCTATCAGCGTATCTCAAACATATAAAATATATTTAGTTTTACTACAATAAATTTACATACCACAGTTGAATCTAAAGGCATAATATCTGAATTGAAAAAAAAAATACTTACAATTCTTTTTCTTCTTCTCTTCCCGTCATGGTGATCGTGTTAAAGGCATTGGGTTGTCTTTAGCATGACTTCTGTCTGAAAATAAAATACATATATCTCAATTTATTGGTCTCTATTAATATCTATGCATATATATTTAGTATGCTTATACAGAGCGAAAGTATGGAAATATGTACAAGCGCTGAAACCTTTTGTTTTAAATTTTTAAAAATTCTTGTAATAATGTAGATTCTTCATACAACTTTATTTAAAATTGGCAAACGTAGACAACTTACTAAAAAATAAACTATCAAAACTTGCGGTAGAAATGATGAAAGAAAATTGATGACAATTGTGCTTTTATTTTATTTTCCGTCTATACACAGGATGATTAATTTTAAATCCAAGAGAATAATTTCTACACACAATTATTAATAATGCGAAATATTAAGAAAAAATGGTATATAACACAACGTAAAATGTAAATTATATTCGCTTGTTAATACAATAGCTTTATAGATTATCTTACAGAGCTTTTTGTTTAGATATTACCCCATGAGTATTATTTTTTAATCATGTTGATAATTGAAAGCCAATAAGTCACGTCACATGTAAATTAACAAAAATATTTTGTTGTATAGGAAGTCTTTTAGTATTTTATTCTAATATCCGATTTCAGAAATATATGTTTAGATCTCTATCATTATTAATATCTTAGATAAGACGAAAAAGATCTGATGTGGCCAGGCACATGACTGGCCTATATATCATACAATAGTTTTAATAGTTTAGCTGCATCAGATTCTATTTGATCGAGATCGATCGTGTCTGCAGGAAGATAAAACAAGTTAGCCAGGATTTGACAGATATTTTGATAATATTGACAGTAGGTATTGTCAAAAAAATAACAACGTTTTACACTACCTACTGTCATTAGAAGGAAAATAATTGTCAAATCCTTGCTATACTTAGGGCCGATATATTCACCTATCGTCAAAGTTGTCGTTAGCCAACGAACAGATTACGCTAACGTTCGCGTTAAAAATGATTCTGTCTTTTCACCGATCTGTAACTTGTCGTCAGGTAACGAGGACGTAAACATCGCTAACGAATGTTTTTTGGCAGTATAGTATCAAAAGTCGGTAAAAAAAGGTGTACTAAATCAATACTTGGACCATAACTTGGACTAATTGCCGCTAGATGCAGCGCCGTAAATGACAATGACAAAACGTAACCCAAATTCATTCGAACACGTTTTCTAACCGCATCAATTAAAAAGACCCAAACCAAAAATAAAAAAGAAATAGTATTGAAGGAAAAAAGAAAGGACCGCCAGTTTTGCAGTATCGGAGGTAAACCTCCTCGTAGACCCATTTATTCAATATGGTCAATATGGTCATGCCGATTATCACTGGTATATTAGCTGCGTGTGGATATTCTACACCGTTGACACCGGGTACAATGGGGTACACCGAGCAAATCAAGAATAGGAGAATAATCTACTATTCTTGCGAGCAAATGACACGTGAATGAGTAAAAGTATAAACGGCGCGGCGTACAATATCGGAACGCAAGCCATAGAAGTCGAATTTCGTCAGCCATAACCGCTTCTTCAAAAATAATGAGGTCTTCAACTTCCTCAAAGTCGAATTCCGCAAATTCGGCCATATTAACTAAACAATGATCAATAATGACTTCAATTAATACAGTACCACGTATGTATGTAAATATTTGTCAGTTTGACTTTTTGTTTGACATTCAGTACATGCTCTGTGATTGGTTCAAAGTGTTCGTTATCAGTTTACCGGCAGGTTCATTCGATCGCTAAATAAATTCGTTCGTTAAGCGTATTTATCCGGTCGGTAACGTTAACGACAGGTGAATAGACACATATTTACCATTTAACCTGTCGTTTAGATGACGAACAGTTTCACGATAGGTGAATATATCGGCCCTTAGACTTGAAAGGAGTTTCGTTCAAAAGGGCCCAAAGGAACTGGAAGTTTTCTCTTAGCTTTTTCAATTATTGTGCAAATGAGCCGCCATTTCTGTAATTTCGTTAAAATAATTAAATAATAAATTAAAGTAGAGGAAATTTTGTATAATTTATGTCTCTGACATTTTTTGGTAACATTAATAGTTTAGCTGCATGAGCAAACTCTATTTGACCGAGATCAGTCGTGTCTGCAATAATATAAAACTAGTTAGCCAGTAATTGACAGATATTTTCATTGTAGTGATAGTAGGTAGTGTCAAACGCTGTTGTTTTGACAAAACAGTAGTTTGCGTTTTATATTCTTGTTGATCCGACATTAAATTAAAACAGTTGAACAGCTTAATGTTACCATAGTAGTTGTTGCCCTAAGACAGTGGTTCTTAACCTTTTTGATGCCAGGGAGCACTTTTGATCATACGAAAAATTCGCGGAGCACCAAAAACATAGACATAAGTTTTACTCAAATTTAAAACGATTATTATATAACAGTTAAAAAATAACACGAATTAGAAAAAGTATAAATATATTAATAGTCTACCTTTTTTCGGCAAAATTAATTTTTAGAAATCAAATGTTATTCTGAGTATAATGTTTTATATGGTCTTATATGTTTTTTCTATTCCTTAGTTTTCCTTAGAAGTTACAGCCGTTTGAAATGTTAACAAACAAAGAAAAATAAAAGATAAAATACATTTCAAACAATTATTTAATATTCAGTCTCGATCATTTATATCTCAAACAACGGATGTTTTTTGTTCTTACTAAGTACACCTTAGATTTTAAATTGTGAACTTGTGCTTATCGAGATTATTTCTAATAGGTTGAGTCGACATTGGAAGCAACAGAAAAAGTCGTCAAATTTATGTCTCCAGTGAAGCGAACAATCTTTGGAGAAATGTGGGAAGTTACCAACGACCTCAACCATGCAGACACGGCATATTCAACAATAGCTTTAGGCCCACACACCGACAATACATATTTTACTGAAGCATCAGGGTACTTTCTTCCTTTAAATTTGGTTGTTTTCATGTTATTTTGATTGCTTTTAGCCTACAAGTATTCCATATGTTACAACACCATGGCAAAGGTGGTGAAACGTTGCTTGTTGATGGATTCAATGCTGCTGACAACATAAAAAATAAAGATCCCGAAGCCTTTAATATACTCACAAGGTTTCCTATTGAATCTGAATACATCGAGGAAGGAATACATTTTACATGTGTTGACCCAGTTGTAAAACTTCATCCAATAACAAAAAATCTATTTCAAATAAGGTATCTAAACTGTTTTTCCCAGTTTTGGCAAAATGTGCAATTTGAGATGAGGCTTGATGAACAAACTAAATTAACTTTATTTTAGGTATAATATCTATGATAGAGCTCCTTTGAATTCGTTGAACTACGATGATATTCCTAAATTTTATACTGCGTATAAAACATTGGGGAATGAAATCAATGCTGAAGAAAATAAATGGTGGTTGAAACTGCAACCAGGGACCGTCATATTTATTGATAATTGGAGAGTTATGCATGGCAGAGCATCATACAGTGGGCTGAGGAAAATGACCGGATGTTATGTTGGAAGAAAGGAATGGCTTAGTACAGCTAAACATTTAGGACTACCATTGTATTAAATAAAAGATAATACATTCTAATTTCCCAAAGTGTTTTGTGTAGTAATTGCTCCCATCCCTTTTTTTTCAAGAATGACTATTATTAAAGGAAACAATACCATATATTCCATAAGATCAACCAGATACAAGATAAAACAAAAGAAAAGAATTTGTACAATTCAATATTTAATTTTGTATTCATGTAAAAAAATCTGAATCAATAAGGGGTGAACAATTAGAAAAATTTTAGTGATTTCATAAGTCAAAGACAATCCTTTCAATTTAAATTGTCCTCCTTTTTATTTTATTTTTTTATATGGTTACCCTAGGGCCTAGGCATACCATCCTGCACTACTGCTGTTTGTGTTGCATATAACGGTATAAATATGTCCACAATTCAGACTGGGAATGAATTGTCTACAACGACTACAACAAACACTTTGTAGAACCTACTGTGTAGAAATGCCCTAGAGTCCTAGATTTTGAAATATGTATTCATTATCACGCTTTTGATGATAGTGAAAGTCATGCTAAAGGTGAAACAAAAATACGTATAGGACATAAACTTTTTGATGTTTTTCAAGATTATGAATTTGTATGTTTGAGTTATTATTAGTAGAGTACTGAAAACATAATATGTCTCATTCATATAATAGTAATAGTGAATCTAAACTATCCATTGGAGTAATATTTTTACACTGCGATTTCAAACACCCTATCCCCAATTAGTTATTGTAAAAAAAAATATTTCACGGATATTACAAAAAACATGTTTTAAAGCAAATTATAAACTTCTATTGGGCACAGCTTTTGATGATATAATATGGTACAGTAAAAGCGTGAACCGTAGTAAATGGCTGGACGATTGTATTAAAAGTTAAATCCAAATATTATTAAGGGTTCCTACCTACATTCGGCTAAAAATGTTCATAAAATAAATGCTTTTTTATTATAACTTGACTTTCTATCAAAAATGCCTACCTGCTGATGCGAATGTTGTAAGGAAGGAGCTTGAAAAACAACTTAAATATAAGGATCTCGCAATAGAAGTTGGACGTATGTGGGGAATGAAAGTGAACATTGTTCCGGTGATTGTAGGTGCATTGGGAGCAGTTAGTCTAAATTATAGTAAACATGTTAAAGAGTTGCCGTGCAAAATTTCGCCCTGGGAAATTCAAGAAATTGCGGTTTTGGGAAGCGCAAATATTTTGAGGAGAGTTTTATCATAAAGAACCCTAAATTTGCTGCTTAATATTTCATCTTTACCTTCTTTGAATGTATATTGTCTATTAATAAATGTGTGTCTGTGTGTGTGTGTGTGAGTGTGTGTGTGTGTTTTTAATGACCTTTGCACAAGGCTGCAAGGGTTTTCTGCAGTTTTACTTTGCTTTGCAAAGAAAAATGAAATTTTTCTTTGCAAAGCATAAATGGCCTTGTTTTTCAAAATTGGCTAGAGCTGCAGTGATACCCGCAAAGGGAGTACCCTAGGCTTCAGCGAAGCTCGGTACTACCAATTTGCCCTGGTCCTCTTTATTACTTTTCAAAATTATTAGTGTAAGTTTAGTATTTATATGTTATATCTAAATTATATTATCTAGGTTTCAAATATTTAATGAGATGTATCAGAGATTTTCAATAAATAATAATAATAATAATAATAATTACGTTTTATATATTCTTAAAGTTTTATTAAAAATACAGCTTGTACAGAAATAGATAAGCCGCTTAAAAAACGTATAGAACTTATTAAATAATGCATTTATTATTAATTATTTAAACTAAAACATCACGTAATACTACTAAGTACGACCAGCATTTTGATTCAACTCATTTAGAAAGAAAAATTCTTTTGTTTCCAGGTTTCTATACATATTAATAAATTTAAAAATTATTATTCGCCATTTTATCAACCGATTGCGGATTTCATGCGTTTGACGATTGTATTAAAAGATTAAATCCAAACATTATTAAGGGTTCCTAACTACATTCGATGATACATACGATGATTTTTCACCACAGAATTTATTTTTGAAAAAAAAAAACTTTTTTTACTGAAGAAACTGATTATCTTGAAAACTTGATTTTTCTATATAAAAAATAGACGCCTTTTAAGACATAAAAAGGCATGCTTTTACAAAATTTCATCAAAGTTAAATTACTTTTGAATAAAATTTAAAAAATAAACCTAAAAGCTTTTTGCATTAGCCTTCGCATTTTCTCGGATATTTTGGTTGCTAACGATAAAAGTTCTGTCTTAATAGAGGTTTTGGCTTCTAAATCAGTTAATTTGCCTGCACTAAAATTGAAATAATAATAATAATACGAATAATTTCTGAATTTTACAGAATCAGAAATTGGTGAAATCTCCGATTAATATTTTTGAATCATTTTTACGTTTTATTTATTATTAAAGTTTTATGAAAAATTCAGCTTGTACAGAAATAGATAAGCCGCTTAAAAAACGTATAGAACTTATTAAATAGTGCATTTATTATTAATTATTTAAACTAAAACATCACGCAATACTAATAAGTACGACCAGCAGTTATATTCAACTCATTTAGAAAGAAAAATTCTTTTGTTTCCAGGTTTCTATATATAATAAATTTAAAAATCATTATTCGCCATTTTATGAACCGATTTCGGATTTCACGCGTTTGGCCTTCGGTTAAGAAAACAAATAATTAACAATATTCATGTATTTTATAGACTCAATATACTTTCCATCGCGTCGATTTACGGTCATACGTCACTAGATTGAATACATTTCCGTCCAAATCTGAACTTATTGACTTTAAATGATCACTGGCGTTTACGCAATTCAGAATGTACAGAATGTACCTACTTAACTCATTAAACACTTAAATTATAATTATTTGAGTTCAAAGAACGTACCATGACGTTAAAACTACGAAATAATATGCATATTATACTTATCTCTTTTTTTATTTTTTTACAATTGTACTCAAACTGATATTTACCAGTTTTAAGGTTATAATTAAGCAATTGAATTTTAGCCTTGCCGAGGTAGGCTAATGATGTGTATTTGATTGTGAGATAATTTATCTAAAACACGGGGACAACCTTATAAAGATTTTCCATTAAGTCAGTAAAATACCAGCCGTTTCAATACAACAAAAAAGTCAAATTAAGGATAATATATACCTATACAATAGTAGGTATATAATAACACAATAGATAAGTTTTCCGCTAATCCTTGAATTTGTAAACAATTAACGACCGTGGTATAAACAGTCGAAATTCTATGCGTTTAGAAAAAATAAATAATCTCTAATCATTATCTTATCGTGTGTTGTCGATTAAATCCAATGATGTATAGTTTTTATAGAATCATTTTCTATAGGGGTTAATGGTTTTTTAATATAACGGTTTCGCATAAAATGCTTATATTATGTAAGTTGCAAAAATTAACTTTCACCATTTGCTGCACACCAGCAACATTGCAAATGATCGAGATGAACTTTCATATCTGGTCCAAGCAGATATTATGTCATTTGATTTTCGACGTAACTTGCATTTATCAATGAAATTGATTTTTCAGCAACGAAAAATTTTTCAGTCCAAATTATATGCGTAACAAATAAACTAAAACGTGTACTTATTGTAAGCATTTGATAAAATATTTGACCAATACCAAACATATATGTTCAATACAAAATATGTATATTTGAGCAACGCAAAAAATTGCATGCATGCGCATTAAAAAAATTAATGTGCAATAAATTTATATAAATGTACAGGATGGGCAAATTCGATGTTACTATAGGAGGTAACTATAAGAGATATCGAGGTAAAAGAACATCTCATCAATTACGGGTTGATTAATATGCCAAAAGCTGGACATTGTGATATGGAAGTGGTATGCTGAAGAAACTGTCATGAAAGTATGTAGCCGTGATCCCACAATTTCCAGTCGTCAATCTTCACTTTATATCGGCATGTCGAGGGTATAACTGAAAGGTTAAACATTGCAGGATATATTGTTTTATTCGAAGTAAAATAATTAGATAATGACCTAAATAAAAAAATATAAAAATAAGATTACCTACTACAAACTACTTTAACCACTTTTCAAATTGATGTCGATTTTTATTGATGCATAAATTATATCTCGTCGCAATACTTCGAACAGCGTTGTTTATAAAAATATTTGGGACGGCATTGATACATTCTTCAAAATCTGCCTTAGGTCCTGAATGTCGTTATATGATCTTTTATATAATTTGTTTTTAATGTGCCCTCAAAGAAAAAACTCCAAGGGTGTAAGATCTGGTGATCGTGGTGGCCATCTCACTGACCCGTTGTTTCCAATCCAACGGTTTTCAAAATTTATATTCAATAATTCCCTTACCCTTCTTATTTTGTGAGGTGGTGCACCGTTGTGCTGGAAGTATATAGTTCCCCTCTCTATTAGTGGCAAATTGTCCAAGAATCCATTCACAATATGATGATTTACAATATCGTAGTACCGGTCGCCATTACGATGTTCCTCGTAAATATGGCATGCTAAAATACGCTCGCAAAGCACGGCACACCAAACACTAAAACGTTCTTGGTTTTGCATGTTGACGGTACGGTGAGGATTGACATCAGACCAATAGTGCTCATTGTGCCTATTAAAAATTCCGGCACTGCTGATGTTATAGGCTTCATCAGTCCAAATAACTTTTTAAAAATAATGGATTCTGCTGAAGATTTTCACGGTACCATTAGCAAAACTCCATTCGTTGCTGAGGGTCTGTTGGTTGTAAATGATGTTGTTTTCTTAAAGCATATGTCCTAAATTTATGCTTCTTGATGATTCTCAAAGCTCGACGTCTTGATACCTCAGATTCAGTTTCTATTTCACGACTTGAAATTGAGGGATTTGCAACTGTGGCTGCAACTGTGTTGGTGGCAGCTTCTTCGGCATTTTCTATATGGTAATGTTTGGGTCTTGGCATACTAAATGACCCGTGATTGATGAGATTTTCTTTTAATCTCTCATAAATAGATTTGTGAGGTTGTGTTCGTTCTGGATAACGATTGAAGTATGTTTCGGATGCAATTTCAGCATTGTTATTACTTTCAATAAAGCATTCGGTCATTTCGGTTGTGTATTTTTCATATGATTCATACGGCATTTGGTTACTTTTAATTGAAATAAATATTCAAAAGAATGCAAATTCAATACTTAAGTCACTGATTAGTAGTGTCAAACCACTAGTGACATACGCCTACTCGGAGAAATGTCTAAGACAATAATTATATTTCTCTGATATATACTAATTTCTTGCTATTCAATAAAACATTACCTTTGGAATATTTTGGACCGGCATGTTATACATCGTTGAAAAGGGGAACAAGGCTCTATTTATTTCAGTCATAACCAGCTATGGTTTCCATTTAAAACACAACTTTATGTTATATCTACAAAACTATTAGAGATATTTAAAGTCTGTGAATTCCACTGAATTCTAATCGAAAAAGTGCATCAAGAACGTGCAAATATCATTCGTCTGATTTAACAAACAACAAAGATATCGACAAAGTAGCGACAAATCGAGTTTTGTGTTATAACTCGAACACAAAAGACGATAGCTAATTTTGGTTTTCACCATTGAGTTTCTCTCAAAAAAAAGACGACACAACAACCTTACTGATTTTTCGATATCTCTTATAGTTACCGAGATCTCCTATAGTAACATCGAATTTGGCCCACCCTGTACAAAACAATATTTATTAAAGTTCTATTAATAATGCATACAATTAATCAAACAATTAAAATAAACAATTTTTGATACATAAAACTGGCTCATAAATAAACGTTCGATGGAAAATGATATTATTCGCAACTCAATCATTGCAACGAGCATAGCAATGTTTGCAAACAAATGTTGGCATAGCAACCGTTGACATATTGTTATTGCTGTTAGTTACGTAGACAAAAATCGTAGAAAAATGATAGCAGTGTTGACAATTTAAACTGCCATTTGTTTGATGACGTTTGTGGTGAGCTATAATTGATGTTACTAAACAATTTTAGCACTTAAGAAGTGATAATTTTCATTTATTTTTGAAATTGTGTATTACTAGGCGGCATTCATAAACTATTTTTAATACCTCTAACACATAAACAAACAACCGACAGTAAAATTATTTCTTCAAATAATACTCCTTTCTACAGAGAAAAAAAAACTTCACTTGTTGTTTGTTTGTCTGTTTGGTTTTTACGTTCAAATCTTGTAATCGATATTTTTCCTACTTTACAAAGTCCAATCGAGTTAAAATTTTGCATTTGGCTAGATTTCCGGTGACAATGCAAGAAACAATAAAAAATAGAGACTTTTCCAAAATTTGGATAATTTTTCAAAATTTGTTCAATCGTGTTGAAATTTTGTATGTAGACTTCCTCCGCTGACAATGAACGAAGGAATAAAAAGAAAGTATGAAACGTCTCCCAAAATTTGTAAAAATTAAAAAAAATTGAAAATTAGGAAAAAATTTGGAAAATTTTTCGAAGATTGGCAATTTGTTTCAAAATTTGGACAATTTGTACCATCGAGTTGAAATTTTGCATGCGGATTGACTTCCGGTGACAATGCATGACTCAATTAAAAGAATTGGATTTTTTGGGAAATTGTCTACAATTTTGAAACAATTTTCCAACAGTTTTTTTTTTTTCATAATGAGTCATTTTAAAAAAATGGTCTTTTACATAAATTTACTTTAGTTGGACTTAATTTGTTGTTCTTTTTTACAGTAATTTAGCTGCGATATTTTTAACGGAAAATAAAAAAAAATAAAGAAAATCACACCTTTATGTACTCTTAGTGCGTGAGTTACTTGCTCGCAACTGTACAAATCTTTTTCGTGCTTTTTGTGAGTTCTAGATGGAATTCCATTTAGTTTCACCATTTTGTATTAGATGATATTTAAAAAACCTTAAAACCTTTAAACATAACAAACAAAATGATAAATTTAGAAGGAGTAGCTTTTTATGATCGTATACACTGTATGGTCGAATTGATATTTTTCAAATTTACAGGAAATTACTATTTAATTATAAATACAAAATCACTTTTCTTATTTACAGTAAGACTATAAAATTGCGAGTCACCCCATCATACAAAGTCCATCAATTAAATCAATCCACGTTGGGCCATAAAATTGATTTACGATAATAAATTTTTAAACGAAACTAGATACTCATAATAATATAATGGATATGTAGCTTACTAGAAAGCAATAAAGTAAATTTTAGTACAATTAATACACACAATTTAGAAGAAAATGAGGATAATTGAGCTTGTGTATAAATTTTATTTTACAAAACCGGAATAACAATAACAGGAAACTAATCAATATAAAAATAATTGCCCCGTTTGCCAAATTACTACAATTATCGGGTTGTAAATGTGATTGACGTTATCAGAACTAATGCAACTACGCAACTCTTCCATGTGCAATAAATTTTCATTGACGTACACACGTGATACATTAATTGGTGATGAACCAAAATTAAAACCAGCAGAATCAAACTGCCCACAATAATTATAACACAGGCTGTCTCGGAAACGACCAGCAAAGCAGTGTTGGTCAAATATCGTATAATCTTTAATAACCCAATTTTTATAGACCAAATTTGACCAAAACCCTGAATTAAATAAACTAAATCTACAAATTGGTGTAGGAGGTACTATCGCGTCCATATATTATGTCCCTTCTCTTGACGTCAATTTTCTCGCAAAACTATGGGCGAAAAAAATTTGACAAAATTCTGATGCTGTCCTTGATTAATATGCTACAACTCATAAAAATTAGAAAGCTGTATATGTGGGCGTTTTCGCGATTTTTCCAAATTAAGAAGAATTGGCGCTGTTTTTGCCCCGTAAATATGATTCGTTTAACTTTAGCAATTAATTACTCCGGAAATAATCCATAGATTTCAACGAATTAAAAAGTAAAATCATTGGATTAGTGGTTGACCCACAAAAAGCTATATTATGCAATGTCAGCAATTCCTTTATTAGAAGAGCTAGAATAATGAAATATAGACTATAGGCTACCCACTAATCTATAGGTGTCAAGTTTATTACATCATTAATCATTGTTTATCTTGCATTTTTCATACAAAAGATCGTGCTGAAGCTCCGCATGAATTCCGACGCTCTACGGTCTTTGGTGTGCTGTCTTGTCGGAGAGAACCGACACAGCTTGGAGAACCCGGCAGCTTATTATCAAACACAAAAAGAGCGATAAATAACAATTAAATTCTTAATTTTTGCATAATTTGGTTATAATGTGTGACCCGGTACGAGAGAAATCTCTTCTATCGATTGGCGTTTTTGTTTTCTTCCGTTTTTATACAATAAGGTTGTAAACAAGATTTTGATGGAAGCGGATAGATCTAATACTATGGAGTTAGGAGATTTTCCGGATAGTGGCGAATACTAAATTAAGTTTGCTTGATAAACCCAAAAAATATTTAAAAAGTATGCCCGATTTTGTTATATAAATATTCAGACTATTATAACAGTTTCAACAGTTTATTTATTAACAATATTTAAATACATGCACAAACAATATAAAATAAATACAACTTTTGATATATTACATATATTAGAAACGTCAGCTGTGAGCGTATAAAAATTAAAACGATCAAAAAGTTTTACAAATTTATCATCGTTAAGTGGGGTAAGGACAATTCCTTAAAAGAGACGTAAAAAATGCGATAACCTGACGTGATATGCAACTTTTGAGCTCAGATTCGCATTCAGCGCAAATAAATCAATCAAAATGCTTATTCGCTTTCCACAAACCAAACAAAAGTTATCAATATTACCCTAACTTTGAATTGTTTTTTTCTCAAAAATTTAAGATGATAAAATTTGTGAATTTCCTTTAAGAGAAGCAATACATCTATCAATATCAGTACAAAAATTATGAGTTTGTCATAAAAAAGCATTGGCGAAATCATAAGTCGAAAACAACTGATGGTCGGAAATTAAATTCGATGTAAGTAAATATGCACATTTTGATATGCAGGATTTTTTCGAAATAACAAAATGTTCCACAGATGTTGTCGTGTTTCCATACTTTACTGTATAGATTTGGCCGAAAATGGTTTCCATTTTAAGTTTTGTAATTTATTTTTATTTTTTGCGTATACAAAAAAATACTCAGACAGTGTATTTTTTAGGACATTTACTTGTTGTTAGTTAGTTAGGCACTAATTAGAGATATTTACCAATTTGCCGATACAATTTTGCTTTTTGAGTTAAACCCTAATATACCCTTCTTTAAAATAGACTTTAGCTTTTGATTTAAAATTGTCCGACGCCGGGCCTGATTTTACAGATACATTGTTGCATACGGACAATTATACTTTCATGCATTGCAGTAATTGACAATTCATGTATTCAATGAAAATTTAGCGAATTCGCCATGTATATACTTATTTGATTGTCTATATTCGCAAATAACGGTGATTGTTCAATCATAATAAACGTTTGTTTTTAAACTTCCACCTCTATGTTCCGGTTGAAAGATTTATTATGCTTGGACTATGAATGCAAAGTTATGTACACAATTTGTTTAGTATAATTTCATATAAAATATGCAAATTAAAATATCGTATTCAATGTTCAATGAAAATCGTGTTCAATGAAAAAAGAAAACTCAATTCTTCAAAGAAGTTTAGATACAACATCAAAAATCACCTATTGATTTTATCATCACAATAAAAAGCTTGGCACCTGCGTTTTTTTGCCCTTCATGGACACAATCTGTGACCTTTTTCAGGTAGTCGGATGACTTTATCTTTAGACCAGTATATATTGCATTATTTAACTTAGATAGGTAGCTAAAAATTCGTTTCATTAAATTATCTATTTATTATAAAAGATAATTCATTTTAATATTTAATATAGTATGTAATCTAATATTTTAATTAGGAATCATTATATTTACTAAATTATATAAATTATTGTTATTTGAAACAGAAGATTTATGCACAACGGTGGAACGAAAGAGAGACGGTGTTGTTGATGTTTCTTTCTGTATCGATCTCCTGAATTCTTAACAGCTATATTTTGTGATTATAATATTATGTTATTATATATCATGTTGTGATGGAAAACTACAAACCACAGGAAGTTTTCCGATAAAAATACATGTGGTTTAAGTGGAATCTTCAACTTTTAGAATACAACCAATGCTGCTTTAGTACTAGGTATAAATTGGAGAAAACCGTTCGCTTCTCATGACTTTTTTTCTGAAATATTTCTTGAAAAGTGTTATTCTACTAAATTACAAATTGATCTGTGACACCCGCATCTTTGTTATTTAAATCGTTATGTTTTTGTTAAATAATAAAAACGTTACCTGTATCTTTTATTTGTCTTCTAATATCGCCAGTAACTTTTGACCGAATTACATTTTGGACATGCGCTTCTCCTAGTTCAAGTTGTAATTTGTAGAGAGTAGCAAAAACTTGAAAAATATACAGTGTGTTCTATTAAAAAAATGCTTTGGTCTGCTCCATACAAATGAACCACCTTGCATATTAAAAAAATCTAATTTGTAGCTTAAGAAACTATCTGAAACTTTTGATTTTTTTTCTATACTTTTTAGAGACCGAGATAGTGACACATTATCTCTTTTTCTAACCACTTTGTATGTAGATGAATGTCCCTAATTTAAGTATTTTTTTCCACAAAAATACAACAGGGATGGAACAATAAAATGAATTAAACAAGAGGTGGATTTTTAAAATAAATAAGTAACAATTTTCTTATGGCTTTTATACATTGTTTTATACATTGTCACATTACAAGTGACGTCATAAGAAATCCACGGAGTTTAAAATACCTCTACAATCGTTTAGTTGTGGAGAGCAGTGTTGTCCGCGAAAAAGTTGACTATTGATGCTGGCCAGCTGTATCGGCCGAATTGCTATTGGATGGGGAGCGCTGAGGGCAAATGTTTTTTTATAAATAATGTTTTTTTAACGATCCAATGTTTTCAAGCACTTCACAAAAAAACAAGTTTTAAACATGAAATAAAAAACGTAAAGAATGACGTATTTTTTTGTGTTTTCAAAACATCTCTGAAACTATTATTATTATTATTATTATTATTATTATTATTATTGAACTGTTTTCTCAGCGTATTTTACAGAGTACAGAGTACACAAATCAGCACAAATTTGTCCATTTAACCGAAATTCTATCTCAAAAAATAACAAAAATATAGTGGTTGTTTAACTGATTCCGAAATTTCTTTTAAATGAAAATATCATTCTGAGTCTGTATAATATTACTTATACTGAATAAATACAGGAAAAGAATGTTTGATAATCCGAATGACTCAAAATGGTCTCAATTAGTTCGGATTATCGACGCTCTACTGTACTTCGCACCTTTTTGCACTGCTCAGTGCTCAGCTGGTTATCTCAAATATAGTGGGTGTTAAAAATAAGTGTAAAATATAGATAAAGTATACAGAACTTTTGATATCGAACGCATGTTAACACACCTGACACAGTTTAGGTACTGCATAGAGCCTAAAATATATATAGAATATATAAATAATTTGTATGTCAAAGTTTATTTGTTTAACGTTTCTAAAAAAACCAAGATAACCAAGATTGGCCAAAATTGGTAGGTATCAAAATTACAAAACGGTTTTCATCAACTCCTTTCAAACACGATAGATATTTAAAAAAAGTCACACAAATGTTATTTCGCTTTAAAAGTGCCGTTCAGATGGCACTATTTTTCCTATGCTGTTTGTAAAATTGGTTCAATCTTCCGACTCTCTCCAATGGTCAAACAATACATTTCCGGACAAGAGTTCATGCAAAAATTTGTCTACCATGGTCATACAGACCATTCATTAGCTTATATATAAAAACAATTGTTATTAACTAGTTGACTTAGTATTGTCGCCTTGTAACTGTTTACGTATACCTAATAGTAATGATAGACATTTTGAATTTCGTTGTCGATGATCGTTATCACAGAATTTTCAAAATTGTCAACTTGTCTTTATATTTGTTATTAAATAATTAATACGAATTAAATTATCAATTGTGTTCATTATGTGCCTGTATTTTTGGTTTTGAAACGTGCCAGTTGCTCATTATACATTAGGCCTTGCTCGATGAACACGAGCTGGAAATTCTTATAAAAAATTAACAATGTTTACACGAGAATATAAAAAGTAATAAAAATTCTTCAATATTAGTTGGCAATCAGACCAAATCTAAAATTCTAGGATAATAGTTCAATGATTCTGAAACAAATATATAAATACAAATAACATTCTCAATAAAAATTATTAATTACACATTAATAAACGATAGAAAGGCAGCAAATTTTCTTGCAACTCACTTAATATCAATAATCTGCTATAGATAAGTTGTCGAGCATACAGGGGTCACAACCGTGGCTAATGACATAAAATAATGTGTAAAAAATGACACAACCATAAAACCAACGGAGATTTTTCAGGGTGAATATATCTACGTTATAGTTTTCATCTTCACATAACTCATGTTTAAATATGTATATATCCTATAGATATTTCGCAGTTCATGCGATTGCTAGTGATTCTAAAAAGGCAGTTTGTAATTAGGTGTACTTACGCTTGACATATGGCATTTGATATCAATGTTACCAATCCTAAAAAAAAGTTACTAAAAACGGTGTTACAATATGTTAATTGTAACACCGAAGACAAAGTGTTACAATATGTGCATTGTGAATGCAAAGTAGAAAAATTGGCTATATTGGAACCAATTTGTGCTTTTACAAACGACCAAAACTTATTTCTATTCACATAAAAGTTAGTAAAAGACAGTTTGCCATTTTATCAAACAATTTTATTTCTCTTCTTGTCTAGCACGGGTTCGGGCGACATTAATGGCGCACTTTCATTGGAAATTTCTATGACTAATCCAAATCATTACAACGCGTAATGCTTAAAATACAATACCTTAATAGACATACTAAACACCGTAATCAACAAAATACTTCCAAACAGGTCGCTCGTTATCTACCATTTGACGTAGACGCAAACAAATCCCCATTTACGTCAAAAAAAAAACACCAAAAATCTCCACACTCCCATAACACCAGTACCTATCACGGATTCCGTCACATTTTGAGCGCGAAATATTCGTGCTTATTCGCACCGTCTCGTCGTCTCTCGGACCTCTCTCTCGCCGACAGCACGCGGATTATATAAAACGCCGATGGTTTGGGAAGTCTCCGATATCAATACGCTGTCGCTCTCATAACCAACGTTGGTATTTGGTTGTTATAAACGAACCGATTTTAGAACGGTAGCGTAGCCGTTCTTCCGCGTGTGTGCGTGCGCGTGGTTGGTACGCCTGGTTCGCCGCATTCTATTCGTCTCCAGCTTTAGTCGATACGAAGCGTTCATTGAGAACTGCCGTGTCTACGCTCTACGCCAGCCACATGACCGCGTAACCGGCAAGTGTAGACAACGCCTAAATTATAAATCTAAATCAATCGCCGTAGACTATTATGTGTTCATGAGGAAGATACCAGTGATAATAAAGAGTCAATCAAATTGCGAACCGCTACGTGTTCTTTAAAATTATCGTACGATCTTACCGGGAAAAAAAGTAAGGTTAACATATACAATCAAGGGGTAGTAACCTCGTCCGGGTCTGGTGAGATAGTGCGTAAATCATCAATTAAAACAGACGTGAAGCATTTTTAAGAAACAACGCACACGACTTGTAAGTATTTCCGTTTTGTTTAGTATAGTTGTGTGGCGTTACCCATGTGACCGCACCCTTAAAATGAGGAAACACCCCCGTTTTGTCTGTTACGTCACCGACAAGAACTCGCTTTGTGCTTTTTAACCCACTTCGTACACAGGCGTCACGAAAAGAACGCCTAGAATTGTATATAAATGAATTGATTTTGGAAATTGTATCGTCTAGCGTAAATTTTGTGGAAAAACCTACTAATGAGAAGAGCTTTATAATTAAATGAAAAATAAGGAATCTACGTAAAAATTACTATATTTTATTCTGTGTTTACATTGAAAAAACTAATTCTATTGTTAGATTTCGTTACTTAAAATATCAAAAATCCACTATAAGAGAATTCTTTGAACTTTTACTGGTTTTGAGACTTTATGTGCTGATTTTTTACAGTAATAAATATCTACTTCTCGTGCAAAAAGTAACAAGATATTTATTATACGAAATAAGCTCTCTATTGATGTTTAAATTATAAAAATGACACAATATCAAATTTATTAACTATTCTCTGCGGCATTTTTATTTAAATGTAAAAAGAAGTATTGTTAGGCAAATTTAGGCAAATCTAAGTTGTATATTGACCTTTAAAATACGTACCTATAAAACGAGAAAAAGTTTTGGTAAATTTATTAACCTATAAATTGATTTCTTTATTCCGTGTCCGGCAGAAAGTTGGAACACAGAAAGTTGGAAAACAGTTTCTTACTTTTCAGGAAATTATTATTATTCTTCATAAAAGTTTCTGGATTCTCTTAAACCTATAATGCAAATATTAGAAACTTTTAAGAGTAATAAATTCATACGTTTATGTTTATAAATCTATACAAAAGTGTTATTTGAAAAAAGTATTTAGAAATATTAGATTCGTATAATCAAATATGAAATTATAATCACCTCCATTGCGTATACCGGATGTTTTTATGTACAATGGACATTTTTATTATCAATTTCTCCGAAAATATTATTCTTCATAAAAATTCTCGGCCACCCAAATTGTCTTCAACCTAAAATGCAAATATTAGAATGTAAGTATTTGCTTACATGTATCAGGTGTTCTGAAATCATGAAAAACATTAAAGTTAAGGTAAGCGTCTCAAATTTAGACACTGTCCTAAATTCCGACATATTTTTGTATAGTTGGATAAAAAAAGAAATCTACAACATTGAACTTTATTTTATGACATCCGGTTTGTTGATTTGACATTACACTTAAAAACCCACAATCGTTTCTTATTCTACCAATGTTCTAACAGCTAGAATATAACCTAAAAGTTTGTCTGATCTTGATAATTGAGTGTTGAGTGTCGCTGCAGGATAACAATAATTAAGCAAATTCTTATAAAATCTATTTAGGCTGACTAAAAATGCTTTATATTTTTATAATAAAACGGTGTGCTACTCTTTTAATCACTATTATTAACAAATTTCGGAATTAGGTACATCTAAATATAGCACGTCCTTAAATCAGACATGTGTGTTGGAAATGTGTACATTAGAGTGGTTCAAGAATGCATTGCAAGAAAAGTTTGTGATGATAGAAAGCAACGACCCCCGAAATCGTTTCCAAAAACAAAAAAGTGGACACGTATTTTTTTTTTCTTCAAAATTTTGATTTTTAGTGGGAAAAAGACATTTTTTGGTATTTTTTGAATAATTGTTCGGGGTTTGAGAAAACTCGAAATTAAAGTTACACGACTTGTAGAGGACCATTCAAGGAAGAATTTGACATATTATACAAATGGATTTGACGCCCCCAACCCGCCCCCACAGTGCCATGAAAACTACCCTAAAATGAAAAAATTTACATTCGTCAGAAAATTGACCGTTCCAATCATTTCATTCTCTTTTTCTTCATAGAACTAATTCGTATAAGTCTAGTGAAATGGTTATAAACCTTTTTCAGTGCATTAACATTTGTTTAAACAAATTCTATTTGTTTTTAAATGTTTGTTTTTCTCGAAAATCCGTCTGAATTCTGTTTTGTAAGGTCAAAATTGCAGCTTATCTTAGAGTGACATGATTCATTAAAAAAATTCGTCCTATTGTTTAAAAAATCAATTATTATTCATTTTAACTTTTTTTCTAATTATGATAGAAAAGTCAGCTTTTTTGTGAAATTTACTTCAAGTATATAGGCGAGATACCTCGCCTATATTATCTAATAAACCCACATTTGCTTAATTTGCAAATTGCTTAAATTTATTTATTTTATTTTTTTTTAAAACCAACTCTTATTCTCAAGTGAGATTTTTTATATTTGGGATGGTTTCAAATATATCATCAAATTAGAGTACAGGGAACAGTTTCCAGACAGCAACAAATTAACATTATCTTGACATACAGTGGTAGGAAATCAGAATAAGAAATGTAGAAAGAAATATGATTAATAAAATAGGTCGACATTAGGAAAATTAATATTTAAAAATAATGTAACTCCCCAATCTTCAAATTTTTTCAAATAAAAGGTATTGAAAACGATAATAATAATTTTATTTTTTAAACAATGGAAATCATCCCAAAATATAAATGGTATCACTTGGGATATCTCGAACACAAAATTTATAAGTCCTTTTAACAAAAAAGGTGACTTTTCTACCAGATTTAGAAACAAGTTGAAAATGAATAATAATTTATTGCTTAAACAATAAGAGATTTTTTTTTATAAATTGTGTCACGCTAAAATAATAATAAACTGTTATTTCGAACTCAGCAAACAGAATTCAGACGGATTTTCAAGAAAGACGTATTATTTAAACAAATAAAATTTGTAGTTTTCAGGGCACTGTGGGTTGGGTTGGGGGCTTCAAATCCATATGTATAATAGGTCTAATTCTTCCCTGGAAACTCCTCTGTAAGTCCTATAACTTTAGTCTCAAGTTTTCCCAAACCCCGAACAATTATTCGAAAAATACCAAAAAATGTCTTTTTCCCATGCATTTTCTTATGTAAATAGCCAATTTGAAACACCCTAGGGCCTAGACTGTACATGGTTAGAAGTAATAAATATGGCTCTATTGCTGTCTTAACAATAGAAAATAACATACATAGTTTACATCGTTTATTATATTACAATTATTTGTACGCATTTTCCCGTATTTTTCCCATAAATATGTGTTTAAAAAATTTACATAGTCATTATCACCACATAAAAATAAATTCCACAGTTACAAAATGTCACAAAAACTCCTTTACCTGCCTGCATTTGGGGCTTTTACCTTACTTTTATGTTCAAATCTATGCAAAAATGTTATTTAAAAAACGTATTTGGAAATATTATAGGTCTTTAAAAACGAAATTATAGTCACCGTCTCCGTTCCATATACCGCGTATTGCTAAAAAGATGAAAATGACTCAACAGTAAGGCACCTTCATCTTTAAAGCTATGCTAAAATATTATTTTAAAATAGTCTTTCAAAATATTAGAAGGTAATAAATACGAAATTATAATCTTATTCTCCTTTGCACACACCGCGTGTTGCCAAAAAGATGAAAATAACATAAGAGTAAAGTATCTTCATCTTCAAAGCTACGCAAAATTTTTATTTGAAAAAGTATTTTGAAAGATTAGAAGGCGTTAAATATGAAATTACAGTCACCTTCGAAGTTCCATATACCGGGCGTTCATGCAAGTATGAAGAAGATTATAATTTTGTATTTAATTCCCTCTAATATTTCTAAACATTTTTTTCAGATAACGTTTTTGCGTAATCCTTAAATATTAGATAATTACGTTCTAATATTTGCATTTTAGATTCATTATTATTATTATTATAGAATATGAATTTCAAATAATCAAAATTGTTCAAAGATTACAAACTTTATTTAACATGAAGGTTTCGTAAAATATTTGGTATATAGGTACTTTAAAACAAATAAAAAAATAGAATAGGTAATAAAAATAGACGAAACAACATTAGAAATCGGTGGCATAATAGAAAAATGAGAATTTTAAACATTACTTCAACAAATTAAACGTAATAGGCACACAAAACTCAGTAGTATGAAATCAGTGGCCAGGCACATGACTTTATCATACAATATATAAAATTAATAGTTTTGCTGCATGAGATTCTGTTTGATCGAGATCGATCGTGTTTGCATTAAAATAAAACGAATTAGCCAGGATTAGACAGATATTGACCGTAGGTATTGTCAAAAAATCAGCCTTTGACACTACCTACTGATATTAGAATAAAAATATCTGGCAAATCCTGGCCAACTTTATATTAATGCAGACACGAGCTCGTTTGCAAAATCTTTGAAAAATGCGTAACAACATTGCTATCCGCACTCGAAATACACATTGACTTTGTAAACACCAATATGTTTCAATATTGTTTCACATAGCGTACGTGCGCGCGTGTTTCTCCTCCTCATCGCATTCTCCATGCATTTGCGTGTTGAATTGACGTTTCGCAACCGCGGACGTTGTGAATACTGTCAAAAGTTTCAAAATATCCTGGCTACTTACTATTAATGCAGACACGATTTCGATCAAATAGAATTTGCTCCTGCAGCTAAACTATTAATTTTACCAAAAAATGTTATATAAAAAAATGTTCTCTACTTTAATTTATTATTTATCTATTTTGACGAAATTACAGAAATGACGGCTCATTTGCAAAATCGTTGAAAAATGCTAAGAGTAAATAGCCAGTTCCTTTGGACCCTTTTGAACCAAAAGCTTTTCAGCTCTATGTTTGGTCATGAAACTTCTAAATATGAACTTTCGTCCCGATACCTTTAGTAGTTTCTTCGGAATCGTCGTCACAAAAATCGGGTACACACATACACACACACAGACATTTTTTTGTACCTTGGTCAAAAATGTTCAGGGGACCCAAAAAGACCTATTTCCGCTAAAACCCCAATTTCTTTTTTCGGCTCGATTACAATACTTTACATACTGCGTATGATAAAGTAAAAAGTAGACAGTGACATTTATAGACAAATAGAAACGTAAAAATACAGTAGAAAATCTGTGACAATACAGTAAAAGTTAAAAGTTTGTTGTGACATTTGTAATTATGTTATATACCTACTCTATGTAGATATATTAGACATAAACTACGTATATTATAAAGATGGGAAAAAGATAACACGACAACCACTACTTATTTACATCGATTTTCACTGAGTGGAACTATAAAATAATAAAATAGATTTCATTCTAAATTGCTGCCTAAATTATTCAGTATTTTTTTGTGATATCAATCTCAATAATGCGGAGATCATAGAATTTAAACAGCTGTTTTTTCCTCAATGGGTTATTTGTTTAAAACTTATTCAGGTTACAAATATTATTCGAAATCTCGAATTGTATAGGTACATTTGGGGATGTTCCCAGGTTCTTCCAGATCATGCTTGACGTCAGGACGGTTGATTTGCCAACAAAAAGTGGTTCTTTTCTCTTTAGGAATATTTTCTCCCGGAGCTAACCGGAATAACACCGGTTATTTTCCTATTTTCTTACTTCTCATTGATCTCATACCCTTGATCTTACGTATGACGCAAACATTATTGTTCCACGCACCAAACAATGTAAACTTCAACGTCACGTTGCATATTTTTTGTTTTTCCAGTTTGTTATTATCCTATATGGCCTATTATTGAATATGCATCAGTATACACACGCATAATATAGGTACGCATCGGATTCTGAATATTTTAATAACTCCATAGAACAAATATTGAAATACATATGATGATAATAATGATTACTAACACATCAAGTTACAATGATTTTAATACATGAACAAAATCGTGCACAGTATGAGAATAGAGATGACAATGTCTGGATAGTCTCAGAGATAGGTCGTTTTAGTTTAAAATTGATTTTCGTATTGGCCAATAGCGAATAAAAATAAATTCTTTAAGTTCCCAGTAGGTCACAGCTGTTTTATGATGCTGCCGTTCATGTTTTATACGCTTCAATTTAATGAATATGTAGCAGAACTAATACCAGAGTAATTTAGTGCTCCGTAATCAAATTGCAGTAAAAAATTGTCAAACAAGTTTTCCGGGTAATTTAGACTAGACCACTTTGGAGACATAAACATTACATATGTACATAAAATATAAATAAATATACATAGACAAGACTTCTAAATAGGGAAACTAAATGCGGTTATAACTTTCGTAAGTTTTTACCGATTTTTATGATTATTTTTCAGCATATCGTGAAGAAATTCATCAAAATTGTCATACGCTTTAAGAATAAAATAAAGTTCAATCTTGTAGATTTCCTATTTTATCCAACTACGCAGAGATTAGTCGGAATTTAGAACAGTCTGAATTTAGGACGTTTATCTTACCCTGCTTTCAAGCCATATCAATTCGATTCATTCCAATATCTGAACGTTTGGAAATAGGCATAGTTACAAGTAAAAAGTTTGCAACTAGCTTTTATGTTCAATTACTTCTGTAGTGTTTTACCGATTTTGAAAATGATTTCTCCGCATTGTAAAAACAACAGAAAATAGGAAAAATAATAAGAGGTATTTATAGATACTCAGATTAGGCAAATAATAAGGGATAAAACAATCGAAGAAAAACTAAAGCCAAATAATGCCTGGCAATATTTTACAAATTTTGTTTGTTTGTGAAATATCCCTAATAACAATTTTCATGCTTATCCGATGATATTTTACTATTTTGGTCTTCATTTTGAATCCATTTCGAAAACAACTTTGGAAACCCCAAAAAACTTTAATTTAACCAACAGTAGGTACTAAGGGTTTTCCAAAAACCGACTTTAAAATGTAACATGCAAAATTACCTACTTAAAAAAAAAATAAAATTAGGAAATACATAATAAAAAAGACATTCCTACGCATTTACTTAATATTTTTCATATTCTAAATATAAGATAATGTAATGCAAATAGAAAAACTCAAACTAGCTACTCAAATAGTACTTGTTTTCAGAGCATTTTTATCGTTATTTGGTCTTCTATTGTCTGTCATAAATACTGACATTTTTGCCAGGTTCTTGAAATACCCAAGTATGTTTCTCTCGATTTTCCCATGAGTGTGTCTCAGATATTTATAGCTTTTCATCGATGATATCCAACTCTAAAAAGTAAGTGAATTTCACAAGAGAAACGTTTGACAAATATCTGCTATCTGGTACGAAATAATGTGCTGTTTACCTATACGTCAATGAGAAAAATGATTATAGAATACTATATTGAAAACATTTTTCAGATAGTAAATGTGATACTGAACTAAAGGTTTTAGATGGAGTTCCAGCCGTTTGAAATATTAACAAAACCGTATTTTAAACTTCTTCAGGAGTTTTTTTATCAGGAACTTTTACTCGGAACTTTTATACGAATGTTTTTAATTTTATTATTTATTATTATTTTTCTTTCATTTGTGTTTTACTGTTGTAATACTAAACGGTTTCGCATAGTTTCACATGTATTTTATAGCATATCTCCTTGTTTTGTTTATATTTCAAACAATTGTGACTTAAGAATTTTAAAATGAATAGGTCTCCATGTGGAAAGTATTACTTAGAATGACATTTACTGCCTAAAAAATTGCAGTGAAAAAGTGGGGCACCCGTATATTATCAATATTATCATAGAACAAATTAATACAGCACAGCACACACAAGTATTGTGCTTATATAAATATAGAAAGACAAAATACCATTTTTTTAATCAAATAACTCACCTTTTTAGATTTTAATTGTAATTCTAAATTGGTTTCTAAAGCTGTTTTTTTTTATTTTAATATAAAAACTGGTGTTGGAATGTCAGAAAAGCACGGTTTGTAAAAACCAGACAAACCCTAGTAGGGACCTTATTTTAAAAAAGTGATACAACCACTATATACTGATATGGTATGTATATGCTTTCTTGCTCCATAGGTTCAATATTGAAGCTTTTATTTTAGCTTACTTAAGGAAGTCTATTACTTCGCATAATTTGTTCCAAAAATGTGTTTTTAACATATTGAATAGGCAAGATTTTTTAACAGTAATGTGAAATTTTTTGTTCCCAGATTTGTGTAAAAGATTGATTTGTAAGGTCTGCCAACAGAGCCAACGTGAGGCATTTTGTTTTGATGTAACATACCGCAATAACGTATACGGTTACGTATACGAATTGGCGTGTTATGTTTGTTTCTCAAATTTGAAAATGGCTAGAAATTGTATTAAGGTAAACCGACGCAAAGTAAACAAACACCCTATCTTTCAATACTGAAAATATTGTTTTAATTGGTGATACAGAAATTGTATAAAGAAGTGTGTCTAGTATACCCATATCTTGTTACTTTAAATACTTTTTTAGTTACTATAACGAAGTTTAGAAAAACACGAAAGTAGTCTAGTGTAAAATAACCTAAAGTAATAATATTTTAACTACAGCTACGTATCCATTGTTTCTGTTATCAACTTACGTATAATTATGATTACTATTAACAACCAGGGTTAAGGATTTCAATTGCACTATGTTACCGAACTATAGGTAAACAACTGCAATGCAATTCAAATTCCAGATAAATATTTTCAACTTCAAGTGCTATGTTTATCTAACATTGACCAAAATCTATATACTGGCAACCAAATATTAAAAACTACAATGAAAACATCATTGACATTCAAGATTTACAAACATCACACAGTTGTAAAATCTTAGTTGGGCTTGTCCAAATTCGACATAAAAAATGCAAATGTAGAATTAAAAACCAATACAAGTGACATAACAGTATGATATAATAATTGTGTACATAAGAGAAAATGCCCTGTAGTATTACGGGCTGTATTGAAATTATCAATTGTTTACGAGTTAACATAAAACTGTTAAAAGTTTAATTTACCTTAGGATTAGTGTTATGGCCTTCGTCTTATCTATTTGTCGCTCTGTAGTGTAATTCAATTTCCAGAAATGCTGTAATCCACGCGTCAATTTGATAAAGGACTTTAGGTGTTATAATAAATAGTCTGTATAAGTTTTAACGCCTATTCGTAGCTTTAATTTTGTCAATCCTAGACACTAGACTTGCTAATTATTTGATTAACACAGGTGAGTACTTTGTTATGAACTTTTGTAGTTCATGGTTGGCTATTACGAAATGCTTGTTCAAATTATTTACTTAAATAATGATATATACAAAACAAACTATTTCACAATGTGGCCAAATTGATAAACACGTGGAGAATATTGTTTTGGTTTGTAGGAAATAGCATGCCCAGAAATACAATGGTACATTTTTATACTATTTTAAAGACCACGTAAAATCAGTTGTTGAAAAATACCAGGTTAATTTTTTTTACTTATATATCTAGGCTTATTTTTGCGAAAAGTGTTAAAATCTGAAAATGTTAGTTATATAATTGGCATATATTTGAACCATAATTTAAGAGAATTTTCTGGATCATAGAATTCTGGGTAATTGTATCTATCAGGGTAGTCCCTATTTATATACAGGCTGTCCCACTTTTACACCGCAATTTTTTTTTAGAAAGCATATGTCAGTTTGAGTAAAATGTTTTATATGCACCTATTTGCTTTTAACAGTCCTTTGAAACTATAACAAAACAAACAAAAACAAAAGTCATATTAAACAATACAAAACCGAAAAAATACCACAATCAGTACCTATTACAACAGCTAAAAGTAAATAAATTCATGTAAAAACATTAAAAATAATGGAAAACAAAAAAAATAATATTAAATTGAATAAAAAAATTAAAAGAAAAAAATCGTATAACACTAGTTAACTTTCTTATTAACTTTTTACTGACTTATTTGTTTTCTCTATTGCTTTAAAAAGTTGGACAAGTTTAAAATACTGTTTTGCTAATATTTCAAACGGCAATCAATTAAAAAAATTAATCAATCAATTAAAAAAAAAATAATAGGTTCATATGAAACGTTTTACTCAGTATGAAATTTACTATCTGAAAAAAGTTTTGCTAGAAAAAAGTGGGACACCATGTAGACAAAATATAACTTTCATTATTTTTTTTTATTCTAGAATGCATAGAATTTCACACATTTTGTACGATAATCTAAACCAAGTAACTATCCTGACCAATAAAGAACAAAATCTGACAAGTGAAACCTGTTTCTGGTATGCCTTTTTCCGTACAGTCTGAATCTGAAAGAAGAAATACCAAATTGTGCTTAATACTTGAAACAAATATTTTTTTTTTATTTTTTCAGTTTTTGAGAACTGCTTTTCTTAAAAACTAGTCATCATTTGTTAGATTTGGTAAATTGGTGGTCAGGGTATTCACCTATTCTAGATTATTGCATTTTTGACAAATTAATACTTGATAATATGTTAAATGCTCTGATATCAATGCTGAAAAGTTATGTAGTAAAAAAAATAAAAAGGTTTTTTTTTATTATTTTTCTTATTATTAAATTTCAATCAAACAAATTAAAATTTCACAGGAATTAAGTATGGATATAAAAGATTAAAGGATAATTGTGAGAACCCTGCAGAAAAAAAATTAAAAGCTGAACAACTGTCCATATATTAAAAGATTTAATTAATTTGTTATTACTAGGTTCATGTCCTAATAATAGTTTATAACCATAACGTTTTCCAGAAAATGCAGTAACCAACCAGTTTTTATCTCAGAAACTATTTCCTAGTTATAGTTATTTTGTACTTTTTTTGCCAACTTTCTGTGCAACTGTACCACTGTGTCTTTTCCCATAATAGCTATTCTGTATTATCAGCGTATTTTATCGCAATAGGAGTCATATGGTTGCATTACTAACATGCCAACTATTCTAATCTGAAATGTATGTTGCATAGAAAATCATTTTCATCGTGATATTTACATTATTTACGTCAATTATGTGACTTTTATTATTAAAAATGTACTTACTTTTACTTACTTTAGAACACATTACTATCTACTATACATATGGTTACATAATTATTTATTATATTCGTTATTCAATGATGTTTTTGTAGGTAGTATACGTACAAAATACGCCGTTCATGTTGACACCAGGCGTATTATTTTCGTGGCTTGCAAGTACAGCTATAAAAGTCTGGTATCAAATTACATATGTACATAGACGTCGTTATTCATCTGTTTTACGATCTATGTCATTACATTCGATAATTATTACCGAAAAGGTAAAAAGTCTACAAGCGTCAGAAGTTTTAATTTCCGTACAATCAATTATCCCTTAGTAGTAATTTACATAATATGTGCAGTACTGTCATTAGCTATAGATATGTTTTTCCGATAACGACCAATGACATTAAAAATTATGGACAAAACCATTAAAATTCAGAGTTTAATAGATCTCGTCAAAAGGTAATGAATTACTTCATTACTTCAATTACCTACTTCAATTATATTATGTTAAATTGGTCTCCATAAAATAAGTTTAATAACTTTTTAATTTACCTGTGTACAAAGTAGGTACATAGCCGTAATAGTTATTATAATTATAATACAAGTTTTAAATGCTTAAAACATAACCGTATAAAACAGAAAACATGGTATTAGCACTTCCGTGTAAGAACTCACATTTTGATTTAAATAAATGTATTGTTAGTGTAAAAACCTCATGCAACTGTAATGTTAGATGGGGCTGTAAGGTCTCTAATCACAGATCGGCCTGATCCTCAGTATATAATAGACTTGTGAAAGCCCGTAGCTCAGTAGATGTCGTGCATCTGGTAAAATTGTTAAAAGAAAGGCTGTGTATTAGGGCAGGCCTATTTTTTTAAATTTTCATATTCGGGATTGTGTAATCATGGAAATGGTGTGAGTTAATGAATTAAATAAAACACCTAATTTTTTTTATTTTCATGTTTTGAAATGCCGTAAAGGCTTTAAAATAAATAATTCTTTATTAACATAAAACAATATTAAATGCAACAAAATAATATTTATATTTACGGCGGAGATCAGTACACTTGTCTCCAAATTGCGTTGATCTTCCACTCAACCCCTTACGCAAACTAGAACTAAGACATAATTGTACCCATAATATAACAATAATTCCGAGAACTAACAGAAAATTACTCAAGAGTCTAATTACACGCAATTGCAGCAAATCCAACTCAACAAAACATAGCACATGCTCATAAAAAATTAATATTAAAACAGCCGCCGATGTGCGCTCAATACCTAAAGTCCCCCCTGTTGAGCAAACAGACAACACTTCACCTTTCCCCAAAACTGTTTAACGATAATTTTTTCATATCTTCCCTGAGACCATTGTATATGTGACTGACCTGGTAAGAGAATGACCGTTTATACAGCTCAGCGCGATGGACAGGTGGAGCAAACAAACCCCTGCATCTTAAATTAAGGTAATGGACATCCGTTCTACAGCATATCTTCCGCATGAGGTATTGTGGGATCCTCTTGGATAGCAACTTATGATATAATATTGCTGCATGCAACACCCTAGTGTTATCCATGTTCAACCACACCAAATCGCCCAGCCCATTCGATACATGATCATACTTCCTCAAACCAAAAACAAACAGAACACATGCATTTTGGACACGCTGAACACGCTGCCTATCCGCTTCCGTCAGGCAAGGACCGTACACGGTATCACAATATGAGATCTTTTTACTATTGACAGTAGATATAGTGAGATATTGTCAAAAAATCAGCATTTAGCACTACTGGTACTGTCATTAGACTGAAAATGTTTGGAAAATAGTGATATACACACACACACACAGACATTTTTTGTTCCTGGGTCAAAAATGAACAGGGAACCCAAAAAGACCTATTTCCGCTAAAATCTAATTTTTTTGGCACGTTTACAATACTTCATCATACTGCGTATGATAAAGTAAACAAACAAACAAAAAAATATCCAAATTTAAAATAATTTCAAAGCCTTTGCGGCAGTTTAAAACTTGAAAATAAAATAGGTGTTTTCATTAATTCATTAATTCACACCTTTTCCATGATTGCACATTCCCGAATTATATCATATTTAAAAAACAACAAAAATATCAAAAATTAAAACAATTTAAAAGCATTTGCGGCAGTTCAAAACATCATAATAAAAAAAGTTAATTAGGTGTTTCCTTTAATTCATTAGCCCACAACTTTTCCATGACTGCACATACCAGAATTTGATAATAAAAAAAAACTGCCCACCCTACAGTGTGTATAGAGTATAGAGCACAGTGCACACAGGTTCAAGTTCGAATTCCGAATCAGCGTACACTTTGCATCTTCCCTAACTTTGCCTATATGTAAGTACTGGTAATACACATTATATTCCTTTAATGAATTTCTTTAATCAAATAACTATTTTTTACAAACTTAAAATATCGCATTTTAACTCAACCAACAATTTCGGTACTTAGAAAAATCATAATTCTTTCACTCAACACAATAATAACATTTGTACTAAATATTTTGTTGCTTATGAATGAAACATTTTATGTATGTGCTTCAGTTTATATTACATATAAAATATGCAAATCTAATACCATACTTTATGCATATATTAAGCAATACAATTGAGTAAGTTACCATGCACATTATGAAATTATACATTAAATCAATTATTATTATTGAATAATTATATAGCAATAGATTATTTATGGCTAATTCATATTGCAATACCATAAACAAAAACAACGTGAGTATTATATTAGGTCTTCATATTAGCAAAGATATTTTTAACATTTTTGTGCAATTTGCAATTCGTTGTTTGCAATTTCTTTTTGCAACATTGTTGCCTACACAGATAGATTTTTGTTTGTTTCTAAGACACATAATAGATAATAAAACAAATATTTTTTTTTTACACAAATAAGCGTTATTTGTACCAAAACGCTTCAACAATATTCTAGAATATAGTTGAGTCAGTTATTGTTTTTATAGCTATTCGTTCATGGGAAACACAAGGCTGTCTGTCCTCAGAATAATTATGGTGGCCAGTTGAAAATTATGAGAAAATACACCTGCTTTAGTACTTTTTATTACACTGCTTTTTAAAAATTCTTATAGAACAATGATTTTAATTAAGGACTTTAATTACCTATGTATAAAAAAGCATATCTCAAACTATATGTTTTTTTCAGAGATAGGTATTTTTTGCATAATTAGAATTCAAACTTATGAACAAACACATGCTGGAGAACTAATATTGCACTAGAATCAATATTTCTTGAACCTCTTACCTCATATACAAGTTGTCTAACGGAACTTATTAGATAGATGCTGTTCTACTATTGCTGTAATTTGTTTGGAATCAGGATCTACTCGATGCGAACTTTTAAAATGAAATAGTCACAAGTTGACTGCCACTTCCGGTCTGCCGGAAGTCGGCTGTGAGATCAACTGTGTATTATTTTAAACGGAATGATTTCAATCATTTTTATTTAAATTTTCATTTTAAATCTCGGTTGTTATTTAAGTTGATTTCATATGATATAAATATTATTTATATCGTATTATATTTGTGTGGTGACTAAAAAAATCTGATGTGGCCAGGCACATGACTTTATCATACAATATATAAAATTAATAGTTTAGCTACATGAGAATCTATTCTATTGAGATAAATCGTAGGTATTGTCAAAGCATCAGCATTTGACACCACCTACACTACGTCATTAGAATAATAGTTATTTATGTCACAAATGCCGAAAGTATGGAATAGCGCGACGAGCGGTCATGCGGCGCGTCACCGAAGGCGGAGTGTCGCCGTCGCATGTGAGCGAGTCGCGCTATCTAGTTTTTAGCAGGAGCGACATCAACGTTTATTGTGCTGCTTTTTAAGAAATACGTATTTAAAAAAAATAAATCTATGATTTCTGTATAGTAAATGCTAGGGTGGTACCACTTTGACGAAACGTCAAGTTTAAAGGTGCGTTCCGATTGGTAGGTAATGGTAGCTAATGGCGGTGGTAGAATACGAAATTATAGTATTTCTTACATATCGTGATAATGACACAAATTAGTTTGCATGTACATAAACATGAGTCACTAGCAATTTTCTATTGGAAATACTATAACGGCGTCTGCTACCACTGCCATTATCACTAATGAAAACGCACCTTAAAAAGGTAATTCAAATTCTGACAGATTTATATTTGTTCATGACACATCCCTACCAACATACTAAAATAAAACTACACTCATCGCTATACTTTATTTATAATTTTCTCAATGTATCATTTTTAGAATTAGATATAACGACGGGTTGATATTTCTTATCAACAAACAATCAAATTGGTGATCTTATTTTATTTGAAATTTGTATTTTATAATTTTGCGCACTACAGCGGCACGTTCCATAGTGGTTCTCCAACCTCTGATGAGATCAGCTGTTTTCGAATGTGACAACACAAAAAAGTATTTGTCAAAATCCTGGCTACTATGTAATTTCATATCAATGCAGATGCGACCGATCTCGATCAAATAGAATTTGCTCTTGAAGGTAAACTATTAATTTTACCAAAAAATGTTATAGACATAAATTATTCAAAATTTCCTCTACTTTAATTTATTAATTAACTATTTTGTCGAAATTACAGAAATGGCGGCTCGTTTCCAAAATCCTTGAAAAAGGCTTAGAATAAACTAAAAAGCTAAACTATTAATTTTACCAAAAAATGTCATAGGCATAAATTATTCAAAATTTCCTCTGCTTTAATTTATTATTTAACTATTTTGACGAAATTACAGACATGGCGGCTGATTTCTAAAATCCTTGAAAAAGGCTTGGAGTAAACACCCAGTTCCTTTGGACCCTTTTGAACCAAAAGCTTTTCAACTCTAAGTTTGGTAATGAAACTTCTAAATATGAAGTTCCGTGCCGATACCTTTAGTAGTTTCTCCGGAAATGAATTAACAAAAATTGGGTACACACACACACACACACACACACACACACACACACACACACACACACACACACACACATACACACACACACACAGACATTTTTTTGTACCTTGGTCAAAAGTGTTCAGGGGACCCATAAAGACCTATTTCCGCTAAAATCTCAAAAATTTTTTTCGGCACGATTACAATACTTTACATACTGCGTATGATAAAGTAAAAATGTTATTCTAAATCACACCGCATTAAAATAAACAAAAATATCATTAATATTATCAAATTGTAGTAAACCAAACGAACCATTTTTGTTACTTCATAATTTATCTAGTCTAATTAGTTGTTAGAAATATTCCGTATACATAGAATAATTTTCCACCTTTGTGTATGTAAACAACTACAAAATATTATTTATTTATGGCGTCTCATATTATAGGATCGGTTTTGCAACAAACAATTTTTTATTGATTTTATCGTTTTTGTCCAAATCAGGTGTTTGTTTAAACTTCAATCCAATTAGAATTTGTTGCATACATTATTAATTACGAGGTCATTTTTTCGCTTTGTTTGTTGTTTTGTGTATGTCTGTGAAACGTTTTAGTTTTCCTATTCTGAATGGCCTTCAAGATATTTTTAACTGAGGTCTATTTCGAAAACTAAAAATTGATTTTAGAAGTCTATTCTATTTACAAAGGATTATTTATTAGGGGGGTTTTGACTTTTGGTTCATTCCAACATCTGAATTTTAGTCACACAATTTCAAACACACACACACAAAGTGTCCAAGGGAACAGGACGTTTCCTCTAAACATTTTTCAACGATTTTGCAAATGAGCCGCCATTTCTGTAATTTCCTCGAAATAGTCAAATAATAAATTAAAGTAGAGGAAATTCTGAATAATTTATGTCTACGACTTTTTTAGTAAAATTAATAGATTAGTTGCAAGAGCAAATTCTATTTGATCGAGATCGGTCGCATTGATATAATACTATATAGTGAGCCAGGATTTTCCAAATATTTTCAGTCTAATGACAGTACCGGTAGTGTCAAATGCTGATGACAATATCTCACTATATATATTGTCAATATGTACTATCAAAAGATCTCATATTGTTACCGTGTACGGTCCTTGCCTGACGGCGTCGGATAGGCAGCGTGTTCATCGTGTCCAAAATGCATGTGTTCTGTTTGTTTTTGGTTTGAGGAAGTATGATCATGTATCGAATGAGCTGGGCGACTTGGGGTGGTTGAACATGGATAACACTAGGGTGTTGCATGCAGCAATATTATATCATAAGTTACTATCCAAGAGGATCCCACAATACCTCATGCGGAAGATTCACTGTAGAACGGATGTCCATAACCTTAATTTAAGATTCAGGGGTTTGTTTGCTCTACCTGCCCATCGCACTGAGCAGTATAAACGGTCATTCTCTTACCAGGTCAGTCACATATACAATGGTCTCAGGGAAGATATGAAAAAAATATTGTTAAACAGTTTTGGGGGAAAGGTGGAGTGTTGTCTGTTTGTTCAACAGGAGGGACGTTAGGCATTGAGGGCACATCGGAGGCTGTTTTAATGTTTATTTTTTATGGGCATGTGCGATGTTTTGTTGAGTTGGATTTGTGGCAATTACGTGTAATTAGACTCTAGAGTAATTTTTTGGTTTGTTTTTGTTTTGATAAGTTCTCGGAATTATTATTATATTATCGGTACAATTATGTCTTAGTTCTATTTAGCGTAAGGGGTTGAGTGGAAGAGCAAGGCAATTCGGAAACAAGTGTGCTGATCTCCGCCCTAAATATAAATATTATTTTGTTGCATTTAATATTGTTTTATGTTAATAAAGGAATTATTTATTTATTTAATTATTTATTAATCTGTCAAATTCTGGCTAACTAGTTTAATTTTAATGCAGGCACGATTTATCTCAATCAAATAGATTCTCATGCAGCTAAACTATTAATTTTATATTTTGTATGATAAAGTCATGTGCCTGGCCACATCAATTTTTTTTTAATAATGATGCCATGTGAGTAAAATTGGAGGTATGTCAGATCACAATAAAAATAGATGTGTTTAAATAATTTTGAGGTTGGTTGACTTCCTGTTTTTTAGGAAGTGACATTTGCTGAATTTTAAATTGCACATTATACGTTTTTTCTTTGATAGTTTCACTATACTATTCTACACACCAGCACCAATCGATCATCAACATTGATCCCCAAGGCAATAACTAAAGTAGTCGAAATTGCAAATAGGTAAACATAATTACACCAATTCTGACTGAAACAGGTACCGAGATATATAATTTTAACTTTATGGAATTACCAAATATCAATTTTAATGTCAAATATGCTTAAGAAACGTTTCTACAAAGATTTTGCGTAATCTAATATAATGAATATGAAACAAAAGTGAATTTGAAACAGCAATGAATATGAAACAGTAAAATCAGTGAAAATCCCTATATATGGTACTTTTTTCCAGATCGTATCACATATTTGAAAGCTCCATTATATTCTACACAATTATAAAAGATTAGAAAACTTTTACAAAACATCAAATCAGCGTGATTGAGCTTTGTTTAGAGTTTTGCTCCACACATGACTGACCACTACTTCATTAACAATAACGTACAATTTTATGCAATAAACGGAAACATATAACATCTATACGTTCCAATAAAACGATGTTCTAGATTCTATTCACTACATAATTGATCGAAGAAAATAATGCAAGTATAAACTAACTCAATGACTGACTGACTGGACTGTACTAGTTGTATACGGTAAACTGAGCAAATCTAAAGATCTTATGCAATTCGCTTCTGCTAAATTAATGGGAGAACAGGTAAATGTTCGACAGAGCGTGTACACGCGGAAGCAACTTCCCTGGCCGATTATTCTTATTTTTCTTTCCGACAACTGAATAATGCCGTACCTGCAAAGTGTACTTTCATTGCTAAATGATTGCGAACTAAATAATTTCTCCCGCCGCGCCGCCGCCACGCTGTCATCGTTATGTTGCAATTCTTTCTTTGACCGTGTAGTCATCGTCGCAGAACTGTGTCATTTTATGTAATGCTTCAGAAGAGATTTTCGCAATTTTCTAGATCCTAGAGGATAGATGATTTCCGCTTATTGCTTAAATAATTTTTTTTTCTTTCCGATGGAATGGCGAAGTTTATTTCATGCATGATGGATTATACTGATGAAAGGTCAGTACCAGTACCGGTGAATTAGGTGCCAGATGGGCTCAATTATATCTATAGTGGACAAACATTGTCATTTATCGAGAAAGTGTCATTTTTGATGTCTCAAAACCGCTACAACCCCACAGTTAGAATATTGATTCAACAAAAGTTTCATTACATTTTGATACGAGATAAAAAAAAAACTTGTTCTGATATGGCCAGGCACATGAGTTTATCATACTATATATAATATTAATGGGTTAATAATAAGGTGATATACAGGCGGAATGTAAATTTTAAATAAATAAAAAATTACAGCCACAACCTGGATTTGAACCAGGGACCTTTGCGTTTTCCCTGGTTCAAATCCAGGTTGTGGCTGTAATTTTTGATTTATTTAAAATTTACATCCCGCCTGTACATCAGCATATTATTAACCTATAAAATTAATTTGACAAACTATGTTGTTAAACATTTTCATTTATAATATTAATAGTTTACCTGCATGAGATTCTATTTGATCGAGATCGGTCGTGTCTGCATTAAAATAAAACTAATAAGCCAGGATTTGACAGGTATATCGATTCTATTGACAGTAGGTATTGTCAAAATAGCAACGTTTGACACTACCTACTGTCATTAGAATGATAATATCTGTCAAATCCTGGCTAACTAGTTTTATATTATTGCAGATACAGTGACTGTAAATACTACGTATAACTGGAAAGGACGCGAAATGGTCAATAAGTGAGACAAAAGCATTTGGTTTGCAACCCGCAGTGCTGTGGGATAGCCATCTCTTTCTGTCTCATACGGTACTGTGGCCTTTGCGGTTTGAATTTAACTTTTTTATTTGTAATATCAAATTAATCAACCCTTAACTCTTGCAGAGACTTAAATACATGAGCTAATAATCGCAGATGAAATAAAAGTTATATTTTATTCATATGTTCCCCCTAATTAAAATTTACAGTCGAGGTACTATCGCGAGCATAAAAAATCTAATGTGGCCAGGCACATGACTTCAACATACATTATATAAAATTAATAGCTTAGCTGCATGATTCTATTTGATTGAGATCAGTCGATCTGCATTAAAATTAAACCAGTATTTGACAGATATTTGACAACTATTGACAGTCAAAGCATCAGCATTCGACACCTACTGTCATTAGAATGATTATTTTTCAACGTTTCTTAAAACCAATGAAATGCTTCTTTATTTGTCACAAGGATAAGTTTCAACCAATTATGTCATTATTATAGTGGGAATAAATCTCTTGTGATTATTCTCGGGAATAATCACTGTAGCTTGTATTTGTCTAGCAACTGTCAGATACTTGTCTTAGAGAAAATACGCAGGAGGAAACACTTAATATAACAAGCAATTCCAAATCCTCAATAAATAATGATTCTCGCAATATTTTTAATAATTGCGTTTTTCATTGTACTAATTTAAATTGTTATCTCTTTTAATATATTCACAATGTGTCAACGATATTTTCATATATGTATTGTAAGTAATAATTAATTAAATTAAATTTTTCAATAATTTTATGATAGTTTTATTGATCTTTTTTATTGTAAAAATTTGTGAATCAAAAAATAATCTAGTCAAATATAACTCGAGAGTTCCATAAATTAGAAAATAATTTGACAGATTTTGTTCAAACTTGTTGCCATTTGGCCACTCGAGCCCTGCGGGCTCTCGTGACTATTGCAACAAGTTTTCAAACAATCTGTCAAATTATTTTCAATTTATTCTCACTCTCTTGTTATATTATTACTGAAAATATTTGTCAAATCCTGCGATGGATCACGATCAAATAGAATTTGCTTTTGCTGCTAAACTATTAAGTTTACCAAAAAATGTCTTATGCATAAATTGTTCAGAATTTCCTCTACTTTAATTTATTATTTAAATATTTTGACGAATGTACAGAAATGGCGGCTCATTTGCAAAATCCTTGAAAAACATGCAGTTCCTTTGGACCAAAAGCTTTTCAACATACTGCGTATGATAAAGTAAAATAACGCGTGATAGAATAAGTAAGCTAAAATGAAAGCTTCAACCTTGAACTTTTTTAAAATTAGGTTGCTACTGTTCGCAGTAAGACAACACCACATTTCCTCTTTGTCAAATGTGATGAAAACTTTATTTTTTGGAATTTCAGGGTTGCTGATTACAAATTTAATATCGGCCAAAATGTAAAAAAATACCGAATTCGAATGAAAGCTGTTACTCTGGAATTTCAGAGATCTTGTTTTACATATTTAGTATTAAAAAACAAACCTCTAAATGAGACCAACATAAAAAAAAAAACGCGGGATTGGCGTTGAAACTGCTACTCGGGATTAATTATTTTCTTATTTGATTAAACTAATAGTTCTGGTATGTAAATTGATTGTAGTAAAATTTTTAGTAAACAACGCGGGTTAATATTGATGGATCTCAAATTTCAAAGGAATTAAGTAGGTATAGATATAAAGATATAAATGAGAAGAGTTCTCAATTAAAAAAATATATACATATATCAAAATAAGGACCACCCATAGTAGCTAACCGCAAGGTAAACAACTTCAAATAAATTTTTTTAAAAATTATTGTAAAGTTAACACGAATGAAGAATTTTGTTGGAATTCCTCTATTTTAATTTATTATTTAACTATTTTGACAAAATTACAGTAATGGCTGCTCATTTGCAAAATCAATGAAAACTGCTTAGAGGAAATATCCAGTTCCCTTGGACTCTTTTGAACAAAAAGCTTTTCAGCTATAAATTTGGTCATGAAACTTCTAAATATGAACTTTCGTCCCGATACCTTCAGTAGTTTCTACGAAATCGTCGCCACAAAAATCAGGTACACACACACACACACACACAGATATTTTTTGTACCTTGGTCAAAAATGATCAGGGGACCCAAAGAGACCTATTTCCGCTAAATGTGGCCAGACACATGACTTTATCATACAAAATATAACATTAATAGTTTAGCTGCATGAGAATCTATTTGATTGAGATAAATCGTGTCTGCATTAAAATTAAACTAGTTAGGCGGGATTTGACAGATATTTTGATAGTCAATAGTATCAATAGTAGGTATTTGACAGCATTTGACACTACCTACTGTCATCAGAATAATAGTTATTTATCTCACAAGTGCGGAAAGTACGGAATAGCGCGAGGAGCGGTGATGCGGCGCGTCACAGATGGCGGAGCGTCGCCGTCGCATGTGAGCGAGTCGCGCTATGTAGTTTTCGGCAGGAGTGACATCAACGTTTTTTGTGTTGCCTTTTGAGAAATACCTATTTTTAAAAAAATCTAAATTGGTTATATTTCTGTATAGGAAATGTTAGGTTGATACCACTTCTACGAAACGTCAAGTTTAAAAAACTAATTCAATTTCTGACAGATTTACATTCGTTCATGCCACTGTAAATATCACATCCGTACCAACATACTAAAATATAACTACACTCATCGCTATACTTTATTTACAATTTTCTCAATTTATCGTTTTTACAATTAGATATAACAACGGGTTGATATTTCTTTTCAACAAACAATCAAATTGGTGATCTTATTTTATTTGAATTTTGTATTTTGTACTTTGCTGCACTAGAGCGGCAACGTTCCATAGCGGTTCTCCAACCTCTAATGAAATCAGCTGTTTTCGAGTGTGACAGCCATAGACATTTCTGTGGTGACAGCACAAAAAATATTTGTCAAATCCAGGCTACTATGTAGTTTCATATCAATGCAGATGCGACCAATCTCGATCAAATAGAATTTGCTCTTGAAGCTAAACTATTAATTTTACCAAAAAATATCATAGGCATAAATTATTTAAAATTTCCTCTACTTTAATTTATTATTTAACTATTTTGACGAAATTACAGAAATGGCAGCTCATTTGGAAAATCCTTGAAAAATGTTAAGAGTAAATACCCAGTTCCTTTGGACGCTTTTGAACCAAAAGCTTTTCAGCTCTAAGTTTAGTCATGAAACATCTAAATATGAACTTTCGGCCCGATACCTTTAGTAGTTTCTCCTGAATCGTCTCCACAAAAAACGGGTACACACACACACATACACACACACACACACAGACATTTTTTTGTACCTTGGTCAAAAATGTTCAGGGGACCCAAAAAGACCTATTTCCGCTAAAAACTCAATTTTTTTTTTTCGGCACGATTACAATACTTTATAATACTGCGTATGATAAAGTAAAAATTATGTGTGCATCACGCCCAGAAAGTGGTTTTCCGGGCCTTAAGAAGTGCCCCTCTTCTCTCGGCCCGGGAAAGAACCACTTTCTCGGTACACAATATACTATTGTCAGAGGGTTTTTCAGTTATCTCCTTCCTAAATATGAATTATTCTGTTGTACAAGTTTAATTCCACCGTTTTAAATAGTACAACTTGATATCAGATACGAAATCAGAGCCCCAAAGTACACTAAAACCTTGATCACAGTTTTTATTTTCAAAGGTCTTAGACTAGGTACCAGGAATTTTTGGCCATATAACTTTCGACTAGAAAATAACATTTTGGCTTTGACTTGACATTGAAAATATGGTCGATATTCAAATTAAATTTATTATTTCAAAAACGGAGTCCGGTTCTGTTCCACGTGCGCGAAGAAGTGCATCCCGGAGCGTCTCACACCTCATGTTTTTATAACATTACATAAAAATAATCAAAAATAGTCAAAAATTTCAAATTTTTGAAATTAAGAAAGTACTTCTTTTACGTCAACAGGCCAATGCCATGCACACTGAAAATACTTTCGTTGTTAAATCATTGAGGACAATGCAAACTTAATAATTTCTCTCTTAATCTCCGTTATATTGCAATTATTCAAACTGGTCACCGTCCAATAACAATGCTATTTTATGTAATAATACGAGAAGAGATGTTTGTGATGCATCGTCAATTCTTGTAATTACATATGTGACTACAGGAAGGTGCCCATTGTGTAGACCAAGTGAACACGAATCCATGTCGTTGATCCAGTTGCTTGTTTTGTGACGTAATCACACGTCATGAATGGAATAAAACCGAAATTATTACGTAAGGTAACAGTTCAAAATTACATCTCTGCTGGTATGACAACTTTTTGGTTTAGCATAGCCTGTGTTCGCCCAGTTATGTATGATTGAAGATGCAAAATTTAGCATACTGAAATGTATAAAATAGGTACTAAAAAATACAGAAGTCAAGAATACACTAACAACGATTAAGCATAACATACAACAAATAGTGTAATCAAATTTCCAATACAAGGATCGCCTTCATCACCAGTTTTACACAGAAATATAGATTTTTAGCTTGTTTAGTTGCCATTGATATTCGTAGGTCTTCTCAGAGTTTTACTGATACTTCGTCTGTTTGTAATGTTATCTAAATTGCACCAGTTGAAAACGTTATGTAGATAAAATCTTAGATAAGAGGTGAATCATACTAAATAATGTGTGTTACTATTGATTACTATTACAGATATATGTGGTAATTCATAATTCCGTTTAATCTGAGAAATTTGAAGCATGTGGCGTGAGTCAAGCATAATAAAATTGAACTTTAGGTGAAAATGATAAAGATTTGGTCTGTATCAGTACATTCTTGCCATGAATCAAAAGGATGATTATGATTATGTTCATGATAATAATCAAATGTTATATTGTACAGAATTTATTTACTTATGAGTTTTTTAACATCATATAAAAACGTTTTAATTTTAAAAGTGCAATCTTAACATACTTATTATATGAGAACCTGAGATTTGAGCTAAAAAATGGAATCGTACAAATTATATTCTAAAACAGGTTATTTGATATCAGGGTAATATAAATTATTGTTTATATCCTTAGATTAAATAAGTACTCCCAAAATAACAATATAATATACAAAGTTTAGTTTAGTTTTGTGAGTCGAGATCTCCACATCAATTTTATGAAATTCATGGTGGAAAACAATAATTCCCACAAGTAAGGTAAACGTCCCAAATTCAGACACTGTCCTTAATTCCGACATATTTCCGTTTAGTTGGATAAAATAAGAAATCTACAACAATACACTTTATTTTAGGACATCCGGTTTGTTGATTCGACATTACACTTATCAACCCACAATCGTTTCTTTTCTACCAATGTTCTAACGGTCAGAATATAAACTAAAAGTTTGACTGATCTTGATAAATGAGTGTTATGCTAAAAGTTAATTTTCTCCTTATAATGAAAAAAATGTAAAGAATTGGGTCAAGTACATTACCTTGTGGTACTCCAGCTTTAATACATTTGAGGGTTGAGTACTCATTATCTTGCTTTATGCGGAAGTATCTGTCAGAAAGATATGATCCTAATAGTTTGCTATACTCGAAGGGTAATAGCCGATCCAGCTTATAGAGTAGACCTTCGTGCCAAACTTTGTCGAAAGCTTTGGCCACATCCAGAAATATGGAGGAGCATACTTTTTTTTCTTCTAAAGTTCTTTCTATGATCATTGTTATTCTGTGCACCTGATCAATTGTGGAATGTTTGTTTCTGAATCCAAACTGATAAGTGGGTATGATGTTTCTTTCATCTAACATTGGGTTCAGTCGTTTTGCAAGTAGCTTTTCAAACAGTTTTGACAATGTGGGCAGTAAAGAAATTGGCCTGTAGGAGGATGCTTCATTTGGTGGTTTTCCTGGCTTGGGATTCATCACTACCTCCGCAGTTTTCCAAACAGATGGCACATATTTAAGCATTATATAAAACATTTGTGAACAAACTTTCAGAGTTTCAGGTGAAAGTTCACAGTTGAACGTTGGCTATGAGAGATCCTTTTGAAGTTTCTAGGATATTGGGATCAGCTGGGATAAATTTTACATAAATTGCCTAAATTACACTTTTTGGTCGCTTTGGCCTCACTTTTTTGCAAAAACTGTACGCGAGAGGAAATTTTTCAGGACAGATAATTCTAACCAAAACGTCATCTTCATATTCCATTCAGGTAACAATTTTTAATTCCTCTTTTTTTGGGAAATTTGAGGCCATAAAAATAGTATTTAAAACAACTTAAGGCAAACAAATCAACTCAAATCAGTAAGAATAATATGGCCTTGTCATTGAAAACAAGATGATCGATAACGTAGTAACAATAATTGATTGTTACAAATTTAATTTTAATTAAATTTAATTAAGTAAAAGACAAGTAGAATTATTGATAATATCGACAAACCATTGGCTCAATTTTGGCTAACTGCTGAAATTTCTTTTCTGTGTTCTTTCAGTTCGGTTGACGACAAAAAGAGACAAATTGACTATAACCTATCGTTTTATTTACTAAAGAGATTTAAGGATATTACAAGAATCAAATGTTTTACTCTGATTTATTTACACCCAATACATATAGCAACAATAATTATGAGTAATTTAGTCTGTTTAGCCAATATTTAAAAGAGAGAAAATTTGACAGCATTTTACAGTCTGTAGCTTTGTAGAATAATGACAGTTCGTTTGTATAAAGCTTTCTTTATTCAAAGGAAGTGTCATTATTACGCAAAGCACCTGTCAACTCCTATGTGGCCCACCGTTACTTGACAGTTCGCAACGGCACCATTGCCAACTACTTTTAAAATATTTGATATAAAATGGAATTTATGAGTCGCAGATGCTCGCGATTTATGACTTATAAACTCATCAACTAATATACTATTCTGTTACGAATTTCTCCATCTCATCGGCGGAATTGATAGATAAAATAAAACACTTGTGTGGTCCGAAGATGTCTATTTATTAGTTCTTGTGGCTACCAGGTTTCGAAAAATTACAATTTATCGTCAAGCCAGGCGTCGATTTACAGGTTGCAGATGCGAGGGTCATGCGTCATTTCGAGGTTATGTTATGCCAAGCGGTTGTACACATTGTCATTCAGTCGGTCTTATTATTAAATCACTAAAACTGGATATCAGAATCGGATCACACAAGTGTTTTATTTTATCTAATATACTATTAACAAATTAATAAACAATAGAAAGGCGATAAGAATAGACGAGTCTTCTGAGAGAATTACAGAGACTGACAATTTTGGTATTCCTTGAGCTTTGCAAAATCGTAAATTTTAGTATAAGAGTAATTCTGAAATGAATTATAAATACTATAATAGCACATTAATAAACTACTGTAGAGCGATAAAATTAGTTAGAATTCTCCTCATCAGGCAATTCAGTGGCAAATTAGTGTTTTTATTACGTTTCGAAGACCACACAGGGTCACGACCGTGGCTAGTATTGTGAAAGGATGGGCAAAAATGTGAAGACTACAAGAGCGATTTAGTAGGGTGAATGCAATTTGACGGTAAAGAAACACATGCGCTGTCTTTTGACATACTTAGATATTTTAGAATAGTAACTAACATATAACATAAATAACAAAAACAAAATTATTTTTCTAATAAATAAAATGACAGGTGATTCAGGTGAAAATTTCGGAAGATATAAAAATAGAGATTTTTTCAGAGACCTTGCAAAACTTGTCATGATTAATGCCTATATTTTTAATCCTTAGTTCTACCACTGCGAAAACGTGTGTACCTAGGCCTAAAAAATATTTTTTGAATAATCTTGAAAAAAAAATAATTTCACTTTTACGTATCTTATTTAATTTTTTTTTAATTTAGTTCGAATAGCTGACATAACACTATAAAAATAGATTGTTATCTTCAATTTTAGTTGTACAAAGCACAATTTAAAATTGTCTCAATTTGATAACTTTTCTACTATTCCAAAAGTGCGGTAATTTCTAACCCCTTTTTAAATAAATTGCTTGTATTATACAGAGTTAGAAAATGTTGTTTAATTCACATTATAGGCATTTACCCAAATAAATCTGTTGTTTTACTAGAACTAAATATCTTCTTGTATAAAAAATCATTATTTTTTCGTGCCTAAGAAATATGTTTTGATCCAAAAGAATAAATTCAAATAAGTATGTTTCTAAAAACCAAAAAAATCATTTCTATCTGCATCTATATACAACAAACAAAGTACACTACCTATAAAACAATAATAAAATTCAACTGTTGGCGTAAAATTAATCATAAAAATATGCCAAAAGTGGGTTTTCAAACTTTATTAAAAAATCTGATGTGGCCAAGCACATGACTTTATCATACAATATATAAAATTAATAGTTTAGCTGCATGAGACTCTATATTGAAGTAGGTATTAAAAAAGAACCAGCATTTGACACTACCTATTGTCAGAATGAAAATAATTGTCAAATCCTAGCTAACTAAGTTTTAATGCAGACACGTGCTCGATCAAAAAGAATTTGCTCATACAGCTAAACTATTAATTTTAACAAAAAATGTTATGACATAAATTATATAGAATTTCCTCTACTTTAATTTACTATTTAAGTATTTTGACAAAATTACAGAAATGGCAGCTCATTTGCAAAATCCTTGAAAAATGCTTAGAGGAAACATCCAGTTCCTTTGGACCCTTTTGAACCAAAAGCTTTTCAGCTCTAAGTTTGGTCATAAAACATCTATATATGAACTTTCGTCCCAATACCTTTAGTAATTTCTCCGGAATCGTCGCCACAAAAATCGGGTACGCACACACACACACACACAGACATATTTTTGTACCTTGGTCAGAAATGATCAGGGGACCCAAAAAGACCTATTTCCGCTAAATTCTCAATTTTTTCGGCACGATTACAATACTTTATCATACTGCGTTTGATAAGGTAAAAAGCGTTAGAGAAAAAAATCTGATGTGGACAGGCACATGACTTTATCATACAATATATAAATTTAATAGTTTAGCTGCAAGAGATTCTATTTGATCGCGATCGATCGTGTCTGCATTAAAATACAGTTAGCCAGGATTTGACAGATATTTTGATAATATTGACAGTAGGTATTGTCAAAAGACCAGCTTTTGACAATACCTACTGTTAGAATGAAAATAATTGTCAAATCCTGGCTAATTAAGTTTTAATGCAGTCACGATCTCGATCAAAAAGAATTTGCTCATACAGCTAAACTATTAATTTTACCACAAAATGTCATAGACATAAAGTATACAAAATGTCCTCTACTTTAAGTTATTATTTAACTATTTTGACGAAATTACAGAAATAGCAGCTCATTTGCAAAATCGTTAAAAAACGCTTAGAGGAAACATCCAGTTCCTTTGGAAAAACTTCTAAATATGAAGTTTCGTCCCGATACATTTAGTAGTTCTCTGGAATCGTGTCACACACATACAGACATTTTTTGTACCTTAGACTAAAATGTTCAGAGGACCCAAAATAAACCTATTTCCGCTTAAATCTCAATTTTTTTTTTCGGCACGATTGCAATAGTTTATCTGACTGCAGATGATAAAGTAAAAAGGTGTCTGGACCCGCCAAAAATTTTAGGCTAGTTCTTGACCACTTTTACTGTTCTTCTGCACAAACCACACCAAAAATTCCTTTGACAGAACGCATAATTAAGAGAAATTCGTTTGACCGAGTTTTGACATCACGTATTAGTTTTTTGCCATTATTGACGATATCGCGCTTTATTCATAAGACTGGCGATTTATTGCGATAATTACGTTAACAACAATCGATCTGCAATTAAGATTATACAATTATAAAAAGAGTATCATTTTCGTACGAGCTTAAATTCCGGGTGTTATGTATAGGCACATAGTTATAAAGTAGAAAGTTGAAAAGCGAAATAAATCCTATACTAGATCATTACAGGCAATTCTACTTAACTAATTCCTATTCGGAATACCAACAAACGCGTTTTTAGTTTGTTATTATCCAATATTAGCACTCCAATTACTATTTATAATAATATGTATTTGAGCGCGCACCACATTTCAGTAATTTGGAAAATTTTGTATGTATGTATGCTCATAAAACGCTGTCCGAATTACCAATCATTAATTCGATGAATAAAAAAAATTATGAGCCGTAAAAAGCAACAATTACGATTTAAATGCCGAGAACAATGCTGACCCGCGCGTTGTTTGCATAAATCAGCTAATTTTAATGAAGAATTATTCCACCGTTATGTCGATTGAATGCAGTTGATTAGTACGCTCGACGAAAAATGAAAACAAATTTTTATAGTGCACTGTTTTTGTTGTTTCAGTTTTAACGATGACAGATCTCAGAAGTTATAAATATGTACTTTCTTTTTTCCTTGAGTGTACACTAATTACTATTCGTACGCGCCGATACTAAAGTATTTGGGGCACGACATTGCAAACAATGTTTTCTTATCTGTTTGCTTCTTTTGTTTGCCGTGATATTTGATTTCGGTGCTATTATATAATCGGTGTTTATCGTTTCAATTTATTTAACTACACATGAATGTGGGACAAAGTTACGGCGGATTGTTTACGTATCTCAAGGACTGTATGTTCATAAAATCTGTTTGAATTCCATCTCAGTTGACTGTTCGCGATTTTACATATGAATTTAGGCACCACTTTTGTTTTCCTTATAATTGAGCAAAAATTGTAAGGTAAAGGTCTTAAATTCCGACATATTTCTGTTGGATAAAATAAGAAAGAACTACAATCGTGTCTTATTCTACCAATGTTCTAACGGTGTTATGCTAAAAATTTGATTTTTCCTTATAAGGTAACTGCAATTCGACTACTTTTTACATCGCTACAGGATAACAGTAAAAATATAAATAAAAATTCAATACGGAAACTTTATCAAACATTTTTCATTTGAAATTTAGGTATACCTAAGAAAAGTACCATAATCATTAAAAAATAATGTTAATTTTCTAAAATTTAACGAAAATCATAGAAAATAACATCAAGTAAAGAAGAGAATGATAATTAAATCCAGGTGAGGATAACGGATGGTTCCTGGTTCAAATCCAGGCGGAGGTGGTTTTTTCCAAAAAATTATCGTCACCTGGATTAATTATCATTCGCTTCTTTAGTTGGTCCTACATTACTGACGACTACGTAATAACCATTTTCCCTTGAATTTATACAAAATAGGTTATAACCTTGACTATACCTTCACCTTTCATGTTTAAAAACAATTACTACAGTACGTTTTTAATCTATTAATCTCAAACCCCCTTTCAAATGATATTAACGAAAATATTTAAAAAGAATCAATTTTTAATATTTTGTTGTCAAAGAAATGTATACCGACTAATTCTTTCTCCCCGTATATGTTTAAAACTGAGGAATCAAGTCACACGTGAAAAAAAAAATAATCAAAACCAGTTAATCGAGTCTAGCGAAAATCAACTTTGAAATCGTGCCATTTTATTATTACTGTTGTATGGCCTTTAAAAACAAAGATAATATAGTGAATCGAAAATCAATATGTTCAAAAAATATTACAGTGTCATTCCAGTTATTGCCAGTTTGCTATAGCTGGAAAACTCTAAATAGTACTTCAAAGTTCAGGCAAAAATCATATGATCATTCTTACACCGTGTCTATCCTACTCAAGAGAGAAAGTTGAAATAAAAATTCTTCAGCCGTACATCTTCTGAAGATTTTGGCCACCAGTAAGTGATAGAATCATCAAAATGGATGGGGAGGAAATCAACTTTCAATTTTAAACATATTTTTCATTAACCCTTAAATCTTTTGACCAGTTTAGTTCAGAATTAGCCACAATCTATAAATACAGAATGATGAACATTAAAAATGAATGACGAATCATGAACATTAATAATCTCAAAAGTTTTAATCTCAAATGATCCATTCAAATGATAATTACGAAAATATTTTAAGAAAATTTCAATTTTTAATTTTGTCTTTACACAAGAAAATAACATATTTTACATCGTTTACCATAATAGTATTAATTGTACGCATTTTGTCCAAATTTCAACACGCGTGTCGGAATTACGGGCATTAATCCCTAATTATTAGAGGGTGTCAGAATTACGATCATCAATAGTCCCTAATTCCTTACGTAAATAAATATTTACATTTTTAAATCAGCGTGCAATGACTGTCGTGGCAACTAGCTATTTTATATTAATTTATGAATTATTGTGCATCTGTTATAAATGTTATATTTGGTTTCAATATCTTTTTGTTTCTTTTCAGATAGCTAGCTCTTAAACCAAAATGGCGCACCTCGTGACGAGCGTTTTTGAAAATTATCACGACATAATGGACAACAAAAGTGGTAAGTAAAACATGTAACATAATTTATTAAATACACAATTCCTATATGACTATACATATTACAAGTATACGACCAGATAAGCACACGCATGTGTTTGCAATGACGATTCTCGAAAAATAATTATTGTGAGAACGTATTCGTTAACATTGACCCCAAAAAATGGAAACAAGAACCTTCTTGCAGCAAACTTCTGTAAGAAAATGGCCAATAATAAATAGGTTTGAATGGTTCGCTTATGTTCTAGTGCTTACTTTGTCCATGAGTAGATTAGGTCGTAAGGTTGAATTCCTTCACTATTCTTAAATTAGCTAATTCAATGATCATGATTGTACGAGTGGTATTGGGTGTTGAAAGATGTTAAGATGATCGCTCTTCATACGAGTAAATTGCGTACACTGTGGGCCAAAAAGAGCGATACAAAGTTTCAATTGCTCATATTTCCAAAGATATTAAGTAGATTCAAGCATTTCTTTGATAAACTAATTGCTTATATTGTGAAAATTGAAAACTTACCATATTTGCAATAATTGAACGTTTTAATCCAGTGTAATGTTGGTTTATGTACGGCTATGCAACATTTCTGATAATATCGGGTCAATTTAATGTGAAATGAAAGGTGTAATGAAATTAGTAATGACATTTGTTTTGTTTTGGTCAAAAGGAACAGTAGAGATTTTATAGCATCGTATACAGGCTGATTTTTTTCAGTATACAGGGTGAAATTTTGAACATTTTTGAAATGTTTTGCTGTTTTCACTCAAAAAAGCAGTTGAATTGGAAGTTTGCATAGATAAAAAAATGATTCCATTGCATAGGCACGAAAGCTGTTCGCTTTTCACGTAAAAATTTCATTATATTACATTTTTAAATAAAAATATCTAAAAAAGGAACAACACAATGTATTCAGGCTGGAAGTTGGAAGTGCTCTTTATTTAAACATGACACATTTAAAAAGGAAGACTTGGTTTCAAGTGATATGACATATTCAAAAAACGTTGATTTCAGGTCCGATTCAGTCTTGGGTCATTCTCAGTAGGGCAAAAAATGTGTCCCTCCAATAGCAACTCTTATAAATGTATGATAATTACATTTATTCGAGCAAAAAGATATATAGTGATGCTCATTAGTATCACTGCATTTAGTTATATTAAAATAAAATGTATTTTATATACACGAAATTCCAAATTTTTTATAATTTCCTTCCGAGTTCATTAATAACTCAGCTGTCCCTCTGATGAAATTACCAGTAAAAGTATTTCGAAACGGAAAGATAATTATTTTATTTCTTTTTTTTTTATTTGGGATAATCAACAAATATAGTTAACGATGTTTTGCAATTTGTTTTAAATTTAGGTTTGAAATAAATCGGTAAAATGTTGTGTCCCCCATTTTAATCTCAACTCCGTTACCACATCTTCTTTGTATAAATAGTCGTGTCGCCATGGCTACACGAACAACTGTTTGTACTGAATGGAAGCTTATGTCAACGGCAATGTAAGTGTCAAAATATATTAAACTGACGCACGGAATATATCAAGAGTTAATGATTGATTTCTGCAGATATCTTTCTGGTCATTTGGATTCTCAACTCCGTTACCTGTCTTGAAAGGTAAAGTTTAAGTGATTTGCCACTATAATTGCATTAAATAGATTAGGAATAAACATATGAACTCCGAGTGCAACCAGCGGTATAACCTCAAATTCAGTTTAATTGTAAATAATTTTCAAACCGTGTTTTCTCAACTCCGTGAATCTCAACTCCGTTACCAATATTAGGTGGGAGCGTTCAGAATCACATTTAACAGTTATATTGGATTATGTACTGTAAATATTTTATTTTCATGTACCTGCCATTTAGTTACAGCCGAATGTTGAATAAAACAGTGCTCAAATGTGTTAATTTCTAAATTTATTTGCATTTTGGTTCTCTTGCTCTAGACGAGATCTAATTTTCACCATAATTTCGGTTTTATGTTTTATTATTCTTTGTGCTAGATGGTGAAAACAAGAGGTATAGCCCTAAGTGAGACAGCGGCTACAACAGCCAAGAAAAAGATGATATACAATCAGAAGAAGAGGGATGCTATGAGAAGATTGAGAGCGCAACGAAAAGAAGATGCTGAAGCGTATGAAATTGCTAAATTGAAGGAAAGGGAGCGATATCACTGCAGAGTTAATTGCGGTAAAATAAAAATGATATCAGAGCTAACAGATCGCGAGAAAAGACGTAAGAGGAAAAGTTGGAGGGACCATAGCAAGAAATACTATCAAGCAAAAACGGCAGAGAACCATAACCCCACACCATCAAGTTCTGTGTTATTAAAGGCAAAAAACATAAATAATAAACTCAAAAATAAGATAAATGTGCTGCAGAAAGAAATCGTGCAAGCGAAAAAACTTATGCAAAAGTACAAGAAACGTGCAAGTCGGGTGCCTCGTAAATCTGGTAAAGAAATTACTGCAAGTGAACAACGCCCGTCGAATATTTTGAAAAGAAAAACAGTTCGAATATATTTAGAAAAAGACGAAAACAGCAGACTGTGCCCTGGGAAAAAGGACACAATAACATATAAGAAAAATAAAAAACAAAAACGCTACTTGAATGACTCGCTACAGAATTTGTATAAAAAATTCAATAAGACATACCCGAAACTGCGCATCGGCTACTCCACATTTTGTCGAATGAGACCATTCTGGATTCTGCAGTCTACAGCACGCCAAAGGGAGACTTGTCTATGTGTTACCCACACAAACATGAATCTTTTGGTACGTAAGCTATGGGTCTTAAACATTATCAAAGAAAGCACCCCATCTCAAGTGGTCCAAAACATGTGTTGTTCAACTGCTGATGTATGCAAAAATGAAAAATGCCTCGAACGTAATTGCGTCAAATGCGACAAAAATACAGTGACGGTTCTGCAGTATAAGAAAAACGAGTTAATGACATATATGAAATGGGTTAACAAGTCTGTACAAATAGTGGTCAAGGGGAAAATAAAGTATTGTAGAAGAACAATAAAAGAGAAGCAGACAGTAGAAAAGCACCGAGCATTTACACAATTGATCCAGTCTATTCCAGGATATATGTTGCATCTCAGGAACATTTCTCATCAATATATGTGTATCGATACAGTTAAGAAGAACCTGTCTGTTGATGAAATCCTGATTCATATGGATTTCTCTGAAAATTACTGCTGTAAATATGGCGAAGAAGTGCAATCTGCACACTTTGGCTCTTCAAAACCTCAGATATCTCTTCATACCTTAGTTGTATATTACAAGCATGCAAACAAGAACTGCACAGACCACATATCATACTGTACAATATCAAGCAGTCTTCGCCATGACCCCTCAGCCATTTACGTGCACTTAGGATATGTTTTTGAAGACATTAAGCTGACTGTTCCCAGGATAAAACATATTAATTTCTTATCGGATGGGCCATCCACCCAATATAAGAACAAAAAGATGTTTTATCTCATCGCCACACACCTGCACAAGAAATTGAAAGCAGAGACAATTCGTTGGCATTTTAGTGAAAGTGGTCATGGAAAAGGAGCACCGGATGGTATTGGAGGCTGTGTCAAACGCATGGCTGATTACAAAGTCGCACAAGGGATCGATATACCCGATTATGATACGTTAGTAAATGTATTACAAACCTCAATAAAGGGGATCAAGATCTTCCCTATCGATGAGAACCAAATCCCTATCATCGACAAACTGATCCCTGAAAATCTTCCGACGTTCAAGGGTACGATGAAAGTACACGAAGTCACGTGGACCAGTAAAAGAATCAACAGACTTACCTTCAGAGAGCTGACATGTTTGCAATGTGAGCCTGGCGAAATTTGCTCGCACAACAACTTGGGCTCCGTGGAATATGGACTACCTATGTGTTATAACGATATATCTACAGACTCAACATCAGATGATGATATCCCATTAAGTATAAGACGAAATAAATTAAGGCATTAGGAACACAATTTCCAACTAAACTATGGATATAACATCGACATATTCTTTTATTTCTCAACTCCGTTACCTGTTCTCAACTCCGTTACCTTATAATTTAACATTACTGTTACTAATTTAATTATATTCGTAAAATTCAGGATTTCTGCTTTACTAATATGTTTTTTTATGTAAATATAAAACATAGACAAGTAAATGAACGAATTTTTTTAACAACTTTTTTTTTCCACCATTTCTGAGAATGACCCATTTACCAAAAACAAACAAAAGAACAATCTTCACTGTACAAGCAACTCGTGTTTTAAAAAAAATATATTGGAATTGACTAAATATTATTGGAAACACGAGTGATTAAAAATTTGTACCGTTTTTTTTTGCCCACTGTGTATGAGAGGGTATGTTATGCAATACTGTAATATTCCATTATGAAACCATGTGCGGTGCTAATTAATTTATGGTAAAAAATCACCCATGGAATACTAATTTTGCGTATTGATTATATTGCACAAATTGTCCAACTAACCGGTATAAATATGTATGGTTCGACTAATTCGACTGCATGCAATTAAATCTTGAGTTATTCAAAAGATGATTCTTTTAATTTATGGATTATGTGGCAGCATCACTTGGAATTTTAATATGTTAGTCAAAATAGATGCCCTGTATAACAAATGAGGTACCTGTGAGGTAATTTTAAAAACTACTATAAATGTTGGTTTTGTTTTTTAAGAACGTAGTGAGTGGAAGTGCTTATTTACTAGATGCTAACAATATTTGTTTATTAAACTCCTTTAAGAATGCCAAGGTGTTCTAACCGTATCAAACCTTCTAAATTTCGTATTTTTTTTTTTAGTTTTTTTTCTACAATATTTTTGTGATATTTTCAGGACGACATTCAGAACACTAATCACCAAGGCAACGAAAAAAATTACTTTTATGTTTAATAATCTAGCTGGCCTTGTATTGGTAAAAATAGTCGATAATAATTATCAAATAAACGCAAAAGAAAATCAGGTTAGTCAAATAAAAAAGGAACCGAAAAAAGGAACACCATAAAAAGCTGCGATAAGAAAAAGAACACACTAAAAAATCTATGAGCAACCTACCAACACAAATTAACATAATAACATAACAATAACAACCTATAAGAACAACTGGACAACTATGTCATAACATGATGGATCAATGAACAAACTATACCTAGTTAATCAATCCCACTTCTGATGTTATTATGACGTTATCTCGTCTTCAGCTGTTGTGAATGTAGATGGTAGATAAATACAAAGAAGAGAACGCAACATGTGTGCTCAATAGCAAAACAGCAATCGCTGTTAATGTATGGTGTAGCAAGTAGCAAGTAAGTAGGTAAACCGAACTGAACTCTGCCAGTGTTACCACACTGCAGTTCTATGTACCAACGGACGACCTTGCCCTACTCGTGTCAGCCGTGTCTAGACCACGGTACCGAGGAAAATGCTCTTGTGCATGGTCAACGTCATCAGAGATCGCTTTATTTCATTACTTAGTAGCAAATAGTTTAGATTTAGAATAGTAGATTTATTAGATAAAGATTGCTAGAAATAAAAGAAGATACGGATGCTTGTTCTTTTGGTTTATACCATTTTTCAAATTTAAGAAAGCACCTCTAGCACGAGGCATGACTCATCTCTATCCTCATTGCTCCACTGTGTAGCTACATGGCGTTGAATTGATAATTTATCACCTTTTTGTCACTTCGTATGTAATCCTTTTTGTAAAATGAAATACATATTGTAATATTGTAAATTTTGTGTAAATACTAAATATTAACAATATTTTCTCTAAAAGTCTTTGCAAGAAATCATTCTGCAACTGGCCATGACACGTAAATTTTGCATGAATCATCTAGAATTTTTTTTCCTAGTACGTGGAGAACAAATTTTACCTTATCTTGTAAATATTTCTTTGATAACTGCATTCCTTACAGCGTTATAATCTTCATCTCCGTTTCACATCATTACGATATATGTTTCTGTGAATAAATATGATTAATTTTTCTATAATATTACTACATATACAGGGTCCTGCAACTCAGCTCCCGTCTTCTGTAGCTCAGTTACTCATTAAGCTAAGAGTTTGACATTTTGCAGGCTTGCCCTGTACTTTAAGGTACATTTCAAGAAATTATTTTTGGTTATACAGGGTGTCCCAAAAATGTGCAACGCCATGGTGATATATTTTTTTAAATTGCATGCTATACATTTCTTTATACATTTGGAAGCCTTTTATGGTTGCCTACATACCACCAAACGTCGGTTGAAATCGGTTGCGTGACTACAGCGCAAAAAAATAAAAACAAAAAAAAATTGATTATGCATCGTTGGCTTTAAAAATCAATAAAAACCAGAAAATGCACCTAGGTAATAAAATTTTGCGACGTGCTTATTAAGTTAGATCTACTAGTCTCATTAACCAATTGTCATTGATCCAAATTATACAGGGTGACCAAAATCTAGTGTCAAACTTGTCAAACTTCAAAGCGTGTTATTGTTCTTATTTTAAATTAGAACCCATAATTTTTTTTAGGTGAAACGATACAGAATTAAAAAATAAACATTGTTTCTAAATACAACCCCATCACAATTCCCAATATTTTAAAAGTTATTCGCCAAAAACTCGTTTTTCAACGTTTCCAACGGCAATTTTAGGTAATAAATATCGTACGTAGCGTTGAAAAGCAATTTATTTCATAAAATATAACGCAGAGAGGTATTTTAGATTTTACTGTACTTAATTAAGTAGTTATTCAATTCCTAAATTTATTGCAAAATTTACCAATAGGCACATTTCCGTCCTTACCGCTATAGGTAAAATTGCAGTAAATTTGGCATTTGAATAACTACTTAATTAAGTACACTCAAATCTAAAATAGGTCTATTATTTTTTATGAAATAAATTGTTTTTCGACGTCACGTACGATAGTTATTATCTAAAATTGCCGTTGGAAACGTTGAAAAATGAGTTTTTGGCGAATAACTTTTAAAATATTGGGAATTGTGACGGGGTTGTATTTAGAAACAATGTTTATTTTTTAATTCTGCATCATTTCACATAAAAAAAAATTATGGGTTCCAATTTAAAATAAGAACAATAACACGCTTTGAAGTTTGACAAGTTTGACACTCGATTTTGGTCACCCTGTATAATTTGGATCAATGTCACTTGGTTAACGAGACTATTACATCTAACTTAATAAACACGTCGCAAACTTTTACTAACGAGGTGCATTTTGTGGTTTTTATTGACGTTTAAAGCCTACGATGCAAAATCAATTTTTTTTGTTTTTATTTTTTTCCGCTGCGGTCACTCAACCGATTTCAATAAAATTTTGGTGATATGTAAGCAACCATAAAAGGCTTCCAAATGTGTAGAAAAATGTATAGCATGCACATTTTTGGAACACCCTGTATAATAAAAAATAATTTCTTGAATTGAACCTTGAAGTACAGGGTAAACCTGCAAAATGTCGAACTCTTAGCGTAATGAGTAAGTGAGGTACAGAAGACGGGAGCTTAGTTGCAGGTAGGGATACCATATGGTATCCAAATGGAGGACATGTCCTCCTTTTTTAGTTAAAATATAGTGTCCTCCATTTCCCTAAAAATGTCCTCCTTTTTAAAAAGAATCCCAGGCGCCAAGAAAAGTTTACTAATCGTCTGGGATTTTACATCAGAACCTGCAATTACTCCACTGCTGCCCTGTAGGGTCGTGAACTATACATAATCATACTACTTACTATTTACAAAGCATCTTTGCAGTACTTCGAAAAATTGATACGTCCATTAGAAGAACTGAAATGTTTTCCATGGACGAATCTTAAAGATTACGAAAAGTACACATATGAAGATTTATTTCCATGCATTGCATACTTAAAGAAAATAGGCATCATTATTGATGATGTAATTACATTTAAAAGTATACGACCAATTTCAGAACCTTATTTCTATCCTCAAATCCGAAAAGGAAGGGGGTAAATTTTTCCAAAAGCATAGACTGAATCAGCAATGGAGGATCTTTTTTACATCATGTTCCAGTATTGATTGCTCTTCGGAACTGCATAAAATCTGTGAATTTTATTTTTGTATTTCTGCTCACAACGCCAATGTTGAAAGGGTTTTTTCATTAATAAATGCACAGTGGACGAAAGAGCGCAGTAAACTTACTGTGGAGTCAGTGAAGGCGTTTAAAGCAATGCATGGCAAGGATTTTTATAGTTATCTCTTAAAAAAGGAAGATCTATTGTTAAAAATTGGCAAATCTGAAAAATATTAACAAAATTACATTATATTCTGGTAAAGTGGACGTGTTATTGTCGTTTTTTTTTATAAAAGTTTAGATTAGATTTATTTTTGATTTTGAAGAGCTTTTATTTAAAAATCAAAAACAAAAGTTACTTTTTTTGTTATAGAATATGACCTTGATTTATATATTGTACCGAAATTATTATTTTTTTATTTTGTTTTTGTCCTCCTTTTTCTTTTAATTGTCCTCCCTTTTTAGCTTAACTGTCATCCTTCTTCAGTTTTTCATCTGGTAACCCTAGTTGCAGGACCCTGTATACCGGGTGACCCACGCCATAGGTACTCCCGTTTATTTTTTTTGTCTATAAAGCTGGACGAATCAAATTTGGGAATGTGTTAATAGACCAAAATGCCATTCTTTGGGGCTACTCTTGAGGTTAATGTGACTTCCGGTGTTTCCGGAAATGACGTCATCATAGAATGTTTAAATGGCACCCTATATTCTTTGTGTGATATTTTCAATCAGGATGACATTCTGAACACAAAAGCATATCGATCGTCAATTTTTATCACCATGGCAACGCAAAAATAACTTTTTTGTGTATTAATCTAGGCGGCTAGGAATTGTTGAAAATAGTCGAAAATGATCAAATAAACACTAACTAAATCGATTTTTGGATTTTGTGATAAAATTTCAATGATGACGTCATTTCCGGAGAAACCGGAAGTCATATTAACCGCAAGAGTATCCCAAACATTTCCAAATTTTTTTCGTCCAACTTTATAAACAAAAAAATAAACGGGAGTACCTATGCCGCGGGTCACCCGGTATATGGATATACAGATGGCACAGATATTGGTCAAGACACCACAGAAAATAAGTCTGGAGTACTTTCTCTTTTAAAACAAAAGATTCATCAACACCCATGGAAAATAAGATTAATTACGAAGTCATTATAAATACATCAATTTGGCTGACAGTTCCACAGACAAATCTCCGACAATTCGAGAAGATTCAAATGTGAGTTTCAAATTGTTTCCTTGTAACAATTGGGACAAGTCAATAAAAAATGATGTGATGCATATTAGGATTATTCAATGTTGACTGTATTGCGAAGGCCGACTTTTTTATTCTAATTTTAAGCCTTTCGAAAGAAGTTACATTGGTTCTTTCTTTCTTGTATGGAGCAAGTCAAGGTAACACTGTAGGCGTAGGTCAGTTTTGTGAAAGTTTAGACTATAGTAGACGCTTTATTAACGAAAAATTCCAATCTTTATTAAACAGCACGAAAATAAATGACAAGAAATTCTTTATTAGTTAGTAGTAGTTATTAGGCTACTACTTTAAAATTACTTAAGCTATTTTGTATCTTATGGCATTGTTTCTGAAGAATGTGTACTGAGGATTGGTAATACTTATGAAAATGTCAAAATGTCAAACTTAACCTGTAATTTTTATCAATACAAACAAACAATTAAACAAAATATAAGACCGAATAATTGTTAGATAATTGAGTAAATTAAAACTCATTTTCTTTGACATAAAAAAAAGAATATTTGCTTCGAGGTTTAAAATAAATAACTGACAACAAATGAAATTTTCTACAGAGTACAGACAGTCGGACGAGCATCTAGTGCGGCATATAAAACAGTAAAAAACTGTTACTTTACATACTTAGACATCCGCAATGACATTCCGACACGATTCGTTCGCACAGGAAAGTAGAAAATCCAACCAAACCAAATTACTAACGGAATGTACCAAAATTGAAAAGTTTCAGTTAGTTAGGAATTGTTTAAATAATGTTTTTTTTTTGTTTTGGTGATATGTATCTAGTCAAAAGTTAATTTCTCTAGATGGCAGAAGAAATGTCATAGACATAAATTATACAAAATTTCCTCTACTTTAATTTATTAATTAACTATTTTGACAAAATTACAGAAATGGCAGCTCATTTTCAAAATCCTGCTTAGAGTAAACATCCTGTTCCTATGGACCCCTTTGAACCAAAAGCTTTTCAGCTCTAAGTTTGGTCATGAAACTTTTAAATATGAACTTTCGTCCCGATACCTTTAGTAGTTTCTCCGAAATCGTGGTCACAAAAATCTGGTACATTAGGGATTATTTTATCAGAAAAATTTACGTACAATAATAATAAATTTTAAAGTTCAAAAAGCCTATAGTCCAGAGAGTTATGAAAATTAAAATTATTAAACGTCTGGAAATATTTTTTGAGATTATAAAATTGTGCTGTGGAAATTTTTTAAAAATAAAACGTTGTAAGTATGTAAGTTATATAATTGCATTTCCCACGATAAAAATTCAAAATTTAAAAGTTTGAATATTGCTAACTTTCATACAAATTTGTATTTAAAATTTTAACTATTACATTATTTCCGGGAATACCGGAAGTCAAGAGTCAAGAGGATCCCAAAAAATCGCAGTTTCATTTATTAGCACTTCTCAAAATTGCATTCGTCACGTAATAAAACAAAAATGAACGGGCGTACATATGGCGTGGGCCATCTTGTTTTATTATAAAAATAAATAATTAAGTAAGTAATATTGCAGAACAGATTTTTCGATTTACTTTTTTCAGAGAGTATAGACTTAATAAACTCAAAACTGCAAATACCTAGTTGCAGATTTGTAAAGATTTGTATTCCCATGGTTTATCACGTGGTCTGCATTATTTATTGTAATCCATTGCGTATTCGCTTCAACGTAAGTGACATCATTTCTATCGATTATTTTTCTCGACAAACTCAGCAATAATTTAGTCCATTTAATTAATGAGCGATGCTAATTGCTTATGGTCCATTAAGCCTGCCAGGAAGAAATATTTTATTCAAAACTATGATATCAACAACTAAAATACACTCAACTTCATCAACAAATTTAATCAATTCTAAGTACTGCGCCATTGTGTTGATATACCTACTAGTTTTTAATTAGATATCCAGAACAGTGACATAAGGCCAAAACAATACGTCTTTGGCGGGTGTTTTTTTTTTAATTTTTCCTTCTTTGCGTCATTAATTTTATATAAACTTAGAAATTGTGCTTACCATATTTAGAATCTAGGATATTTTGCGGGTACTGTGTTGTAGTACTGTTGGTACTGTAGTATGATCACTACATAAACACTCAAACCGTGTTTTTATACCCAGCGGATGCTGGAGAGATGCAGTGTGTGCTCAAATACAATGCGGCCCAAGTACTCCTGCGGCCTGGATGCAATACCATCCTTCGTCATGAAAAGGTCCACAGCTCATATAAATTACTAACTTAGTCATGCCTGTATTTGTTTCGACTGTTCTTTCTGCAAGGAAAATGCGAGTAAATTTGTTACAAATGGAGATATAGGCAAAACTGGGAGAGCTGAAGATTACTCATAGATTTCAGCTGTTATTTTAGACATACGTTACAGAATATTTCTAAATATTGACGCGTGTTAAAACGAAATAGCATATTTTTCATACGTCTGCTGTATAATTTAAATGGGCAAGACAAAAAAGTACGTCTGTTCTTAGAACCATAAGAACGAATGACAGCGGTAGCAACCTAACCTCCAATTCGAGCGCGAACGTGTGATGTGAACAAGATGTTTTCGTTGGTATGTTTTCACTTTGCTTCTGTTAAACATGCTAATGATGGATATATAAATTAGATAGGACAATTGTCACAATTAAATGACAGTATTTTTAATAATTAAATATTAATCTTGAACGAACTACCTAGTAGGCAACTTAATATACACAGCTAATAACCAATTCACGCGGTACGTTCATATCTTGGTTCATACGATTTTAAGCGATAAATCACCTTCAGCTCTCCCAGTTTTGCGTATAGATATCTCTGCATCGATGCAGACGCGCAGTGCATCTCTGTTGGTCTGCCCGCGGCACACCTCATCCGTGTTTGAGAGAGGACCATATTACATGATGGTCAGGACCTTTAACGTACTTCCCACCGATATTCGAAGCTCATCAAGTAGTAGCAAATTTAAGCAATAACTTAGGGAATATCTTATTGCTCGAGCATTTTATAGTGTTGATGAGTATTTGATGAGTATGAGACAGGTTCGCTGAATCATTGATGATGTGCTGTACGCTTTGTCTTTTTGTATTGTATTCTGATTGTACTTTTGTATATTCTCTGACAATTCTCCATCAAGTCTACTACGGCTCAAGTGACAAATAAACATTATTTATTTATTTATAGAGCTTTGGGCAACAATATTAACCCGCAAAGGCGATTGTGATAAAAACTTACATGACAACCAGTGAATAAAGGATATAGATATAGAAACATAACCTACAAAGTTATAATTGTTTATAACGCTTAACGTTGTGTGTCTACCTAATTCCGCTAGGTAGCCGTTGAGGCTTATTCATTTACAAACACTTATAGTTGAAACCAAATTCTAATTTCAGTGAAGTGGTTTATTAGAATAACTTATTACGTTACAGAAACTAGGAAATCATCAACACTTTAGATGTACACAGAGAGAAGTTTTTGTTTAATTCAAATAAATATGTATTGACTCAAAGAAATTTGTTGTTTCAATAGAGGCAAAGAAATATTTATTTGCGGATAAAAACGCATTTATTTGAAATATTTGTTTGGTAGAAAGAACGTTGATTTGTGTCAAACAACTTATGTTTCCAGTTAAAGTTTGCAATTTGTGTATTATAAGAAATGAGATTTATTTACTTCAAATAATTATGATTGTGTTGAGTGAAAGAATTACATTTTTTTTAAATTAACAAAATTGTTGGTCTATTTAAAATGCTTAAAATAATTAATTTGTTGAAGGAATTAATAGACAAGAATTCTTCGAAAGACTCGCCATGTGTCACCTCGTTTTTGGGATGACGCACATCCTCGACCAGTGCTAGGTCTTCCCAAGTTCCCAACATATAGTCAAGGTCAAGTTAGTAAAGTGTACTCTGATTTGGAATCGCAACTTAAACCTGCAGGCAGTGTACTCTATAAGTTCTATACTGTCGATCACGCGGCTTTATACTCTCGATATGTACGAAGTGCGAGGAGAGAGTTTACAGCGCCATCTAACAATACAGTTGGATGACATTAAAAATATATTTATTTGAATCAAAATATGATTTCTTTGGCGGAAGTAAACCTATTTTTAAGCTAAAGACAAAATATTAGTTTAAGCGAAATAAATCTCTCCTTATATACAAATTTATTTATTAGAATCAAAATTATATTTCATTGGTGTAAAGAAACGTTTTTTTGAAATCAAAACTAAAATATTACTTTAAAGGAAAGTAATTTTTGTTTGTATCCAAATATATTTATTCCACTTAAATAAATATTTCAAATAAATTAATCTCTGCAAGCAAATAAACTAGAGTATTCAATTAAGTAAATATTGTTGGTGTCAAAGAAATATGTTTTGACCCAAAAGAATAAATTCAAACAAATACATTTCTTTAAAACAAGAAATCTTTTCTATCTGTGTACTATAGCTTGCTACGTGCATGCCAATAAACTATTTATTGCGCATATACAATCCCGCGGCTGTATTTGAACCCGATCATATCTACGATGTAGGTTTCATCTTCGCATAACTCCTTAGTCAGGTAAATGTGGTTATTGTATTGGATCTGAACGGAGGATTTGATATTTGGTTGACGAGGATGAGGATGCACCATCACTTACCAAAGTCGCAAAACTTCACCGAAGTTATTAAAAACTAACTTTTGTACTAAAAAATCTGATGTGGCCAGGCACATGACTTTATCATACAATATATAAAATTAATAGTTTAGCTGCATGAGAATCTATTCTATTGAGATAAATCGTAGGTATTGTCAAAGCATCAGCATTTAACACTACCTACACTACGTCATTAGAATAATAGTTATTTATGTCACAAATGCCGAAAGTACGGAATGGCGCGACGAGCGGTGATGCGGCGCGTCACCGAAGGCGGAGTGTCGCCGTCGCATGTGAGCGAGTCGCGCTATCTAGTTTTTGGCAGGAGCGACATCAACGTTTATTGTGTTGCTTTTTAAGAAATACGTATTTAAAAAAAAAAAATAAATGATTTCTGTATAGTAAATGCTAGGATGGTACCACTTTGACGAAACGTCAAGTTTAAAGGTGCATTCCGATTGGTAGTTAATGGTAGCTAATGGCGGTGATAGAATACGAAATTATAGTATTTCTTACATATCGTGATAATGACACATATTAGTTTGCATGTACATAAACATGAGTCACTAGCAATTTTCTATTGGAAATACTATAACGGCGTCTGCTGCCACTGCTATTATCACTAATGAAAACGCACCTTAAAAAGTTAATTCAAATTCTGGATTTATATTTGTTCATGACACATCCCTACCAACATAATAAAATAAAACTACACTCATCGCTATACTTTATTTATAATTTTCTCAATTTATCGTTTTTAGAATTAGATATAAAGACGGGTTGATATTTCTTATCAACAAACAATCAAATTGGTGATCTTATTTTATTTGAAATTTGTATTTTATAATTTACCGCACTACAGCGGCAACGTTCCATAGTGGTTCTCCAACCTCTGATGAGATCAGTTGTTTTCGAATGTGACAACACAAAAAAATATTTGTCAAAATCCTGGCTACTATGTAATTTCATATCAATGCAGATGCAACCGATCTCGATCAAATAGAATTTGCTCTTGAAGCTAAACTATTAATTTTACCAAAAAATGTCATAGGCATAAATTATTCAAAATTTCCTCTACTTTAATTTATTATTTATCTATTTTGAAGAAATTACAGAAATGACGAAAATCGTTGAAAATTGCTAAGAGTAAATAGCCAGTTCCTTTGGACCATTTTGAACCAAAAGCTTTTCAGCTCTAAGTTTGGTCATAAAACTACTAAATACGCACTTTCGTCCCGATACCTTTAGTAGTTTCTCCGGAATCGTCGTCACAAAAATCGTTTACACACGCACACACACACACACAGACATTTTTTTGTACCTTGGTCAAAAGTGTTCAGGGGACCCATAAAGACCTATTTCCGCTAAAATCCCAATTTTTTTTTCGGCATGATTACAATACTTTACATACTGCGTATGATAAAGTAAAAACAGTGTTACAATGTGTACATTGTGAATGCAAAGAAGAAAAAAGTATATAAAGTCAAAGGTGCGAAGAAAACAAGAAGTAAAGCTGAATATGATTGTTTTGCTTCATTCACCAATAAATTGTATCCATACTGAGATATGCAATGATGCAAAAGTTTTCACTTGTTTATTACTCACGGATGTTGCGTAATTTGCAGGTTGACGATAAGGTGCAAGTAGCATGGCATGATCTTGCTTTCTTTGGGTTGATCGATAGTGGCCAGAATTCGCTAGTCAGCACATATTTTCGGTGAAAAGTGTGTCAGTCTGCTTTGTGTGTGTACCTATGCCGAAGATGTTACGTAATGCGCACTGAAAATCGATGCCGCTCTGTCTCTGAACTTGTGAAACTTATTTTTAAAAACAGCTCACCGCGACTGTGGGCCACTTTCGCCGGCCCATGCTGGATGCGATGTCCTCCACACCTCCGCGCCACGTTTCATTTGTTTACAAACATGACTACGTATTGGGAAACGGCATAGAATAGACTAAGGATGACCGCACTGGCCGTTTTGCAACTAAATAATTTCTCAAACGTTTGGCTATGACAATGCCAACTAAAGATTATATAATTTTTATACTCCTTATTCACATGCCATAAGTTAGGGTGAGATTGACTTCACTGGGCGAGACTGTTAAAACCTTGAAGCGCAATTTTCAGGCATTTGATTGTGCTCATAGAGTGTTGTTTTGAATCAGTACACCATTGAACTGGACACAGATAGGAGGTGCCATTTTTTTGTGACTTACAGTCAATCATGGGAAAGAGTCAATTTGTATACGCCACAACCGTGGTTTATTTAACTCTGTAGAGGTTATTTCTATTTAACAAAAGTTATTCATAATATTAAGTTTGAAACTGTAAAACAAAACCCAAATTCCACCAAAAAGTATTTACTATTAATCGTCGTCTTTATTCGTTCGAATGAATCGTTCGATGGTTCACTCCAATCGAACGAAAGATGTTATTTCTTGTACCAATTTTTTAATTTCGAATTTCTTCTAGTTTAAGAATTTTAGCTTAAACTAAAAAATGAAAATATTTAGGTACGATGTTTCACTGAAATGAGGTGTGTCTATGACATAGATTGCGCACACTATGACACAATTATCGTCACTTTATTCACAATTCTTCATCGCACAATTATCGATATTGTCGGCTTTTTAGTGGAAAAGTTCTGTCAATAGGTGCACTTATACAAAATAGTTATTTATGTACCAAGGGCATTAAACGAACGTTTATGCCCCAAGGGTGACCGTTTAAGAAGCTCGAGAGCCGCGAAAGATTTTTAAGTCGCCCGATGGTATAAAGTATAAACATCAAGTAATGCCCGTGGTACATACAACATTTTATGTCCTACAATGGTTTTGTTCCTCGATTTGAATAATATTAATAAATATTTTGACGTAACCAACTGACACGCGTATATACGAAGTTGAATAAGACAATTAATTATCAAACAGAATAACCAAAGATTAAGAATAACCCATATCGCCAATACTCAACATTGACGATTTACAATTTCAATGTCAAATATTTTATGTCCTACATGATCATAAAGTGACTGGCGGGCATTAAGGGTGCCATTGTTATATGTCAAATATATCAAATATTTGTCATTAAAATTGTAAATTTAAAGTCATCAATGTCAATTATTGGCGATTAAAGTTATAAGTTTGACAATTAATTGTCTATATTGTCAGTCAACGCGAATTATTTGTATTGTGCGTATCTACGGAGTTGAATAACAATGTCACAATGTCACTAGATAACGTCAAAATATTTATTAATATTATTCAAACGGGGGAACAAAATCATTGTAGGACATAAAAGTTTGTATGCACCTCGGGCATTATACCCTCGAGCTTTTTAAACGGTCACGCTCGGGGCATAGCTCGGGGCATAAACATCCGTGTAATGCCCTTGGTGAATAGATAACTATGATGTATGTAAGTGACATGGCAACGCTTAATGCTCGCGCGGGCATTAACTCATAACGAAACCACTTTCGGTGACGTTATGAAAACACTAGATCACAAACTTTTAGTAACTTTTTCGTTTTCCAAGATTTGATGATATTGACGTCAAGTATCAAATAACGCTGAGTGCTGACATCTCGATCGCTATTGGCTTGCCTCAATCGTATTTGTGAATTTTACTACAACTACCAACTGTTAGAGATAAAACTGCTCTAGATTGTAAGATGACAACCGCAATTTTCGAAATGTATGTAAAATTAATGTCGCAAAGTAGAAAAAATAGTATATAACACTCGTTTTATAAGAGTTATTGGCGCACTCGCACCATTTGGGCACGACGAGCGTAGCGAGGAGTGGCCAAAACAACTCGTGCGCCAAATTTGTGTCTTATAATACTTCTATTAGCATATACTATAATGCCTTCGCGGGTATAAATAAAGTAGCTGTTTTCGCCCAGGTATCTAAGACGTAAAATGTCACTTTATCATCATGTAGGACATAAAATCTATGTCTATGATGTGGGTTGGGTTATTTGAACTATATTTGTCAAAACCGAAAGACGAACAAGTAATATATAGTTTTTATGACAAGAAATAGAATATTTAAGTAGCCCAATTAGCGCCCATTCAGCTAAGAATGGGCTTGAACAGAATTTTTCATCAATTTTGAACAATAAATAACGTATTTACCTGAAAACAACTGGGTCTTAGACATTATGCCTATTTTTTTACTTTATCCTACGCAGTATAATAAACTATTGTAATCGCGCCGAAAAAAAAAAATTGAAAATTTGACTCGATCAAACAATTTATTTTGTAAGCTAAAATTTGAGAACGTTGATCAAGTTTCGTGGTAAAAAGGTATTGTCCAATCAAATATATTTTAGGTGTTTCGTACTGACTTGATCTGGTCTTTTGGCATCACAGGCGTTTTGATACGACAATTTTCGTTTTTTTTTTTTTTTCATGAATCTCTAAATCAAACGACAGTGGCGACAGTAGCTAATTATATTCACATGACTCAAAACACAAAATGATGATTTCCCCCAGTTTTTGGGCCGTAACCTAGGGTGACCAACCGTCCCGATTTCGGCGAGACAGTCCCGAATTTTAACAACTCGTCCCGACTTGTAAAGCGTCCCGAATTTTTTCCAGATTTTTGAAAAAATTATCCATATGTCCAGGATTTTGTATTACAATTCGAATTTCCAAGATATCCATGAACATAAATTAGATTCCCAAGTATTATCTGAAAGAAGGGTTTTCTATCTATAACGAATTTTAAGCGCAACCTTAGCGACCATAATAATTATGAACACGCGTAGTGAATAGCCGGTTGGTGGGCGACAATCTAGTCCTTGTGACGGTGTACAAACGGTGCATATTGCTTATAATAAAAAACTAATCTGACTTAAATAAAAATGCATGTTAGTCTTTTGTGGAATCGTTTGGGCAGGCTAAGATTTAGTGGCCAGGTCGCGTTGGATCATTTTTATTTTTTGATTTTCAAATTGAATCAGTCAACACAATACAAAACATATTTTTGTTATTATCAGATTTCTATTTTACACATTTGTTGGTATTCATAAAATGCGCCATAGCAAATCACAGATATATTGATCGTAATAATTTGGAATGAAAGAGAAAAATATATGTTACCGATTTATTTTATTCTGTTCTTGGGATTTCTTCTATCTAGATTAATTTCTTCCAAAAATATGGAACACAAAGACAGAAAACGCAAATGCACGTTCAATGACAACTTACAAAACAATTTCGTTTTTTTGAAAATTACTAGGCCTAATTGGCAATCAGAACTAAAATGCAGTTTTACATCGGCGGAGATCGCCGAAACGATATTGCAAAACATACATCGAATAAACAGAAGCAATGTATGTTCATCGAAATTAAGTACTTGTTTTAGAGCCGTAACAATAGGGGAACCAGGAAAGATTTTGGCTTGCAAACAAGACACATATGCATACCACTGTCTGTATCACAACCACAAGATGTGTCTCGTACGAACTAACACAGAAGCAAGTATAACACATGTGTTTTATCCTCTAGTAAAGAAAGAGTTGAGAAGAAATGTGAGGAAATGCAATTTCGTGACAATTTTTCTTGACACATCTAGCCTAGAGACATAAAAATACTCCCTCTTCTGGTTAGATACTTTGATGTCCAAAAATGTATTCAAATAAATATTTTAAATGTTCACGAAAATATTCGCGAGACGGCTGAAGAATTGTCCAATAAAATTATGGATTCATTGCAGCAGACAGTACAAATTCCAATTTTGGCGGTACAGAACGAAGAGAAGAGAACAATGTTTTAAAAAAAATAAGAGATCGTCAAGATGGGAAGAATAGAGTCAAGTAATAGTGCAATTTGTAAAAGTTAAAGAAACTTTATTAAATTTTATTATATTTTGTTTTATTTTATATTTATTCTGATATAGGTATGTTTCAATATTTGCATACAGTTTATTTAATGATTATTTTTAGTTAAAAAATACTATCATAATAAAAATGTTGTTTTAAGTTACGTTCTTGTGGTACAATTTGTAAAAATTGTAGAGTTGTGTTTGATTTATGTTGTGTTGTTTCTTTTTTTGTTTTAACTAGCGAAAGTTAAAGAATGTTTGTTTTATTTATATTGTTATTTCTTAAGCTTCTTTTCTTTTATTGAAAGTGAAAACGTATATTATAGGTCATAGTAAACATTTGCTGATGTCAATTTACCCAATAGTACAATTTGTTTATAGTTCAGCACGTTTTGTTTAATGTTTTCCACTAACCCAACCCAACCCTACCCCGATCCCCAAGCGTCCCGATTTGGCAATTGAAAAAGTTGGTCACCCTACCGTAACCTTAAGACTGACATTGAACACGTTAAAAACGTCGTTTTTTAATTGGGGCTAACTTATTTACTAATAATTAAAATTGAGCACAAAAGACGCATTAATATAAAAAAATCTATTAACCTGTTTCATATTTTATATCCATTTTAGTTTTGGTCTGCTGATTTGGGCTTTACTTTATTATAAACTAATCCGTACTTTATTCAATGTAATACGACATATAATTCCTAGTTTCAATTTCTAGTAACACTGGGTCAAGTTCATCATGTACGTACCAAGTTTACCTATAAATTAAAATATACTCGCTCCGACCCACTTACCAACACCAACGTCAAAAATCACCAGTATTTATAGAAACGTATCAAATCCGAAGTAAATCCGACACTCAACTCTAAGCGACGAAGATGACAACCGATTAATATAAAATTAGTCATCCTAAATTTTAGTCGGCATAGGTAGTATTGGGATCCATAACCAGATATTGTACACCGAGTCCGGATCGCATTTTGATTATATAATCCACAACTCATTAAGTTTAAGTACTCCTTTACATAACGCGGCTGCAAAACTCGACACTTTCATTTGCGAAAAAACATCGAACCTCAAAATAGCAACGCTGCTTTCTATTGCCACTACTGGAGATACCCTAGTAGTGCAGAGTAGGGAAATTATTATTCGTTTTCATCCATTATTTTATTTTATTGTGGTCAAGAAGTAGCAGATCTGCAGATTTTCCAGTTGTTACGTGAGCTCGTATTTAACAGTCTTGTGAAATGAGAGTTCCTATAACAACCCGGTAATTTGCTTACCCACAAATCGGCGGAGAAAAGATGAAATAGGTATTATATATGTGACAAGAACATTGCCTTATAATAATAGGTTTTTTTTCTGTGCAGTCAATTGAACATATTTATGAAAATTGCCACTTATTACCTGATTTATGATTGTGGACAAATTTCAAGAACACCATTTTGCGTCTCTACGCGTGTGATAATTTGTCATTATGCTGTAATTTTGTAATTGATATTAATGTCTACTCACGTTAAAACTGAAAAAAATAATTAGAAAAATAGTTAACTAGTTATAAGAATAGTAATTTGCCCCGGATAATTTCTACTGCAGACACAAGCAGCTGCTCTAATAAAAATTAAAATAATTAAAAAAATAATGGATGCATTTAAAACAGAAACAAAAAAACATACGTAAAAAATAAAAGAGAACTTAGTCTAAAAGTCATTATACCGGTATCTTTTTTTGTAAACAATAATAGTTTTATTTGAAATACAAAGAGTTAGTTAAAATGTTTTACTGGCATCAATACGAAAATTTGAAAATTTCACTTGATCAAACTATTTCTTTTGGAAATTGTTTAGTACAGTAAAATTAAAGACATTCTGTGAAATTAAAAAACTGCCCTGTAAAATGACGGTGGTACTGTTGTAATTTCACAGGGAAATGTATGTGGAATATTTGAATTCTGTACAAACAATACAGAAGTATAGCTGGTATAACCAGCGATGTTACAGTTGATTCTTCTTTTACGGCTTTTTTCGTAGTTTATTACATTCATTTTCTGTAACATTGCAGATTTTATCTCTTGGTATTAAACTTATTTGTTCTTTTCAGTTCCTTCAAATATTACAGCTCTTTCAAGTACTTCCAAAGGAAAGAAACAGAAAATACAAATCAAACAACGCGAAAACGAAGAATACAAACAGTACCTTTTACAAATAATGAAATAAATAAATTTAAAAAAAAAATTAAATATCGATGGTCAAAATACAAAAATTTAGAAACATTTATTCTAAGTAAAAAGTTTCATATGGACCTATTGATAATAAGATAATATTCATTAAGAAGTTAGAGCCATTTAAATATTGTTTTATTAATATTTTGTTATAATAAATTAATAAAAAAATTAATAAATTATTTTATTTTTCAAGCTATTGAAAAAATAGATAAAGTCTTATGAAACATTTTAGCCAGAACAATAATTACGTGCAGGGAAAAAGTGTGGGCATAAACACCCAAGTAGATGATATTTGTACACACTAATTTTATCTATAACAGATGATTTCTATATTTTCTCTTAAAATTTGTTAAATAAGAAAAAGCTTGCTCAAACATACACAATGTTGAAAACTGCACTAAACCAGATAATTTATAACTCGATTTTATAATTTATGTTTAATTAAATGCAGTCATGAAATATTAAAATTTTACTTAATTTCCTGCCCGCATAAATTTTCGCGTAGAATTGCAAATCACTCTGTATATTTATTGATTTTCTATGAATGGGACCGACATAATTTTTTTTTAGAAGCTCAGAACTTGTCGGGTGATATGTTAGTAATCGTATGTATGTAAGATCATATTCAAATCCACCACCTACACTCGATTGTTCTACTAAAGTACCATTATGAGCAGCAGATTTTTAAATTATAGGTTTATTTTGTCACACATTTGGGAAATGAAAAATATTGAAAACAAATGTTAGATTTTTACCAATAGCTCTGCCAGGTTGTTGTTTTCTAGAGGTTATTTTGTTTTTATGTGACAGATAATTATTGTAAGTAATATTGTCATCATATTGTCGCGGGGACATACTGTAGAATGTTTATTTTAAAAGATAGTCTATTACCAAAGATAATTATTATTTGTATTAAAGCAAACAGCCGAAATACTCAAAATATTCTATACAAAAAGTTTAGCCAAATAAAATAATAACATTGAATATTGAATAACTACGTAAACATTATTTTGCATTTTTCACCGGCACGGTAGATTCAACACTAACAACAACAAAAAGAGAATTAATAATGTTTTTAAATATAATTTCATTTAAAATATTTTAGGTACTATATCAATCTGTTATTACTATTCGTACAATTGGACATTTGTCATAATATTAAAATACGAATAATAATTAATCCAAATCAGGATAATTTTTTCGAAAAATAACCTCAGCCTCGGTTTAAACCAGGGGCCCCCACAATCTCCAGTCCAGAGCTCTAACCAATTGAGCTACCAAGGTCGGAGGATATCGACTTTGTCACCTCTGCGAATAAATTCCGAAATTCAAAATTGTTACTATATTTTACCTAAACTTAACAGTTTTTGGGATCTTGATAAAAACATAGGTAGACAAGCAAATTCTCTAGATTCTAGATTGTTTTACACTGTATTTCTTTAAAAAAAATTGCATGGGTGGACATATTGTGACGAGTTTTTCCGATTTTTTCATACATATTGTTTTTGTTATTATTATCAGATCTTTTTAAACGTTCAAATGTTTAAACGTTGAATTATCTTTGAATTTATTTTGCTTTTTTTGTGGTCAGTAAAATCTAAGGATTTATTATCGTCACCTCAAATAACAAAAAATGAACATTCAGAAGGTAATAATGTATTTTATCTTCGGTAGTATTGTTTAATAATGATTTGATGTGGTTTTGATCAGATTTATTAATAACGTTTTTTCTGTCTTGTTTCAGATCCTAGAGTAAATGGGTGGTTTATGATGTCTAGTCCGTTGCCAACGTTAGCAATATGTTTATTCTACGCATACTTCTCAAAGGTGCTGGGACCAAAACTTATGGAAAATAGGAAACCGTTCAATTTAAGGAACCTTCTCATCGCATATAACTGTATACAGACTATTTTTAGTGCATGGATATGTTACGAGGTAAGTTGACTGACCACTTTTTAAATTATAGTTCTAGGCAAATCAAATTTGGTATATTTCAACGGCATATATTTAACTAAAGAAAATTAGAACAACAATGTTACAACTCTTAGTTACTTATAAGTTACACTTAATAATGTAAAATAATTATTATTACTACAAACTATTATTTTTAGCAGTGTAGTTCGCAAGTGTGTTATTAATGCGTTCCTACAATATAAAATTTGCGGTAACCCAGCCTTATCTTTTCATCTACCACCATTCGGTTTTGTTATCAGTACAAAAAAATGTAAATTGCCAAGCATCTATTTTCATATACAAATCGAACTAAACGAGGTAGTACGCATCGCTGCGACATAATACCAAGCGTTTGCAAGTAGAACTAAAAGAGGTGTGATGAAACTTAAAATAGAAATAAAATGAAAAATATAAAACGTGTGTTGCTCATTTTATTTTGAAGTGTAAGGCGAGACAAGTTTGTAGCCAAATCTTTATCATGTGTTTAATTTGTTTAAATAAACTATCATTTGATATGAAAATAAAGAATATATTTTTCTTAATATATAGGCAACCAAAACTATCACAGTGTATCCATATTGCAGTTCTAAAAATTACTTCACACTTATGACTAATGAAGACGTTAATTCTCATTTTTATTGATTGGACAATCAGTCTCAAAAGTCTTCGCACACCTCAAGAAAATGAGAAATGCACGAAACTACAAAATATATTTATTTTATCCATCTATGTACAAATAATAAACTCATGAATAAAAATTTTTATCAACTTTAAATTTTGGAAAAACACCCTAATAACCATGTATAATGGTTGCATTATTCACATTATTTATGTATTTTTTCTTGGATTTTTGACATTAGTCCTGCTTTTTTAAGCAACGTCCCGCGAATCCCATTTCTGAACTTTGCAACTCTAGTTTATAGGTGGACAAATACTGTCAAAGTTAATGTTATCTAGTTTATAGGTGGTCAAACACTGTTAAAGTTGATGTTATTCAACTAAAATTGTTGAGACCAGTGTCAAATTTCACATGTCTCACTTTGCTATGGTCGTTTTGTATTAGGGTTGTTCGCGTAGACGCAAAATCAGTTTACAAACAGTACCTTCGTGATGGACCATATGTTACTACGACAACTCCATTATAAATACGATAAATACCGATGACACGTTATCTGGTTTGTCACAAAAATACAAAAGTTTTACGACTGTTCGAACAAACCTGATATCTCGATGGTACATACGAACTTACTATTAGCACTTACCTATAAAATCAATCATCATTTGGCACTTTGGCGAATGACAATTGACAACAGAAGCTGGGTTGGTGTGGCAAAATAACATGATAACATGTATGAACTTAACATCACTTAACATCCAGTTTGCATTATCTTTGATGTACATATCAGAAACACAGAAACACAAGCAAATGATAAGCGTGAAGCATTTGCATCATATATTTTCATACCTCCCTCAGGATACAGTAAAGCACCGGGAGACCGGGAGCGCGAACGGGACACGGGTCCGTTCACCGTGCAACTGACTCTACCCTCATGACTGACCAATCACAGCGCGGCAATTCGTGTTGTGATTGGTCTATTTAAAATTAAGCGTGAATCTAGCAGCTATCAAACGTCTGTTATTATATATTGGTGTTTCGAAAGGTATTATCATAAATTTAACGTCGTGTTTACTTTTGCTACCTAACCCAAAAATGTTAATATTTATAACTGTTATTTATTGATCAAATTAAAATGCATGATCATATATTATCATATCTGTAACTCAAGCTTAAAAACACATTTACTTATGCATACTGTTACATTTACTGCTTGAAACAAAACAAAATAGGTTTAAGTGTGTAAGTAATTTGCGTTTCTGTGAAATTAATGGCAAATTACTTTGCAAATATGTAGTAGGTAGTTTTAGTTTACATAACAATGCACTAAGTGATTTTCATACCTGTAAAAGGCCTTAAAGGCCATTAAAACAGCTAATTTACTAGGATATTGTTCATATTAACTAATATACATGGCTGGCATATAGTATGAATCCATGAAAATAACTCATGGAAATGGCAATTCAATCGCGTTCATATACAACACGTCAAACATAATACAGCAAAGTAAAATACTGTTCTCAACAATTTTAGTTGTGTATCATTTACTTTCAAGAGTATCTATTACCATATACCACTGCCCACACAAAAAAAGTGGTACAGCTAATTTTTACATCATGTAATATTGTGGCCTTTTTATTTTTCATAATTTATAAGTTGGCAGTTGGCACATGTTTAATCCATGCCGCAATTATACAATTTTTAAAAGATCAGACTTTACTTCATGATTAATGTCAGAATGAGAGCGTAGGTTAAAAAAGCTCCATTCACAAAGCTAAAGCAGAAATATTTTCTGTTCATTTGGTTGCATATGTGGTGTACCAAGTGGTGTACTTATAAATTTTAACAAGAAACACAATAACACTTTCATAAAATATTATAATTTTTGTTACAGTATCTGATGAGCGGCTGGGGAGGACAATACAGCTTCAGGTGTCAACCGGTGGACTACTCAAGAAGTCCCATGGCCATGAGGGTAAGAAACGATATATAACCAATCCAAAAGTGCACTGTTTTAATGACCTCATCATTTTTCATAGATGGCAAGGATATGTTGGTGGTATTACTTCTCGAAATTTACAGAGTTCTTTGATACGTTGTTCTTCATCTTACGCAAGAAGAACAGTCACGTGTCCACGCTACACGTTATCCATCACGGATGCATGCCGTTCTCGGTATGGATGGGACTTAAATTCGCTCCAGGTAAAAACGATTTTTTTCAAACTTAAGGCTGAAGATTAAAATTTAAAAAATTTTGTTTTATTTAGGTGGCCATAGTACTTTCTTTGCGTTGCTCAACGCCTTCGTGCACATAGTGATGTACTTCTACTACATGGTTGCCGCCATGGGACCGAAATACCAAAAATATATCTGGTGGAAGAAATATTTGACCACCTTCCAAATGGTTAGTATGACAACGACATTATTTTTGGGGAAAAAAGTTAAGATATTGATTTTTTTGTAGGTCCAGTTTGTGGCTATCTTCACACATCAGTTCCAGATCTTGCTGTACAAAGATTGCGACTACCCGAAGGGCTTCATGGTATGGATTGCGATCCACGGCATCATGTTCCTGTTTCTGTTCTCCGATTTTTACAAGAGCAAGTACACGGATGACAAGAAGGCTGTGAAAAATTCAGGAGCTTGCATGGTATGTAAAATTTTTAATCTATTCCTAATGTCATTTCGAGTAGTGATAAGTAATCAGTAAAGAGATTACTAGAGTAGTTTTGCTGCGAAATTGCGAAAATATATAGTAAAATTGCTGTGATAATGCTGTAATCTCACAGGAGTGTGTGTATCAGCTTTTATTGGAGCTTAGAACTCTTCAAACTCTATTTATTTAATTATTTTATTGTTAAATATGGCCACGTATGTTTTCTGCGAATTTTTTTCGGGAACAGAATTTTTTAGCATAATTTTATTGCGATTGGCCATATCAAATTTCGGCTAGAATTGTAAATCACTCTATATAGTTATTGATTGGGTATGAATGGTAACAGTAAAACATTTTCTACTTTGCGTTCGTTATAAACTCATAACGAAACCGCTTTCGGTGTCGTTATGAAAACACTAGATCACAAACTTTTAGTAAGTTTTATTTTTCCAAGATGTATGATATTGACGTCAAGGGTCAAATAAAGCTGACATCTCAATCGCTATTGGCTCGCCTCAATCGTGTTTGTGAATTTTACCACAACTGCCAACTGTTGAACATAAAACTACTCTAAAATTTAAGGTCACAAAACAACTCGTGCGCCAATTTTTGTCTTATAAAACTTGTAGTATAATATACTATAATAAAACGTCCTTTTAGGACACACAGCTCACCAGAAGACTTGACAAATGTCAGTTTAAATTGGCAACATTGTATGAATTATCTACGACTACCAGCAAATAGTTATTTAAAAACAGAGAACGAGATGTTCTCCGTCTATGTCAAATGTCATTTGAGGTTATATGACAGTTTAGTTATTTTGACACTGACGGTTTTTTAGTACAGAATAGTTTCATGGACATATTCATTTTACTTATGATTGGCTAAAATGAAGTCGTGTTATCATGATAGGGATTATATAGCCATAGAATTTATTGTATTCTGTTTATGAGTCAGATTAATGTATCGAAAATTGTTGATTTATTACCCCTATTAATGCACGATTTGATTATCTACAGCTAATCAAACATACGTAAAATTAAATCTAACCTTAGGTTCCTATCGCAAAAATCTGTTAATTTTTGGCATAAAACGTCGATGACGCCGAAAAACTATTAAATTGCCAAAGTTTGACATTACTTACTACTGACTTAATTGTACCTGCTATTGCACAAGAATGAAATTAACCAAACATGTTTGAAATCCAAACATGATTTACAAATATGTAATATGCGCGCCAAAAAAGTCGTACACAACATATGCAACCAAATATACTGAACTTTTTTTGTTCACTTTGTAAATGGTTCTTTTATAACCTATACACGATCATGCTGACATTAATCTTAAGTAGGAAACTTCCATCAACCTGTCAAGTTGTCAACTAAAGACAAACCAGTACTAGATTATTTAAAAATTAGCTGTACAACTTTATTTTGGCGCGCATAGTACATAGTACTATGGGCGCCAAAAACGGACTTACACTACTTATGCAACCAAATAAACTGGACATTATTTAGCTTTGTCAAAGGAGCTTTTCTAAACCTACACTGTCATTCTGACAATAATCATTGTTTAGGTTAAAGGACTATCAGATGCATGTAATTTTAAATGACATTTTGGTTTTGATTTATGCATTTTTATGTTACAAGTGGTTATGAACTCAAAATTAATGTATTTGGCAATTGATTACGTGTAGCGTTTGGGCATTAGTCAGTATTTTTGTTCGTTTTTATGTTCGTTTTTAACAGTTTTTGTATCTCTTTAAATAAACGATATGAAAAGTTGTCTTTGCAAATGATTATCATGCATTTTTCCTCAAAAATTTTGTTTGTTTGCTTCAGTTTTAAAACATTTTAAACTATTTTTTTTTAATTTCTATTAAACTCAGAGTGTTGTATCTAACCATCAGGATGTGATTTACAAATATAATATTAAGCATATCCTTGAAATTTTTAAATAAACTCTATTTAATACTAATACTAAATTAATAAACAACTTGGCAATGCACAAGCGTAGTGTTTTGTTGTTAGGCAACATTTACTTAACAAGCTAAGCTGCGTTGTTGGTACTCTACTCTACGCTACCTACGTATATTTCACAAGCATAGCTCGTTAAGTAAATGCTACTTTAGAGACGATTATTACGATTTCTTATAATTTTTGTTTTTATAATTTCAGATTGTGGAGAATGATGAACAAAACGACAAGCTGCTAAACGGTGACGCACACAAGAATGGCGTATTGAAAAATTCGTACATCGAGAGCGAATATTCAAAGGCGTATAAGCCATGTTACTCGAACGGCGTTAACAATGGTTATGTATCACAAAACGGGAAAAAAGTAGACTAGTAGGATTTTCAGTTTGTAATTGTATAAATTTCCATCTTATTAGGTCGGTACAAAGTCTCAGTTTTGTATTCTGAAAAATACATACTTTTGTAGATAGGTATTTATTAGAACGATTTTCTAATTGTTATTTATATATTAGTTTGTAAGCATAAACAAAAATTGAATTGAATTTGTCGTCGCATGTTGTTTAATTTTTACGCTCTGTTTTCTTGGTACTACAATTTTTGGTTTAGAAAACTCAGGGCCCAAAATATTTTGTTTACGATTCGTATTTTGAGAATATTTTTGCATTTATTTAAAAATCGTGTATAATAAGAATAATCAAAAAATAAAAGCTTGTTATTAAATAAAAAAGTGGAAAACCGCTTGTGCCTAAAACACTTGAAAATTAAGTATAGATTCTATCTGTGACTGAAACACTCAAATTTAATTTTGTAAAAAGTTTCTTGTTGGGTACTCTTGTTAAATACAGGGTGTTTTAACATGAACTGTAGATATTTTACACTTGTTTCTTCTTCTCAGCTCATAAAATGTTTACATTTCCTACAAAAGAAAAACATCCTGTATAATTACTAAAAACACAACAATTTTGAAAGTAATGCTTTGTGCTCTCTATATGACACAATGGAAATTAAACCCAGAGAATTGACAAAATATTCCAACAATTTTTAATAGAAAAATGAATGGCAATACAATTCGTCATGCCAGTGGATTTCTACGTAAACGTAGGAAAATTGACTGTTTTCAATGTAAATATTTCAGACAGTTTTTGGACATTTTATATATATATTTGATGTCTGACTACATTTCATGCTTTATTGTTAAATAGACCAATTCTATTGTCGATCAACCTAATTAACATTCTATCACTGCTTTTTTTTATAATCTGTATGTTTACACTGAAAACAAATTAGAAGCAGCATAAATATACCAGACATGTGCCAAGAACATCCTAATAAAATGTTGAAATATGCGTAGAATATGAAAATAATATTCTTTGTACATACATCTGCGTGTCATATAAAATGTCTGAAGCATGTTCCAAGAATTTATAGATATAAGAATGTAGTATGTGCTAAAGTAAAGCAGTCATATTGGATGTGCTGGACATATGCATTGGAGAATATTCTCTGCGTGTGTAAAAAAGGTATACAAAACTCCAAAAAATAACTGGATAGTATACAAAATGCTGTGCAGTACCAATGCATTTTTGTACTTCCCGAATAAGTTGTGTTGCTGGTAACAAATAATACAGATAGTGAAGTTGTATTTGTAATATATTATGAATAAATATATTGAATGAAAAGAGTGTGACATCTTTTTGAAATTGTTTGTAATTAAATATTTTTCTGTAAATATATATGTACTAATTGGTTATCTTTAATTATAGGTATATATTAAAATGTGTAAACTATTTTTGTAAATAAATGTGAAAATAAAAGCTTTTTACAAAGAAATTATTGTCTTTTTATTATCAAATACTTTTTTTCTCAAGCCAATATTCATGGGGCAATCTATAACTATTTAAATACTTCGCAAAAGGACCACTTCAGATTACCAAAATATATACAAAAAACAGTATGCATAATTAATTTTTTACAAAGAAGTGAAGAATGAAGATGTTTAACAGCCAATCAATTGATATTAAATACTGTATGTAGTTTGCTAGTCTTTTAAAATCACGTCAGGTGTATTGGCTAACTGTAATTGATACATTTAGTACTAAGGAAACCAAATTTATTGTAATTATTAGTTTCTTTTAATTAAATAAACATCATTATTATAAATTATATTTTTATATAGGACTAGGAGCACCGTTTACAAAGCGAAAACTGCGTTCGGTATATTTGGTTGCATATGTGGTGGGCGGTAGCCCTAGAGCCTGAAGATTTTCTCCTGCCTCTCGCTTTTGTATAAGAACTCCAGGTTTTTAAATAATGCGTAATCTCTAATAAGAAATCAATACCTACTTCTCTTATACACAATGCAATTGCCGTTCTATATGCGCAATAACAAATTGCAAATTTTAAGGTGAAGTTTTGTAGAAAGTGGCCTAATATTTTTTATGTTAGCCACAACATTCCCAGTGATTAGCAAAGAGGTTTTCTATCAAATCAAATAATTTTATTTTGTCTACGTTTATTGCTTTAATTAATGATGATACAAGAATGTATGACATGTACTATTCCAAATGTGATGCTTGGTAGTTATTTGTAAATAATAGTTTTGTGTTTTCATAACTTATCCAGTTTCCGGCCTATTTGAATCGCTGGTAATACAGAAATCGCATTTCTAGAAACAGTTTCCCAACCTTTCCGATGAGGTCGCCAAACTCGCAAAATGTGTGGCTATATTCACAATTAATCTTCGTTTGAATTTTGTTGACAGTTGTTCCGGGTTGTTCCTGGTCCTGGTGTTCTAAGGCATATCTACAGTTGTCAGTTGATTTATTTGAAGTTGATAGTTACAGATTGCGTTGGATATTATTCGTGTAAGTATAGGGACCTCAACAATTTTATTTGCAAATGTGCGATATTCTAAAATACAGTAGCGAGAAGAACATCACAGAAATACGCTGGATTGCTTTTAGACTTAAGCAGCCACCCTTATTTTTTTCTAGATAAAATGGCTAAAGCACAGGTGAAGGAGGAGGAAAAAGAAATCTTGCAGTTTATACAAAACTGTCCCGATTTTGAATTCTCAGAAAAGGAACTAAGAGCGCTGTCATCGGAATTTGTAACACGATTTTTCCGCACGTACTTTATCAATCTAAAGAAGGAGTGCGCGTTGATGTTTGGCGAGGACCTTGGATATTTCGAAGATGTAATGCACTATTGTCCTGCGGACGTTGACCCGAACGATTTTCTTTACGTGCACATAAAAGACATGTTGGCCAAAATCGGCATTCAGTACATCAGTCTGTTAGATATTTTAAAACCGCAGAATCGTACAAGAACCGCTATTAAGATAGCGGTCAATTTTCTAATATACGTGAAGCAAATACCGCACAGACTTGACATTTTGCACGAGATTCTAACAGGTTCGAAAGCGTTAGAAGAAGTATCCATTGCTAGTGGTGTTCTTAAAGAAGACATAGGAAAGATATCTGAGCTGGTTGGTATAGAAAAAGGAAAATTGGAAGCTGCTAACCTCAAGTATGAAAGAGAACTGGTAGTTGAGCAGGAGCTACGTGAATCTGACGAAGACGTTGAAATTAATAAACTACTACACGAGATAGAAGCTCTAGAAGATGATGAATGGCACGAAGTCCTATGTCTAGAAAACTTGGAGAAACAAGAGGTCACGTTACAAGATAAAGTTGTTACTGAAGATGAATACAAATTGCTCACCGATAGAGTTGCTGCATTATCCGCTAGTGTGCAAGAGATTGATAAGGCGACAGGTGAACTTGATGCAATCCTAAATGACAAACTCAAGAATAAGGATTACTTGCACTCGATAAGTTCTTTGTTACTGTCTGTTGATTTTAATAGCTGGAGTTCTATTGATAAAATTGAGGAGTTACGTCAAGCTATTGACATGATGGAAAAACTACATAATCCCGCAAATGTCCTAAAGCAACACACTGCCATCAATAAAATGGAGGATCAATTGAAACAGCTGTCTAACGTGCTTATTTCCGAACAGAAATCTCATGAGAGTTTTTGCCATTCTCATGAACAGAAGTACTCTCTATTGCAAAAGGATCATCAAGCTGAGTGTGAACGTCAAGATAAATTGATTGTGAAATACACAGATGCGAGAGAAGACTATAAGAAATGCAAGGAGCAATGTACACCAATTGAAGATGAAATTAAAGAGATTATAGAATTTAACTCTGAAATGTATGAACATTTCCTGAATAATTATAGTACAATTGCAACAACCTTCGATAGACATGTAACGCAGCTGTGCAAAACAAATTTATAAATTGTTTCTTTGTGTTTTAATTTTACAATGTTAGATTTTTACTGGCATTAAAGTTATTTATATCAGCATTTTTTGCATTTTATTTTTGTCAAAATGTTGCAAACCCATTCCATTCGTTTCTGAGACTGCGACGATAGAAAATTTTTCTGTCAATTTTGTTGATGTGTTAAGTTGAAGAAAATCTACGGTTGTAATATTGTACCCATGAACAATAGTATATTATTCTATGAGCAAGTAATGTAAGCAGTTTCTCACGAGAACGAAGTTTGCAGCACGAGCCGTAGGCGAGTGCTGCAAAGCGTTCGAGTGAGAAATTGCCATTACTTGCGAATGGAATACAATACTTTTTCTATGACCATGCAACGAAATTTTATAAATTAATTTTTGTGCATATAGGGACAGCTGTATGTCACTATGCCGGTTTACAGGATTTTGACAGATTAAAATTGTTTGGTGCGCCTTGTCACTTAGCGACGTTGTCAATGCCTTGACAATGTCGCTAAGCAGTGTATCAACAATTTGGAAATGAAAAATCCAGAGCTGTGATTGGTTCTAAAGCCGTGAGGAATGAAATATTTCTCACTACTGGCGGGGTATGAGGAGCCAGGAATGAAATATTTGTCATGTGTGTGAGGAATGGTTAGTATTACTTATCATAAATTGCCATGATAATGAATGCATTCCTCAATAGGAGTAGAAAAACAAATTATTTATTTCTTTTTATAGTTTTCCTGTTTCCCAGTGATAAGAAAAATTTGTTAACTTTTTTTACTTTATCATACGCAGTATGGTATCGGGGCGAAACTTTGAAGTTTCAAGACCAAACTTAGAGCTGAAAAGCTTTTGGTTCTAAGGAACTGGATTTTTACTCTAAGCCTTTTGCAAATAAGCCGCCATTTCTGTAATTTCGTCAAAAAAGTTAAATAATAAATTAAAATAGACGAAATTCTGAATAACTAATGTCTGCGACATTTTTTGGTAAAATTAATAGTTATTATAGCTGCATAAGCAAATTGTATTTGATTGAGATCGGTCGTGTCTGCATCTTAGGTAGCCAAGATTTGACCGATAGTTTCATTCTAATGTCAGTAGGTAGTGTCAAATGCTAATGGGACAATCGTAAAAATATATTTAAAAAAAATCTGTTCTGCATGTCTCATATGTTTGGAATTGTGACCTGACAAAATGTAAGTTTTTACAATTAAGTTTTTTGGAGTTTGATTTGATTGTCAATTGTGTAATTTATTTCTCATTTCCTATAGCGTTTGAAGGAGTGCCCAGTAGGACACAAAACATATGTAGCGATTGCTAAAATAAAACAAAAATAAGGAATCCGACCACTTTTCATTGTATTAATATATCTGTCACCTAGAGCTGAAAAGCTTTTGATTCAAAAGGGTCCAAAGGAACTGGATGTTTCCTCTAAGCATTTTCAAAGATTTTCCAAATGAGGTGCCATTTCTGTAATTTTGTCAACATAGTTAAATAATAAATTGAAGTAGAGGAAATTTTGTGTAATTTATGTCTATGACAAATTTTGGCAAACACTGATTTTTTGACAATATACCTGCTGTCAATATTGTCAAAATATCTTGCAAATCCTTACTAACTTGTGTTATTTTAATGCAGACACGATCTATCTCGATCAAATAGAATCTCATGCAGCTAATAAACTATTAATTTTATATATTGTGTGATAAGTAATGTGCCTGGCCACATCAGATTTTTTCAAATCAAGTGAGTTATTATAATGATGATATAAAGTTGTCTTTATGGACCTAATATATCACAAAAACAATTGATAAAGAAATTAAGTCTAACGCAAGACGCCTAAACTTTACAATCACAAACATTTATCTAATTGAATAAACATGCAACATGCACAAACACTGCAGTATATTTCTTAAGAAATAAAACAAAATCAATACGCTAGTCCATAATTAAGAAATAGCTTATTAACTATAGTTAACATTATTGAAAAAAAAGCCAGCCAGTACATTTTGAAACGTCTTTGTAAAATAAAAGCTCAACAAATAGGAACACCAAAGTGAAAAGGGCAGTTATCATTATCAGATTGAGCACGTACTATCTCATATATTTTTTCGTGATCTCATATTTTTACTAGTAGTCAAATATCTAAGAATCTGACAACCCTACTCGTTACTGTAGGTACATCAAGTTATAACTGAATAAAAAGAATCATCAAAACCGAAATATCATCGGTTCAAGTAAAAATCAGTTTGCACTATGTGCGTCTCCAGTATTCGATGAAAAGTGTAAAAACAAAAAAAAAAACGTTAAATTATTCATGTAGTCAACGCTATTGATATATTCAAAATGCAATATACATTCGAAATTGTAGTAAAATAAACATCTAAAAACGAAGAGTCATTCAAGTTTGAAGTCTCCTCCTGCCTTGATATCAACACCTCGTCTTTTTGATGTATACGAATCGCCTTGCGATTTGCTCCTCTTCTTTCTGTACGACTGGTAATAGAAATTACCAAAAAGTATCACCAAGGTCCACAGATATATCACAGTGAACCAGGTGAGCCAGACCGGCGCTTTGCATTTATTTCGAAACCCAACTATTATATGGGCCATCACGACAATAAATTGTATCTGAAAATATTTAACATTAGTAAAAAAATGTCTAGAAATAGAAAAAAAACTATACCAATTGAATCTGTGTGAGATACTGCTTCCACCATAAATATTTTTGCATATGGGGACCCATGGACGCCAATAGATAGTAGGTATACATGATAACATGTACGAAGGAGTTGAACAGCACGCTAAAAAACGCTGAAAATAAATTAAAAAATTAGTAATAGTCTCAGGCTCCCGTCTCAAACCTTGAAAACGCGAAAATAACCCATGTCATAATTATTGCGCCTTTCGCAAAATGCTCGCTACCATACGATTCTGAAAATTATTTATTTATGTAAATTTTGCTGTGCACTACAAATATAGAAATGCTTTCGATGGCAATTGCGTCTGCAATACATTAATTTCTTTAGGTTATACCTTACGTCAAATGTAATAAATACGAAGTAAAATCAGACATGTTTATAGTTGCGCCATCTACATGCCGGGATTTTTTTTATTTCGAAGGTTTGGAGATGAAACGGGAGCCTTAAATTATTAAAATTATACCAACCTTGTCCACCAGGCAAATACAAAGTACCCAGATACCAATTAAATATCATCGAAGAATGGTGATATATGTGTAAGAATGTCAATTGGTTCCTCTTCTTTCGAAGCACAAAGAATACCTGTAAATACAGCATCTTAAAACCTTTAATTGCGTCCATATTGTGAAACGAATTACCGTATCCCATAAATCGATGGTTTTCGACAAATAGAAGTACCAGAACGCTGACGCCATCTGTAATAAAATAATAAATATGGCTCCATCGAGATCTTAATACAGAATTAATATACCCTCATATTTAATTTTGTTGGTCGTTGATCATAGTGAGTGCAAGTCATTTTGTAATTATTTAAGTACGCAGACGTAAAAATTTCCTTACATATGAACCCTGAATATAACACTTGAAAGCTGTTGTAGGCAATCAATAGTTTCCTTAGTTTGAAAGCCTCTCTTGACTCCATTATTTTCATTAGGATTACCAAGGCGCAGAAATAGACAGCCAGGATCCCTATTAGCCATAATGGTGTGTTCAAGAGTGACCATTCCTTAACGCGAGGATCTGCAAGTTAAATTTTCGATAGATTCAAAAGCGACGAAACGTCATCCTGGGCATCCATTTTTTGAAACAAAACGTGACGTGTTGCGAGCGGGTGAAGTAATTACGATTTTGACTTACCTGGTGGCCCCAGATATTTCTGAAGGAACGGCGGTATAGCTTCGTTATACAATTCACTCATAGTTTAGATAGATTTTTTATTTGATGATGACAGACATAAAACCCATTTTGTTTTGATCGACAATTCCAAGGAATGTCTGATCAAAGATCTCTAAGTTTTTGTTTGTATTGACGGCTGCTTGACGTTTTGGGGTCCAGATCATCAACAGATCATGTCCAGATATTTGTTGGCATTTGTTGGTAACTTAATTGCGCTATATTTACTTAATGCGCTATGCAAATACATTGTACATAATATTAAATTAGTAATCTGTGTATTGTGGCCGCCCGGGTCACTGTACGTGCTTATAATTCTCAATATTTACATTTAATTCTATCAACAATTTTAGTTATGTGTCTGTATATACTTACCCCAAGAAAATTCTAACCGGATATTAAAATTCAGAGAATTAAAAAATGGAATGTTATGTTACCAACATTACAGGAAATAGTTTTAATTAATCAAAAACTATCAATAAATGGATAGCCAAATTACGCGCAGTTTCACTGATGTCATCTTTTTAGCACTTGGTTTGATACTTAGTCCTGAAGATGCTTCTTGTTACAAAGCGCGAAACGTCGACTGCTTCAAAGTTCTCTCCGCGGTTTCCATCCGGAAATCAATATAGTATCTTTATACTAAATGTACATTTAACAAAAAATAAATAAATACAATAGTTACTTAGGTACGTAATGCCATAATGCAAAATATTTAATAAAGGATGGGAGTTAAAAGTTAAAAACATTTAATTTTGCGAAAACATTTTAGCACTAGATGGCACTAGTTTCGAATAACAGAATTATCATCAACCAAAATCCAGAAAAAACAATCTGATGTGGCCAGGCACATGACTTTATCATACAAAATATAAAATTAATAGTTTAGCTGCACGAGAATCTATTTGATTGAGATAAATCGTGTCTGTATTAAAATTAAACTAGTTAGCCAGGATTTGACAGATATTTTGATAGACAATAGTATCAATAGTAGGTATTGTCAAAGACTCAGCATTTGACACTACCTACTGTCATCAGAATAATAGTTATTTATCTCACAAGTGCCGAAAGTACTGAATAGCGCGACGAGCGGTGATGCGGCGCGTCACCGATGGCGGAGCGTCGCAGTCGCATGTGAGAGAGTCGCGCTAGGTATTTTTCGGCAGGAGTAACATCAACGCTTTTTGTGTTGCTTTTTGAGAAATACGTTTTAAAAAAAATTCAAAAATGGTTATATTTCTGTATAGGAAATGTTAGGTTGATATCAGTTCTACGAAGCGTCAAGTTTAAAAAGCTAATTCAAATTCTGACAGATTTATATTCGTTCATGACACTGTAGATGTCACATCCGTATACCAACATACTAAAATATAACTACACTTATCGCTACACTTATTTACAATTTTCTCAATTTATCGTTTTTACAATTAGATATAACAACGGGTTGATATTTCTTATCAACAAACAATCAAATTGGTGATCTTATTTTATTTGAATTTTATTTGTTTGTACTTTGCCGCACTAGAGCGGCAACGTTCCATAGGGGTTCTCCAACCTCTGATGAAATAAGCTGTTTTCGAGTGTAACAGCCATAGACATTTCTGTGGTGACAGCACAAAAAAATATTTGTCAAATCCAGGCTACTATGTAGTTTCATATCAATGCAGATGCGACCGATCTCGATCAAACAGAATTTGCTCTTTAATCTAAAATATTAATTTTACCAAAAAATATCATAGGCATAAATTATTCAAAATTTCCTCTACTTTAATTTATTATTCAACTATTTTGCCGAAATTACAGAAATGGCAGCTCATTTGCAAAATCCTTGAAAAATGCTTAGAGGAAACGGCCAGTTCCTTTGGACCCCTTGGAACCAAAAGCTTTTCAGCTCTAAGTTTGGTCATAAAACTTCTAAATATGAAGTTTCGTCCCGATACCTTTGGTAGTTTTTCCGGAATCGTCGCCACAAAAATCGTTTACACACACACGCACAGACACACACACACACAGACATTTTTTTGTACCTTGGTCAAAAATGTTCAGGGGACCCACAAAGACCTATTTCCGCTAAAATCTCAAAATTTTTTTTCGGCATGATTACAATACTTCATCATACTGCGTATGATAAAGTAAAAAACGCGAAACAACCAGGAAAAAAACCCGCTAAATTATAGGTAACATAAAAAATCATTTAAATATGCCTTAAATGTATACAAATGTTATGCTCACAGTCAATTAAATCAATTATAAGACGCACAAGATTTCAGGCAATAGAATGATGCGTCAGTGATTTTTTATGCTACCATGCGTTATTTCCTTAGATTGTTTAGTGTTTCTCAGGCTTTTGGCTAAGAGGCGCGTTATGCCATCATGGGGCCCTGGGCAATTTTGAATTTGGGGGCCCCCATATACAATGCTGAATTAAGAAGAATTACTTTTTTATACAAAAATAATATATACTAATAAAACTGATATAACATTTGGGAACAATTAACAAAAATCATAAATAATAGGTAAGTTATTGACCTTTTTGCAACAAAATTTAATATAAGTACTTACATAATTAGTCACAACAGATTAATTATATTCTTAAGAATTACAAAATAACTAATAACTAGCTTAAAAATCAAAATATATAAGCAAGTAAAATATGTTATCTTAATAAATAAATGGTATTATTAACAAATAAATATTTTAAAAATTGCGACTTTTAAAGCATTCATCTTTACAGAATAGAATTCCAAAATAGGAAAAGTGTTGACTCAAAATATTCGAAGAATTCGTACAGTTTTTCTCTACTAACTTCAAGTCAACGGTTTCTCATTAGTTTCGTACAGTATTAGATATAGTTTCCTTTATTGCAAAAAACATGTTTAACTACTCTAAAGTTAAATTTCTTATTCTTACTACGGTAATTTATTAATTACCTAATTATTTTATAGCTTATAAAAGATGACCCGTTGTCATGGCGACTCGAGTAGAAGAACTCCCAAACCGATAGCCATAAATTTAGTGAAATTGAAGGAAAATAATACGAAATCTGGACAAAATATAAACAAATAGGACCGCCTATACATTGAAGAATGGTTATTCGAGCCACAAATGCCGCGGCAGAGCGCCCATTGTTGCTTCTCCGCGGATCCTTTGAGAAGTTAAGGTCTGCAATTTTCGGAAAAGTGCTGAACGGTACCCGCTCCAAAAATTTTTGCAATGGAATTCAAGCGGCAATATCGTCGTACGTCGATTTTTCGCGAAAAATTAAGAGACATGGGCGCTAAATCCGCGATTCGCGAGTCCACACAGCAGCGAAATTTTGAAAGCGAAAATCCCGCGTTTGGACGTCGATCGTTAAGTTTTAGACTTATTAGATTTAGACAAATATGAGCGAAATAAAATAAATCTGTCCTGGGTTTCTCTGGATTATTTATTGGAGTGTAAAGAATGCATCGGTAATAGTCCGATCAAAATTATTTGTCCGGACACCGGACAAATAAATTATTGTGTTCTGTATTCAGCCTCTAAAATATAGTTTTATATCAATGTAAAGTTTGCGATAGTTTACACATTAGTTACATACGTATAAAACGGCAATCGCATTCTTGAATTCACCAATTTTAACCCAAAATGCACCGGTTGTCACTGCACTGAGATGGCGGGTGTCTGGACGGGAGCGCTCAACTTTAGTAATGGCGTGAAGTGTTTGTACCGCACAAGTGCACCGGAGTTATTACTCCATGTGGTGTAAATTACTTTAAATTATTATTTTCAAGAAATACTTAATGCGTGTGGTCCAACAAATAAAACAATAATCTTATATATTAGAAGTCATTTTATTATAAAATCCTTTTCCCAATCAATATACATTAGAGGTGCAGCAACCTTTCAGAGGCAGTTAAAACATCATTACTACATTCAGTATTTTCAGCAACGGTATGATTACTGCCGACAATACAGCCCTTCAACTGACAACCACTCTCGATAACCGCCCCATCGCATATAATACAACCCTCAATAGCCACTTTCTCCTTAATCGTCACATTATTCATAACCACAGAATTAAACACTCGACTAAAACTTTTCACTTCACTACTACACCCAATAATAGCACTTTTAAACGAGGTCCTAGAATTCAAAATCGCCGAACCCCAAACAATACACTTTTCGTCAATTTGATTTGACTGCATATCAGAAGTGGGATCAATTCTATCAAACTGAGCATTATTAGTGAGTTCCGGCCATTTCGTTACAATATCTTTATTTATCAGCCAATAATTCCTTATGGTATTCGCTCGAATACCAAAAACATCGTTAGAAGCGATACAAGCGTAACATCGAATAGAATCTCCATGATATGCTGGTTTTAAATAGCCGACATGGTCGATAAACGAAGAATTGTTCATCGATTTCGAAGATAATTTACTCAGTCGGGCAAATTCTAGAATATCGTTTTCTTTTGAGGGTACAGCGCCATCTGTCGTTTTGCTTTCTCTCTGGAGTTGTCGTTTGATGATATAAGGTAATAATTCGCCTTTGATTGTCGAAATGGTTTGGTCTTGTTGTAGGTATTTGACGACCCATTTTTTCAAGACGTAAATGTGCGAATCTAGCAGGTTGCTGTAGGTGACAATCTCGCGGTGTTTTGTCAGCAGCGCTGTTGCTATGGGGACTTCCGACTCGAAATCGCTGGCCGATGCCAGGAAAGCTATCCTGTTCGTTTCGATGTCCAAGCCGTAAATATCAGGCTCTAAAAATTATGATAATATTGTTAATACACTGGAAAACATGTTTTCGAACATTTTTGTGTCCCAACAGATTATGAGATCATAGATTTGGCAACTAAACGTCTCAAGTATTTTTTTTTACAATGTTGCTTCATATTTAGTTTGAGAAATAATCGAAAATTTTGTTTTAGTAGTTCTATGCACAAGTAATAAGGCAAAAAACATAAATTGATAAGAACAATTGAAAACTGTAAGAAAACTGTAAACCATTCTCCTTCAAAATGACGACTTTTAAGACGTCACTATTTTTGTATACCAACAATAGACAATTTTAGGTGTAAAAAATCAGATATGTCAAAAATAAGAATTTTAGTACATTTTAACTCCTGAATACAACACAAAGTTTCTTTTCCATTCTTTTATAAATAGTTTTAAAAATAAGCGAAGGAGCATTGTCCAAAAATGCATAAATGCTATATTATTATTTGAAAAAATTATCGATTTATTCTTAATTTTATTAGCACATTCTAGTCATGGTAGGTTTTTATATCGGAATTCATAAGATCATTTTCCATTTTTTGTATAGTACATTATGTATTTGAAATTACAAAAATTCACGCTAAGGTAATGATTTGATCTTATTTAGTCATAACTAAATCCTTATAATATAAAACAAGAAATATATTTCGAGAAGAGAAGTAATAGAAAATATTAAAAAACTTAATTTTCAATTATCAATTTTTTTATCAGTTGTTTAACAATCTACGTTAACATTTGGACGCAAAAATATGATTGAAAATATATGCCATTTACATACAATATTCAGCAAAAATAAATTCACATATCGTGAGCCATTTTAATCTTAACATTTGATTATCTCAGAAAATACGGTCCCTACAAAAAAAATACAAAACTTTTCTTGTTTGAATGACGTAGTTTCAAGAAAACCATCATAATAATGTTGTTTAATGGAATTGCCTATATTTCTGTTTATTTTTAAATTTATTTCCTTGTAAAAAAAGTACAAAGATAGTCCTACCCTAATCCTTAGAGTTTTTGAGCCTTATAAGTCTAAAAATACCATTTTAAGAAAAAAAGTATCTTAACTACTGGAATTTGTTTGAAGTGGTCAATTTGTTACATTCTGTAATGCAGATGTTTTCCACAAAAAAAAAGTAGTGAAAAGAATAATGTACTCCCTTAGAAAAAAATTGCATTTTTACATAGATTTTATTCAAACACTGGTATGTCAGGACAAACACTATGAAAAAATTATTCAAATAAAATCTTTATTTGTTATATAGATCATAATAATCAATAGAAATGTTTTGTTTCCATGTAATATGTTATTATTATTAATTATTACTCTACATAGAATTTAATCGTAAATCACTTCAAACAAATTTATAGTAATTCTGAAATATGTAATTTGGTTCTTAAGATACATACTAAAATTTTGCAAAATTCAAGATTATACAGAAATATTGGCCACTCCATTTAAAAAACTGAAATTAACCTCGTTTTCACTACACAAGCGCCATCTTTAACCACACAAGTAACAAGTTTTGACCTATTTGAATTTTTTCTACCTTAGCCTGCATATTTTTTGTTTAATTATTAAAATTATAAAGAATAACTTAATCCAATGAGTTCTACAGTTATTTTTATATATGAAATTCTCGTTTCTGACAAATCTCATTCGTATTATTGTGGTCCTCACCTCTTTTATGTTTCAGTTTTGGTCCAGGCACAAATAGAGTCCTATCGTATTCCTGAGGTTGCAATAGCAAGGCACAGGCGGAAGCATCATGTTCCCTGAACAACGTAATAGCTTCGAACAAATTCGCGTTGCTTATAAGATCACACGATACGACAATAATATCCGATTTAATTTTGTCGTTCAATAACCTGAGAGAATCGGCAGTACCTAAGTCTTCGTTACCCGGTATCGGGAAATAATCAATTTTCAAATCCAGCCCCGATTTGTCTAAAGTTGTCTCAATTTCCGACTGTTGATATTCGTCAACAACCATAATAACCTCTAAAATTGAACGATTTTTTAATTAATGAAGACGGTATGGTTAATATTTACCGGAAAAACCAGCTTGTCGGATTGTATTCAAAGGATACCAAACCATTGGTTTTCCGCCAACTGGTAAGAGACATTTTGGTTTGCTTACGGTTAATTCTGGCATTCGAGAACCTTTTCCCGCAGCTAATAAAACCACTTGAAATTCTGGTTGCACGCAGTTCTTCACAGCTTCAAGCAATGCTTCACCATCCAGCTCCGTGTTCTGCCCCTCAGAAATAACTTTATCCTTTGTAAATGTGTGGCTACTCATTTTAACACCTGTTTGTTGACCACCCATTTCTTCTAAATATCGTCGTATCATCTCAATAAATCAATCGAGTTAAGGTTTAACTAAAAAAACTTAAACTAATTTAAGTTATACTAACATATGATATTATTTTATACAGCTTGACACACATAACCTATGCGCCAAGATCGTGAAGTAAGAAGGTTAATAGACAGACAGGTTGGCCAACACCATGCCAACACTGCGCGCAAAATATGATGCAATAGGGCTGCGTTTATATTTGTGAACGAAAATCTTGCTCTCTCTAACTCTAAAACAGTCTGTGCGATAGAAAGAGAACGATTAAGAGGCTGGTTCAGCCTAACTTCAGGACTGTTCTGGTAGTCCCCTATTGGTCCAATTATTTAAACTGTTCAATGCCCGTGCGGGTTTATTATTGAATAATGATAGCATATTATAAGATTACAACAATCTAAATGAAGTATTCTTGATCGCAGTTGCTCGATATTTATTATACCCATGCCCAATTTTAAACAATAGCTGCTCAAAGATAGACGTATAATTGGATGTCGTGATTTTACGAATAACATCTGAATTATGTTTTTGGCGCTAATGCGCCGTAGTTCCACTTTACGTCAATGTAATATTTGAAAAAAATCAAATAAATGAAAAGAAATAAAGTCACACTGGTCATGAATCCGCGTCGTATTTTACCAATTTTTCCATCCATATTCGAGTCTAGACAGTGTGGCGATCTACGGTGTTCTCGAGAACTAGACATCATTAGACGAAGATAGTAATGTTGGTCTATCTCTTTCTACCTTGTACCAATAAAAAAAGACTATAGTTAAAAAAAGTATGTAGGTAACTGGCTAAAATTCACATTTATATTTTACTGGCCAATTTGTTGTGCTCTAACCTACAAATCAGATATAATCTGAAAATGAAAACACCGCACAAAGCAGTATTCCAATCGAAATGAGGACATTAGAGAAACATGCTATTATTCTATCAGATATCAATCAGGTTTGTGCCTAAAGAAGTATACTACATATTAATTTATTAAAAACTCCAATTTTTAGGTTAACTAGCAGAAAATAGATATAAACAGTGCTGTTTTATCCATTCTACTACCATAGAATTCAAGCTACAAGTATGGTATGATGTAGAAGCTCATTACGGGTTTTGAATTGGATTCAAATTACATTACGGAGAATCAAAATCCTGACGTACTATATGTACGTATATGTTGTGTACTATATATGTTGATCGAAGATGATTTCTAGACAAGAGATGTGATCACAAATTTTCATAATTTCCATGAACTGACAATAAAATCATCGAGGTATGCTGAAGATTACCGATTTTTCATCAAATTTCTTGGTAATATTACTGGAAGATATCTATATTATTATATGAGAAATGTTGTATAATGGTACACCTTGTCACCTTGTCAACCAGATGAGTCCAGATGTTTTTCTTCTCAAGTGCAAAGTGTGTGCAGAATTTATGTTCAAGACGACAAACCGCAGATTCTATTGAAATTACCCCGGAAGAACCGAACAAGTATTACGACCCATATGCGAGACTAATGATAGCGAGGATCAACATTTTTGTGATTTTCTGTTGACATTATACATAATATTATATTAATAAAGCTATATAATATTATAAAGCCTAAATTATCTAATTGTCTTTTATAAATAATATATGAATTACAAATTGGTAAATAAAGATTAACTTATTAAGTGTTTTTTTTTATTTTCTTATACGTTATCAGTTATCAGATCCCTGTGCTGTTGATATATGTACGTATGTGTAATATATATATATCAACCCATGCAACGAAGACTATCGTAACTCAAGTGCAATCCGTATGTAGTTACTATAGGCTTTATGGTTGATAAAATCCTCCATGCTCGTCATCAATAATTGTGGTAGTAAATAAAAGTTCTTATGTTTGTCAGAACCGTTTAATTAGACGTGCAGATAATTAATATTTCTTACAATCGATTTCGGTCCTTGTTAGGACCATCATCAGGCAAGGCTGGAAAAGAGATTCACAATAATCAGTATGGTTAAAATTACATATGTCGGCCATTATGTGGCGTGATAAAAAACGGGGGCAAAAATGTGTCGCAAAAGGCGATATGAGGTAGTGCTCTGGCAAGTCACAAACAAAACAACAAGAATAAAACGCAAAACCACAGGAAAAATATGCAGAACAGACTCACCGTCAATGTTTGTAGGCGTAGAGTTGGCAAAAGCAGGGGCCAAGCAACGAATTAATCGCCATCAAAATTGTTGGACGTGCGATAACATCTGACAGCAGACAAGAAATGTGCGTAAGATACGCGATGGTAACACTGGTAACAGTGGTGGCCGCGTGAGTAACGCCACCTGTCGGAGGTAGGTTGTAGTTGTAAGTAGCGGCTATAATATTCAATTGAACTTCGCGTATATGTTTGTAGGTGGCGTGGTTATAATCATATAAGTTTGAATAGGTGGGTATTTGGAAAATGCGTGAAATCATTTAGCAGATGGCATCCGCTATTTATATGTTTGTCGATCTCGAAACGTTCGAGAAGACTCAGCTTATATGACTTTTTTGTGCTGTGCAAAAGCTGTAAATTGTTGATGTTGGTCTTATGTCCTTCCATGAAGAGATGTTTGCCAAGGGCCGAAGTGGTTTTGTTTTTAATATGCTCGGCGAATCTGATTCGGACGTCCCTCCCTGTTTCACCTATATAAACGGCTCCACATTCACACGTGACCTTGTATACACCGCTTTTGCAGTTAAGATTTGAATGTAATTTGTTGTTGATAAGCAATCTCGCAGTCTGGTTTCTGTTAGTGGAGGAGGCCGTGATATTGAATTTATTGACAATGCGGTTAAATCTCTGGTTCAAGTTATTGTTGTAAAACGGGATTGATAAAAATGAACTGGGAGCCTTGTAGTGGGGGTATACTTTTTTGAGATTTCTTCGATTAAGGACTCTCCTTTGTTGTTGGTTTATCTCAGTAGGTGTGTATCCGTTGTTTAGGGCAATCTGAGTGATCGTCTGTAGTTCTCTTTGAAAGTTGTCAGGTGATAAAGGAACATTATATAGTCTATTAAAAAGGAAGCTGAAAGACGCAGATTTTATTGAAGGTGGGTGGTAGGAGCCCTTTGGGATAATGATATCGGTGGAGGTGGGTTTCCGGTATATGTCGAATTGGATGCTATCGTCAGTGCGTGTGATAGAGAGGTCAAGAAAATTAATTTTTTTGTTCTGTTCGTTTTCGATGGTAAACTTTAATTTAGAAGAGTTATTTATTAGTTTGTGAAAATCTTTTAAGTCATCTTCAGAGCCGTCCCAAACACAAAGTATGTCGTCCACATATCTTTTCCAGTATTTAACATGTTTTATGAGGGGGTCTGTGGAGTGAAATATAATTTCTTCGAGACCATTGACATAAATATCAGCCAATAGACCGCTTAGGGGGCTTCCCATGGGGAGTCCAGATTCCATGCTGTATATTTTGTTATTAAATTGGAAGAAGTTCTGTTCTGTGGCGATTTTGAAGAGTGACATAAGGTCATGAACGTCGTTTGTGTCTATGTTGGGCTCCAGACCATCCTGGGTTTTGTATAATAGGAAGTCGTGTAGTATATTAAGGGTTTCTGGGATGGGGATGTTCGTATAAAGATTCTCGATGTCGAAAGAGACGAGTTGGCAGTCACGGTTAACATCAATGCAAGATAGAGTGTCAATTAGCGCGCTGGAATTTTTTATCGTATGTGTGAATTCTATTTTTAAGTCATTAAGTGTCGTCTGTTGTAAGAATTTGGAGAGGTGGTGAGATACGGATCCTCTAGAAGTTGTAATGGGTCTAATTGTCCTTTCCTTCTTATGCAATTTGATAAGGCTGTATAGGGTGGGTATTTGTGGGTTTGATTCAAGCAGCTGGTAGGGTTTCTTGTTGAGTTTGGTGAGGATATTTGTGCTATCTTTTATCAATTTACGGAAAGTTGTACTGTACTTTTTTATGGGGTTATTACTGAGCTCCCTGACACCATTTTCGTTAAAGAATGTTAATGTTTTATTGATGTACTCGTCCTTTTTAATAAAGACTAGTCCACCGTTTTTGTCTGCCATGGTAATTATAATGTCACTGTTCTGCACCTTCAACCTAAGGTTTTTTATGGTGTTAAGGATCTTACGGCTATTAAAATTAAAATTAAAATTGCCAGAGCACTTACCAGGGGTGTTGGTCTTGGTTTTTTCTTTTTTAATGAGGTCAGTGATGTCTCTTGAGAGGGATTTATAGTGTGGGTTCCGTCCTAATCCGGCTTCTATGTCAATGGCGAGGTGGTTCCAGTTCGGTTTCATTGGTACGGCGAATTTGTGTCCTTGTTGCAGGATTTCTGTTTCTTCTTTTGTAAGTTGGGCGTCCGTCATGTTGGTGAACCGTACAGGAAAAGGATGTTGTTGTGAGGCTACGTTGGCTTCAATTGGTGTTACATGATTTAGAACGGGTGATATTTGTTCTATGTTGTATGTTTCTGGGTTAGTTCGTTGAATTTTGTGTGCTTCTACTGGATTGTGTTCGAAGCGGGTGTTGTTAGAGCTCACCCCTATCTCTTGGTTCTTGCTCCTTGATGTTTGATGTGGTGTGTGGTCTAGGTGGCTCACTCCTTTCGAGGTCTTGCCGTGGGTTGGTATGTCATGTATGATGGGTGGGTGTCCAGTTCGGTGATGTTGATCTCTTGCTGCATTGATCAGATGCGATAGTTTTCTGTTCCTCTTTTGGTCGTCCTCGAAGTTCCTGTAGAATGTATGCTCGTTTATCTTCTCGATCAGGTTCTCATATTCCAGAGTGTGCATGTGTTGCAACAGATGTCGATGTAGGAATTTGAGCTTAGTTTCAATGTTGGATAGCTTCTTGTGTTGGTTGCTTATCTCCTTTTGAAGGAGTTTGCGTTGTATGTTCCGTTGGTGCTGCTTGAAGGGTAGTGGAAGCTTCACAGAGCAGAACTTGGGGCATACGTCGTGCTTCTTGGTAGCGTTCAAGAAATTGATGTGTTGCTGGGTTCGGTATCGCTTGGTATCGCTTCGGTATCGTTCGGTATCGCGTATCTTACGCACATTTCTTGTCTGCTGTCAGATGTTATCGCACGTCCAACAATTTTGATGGCGATTAATTCGTTGCTTGGCCCCTGCTTTTGCCAACTCTACGCCTACAAACATTGACGGTGAGTCTGTTCTGCATATTTTTCCTGTGGTTTTGCGTTTTATTCTTGTTGTTTTGTTTGTGACTTGCCAGAGCACTACCTCATATCGCCTTTTGCGACACATTTTTGCCCCCGTTTTTTATCACGCCACATAATGGCCGACATATGTAATTTTAACCATACTGATTATTGTGAATCTCTTTTCCAGCCTTGCCTGATGATGGTCCTAACAAGGACCGAAATCGATTGTAAGAAATATTAATTATCTGCACGTCTAATTAAACGGTTCTGACAAACATAAGAACTTTTATTTACTACCACAACTATAGGCTTTGTTGCATGGGTCGATATATACTTGTAAGTTTTTCATTAGCTATAGGCATAGGTATAAGTGTATTATCAGCTGAGAAAGGAGTGCATAATCTATCGTACCAAGAGAAAGTAATCTGTGACCAAAAGTATTAGTACGGGTGTTATGATAGAACATACGTATTTCTTCACACACACAATCCTTAGTATTTTAGGTATATGGGCACATAACCTTACACGTTTAAATTTTCTACATATTCATAGTACGTGTGCGTGTATTCATAGTACGAGAGTTTTTGCAGATATCACTTCATAAACCGTAGACAAATGTTGAAGTTATATAAATATATGAGAAATATCTCAAATTCTAAACATAGGTTATGTCAGGTTATGTCAACAATTTATCACAGTAATTTTTAGAGTTACCATGTTATGTTGGTAAGCAGTGTTGCCAACAACTGAAGCTATTACCCCGCCAGTAACGCCATAGAAAACCGCCAGAATCCCGCTAAATCTAAAAATGACAGATTTATACGAAAAAAACAAATATATGAATATATATGAAATATATGAAAAAAAAAAACAAAAATATTTTTCAAAAAATATATTAATTAGGTATACAAAAACATTTTTTTATCTTACAATAGAGAATAAACAAAATTTAAATAAATATAGCATTCTATCTAAAAAAATAAATAAAAATATATGTTCCTTGGTGAAAATTTCAGACTACTACCTCTTTTTCAGAAAATATAAACAAAAGTAATACATATTCTCCTATAAACGTTGTATATAAATAAATTAATAAAATATATCAAAAAGTTCTTCTTGATCATCAGGGGTTTTATAAGATTCAGTTGTTTTGATTTTTGTTAAAACACTGTTTGGGACATCATAGTTAGACAGCATTTTCCCACAGCTTTCAAGCCTGCCCTAATTCGTAATATGCAACTCAAAGTAGTAATTTTCATACGATTTCTGGCTTTATTTTTGACAATATTCATTTGACTAAACAATCGCTCTTCTGCATTTGATGTACGGTGCATTCGTATGTACGGTTGCTGGTCTTGCCAGGTTTAAGTATCGGAAAAGAAAACCGCCAGAAAATTTAGATAAATGAAAAGATACCCGCCAGAAAACCGGCTAGCCGCTAGATCAGCATTTTTCCCGCAATTAGCTATTTCAAACCGCCAGATCTGGCGGAAAAACCGCTAAATTGGCAACACTGTTGGTAAGAACTGTAAAATCACTATAATAGCCCAGCCTGATTACGTGTGCAAAAATAAATTGAAACAGCGTGAAACAGATGTTAGATCGTATAATGTTGACCGCACGTCGGCGTAGTCTATCTTGTTCCAAACTAGCTTTAGCGAAAACGTCGACATCCCCGCTCAAAGACCAATTCTCGACTGATTTTTCCCCACTTATCAAAAACAGCCAAGCCGCAGTCGATCAGCTGTTGGACCGCGCTCTTAAATCATTTTAGTGTGAACATAGACTCTATGTTTGGTTAACTATATACCTGTGTACAGCGGGCGGTTGTTAGTCCCGGCAAGTGCTGGCTGCACACGTGTGCACCGGCTGTTTATTTTGGATAAAATTGTAAGATTTCAGCATACCGTCAATACCTTAAAGTCAATAATTTATTCATAACACCCCTTCCTTCTAACGGCAAAAATCAGGTTTTCGCAAAAGTCTTCGTCAAAAGTCACCGGAATATTTTTTAAATCGTGAATTTGATAGTAGGTAGATGACTTCTCATGTAATTGTGCATTATTGCCTCTGCTGAATTAAATCATTAAAAATCTGGAAATTATCGTTAATTACGGTCTTTTATTTAGTAGTATTTGCCCGGTAAATTATGCTTTTATATCCCTAAGTACCTCCCAGGCAAAGCACAAACAACAGCGGGCTTGTCGACTGCTTAGGAGGGGTGGGGTAAATTCACACAAGTTCTGATAGAAGGTTTTTGAAATTAATTTATAAATTCCTGTAAATTACCAACTGCAATTAAAATTGTTGGCAAATTATCGGTAAATTACCAACGGTAATTTAAATTGATGGTAAATTACCATCGGTAATTTAAGTCGTAAATTACGTTAATTAGGAATCGGTAAATTACCATCCATTACGGTAACTAATTTGGCAATTTCGCGGTATATTACGCTTTTACATCCCTGATCATGGAGCATCTATTCTGGAAAACATAAGAAAATTTCCCTAAATGTTTTGCTGGTAGGTCACACAAAATTTTTGTTCAGGTCGTATTTTTTGTTTAATTAAAATTAAAATATTCAAAATCAATTGTTGATAAGTTTAAAGATTTTATTAAATGCGTTGTTGATGCTTCGCATCCAAATAGTGAACAAAGTTTTGTAAAATGGAGCAACTGAGTTATATTTTTACAGAAGTTTTATATGCCTTTGCCACAACTCACGAAATTTCATCACTTCAACCTCAATGTGAAGCAAAAACATATTGGTTGCAAAGAATTTGCTAATTCTGCCACTCAGTACACAACAATTAAAAAATACAGCTAGAGGGTGAGCCGGAAGACATCCAAGCAACAGGCCTTTCTCTCCAGCGACAGTGGTAAGGAACTTCGGCCATTAATAACAAACCCTAAGAAAGCAGAAGAAATCAGTGTTCATTAAAAAGCCACAGAAAGAGTTTCTCAAGAAACGGAGGCTATAAGAAACTAGTAAAGAAAATACAAAACATAGTAAAACAATTAATTTCATTCTGTTACAATCTTCTATTACAATAAGCACAACTTTTTTTACAATACATTATTATTATAACAGCAATGTTATAGTCTTTCATTTCAAATATAGGTTATATCAGTTATTTATTTAAGAACAATAAATAGCATAATTTATCGGATTTCAGTAATAAATTCGTGGTGCAAAAATACATCAAGAATTGTGCTTCTACTTCTATTATTTCGTATTTTTTTAAGTTTTCTTTGTTTTCGATAAAAAATCTTGGCAGGTTATTTTTTTAACAAATAATAAAAAAATATCAAACTTACTATTAGAAAGCACTTATTTTTATATTGGTGTATTGTTTTTGATATTCTAATAACAAATAGCTTAGAAAATTGCCAGGAAAGCTTTCTAGTTTTGCGAGTATAATGCAAGCGCCCTGAATCCTTCCGCGAAAAAGTAGTTTCGTTCATCGCTCTGTAACTTCGCCAAATTTTATCCGATTAATCTCAAATAAATGGCATATTAAAGTATAGGATTCCAGCATTCCGAATCTGCCAAAACCCCAAAATCGATAATTTAGCAGTAAGACCCCTTTCTTCGGAGCCGGTCACATATAATTTTATTTTATTATTATTTTCGACACAGCTTTTTGATAAGGTAAGCCCAGGCTTTTGAGCTTCTGAAAAGATTCCGTCGGCGGGCCCCTAGGCCGGGGCCTTGTAGGCCTAGGCAGAAATCCGGTACTGACGGCAATGACGTCACGTGAGTGCAAATTAACTTGCGCTCCAACTCCAACATATCTACGTGTTTGGGTTTACCGTGATGTACAATAGACACTTCTACTTCTGGTCATCTTCTGGTTTTTGATGCTCACGGTGTGCGCGCGCGCATTTCCCCCCAGGACGAAATTAAGTTGGCAACTGCTTTGTTAAACGCCTAATTAGTATCAAATTAAATGTAATTGATAAAAGATAGGTGTGAGAATGAATGATCTGGAATATGATATGCATTCATTGAAAACTGAATAATCCTATGCCAGTGAACATGAAAAGCAAAATACCCACTGTGTTTTTAGGTTAGGACAGTGCGGCAAATCTTCCAAAGTATATAAAAACAGGTACAGCCGCGGCAAGCTTCCTTGAGTCCGGACACGTAGGTACAGCACACTTCACGATTAAAGCCGAAATTGGTAATTTTATTTGGAACGCGTGTTTTCTGGGGATTTTAAGCAATATTATGTTACTAGATCTGACAGCGGCGGCAAGTCTTCTGCGCATGCTGTCTAGCGTTTTGAATCAGAAGTAGAAGCATCTATAGGCAACCAGGTAAAATATGAACCGAATAGAGAACTTGTGATCGAGGGCGCCTCTACTAGCGCCGGCTTGGGTATAAACTAAAAGACAACTAAAAGACTTAATTATTATAAATTGGGTAGTGTAATAAAAGCCTCTTCTCTTTGCATTGTTTTATTTTCATTTCCATGGGAGACATGTTACGGCTTTAGCCATCTTCAGCCCCAAATCTACAATAATTAATTATTGTTTACTTACAGTAGCACTTTTAATATTCTGGAAGCACCAGTTTCTAAACGATTCTATTAACGAAGGCCTATTCATTGATTCTTTCTCTGAGACCTTGTAGAATAAATATTGAACTTTTATTAAACTAAATTCTATTCTGAAGCTAAAGGCTTCTAAGGAAACAAAGAAACAATTTATATTCACAAGGGCTGATTTAGTAGTAATAAAATGCACAACACAACATATTACTCCAGTTACAAATTAAATAAAAATATGCCTAATGCATTTACATATTTATATGAATAATTAATGCTAATCATGATCCAAATAGTATAGCAGAGATGAGGCACAACAAAACAAATTAAATTAATATATCTGTTTCTACTGAGTATACTAAGCGACTACTTACGGTATTAGACGGATTGTAATATGTAACGAAACACACACACACATATATGGGACCTGAACAATCAAGTAGAATATATGATGGGTGGAAACGGATTGAGAATTAACAATAGGAAATGATACTTTAATACCCCGGTATGATGGAGCCTAGAATTGGCGGCTGCCAGCATATTATGAGTTTAGTAATACTGAAATAATAGAAATATTATATTATTATAAAACTTAATTTGTAATTTGTCACGAACTATTTGTGGGGTTTTTGTTTTCTATGAATTTCTTTTCCATGTTCAGCAAAATAAAGATTGCCACTTTTTGCTGTTCAGTGTAAATAACATCTTCCAAAATGTAAACAAAACCCATAAGTAAAACAAAAAATATTTCAAATTCTATAATAAAATAAAATAAATAAATATTTAGTGTGTATATTTACATAATTTGTACATAGCTTTGTTAACATGGCATCTCTGAGCGAAACTAATTCCTAAAGTAATTTTAAGTCATATAAACGTTTGTTAAGAATTGCAATAGTAATAAAAACGTTAAAAAATATCATCTCTATCTAACCCTGCATAACAGTTTTTCGTATGTCAAACAACCAACAACCTTTCAAATTCATGTAAACTTAAAAAATTAAATTTTCTTGTAAACGAGAATTTATAACATCAATTGACATTGACGGAAAAATTGACCACGGACAAAACAATTTCTTTATTTTACTTTTAAAACGTTAAATTCGACTTGTTATAAAAATAGCAATTGCCGATGAAAACGGAACATATTTTTCAACAACCCCCGGAAGATTCTTGTCCTTGTTTACGAACTAAACCCTAAATGGTTATCTCGATAGCCCAAGTTATCCAAATTATCCAGTTATTAAAATTAAGCCATCTCAACAAGGATCTATAGGATGTTACCTCTTACATGAACTAGAAATTTAATCTCAACCTCTAATCACATACGGATCATCATGCTTGTTGTTTTCCTCCGGAATGCTTTCTCATATGCCGTCGAAGATTACTTCCTTGTATACAGGCATATTCACATAAGGTGCATTTAAATGTTTTTTCTCCTGTATGCGTTCTTATATGGTGAACAAGATTACCATTATCACTACTGCTATAATCACATAAGATGCATTTAAAAGGTTTGTCGCCTGTATGCGTTCTCATATGCCGTAGAAGAACAATCTTGTGTGTACTAGCATAATCACAGAAGGAGCATTTAAATGGTTTAACTCCTGTATGCTTTCTCTTATGGCTTATAAGATGATCACGTCGTGCACAAGAATAATCACATACGGTGCATTTAAATGCTTTTTCACCTGTATGTGTTCTCATATGCTTCGTTAGAGTGCTACTACTTACACTAGCATAATCGCATAAGTTACATTTGAATGGCTTTTCTCCAGTATGGGTTCTTGTATGCCGTACAAGTTGGTCTCTAGCAGTACAGTTATAATCACATAATGTACATTTAAATGGTTTTTCGCCTTTATGCTTTTTCATGTGCTTTGTTAGAGTACTACTATTTACACCAATATAACGACATTTGGTGCATTTAAATTGTTTCTGTCCAGAATGTGTTTTCATATGCCTTGTTAGAGTACAACGAGCTACAGTGACGTAATCACATATGGTGCATTTGAAAGGTTTCTCGCCTGTATGTGTTTTAATATGCTTTATAAGAGAGGAACGTTCTATACAACCATAATCACAGATGGTGCATTTAAATTTTTTCTCGCCTGTATGCGTTCTCATATGCTTTGTAAGAGAGGAACGTTCTGTAAAACCATTATCGCATAAGGTGCATTTGAATGGTTTCTCGCCTGAATGTGTTCTCATATGCCGGGAAAGATAACTATTATATGAACACGTATAACCACAAATGATGCATTTAAATGGTTTCACTCCTGTATGCGTTGTCATTGGCATTTTAAGTGACTTCTTCCGTGTATGTGGCTCATCTATAGCTTGTTCATGTGCTGTTATAGTAGTTTCAGTAAATTCCACTTGCTCATCTTTGATGACCACCAATCTATAATAATAATAATATTTATTGATCTCCAATTGACCTTACAGTATGAGACATGTCAATTAAAAATACACAATTATCCAAACTTAAAGATAACTACAAATAAATAAAACAAAAGTATCCCCGATTCATAGAAAAAAGGTGTTATACCATGAATAACAATTATAAAACAAGTAAAGGCAAATGTACCAAAAATATTGGTATAAAAAACAATGCACAACGACACTACACGTATATTCTAAATTAAATATGTATATTTATTTATAAATAGAGGTATTTAGACCCGAAACAAGCTTTGTGCAGTGCTGTTTCTGTTTTAAAGTGTCATCTACTTACATACCCAAAAAAGTGGAGTTAACCAAATTTGGCAACAGGGATAACGACTACGATCTAAACACTAACCAAAGATCGATCAGATCGAAAAGATCGAAGAGTCGGACACGGAGTCGGAAAAAATGTACTGACGACTCCGAGTACACGTTTAATTACTGTAGAAAAAAACATGCGAGATGGACGTTGCCTCAGCAGACAATAACCAAATAAAACCAAATATTCTTTTAGGTCTTTTACAAAGTACCTACCTACATACATATGTAAAGAATGAAATTACAAAACACACTTTTCAAACGAAAGTGAAGACGATTAACAAAAGTAATATGACAGAAATTTGAAAAGGGAAATTTCAACAAGAGAGTTAAAATCGTGTTCAATTTTAAGGTCGTGTGTTTCATTTCAACGCAAACTTCAGCATACATTTTGAATATAACTTGATCATACAGTATCGACATTTGTACTGGAAGCGCGGAAATTATGTTACCAGGAGACAAGATTGCAGTTTACAATCAATATTATTTCACTAAATTCAATTGGCACGTCTTATTTTACACGCTATAGCATTTGATTGTATAAGTAATCTTTTGAATATCAGCCCAATGTTTAAGTTGTTACAGGTATTAAGTATTGTTGTGTTGCAATCTTGCTTTTTGCAAACATACGAATCGGCCATTGTTTAATAGGGTGTATCAAAAAAACGTTTTTTCGAAATTCAAAAATTCAAGGTGATAAAAAGTTGTCCCTATGGACCTACATATACTGCAAAAAAATAATGGCACGGTTGAAAAATATTTACATCTCCCACAGAAGGCCTAAAGTTTATAATTCTCTTTAAGAATTAAATTTTTTTTTTCAATCAAAGATTAATTGATTTTTCTTTTTCTAATACAAAAGGTTTAACAATAAGGTGTGAAATTACTGTATATAAAAATATATTACTCTAATGCAACATTTAGATCGCTTGAAGTTTATTTAGATTAGATTCAACTTTTAGAAAAATTACCATTTTCGTATAATTTAAAAAATGTGCTTAAATGTTGATAAAAGCTTACTCGTCATTAAATTTTTACTTTATCATACGCAGTATGTAAAGTATTGTAATCGTGCCGAAAAAAAAAATTGGGATTTTAGCGGAAATAGGTCTTTATGGGTCCCCTGAACATTTTTGACCAAGGTACAAAAAAATGTCTGTGTGTGTGTGTGTATGTGTGTGTGTGTGTGTGTACCCAATTTTTGTTAATTCATTTCCGGAGAAACTACTAAAGGTATGGACACGGAACTTCATATTTAGAAGTTTCATGACCAAACTTAGAGTTGAAAAGCTTTTGATTCAAAAGGGACCAAAGGAACTGGGTGTTTACTGTAAGCCTTTTTCAAGGATTTTAGAAATCAGCCGCCATTTCTGTAATTTCGTCAAAATAGTTAAATAATAAATTAAAGCAGAGGAAATTTTGAATAATTTATGCCTATGACATTTTTTGGTAAAATTAATAGTTTAGCTTTTTAGTTTATTCTAAGCCTTTTTCAAGGATTTTGGAAATGAGCCGCCATTTCTGTAATTTCGACAAAATATTTAATTAATAAATTAAAGTAGAGGAAATTTTGAATAATTTATGCCTATAACATTTTTTGGTAAAATTAATAGTTTACCTTCAAGAGCAAATTCTATTTGATCGAGATCGGTCGCATCTGCATTGATATGAAATTACATAGTAGCCAGGATTTTGACAAATATTTTTTTGTGTTGTCACATTCGAAAACAGCTGATCTCATCAGAGGTTGGAGAACCACTATGGAACGTGCCGCTGTAGTACGCAAAATTATAAAATACAAATTTCAAATAAAATAACATCACCAATTTGATTGTTTGTTGATAAGAAATATCAACCCGTCTTTATATCTAATTCTAAAAACGATAAATTGAGAAAATTATAAATAAAGTATAGCGATGAGTGTAGTTTTATTTTAGTATGTTGGTAGGGATGTGTCATGAACAAATATAAATCTGTCAGAATTTGAATTACCTTTTTAAGGTGAGTTTTCATTAGTGATAATGGCAGTGGTAGCAGACGCCGTTATAGTATTTCCAATAGAAAATTACTAGTGACTCATGTTTATGTACATGCAAACTAATATGTGTCATTATCACGACATATAAGAAATACTATAATTTCGTATTCTACCACCGCCATTAGCTACCATTACCTACCAATCGGAACGCACCTTTCGTCAAAGTGGTACCAACCTAGCATTTACTATACAGAAATAATATTTTTTTTTTAAATACGTATTTCTTAAAAAGCGGCGCGTTCGGTGACGCGCCGCATCACCGCTCGTCGCGCTATTCAGTACTTTCGGCATTTGTGACATAAATAACTATTATTCTAATGACGTAGTGTAGGTAGTGTCAAATGCTGATGCTTTGACAATACCTACGATTTATCTCTATAGAATAGATTCTCATGTAGCTAAACTATTAATTTTATATTTTGTATGATAAAGTCATGTGCCTGGCCACATCAGATTTTTTATTATGTGCGGGTATGTGGGCTTTGAAAAAGAAAACCACTGAACATTTCATTAAAAATAATATGAAAAAATTCGTATTTATAAAGAAAATCATAAACTTTAGGCCTCCTGCGGGAGACCTAAACATTATGCAATCCACAGGGACAACTTTTTATCAACTTGAAATTTTGAATTACGAAAAAAATGTTTTATCGATACACCCTAAGCAATGTTTAATATGCCACTGCTTTATTGACTACATCAATATAGAGGTTGTCCCATAAAGATTGCAACAAACCGAAAGGGAGTTGTAGGGGACACCTAAACAAGCATTAGAAAGGATAGTGCAAGTTTCATAACAAACATTTTTTCCGGAAATTAGCTGTTTAGGGCCTAGGCAGAATTTTAACAAAAATATGTGTGTATGCGGAACAAGTTTTTAAATGAATACTTTATTGTTTTTTGAATTTGTGCAAAATTTGAAGCGGTATGAGGTCAAGTGAGTACGGAAACTTAAGAATTAGTTCAATTACACTCATTTATCATAGAAAAAAATTAACGTAACATACGGAATTGTTCAGTCAGCCTCAACTAAACAGAATCCATGCGCTAGTGCACTAATCACAGGCTCTCGATTTTGACTATTCGGTGATGGTGATAGTAACATAACCTGAAAATTACCTCGTCCACCTTGAACTTTGTTGTCTTTGTGTTGTTTTGCAACATTTTTAGCTCAATTCACGAACTATTACCTTGGATGATAAATTTCATATTATGTCACTGCCAATGTAAGTGAATGTAAATGGAACCATTCTAAATTTCGTACGTTAGGTTTTATTTTGTTAGTTAAGTAGATGTGAACGATACTTTAATCAAAATGTACTCACGTCAATTCAGATGTCTGTTCGTCAACTAATTCTATGCTGTCAACCTCCACCTTTTTAACAGTGGATACTAAAAATTATAAAACGCAAGTTAGAATTTAAAAGTCAGCCATAATATCAATAAGCTTACTTGGGTCTACGCCTAATCTGTCGTCAGGATTTTCGATGCACTTGCAGAAGTCAAAATGTTCCATTAAAAACTCATCATTGCTAAACTTGAACCCGCATAAACTGCATATACTTTTCTTGACTGATGGTAAGTCCTCAATAAATTCGGTTCTTTCTGGGTTGATTGATGGTTGTTGCTGAAGGGAACTCATATTTCCTTTTGAATTTCCACAAATCTAGAAAACACGAGGTAACGGTTTGTATACTATAAAATTTCTAGGTATACCAATTTCTAAATCTGTATTGTATTATATTATATTATTGTAATATTGTAGTACTTACATACTGTCCTCTTTAAAATATGTTCGGCAATATGCGGCTTCCCAGCTTTTCCTAACGAAAATGGCGGAATCAAGAATTACTGAGTTTAGGAAACTGTAATACATTAGATAATAGTTGATGCAGTTGTATGCTACTCTGTAGAGATGGCGCTGTAATTAGTCGTTTTCTATCGTTTTCTGATTTGTTATTTTATAGAACAAAAATAATAATTACGAAAAACTTGATGTAAGTACAACTTTGTACAACTCAGTAAACATATTATACGGTATGCTGGACAAAATTCTTAAACTCGTTTTCGTTGCGCAAGACGTCACATGTGTGGGTTCAAATGAAAACGTTTTGTTTCACCTATATACCCGAGCTAATTTGGTTGCCTATGCCACGGTAATAACTTCGATAACTTCACACGACTGCAAGAACGTGAGCTCCAAGTCCAACATACCGTGATTTACAATAGGCTATTTTGTTTGTAGATCTTAATAAAATTGTATGATTACTAATATTTTTGTTCTTTTGCAAGAATAAATATATATTAATTAATCGTAGCCAAATGCTTATAAATGTGATACTTATACGAGGAGGCAATGATTAAGTTCTAAGTTGTCTAAAATCCATTAAATCTCTAGAAAATTACATTATATTTATTGGTATTCCTTCTTAAATTAAAGTTAGGTTTTCGTAGTTATTAGATTTTAGTTAGTGACATTTACCTTTAAGCCGACGGTCTTACTTTTTTCGCGAGACCTCCCAAACACCCGGCCGTCTGCAATGGGTACCTCCTGGCTCGTGGGTCCGTGTGCGCCGCACACCTCGCACACCTGCTATTTACGCCACTATATCTATATATTACCTCTTACATGAATTAGAAATCTAACCTCCAAAGCTGGGCAAAGTTAATCAAAAAGTTAACTTCGTTAACCGATAATCCGTTAACGAAAAAGTTAACTTCGTTAACCGATAGTCCGTTAATTTGTTATAAAGGTAACGGAAGTTACCGTTAATCGTTAACTTTTTATAAAAAATAGATTATGTTGAGTATAACCTAGTAACAACAGATCTTTCGGAATGGCATCTAAAGTAACTACATTCCGAGATGATTGATAAAAGATATTGAAAAGACCAACTAAGGTGGTTGCAGTTAGAAGAAAACCATATTCAGAAGGTTTCTTTTTCAGTTTAGATTTATATTTTGAAACAATTGGTAATTATTAAAAATTAACAATATCCAAAAATAGTTAAATATTTACTATTACATAATAAATAGGTATACTCGCGGAAATAGTACGTATACATCATAAGATTTCTGGATGAAAGTCGGATCAAATTTCGTTTGGTAGTTACTGAGTTAAGTATCGTTTACAGCCACTTAACTTAACGTAACGTACGAAAACTTAAGAATTAGTGAATGTTCAACTCCATTGAATTATATGTGTTTGTTTACCTACGACCGTATGTGTAAACGTCGCTTACGTCACGGACTGCTTCGCTCGTAAATCGCTTATAACAACCGTGTGCTTTTGGCTGTGCGTTTGTGTTTTTTACGCACGACCTAATGTCATAATGACAGATGTCGCGCGAATGTTTTGATTAAGTATGTGTCATTTTTGATACTATTCATATTTATTGAAATTTTCGGTCGTAGGTAAGTGCAATACTCGAGCTGTAAGATATATTGCATGCTCATGAACATTTATGTTGAATTTGTATTGGAATTTTCGGTCGACACTTCAGACAAAGTTCTCCGTAGTTGCAATAGATGTCGCGCGAATACCGTCAAATATTGTCACCCGTCAAATATCCTTACCTTTATTTTTTTGACATTTTTGATACAATTTATTGAAATTGTCGGTCGTAGGTAAAACCAACGTATAGATATATACGTTGGTAAAACTATGTACAATACTCGAGCTGTACACGCATATAACGTGCTCGTGAAAAATAACAAAACTCGCCGCTTCGCGGCTCGTATGTTAACTTTCCACTCGCACGTAATATGCTAGTTACAGCTCTTGTAATGTAATATACTATTACATTCACTTAACGTAGAAAAAATTAACGTAACGTACGGAATTGTTCACTCAACTTCAACTTAGCAGAATCCGCGAGCTAAGTGCACCAATCACAGGCTCTTGATTTTGACAATTCGGATGACGGTGACATAAAAATAACCTAAACATTCACTCAGGTGTCTTTAACTTTATTATCTTTCTGTTGTTTGGCAATATTTTTAGCACGATACATGGATTTTTATCATGCTTGATGGAACCTTAATCCAATTTGTGCGTATATAAACATATTTGTATGATAAAAGCCACAATAAAAGCGACAGACTTCATATGGTGACAATATCAGTCACTCTCAAATGCGCATGTCAAGCACCCTACGGTAAGTGAATGTAAATGGAACCGATGAAAGTTTCGTACGTTAATTATAATTTTTCGTACGTTACGTTAATTTAAGTGGATGTAAACGATACTTTACATGGAAACAAGAAATTTAGGATGTGAACATATTTTTTCCGCGACTGTACATACAAAAAGTATCTAAACAATTCACGCACATGCTAATGATCTGTTGATCAAAACTAGTCTATATTAAGTATTTTGATTTCACGCTTTTTTTCTCACCATTTCACGTGCAAAAAAGTGCGTTCTTAGTTGCTTATAGAAAATATGGAGAAGCCTTTTCGGGCGCGCGAAGCGCGGCCGTCGCCCTAAACGGACCATTCTACGTTGCGTGAGCTTTTGAAATCGACGCAAAAAGGCCTCTAGGGCGTTTTTGCTTCAAAATTTTCCAAAAAGCGAGCGATTTTGGTGAACACGCCTCAACATTCCAACAGCAGTTTATTACGCGTCGTCATGGTTGCCAGCTAAGAAACGTCAAAAGCGCAGACATAACCTGCAATTTGTTGATCATTATCTTCGGAGGTTAAGACCACAACGTCCGTTCCAAAAAGCCTCTGAGAAAGCTATAACGTATGTTCTACGTATATGAATAATTAAGAATTCGCATTTGTCTTTATTACGTACGAATGAAACCTACTACGTGGGTTTTGTTTACATTTTGGAAGATGTTATTTACACTGAACAGCAAAAAGTGGCAATCTTTATTTTGCTGAACATGGAAAAGAAATTCATAGAAAACAAAAACCCCACAAATAGTTCGTGACAAATTACAAATTAAGTTTTATAATAATATAATATTTCTATTATTTCAGTATTACTAAACTCATAATATGCTGGCAGCCGCCAATTCTAGGCTCCATCATACCGGGGTATTAAAGTATCATTTCCTATTGTTAATTCTCAATCCGTTTCCACCCATCATATATTCTACTTGATTGTTCAGGTCCCATATATGTGTGTGTGTGTTTCGTTACATATTACAATCCGTCTAATACCGTAAGTAGTCGCTTAGTATACTCAGTAGAAACAGATATATTAATTTAATTTGTTTTGTTGTGCCTCATCTCTGCTATACTATTTGGATCATGATTAGCATTAATTATTCATATAAATATGTAAATGCATTAGGCATATTTTTATTTAATTTGTAACTGGAGTAATATGTTGTGTTGTGCATTTTATTACTACTAAATCAGCCCTTGTGAATATAAATTGTTTCTTTGTTTCCTTAGAAGCCTTTAGCTTCAGAATAGAATTTAGTTTAATAAAAGTTCAATATTTATTCTACAAGGTCTCAGAGAAAGAATCAATGAATAGGCCTTCGTTAATAGAATCGTTTAGAAACTGGTGCTTCCAGAATATTAAAAGTGCTACTGTAAGTAAACAATAATTAATTATTGTAGATTTGGGGCTGAAGATGGCTAAAGCCGTAACATGTCTCCCATGGAAATGAAAATAAAACAATGCAAAGAGAAGAGGCTTTTATTACACTACCCAATTTATAATAATTAAGTCTTTTAGTTGTCTTTTAGTTTATACCCAAGCCGGCGCTAGTAGAGGCGCCCTCGATCACAAGTTCTCTATTCGGTTCATATTTTACCTGGTTGCCTATAGATGCTTCTACTTCTGATTCAAAACGCTAGACAGCATGCGCAGAAGACTTGCCGCCGCTGTCAGATCTAGTAACATAATATTGCTTAAAATCCCCAGAAAACACGCGTTCCAAATAAAATTACCAATTTCGGCTTTAATCGTGAAGTGTGCTGTACCTACGTGTCCGGACTCAAGGAAGCTTGCCGCGGCTGTACCTGTTTTTATATACTTTGGAAGATTTGCCGCACTGTCCTAACCTAAAAACACAGTGGGTATTTTGCTTTTCATGTTCACTGGCATAGGATTATTCAGTTTTCAATGAATGCATATCATATTCCAGATCATTCATTCTCACACCTATCTTTTATCAATTACATTTAATTTGATACTAATTAGGCGTTTAACAAAGCAGTTGCCAACTTAATTTCGTCCTGGGGGGAAATGCGCGCGCGCACACCGTGAGCATCAAAAACCAGAAGATGACCAGAAGTAGAAGTGTCTATTGTACATCACGGTAAACCCAAACACGTAGATATGTTGGAGTTGGAGCGCAAGTTAATTTGCACTCACGTGACGTCATTGCCGTCAGTACCGGATTTCTGCCTAGGCCTACAAGGCCCCGGCCTAGGGGCCCGCCGACGGAATCTTTTCAGAAGCTCAAAAGCCTGGGCTTACCTTATCAAAAAGCTGTGTCGAAAATAATAATAAAATAAAATTATATGTGACCGGCTCCGAAGAAAGGGGTCTTACTGCTAAATTATCGATTTTGGGGTTTTGGCAGATTCGGAATGCTGGAATCCTATACTTTAATATGCCATTTATTTGAGATTAATCGGATAAAATTTGGCGAAGTTACAGAGCGATGAACGAAACTACTTTTTCGCGGAAGGATTCAGGGCGCTTGCATTATACTCGCAAAACTAGAAAGCTTTCCTGGCAATTTTCTAAGCTATTTGTTATTAGAATATCAAAAACAATACACCAATATAAAAATAAGTGCTTTCTAATAGTAAGTTTGATATTTTTTTATTATTTGTTAAAAAAATAACCTGCCAAGATTTTTTATCGAAAACAAAGAAAACTTAAAAAAATACGAAATAATAGAAGTAGAAGCACAATTCTTGATGTATTTTTGCACCACGAATTTATTACTGAAATCCGATAAATTATGCTATTTATTGTTCTTAAATAAATAACTGATATAACCTATATTTGAAATGAAAGACTATAACATTGCTGTTATAATAATAATGTATTGTAAAAAAAGTTGTGCTTATTGTAATAGAAGATTGTAACAGAATGAAATTAATTGTTTTACTATGTTTTGTATTTTCTTTACTAGTTTCTTATAGCCTCCGTTTCTTGAGAAACTCTTTCTGTGGCTTTTTAATGAACACTGATTTCTTCTGCTTTCTTAGGGTTTGTTATTAATGGCCGAAGTTCCTTACCACTGTCGCTGGAGAGAAAGGCCTGTTGCTTGGATGTCTTCCGGCTCACCCTCTAGCTGTATTTTTTAATTGTTGTGTACTGAGTGGCAGAATTAGCAAATTCTTTGCAACCAATATGTTTTTGCTTCACATTGAGGTTGAAGTGATGAAATTTCGTGAGTTGTGGCAAAGGCATATAAAACTTCTGTAAAAATATAACTCAGTTGCTCCATTTTACAAAACTTTGTTCACTATTTGGATGCGAAGCATCAACAACGCATTTAATAAAATCTTTAAACTTATCAACAATTGATTTTGAATATTTTAATTTTAATTAAACAAAAAATACGACCTGAACAAAAATTTTGTGTGACCTACCAGCAAAACATTTAGGGAAATTTTCTTATGTTTTCCAGAATAGATGCTCCATGATCAGGGATGTAAAAGCGTAATATACCGCGAAATTGCCAAATTAGTTACCGTAATGGATGGTAATTTACCGATTCCTAATTAACGTAATTTACGACTTAAATTACCGATGGTAATTTACCATCAATTTAAATTACCGTTGGTAATTTACCGATAATTTGCCAACAATTTTAATTGCAGTTGGTAATTTACAGGAATTTATAAATTAATTTCAAAAACCTTCTATCAGAACTTGTGTGAATTTACCCCACCCCTCCTAAGCAGTCGACAAGCCCGCTGTTGTTTGTGCTTTGCCTGGGAGGTACTTAGGGATATAAAAGCATAATTTACCGGGCAAATACTACTAAATAAAAGACCGTAATTAACGATAATTTCCAGATTTTTAATGATTTAATTCAGCAGAGGCAATAATGCACAATTACATGAGAAGTCATCTACCTACTATCAAATTCACGATTTAAAAAATATTCCGGTGACTTTTGACGAAGACTTTTGCGAAAACCTGATTTTTGCCGTTAGAAGGAAGGGGTGTTATGAATAAATTATTGACTTTAAGGTATTGACGGTATGCTGAAATCTTACAATTTTATCCAAAATAAACAGCCGGTGCACACGTGTGCAGCCAGCACTTGCCGGGACTAACAACCGCCCGCTGTACACAGGTATATAGTTAACCAAACATAGAGTCTATGTTCACACTAAAATGATTTAAGAGCGCGGTCCAACAGCTGATCGACTGCGGCTTGGCTGTTTTTGATAAGTGGGGAAAAATCAGTCGAGAATTGGTCTTTGAGCGGGGATGTCGACGTTTTCGCTAAAGCTAGTTTGGAACAAGATAGACTACGCCGACGTGCGGTCAACATTATACGATCTAACATCTGTTTCACGCTGTTTCAATTTATTTTTGCACACGTAATCAGGCTGGGCTATTATAGTGATTTTACAGTTCTTACCAACATAACATGGTAACTCTAAAAATTACTGTGATAAATTGTTGACATAACCTGACATAACCTATGTTTAGAATTTGAGATATTTCTCATATATTTATATAACTTCAACATTTGTCTACGGTTTATGAAGTGATATCTGCAAAAACTCTCGTACTATGAATACACGCACACGTACTATGAATATGTAGAAAATTTAAACGTGTAAGGTTATGTGCCCATATACCTAAAATACTAAGGATTGTGTGTGTGAAGAAATACGTATGTTCTATCATAACACCCGTACTAATACTTTTGGTCACAGATTACTTTCTCTTGGTACGATAGATTATGCACTCCTTTCTCAGCTGATAATACACTTATACCTATGCCTATAGCTAATGAAAAACTTACAAGTATATATCGACCCATGCAACAAAGCCTATAGTAACTACATACGGATTGCACTTGAGTTACGATAGTCTTCGTTGCATGGGTTGATATATATATATTACACATACGTACATATATCAACAGCACAGGGATCTGATAACTGATAACGTATAAGAAAATAAAAAAAAACACTTAGTAAGTTAATCTTTATTTACCAATTTGTAATTCATATATTATTTATAAAAGACAATTAGATAATTTAGGCTTTATAATATTATATAGCTTTATTAATATAATATTATGTATAATGTCAACAGAAAATCACAAAAATGTTGATCCTCGCTATCATTAGTCTCGCATATGGGTCGTAATACTTGTTCGGTTCTTCCGGGGTAATTTCAATAGAATCTGCGGTTTGTCGTCTTGAACATAAATTCTGCACACACTTTGCACTTGAGAAGAAAAACATCTGGACTCATCTGGTTGACAAGGTGACAAGGTGTACCATTATACAACATTTCTCATATAATAATATAGATATCTTCCAGTAATATTACCAAGAAATTTGATGAAAAATCGGTAATCTTCAGCATACCTCGATGATTTTATTGTCAGTTCATGGAAATTATGAAAATTTGTGATCACATCTCTTGTCTAGAAATCATCTTCGATCAACATATATCTCTGTAAACGTAATTAAGTTATATTGTAATCCCCTAGTTATAATTTGGGATTTAAGCAATTGCGTTTTGTTTGATTTCTCCCACCTATAACACAAAAATTATACAATAAGAGAAGAAATAATTTTCTCAAACATACTTTAACAGTATTAATAAATTATGCCACATCTGCATTTGATCCTCTTCGTCAAAGTCGGCGTCGTAAAAAGTATAATCTTGGTTGCATTCGTTCAAAACTTGCTCTAGCACAGCCGAAAAATAACCTCCTTTATTGACGTACGCGTGAACAGTTTTGTCGATTAGTTCGTCTGTTAATATTCGAACTAATAACGTGAGATGGTGGTCAGTTTTAGCACGTTTAAATAGGTATTTTGCGGATTTTATCAACATCGCTGGATTATTGTGGCCTAAAATTACAAAATATACACCAATTTTGTAAATCTGGCGCAGAAGAAAGAAGGATTTGCGCATAATTAGAGGTTATGTCAAAACATTTACCGATATATATCAAAGTCCTTGCTGCGGTTTGCGATTTTAAAGTATCGGCATCGAGCAACATCTTGTATATATCGTTGATTTCGTTACTAAGAGATTTTAGAATGTGATTTGGAACATCCTGATTCGAATGTCGTAAAGAATAGTCGATTTCTTGCAAAACAAACTCTGGAAAATTCACAATATATTAAATGTAAATTTTTTTATAATGGTTGGTATCCTACCTAATACATCTCGGCTGTTCATTTTGATGTTTTGTTTTTTCACATCGTCGGTTGAATTTGCGTTTTCCAAGTAGACGCAGTCCAATAATAAATTGAGGATTTGGGAGGCGCCTTTCTCGCATTTTAAAATTAAGTTTACGAGTAGGTCTTGGAGAGCGTCCGGTGAGCCGAAATACTTGCACCAGTTGTCGGTGAAATTGTATAAAGTCATGATAGTGTCGATGGAAACTGTAAAAAAATTTTGGTGAGTATGAATATTTTTGCGAACAAAAGAGTATATAAACACATGGAATTTTTTTCTTGAAAAAATTATAACACAAAATTATCATGATTGCAAAAGTTTTGTTCAAAAATGATCTGCAGAATCAGACACAAAAAGAAATAAGTAAAACACAAACAAATAAAATTTAGCTTTTTCCTACTTTCATGTGTATGACACTTATATACAAATTGCTAATTGTAAAAAAGTGAAATAATTATAGAAGCTCCGCCCAAGAGAAGCGAGGTACACAGGTTGGTGCATAATAAAGTAAAATAAATAAAACTTCTTATTAAAACTGGTGACATTTTGTCGAACGCTACATCAAATTCCCTGTATTTAAAGAAGAATTGTAAACAAAACCTAATTATTTATGTTTTTAAATATTAGCAAAACATGCTAGGTTATGCTAGGTTATGTAGAGTTCAAGATGGTGGATGATGCTGATGCTTCAAAACTTTCTGAACTTCAACTATCGGTTTTACTACTGTTAAATACCCAAAAAACCTGCAGCTACTGCTCAAAGAATAGCTCAAGTGCGGTGGTATGCCCCGAGTGTGGTGATACGTGCCATGCAAGTTGTTTCGCAAGACATTTCTCCCGTAAGCATGAGGGAAGCGACATAACCTCAATTTCGACACCAGCCACCAACATTACCAGCGAGATAAGCAACCAACAGCAAATAACGCAATTAGAAAATAGCTATCTAAAACAATTAATTCAAGGATTGGAAGAGAGATATGCTCTGCTACAGCAAAACAATATGCTGTTACTACAAAACAACAAATTGCTCTCGGAAAGACAAAGCACAACTAAGAGAAGCACAAATGATGAGAAAGACATTAAAAATGGGGTGCCAAACATCTCAGCCTCCAAAAAGTTAAGTACTTCAAACCCAAACCAATCAACAACAAGTAGAACTAGCATGGAAACCGTAGCTGAGATTCAAACTTACGCAAGCACTGTCGCATTAGAAAAACATCAAAAGAAGGTAATGGATGAATTAATAATGATGAACTCTGATTCTCAGGGAGATAAATTACCACTAGGGTCATCTACAATTTCTCACCAAACTAAGAACGCTGAAGAGCCATGGACTCTAGTAAAGACTAATGCGAGGGGGCAAATGCAAGGTCGCTCAAAGATCCAACTCAGGCATAGAACAACACAAGCAGTGGTGGGTGAACTGAAGGATACTGGAAGTAAACTCAAAACAGTTCCAAAAAAATGCTTCATTTATGCGGGAAGACTGCATCCTGATACAAAAGAAGAGGATATTGCTGAACACTTAAGGGGGTCATTTCCTGAAGTCGAGTGCTCAAAGTTGGAATCAAGATATCCCCAATATTACTCAGCATTTAAAGTGAAAGCTAACCTATCAAATTTCACTGAATTAATGAACCCCAAAATATGGCCACAAGGAGTGTATGTGACTCGGTTTTTTCAGCGAGGACCGAAACCACATGCAAAGACATGATGTGTAACGCTGCCGTGAATGCATCTTCAGATACCGTACACCAAATTTCTTGTCCATACGAAAGGACCATACGAATCCTACACATAAATATACAAAGTTTAACCAATAAGACACAAGCTCTTGAACAACTGTGTGCCTACCATCTGATTGATGTTGTGTGTCTGTCTGAACACTGGCTCACTGATAAAAACCATTCTTTGTACAACCTACAACAATACAGCTGGACAAATAAATACATCCGAAAGAACGGGATCCACGGAGGTTCGGGCATTCTGTGCAAGAACTCAACGATTGCTTACCCAGTAGATGACATAGAGGCGTTATCTATCGACATCCATTGCGAGGCCTCTGCTGTCCATAGTGAAGACATGAAACTATTAATTGTCACAATATACCGCAGCTGTTTGGGCGACTTCAAAATTTTTTTAAACACTCTGGAGAATATAATCAATTATATACACTCAAACCTTCCAGTTGATCTGAATGTCGTTGTGTGTGGTGACTTCAACGTCGATCTGGCAGAACCATCCAGTAGGTCTGCATCACTACTTTGTGCGATGGCAACGCTTGGATTAAGGCAGACAATATTTGAGCCTACCAGGCGACATTCACTCATTGACAACATCTTTACCAATGCTGAAAACTACAAGGTTCTGAAAGTGACTGGTAATATTTCCGATCATGAACCACAAGTGATCGAAATTACAGTTTCTCAACGGGCCAAGGCGCTGAAACCAAGCAGGCAAAGAATGCTAACAGAGCGAAATAAACATGACTTCTACGAGTCTCTGCAGAACGAAGATTGGGTGAGCGTACTTGCTGAGAATACCCCCATTAAGATGTTTGATGCTTTCTTCGACACATTTCTGCATCACTATCACATAAATGTGCCTACACGTGTAATTCCAGAAAGGAAACATCCCCTGGTAAAAATCTCCCCTGAGTTAGCTGGCATTAAGGAGACTTTGGACCTCATCCGGGACACCATGAATAGGTATCCTGATGACGAACAACTTTCTGATATCTTTAAATCGTACAAAATGTTTTACCTCCATGCCTGTGAGGAAAACAAAAAACTCCACCACAGAGAAGACATCAGAAAGGCACCAAACAAAGTAAAAACAATTTGGACAAAAATCAACCACATTACAGGGAGACAGAGAGTTGACAACAATTATCAAAGAGCCTCTTGTGAAGATTTAAATTCTTACTTTGCCACAGCAGCTAGGTCACTACTGATTGAAGCAGATTTAGTCTCCAACCAAATGCCTGTACACATTGATGGATCATTAACCAATAAAACATTTTATTTTTTCCCAACAACTCCATCGGAGGTTGAGGAAATGGCACTGAAATTACACCCAAAGAGATCCAGAGACCATTACGACATGGACGTGGCAACTTTGAGGTATGTGACCCCAGCGATATCCGGAGTGTTGGCATACGTTTTTAATAAATGCATGGAGATGGGAGTATACCCAGACCAACTAAAAATAGCCCGTATAACGCCACTATACAAAAAGGGACCTCGAAGTGATCCATCAAGTTTCCGCCCAATATCGGTGCTTCCTGCGCTCTCCAAAATATTTGAAGCTATAATAGCATCGAGAATAGTGAATTATTTTGAGAAACATGGTTATCTCTGCAGGGAGCAGTACGGCTTCAGAGCAGGTAGAGGAACCCAACAGGCTATCTGGAATGTTGTGCTGAAGTTAACAGATATTATCGAGTCTGAAGGAGGGTGCGATGCTCTGTTTCTAGATATTTCAAAGGCCTTTGATTGTATGAATCATGATAGGTTTCTGGAGAAGATGGAGAGGTACGGCTTTCGGGGTGTCTCTCTTGACCTTCTCAGATCGTACTTTGCCAGTAGAAAACAGTACGTGGCCAATTATTCCCAAATCAGCAACATGAAGGATGTGACTGTCGGTGTGGCACAGGGAAGCATCGTCGGCCCACTATTTTTTATTATATATACTAATGATCTCCCTAGAAACATTAGTGGGGATGTGACACTCTACGCTGATGATACTACCATTCTGGTCCGTGGTAAAGGCACCGCTGCTCACGCAAATGCAGTAAAGAGCGCACATATGGAGGCTGAAACCTGGTTTGCAGACAACCAACTTGTTCTGAACATCTCGAAAACAAAAGTGCTACCTATCACAAGCAGTAGAAGAGATCAAGTTGAGACTAGCAGTGCATGTTTTCTGGGAGTGCGACTTGATACGCGACTTACATGGCTGCCACACGTAGAAGATCTGTCGAAGAAATTGGCCACAGCTGTGTTTGCCATAAAAAGGATCTCCAGAGCAATTGGCCCGGAGGTAGCAATTATGACCTACCATGCGCTCTTCCACTCAAGAATGAGCTATGGCCTGATGGCATGGGGCGTCTCCTCTCACACAAAATCAATTTTGGTTATCCAAAAGAGAGCTGTACGAGCCATCACAAACGTAGCCATCGAGGAATCTTGTAGACCTCTATTCCGACATTGGGGTATTCTTACTGTATACGCACAATATATATTCAGTCACCTGATGTACACAAAAGACCAGATGCCAGACTTGAAACGTAGAGACGGACTCCACAACCACTTTACCCGCCAGGGGAATGACATCCACCTTCCTTTCCGAAGACTAGACACCAGTGCATCAACAACTGTAGGAATCCGTCTATTCAATGAGTTGCCAGATGCATGGAAAACTCTCCCAAGGAGGCAGCTACAACGATCTCTAAAGAACCACCTACGCAACGTACCACCTTATTCCATCCAGGAATTTATTGCATCATTAAAGCAGTGACCAGTGTTATCCAATTTCACAAACCGTGTGATGATATATATTGATTTTGTTTAATTTTCTCTTGGAATTTAATGTTTTGTATTTATGACTTGTTGCGGTGCAGTTAATAAAGTATCTATCTATCTATCTATCTATGTTTACATTTCTTCTTCTGTAAAAACAGGAAATTTGGAGTGCGTTTTGATGTTATGTCAACAATTTTGATAGCAACATTTATTTTATTAAACACCACCCTATCATGTTTTAGTAATATTTCAAAACAAACAATTAGATTATGGTTACATTTCTCTTCTTGAAAATCAGGAAACTAGGTGTGGATTTTGATATAAGGTTACCAGATATGTTAGGAACTTTTATTTTATTATGCACCAACCTGCGTACCTAACTTCTCTTTGGCAGAGGTTTTATGTCTCTTTTCAAGGTCAAGATTCCGCTATTAAAAACAATTATTACACAAATAAATTGACTACTAACTTCGTTCTAACAAAATAATAATAAATAATAAATTAAATGAAAGTAAAAGTTTCATTATTTTAAGGAAACAAGTGAAAAAATTAGTAATAATCGTTCACAATAGAATTATTTGTACTGAATACAAATCTGAAAACAAATGACCATGTAAGGTTTTCAAAACATTCAAGGTCAACCTGTCAGACACTTGATTTGAGCAAATTTACAGTTTGGATTTGTATTGAGCACAAGAAATAACTTTTATTTTCCAAAATACTTTTTATTAATATTTTAGGATTTCAACAATGTTGATTTCAGAAAAAAAAATCCTCTACTAAATATTTTTTATTGAGGCAAGTTCTAGGTATGTTCTACTAAATAAAATATGTATTATACCATGTATCTGGTGTTTTGGATAAGTTCAAATGATTCTGCTGTAAAATTTACCTACATTTAATGATGAAAAACTATAATTAACAACATTAGTTGTGTCAAACTATAAAAGAGCAATTGTTGCCATAAAAACGATAGTTATAAATTTCTAGCAATTCTTCGTATCTAACAATTAATAACGTTGATTGACATACCCCCATATGACTGTAAGTAGTATTTTTATGACATTAGTTTAGCAATTTTAATGTAATTGTTTTTAGATTAGAACTGAAGGATGATACTAGATGTATGAAAAGGGTTCCCATTGTAAATTGTATAAAATAGAGCAGTTTTCTTTTAAAAGATGCCTGGTTTTTTAATCTACTATAAAACGTTGATAGAATCTGTAAAGAAGGACCAATTACAACTATAATAATTATTTGAAAACTAATGATTTCAATGGTATAGCTGTTGTTCAGTTGAAAAATTATCAAAAATAATTAAAATTGAACTAAAAGTACAACAATAAGTATCTTCTACAACAAAAAATAACAAAAAAATTTCTATAATAACTACATATGTCAAATAAATAATAATAAGAAAACTATTCTTTAGGACAATATTTAAAAATAAACCTTTATGTTTTGTTAATCCCAAACAATTCTAATTTAAAATTTCCCACATAATACTCACTAGTATCGCGTAAATTACTGCAAACAGTCGACAGTAGCGTAGAAGACAAATTTGACAAATGCAGTAAAAATGGAACGGTGGCCTTCTTCTGTTGTTTCACGGCGTCATTATCCTGATTATTCACGAGCAAACTCCACTAAAACACATTCTAACATTAACTCACCCCACAAAACATTACAAACATACGTACATTAAACAAATCTAACAACGCTGTACGAATATCATCACAATGGCTTCCAGCAAGATGCCCCAAAATACCTACAACAGACTTCAACTTCGGCGAGTTACATCCTTGCTCGTAAGATTTGTTCTGACAGAAATCCTTCAGTCCAACTGATAGAACTCTTGTGATTACCGTATTCGGAAAACAACTACCGACATGGGCTACGACCCAATCAAAGTTTGGCGAATGTTCCACGGAAGTATCTATAACAAATAATACCCTCAATAAACTAAAAATTAATTTAAAAAAATTGTTTAAACATACCTAGAAGAGCACTAATACATGCTTCCGTATCAGCATGCATTAAACATTGTAAACATTGTGTCGTAATATCTATTAACGTTCTTGTTGCCCTACAGTTCATCCACAATTGCAGAGTTTCATTTAGTCCCGTAGAAATATGAGCTCTGCCAGCGTATTTCGATGATATTTTTCCAAGTAACTCCAGCGACCAGGTACTTATTATCGGGGCCCACGCCTCGGCGTAACCCGAGACAAAGTTGCAGAGCACCGAGTGTATTTCTGATATCGTCGCTTCATCCAATTCTGATAATTGTGGCATCGTACCAGTCGCAATTTCCGTCTAAAAAAATATTGGGTATATAAATACTCTATAAAGTTACGATTATTATTTATTTACCTCAATAGCGGAGACATAATTCTGCGCAACCTTATCAAACACAATACAAAAATGCTGCAGAACTGCGTCTCTAGCAGCCGGTAGAGACTTCAACAATAGCAGCGCTGTTTTAACTAACTCTAAAGGATTGCATTTGGTATTTTTTGTCGCGCCTTGTATAAATTGTTTCAATTCATTCATCAAATCTTGTTGCGATGTTGTCCTAAATATAGTCTGTTGTGACACCATCTTCATAAATCATGTAACCATCTAATTCATCAACAAATAATAAATCTGAAACACCGAATATCCACATCACATAAATAAATGTTTTGAGGTTAGCGCTGTTTTCATGTTTCAAGGTTTGATAGATGAGAGCTAACTTCAGAGCGTAGAAGCGGTCAGTATAAAAAGGTAAGTTCACGCAACACAAAAACTGGTTAAGCCTGTAGTCAATGTATAAAAAACAGCTTCGTTAGGGACACGGAGTATATGAATTTGTAGATGGCGCTAGCAGTATTGAAATGAAGTAAAATTGAGTAAAATACATTTAGGCCAATATCGATTGAAAGCTGTGAAACCCGGACCCTGGTGCATGCGGAGTTCAGTCAAGTTCAGTGTCTTATTTGATTTCGGTCGTAATAGGGCACATATTTCGTTTGACGGTTTATTGTTGTTTAGTGGTTGTTTATATCGCAGTATATACCACGGTATATACTATCAGTTTAATTCGAAATAGGTAAGGTTATGTTGCTTTTCATAATGTTATTGTTATATTTTCGTAAACTTATTCGTAATTAATAGTTTCAAGCTTGGTCAACGTGGCAAAGTGAACTTTCCAAAGGAAAAAGGAGTCAACGAATAAGTATTTCCATGAGAAATCTTGGGTATCTTTGGCAGAGAAGGAGGATGAACAGGTATTATTTCGTTCTCTGACAACAGTAATTATATATTTTTTTGTTGGTAATCAAATGCAAAGTGCTACTATGAAGTAAATGTGTGCTGGAAAAGGGACCAGTTTTCCGAAATTGAGTTATAAGTGTTTTTGGATAGAATAAGTTATGGAATACGTGCTCCAACGTTTTAAACCTATTACTATAAATGGAAATTGAAAAATAATAATAATTAAGTTGCTGATGCAAAAAGTAAACTTTTGGGCTATGACGCTTCAAACTTTTACAAAGTTTAATATTTGCATATAATATTTGCAAGTTACGCCGACTCCAACATTTTTGTAACAATTTCGATATCAGTTTTTAAGGTTTTTAGTAGAAAATATTGTTTCATTATTCCGTCTAGGTTTTATAGATTAATTAATCTATAGCGCATGGGGGCTACAAAATAGTCTAACATAGGTAACGATTCGACAAATTTTTGAAAATTTTTGCAAATTTTGGAAAAGTTTTCAATGTTTTTTTATTGATTCATGCATTGTCATCGGAATTCTGCCCACATGCAAAATTTCAGCTCGATCGGATAAATTTTCTAAATTTTTGCAAATATGAAAAAGGTTCCAGTTTTTTATTGATTGTCTCCAGAAATCTGTCCATATGCAAAATTTCAACTCGAGTGCACAGTAAACTAATGCACAAGAGCATAGCATCATATCGACAAGTGGTCCCAAACAAAAACCCAACCGCAGCTGGGATTCAGACAAACACATCTGATAAAAAACACAATAAAGAGACTAATTAGCGAATAAAACAAATAATTTTATTTTGAACAAGTTTAACTTTATTTGCGATTATCTGCGTAACTAGAAACGGACAACTGGTCCCTTTTCTCATCCACGCACACAAATTCTCTTCATTTTTTACATTTTACATAAAAACCCATGTATTTTATTTAAAAGTTAAATTTTGGGCATATGACTACAAATCTGTATATTTTGTTCCCTTAGCACTACAGAAAATTTTCCCGTTATAGCAGCAGAGGCTATGGACGCCTACCGTTAGGTTTACAATGGCAATTAAAGAGCTGGAAAAAGTTTACGGCGTAGAACCAGGAATTTATTTTAAACATCATACAGAATCACGGAATATTATGAACGACAAAGATGGAAGCCAATAAGTATTGCAGTGACAAAAAAGACGCGAATGGACGCAACCGAAGGAACAGACAGGAATGTAGATTATGGTATACATGCTGAGCAAGTACCTCTTTCGGCAGAAGAACAGCATTCAGAATCAGAATTTTTTTAAATTCGTTACAGGTTATTTTTTAGTCTGTATGGACACTAGGTGCCTCTACGTCACCAATGTACAGCTGTCGAACTTAGTTGGGACTCGAGAGTCCTTTTACCAGTGATTATCAAAATTGTTGCTATTTACCGATGGGATATATCTGTTTGTGCTTCTATTCGGTTGGACTCTGGTCGCATTTTACTAATGTCAACTTACGATAGTGACATTACATGGGAGCTTAGGAACATGTAACTTGACGTTCGAATCCAACTTTTCTTTCCTTATATCAAACAATACGAATTATGATAATCGTGACTATATGAATCTGTATCTCTTTCCTTGCCATTCATATATTCCATTGTCTACATATTTCTAATTTGGTTATGTCATGTATTAGTTTAGTTTAGCTAAATTTCTGTTTTTATTTATCTCAGTCTAGCCTTACGAGATTGTACATATGGCAAGGAGAGTGACCTCATAAAATATGCATAATTTGCAATAACGAAAATGTTATCATCATTTGTGTTCTATTGCTAATAGCTGCTCATATTCTATGACGATTTGTATTAATGGAAAACCATGTTTCCTATTGTTCTTATATTTTTGTTGTAGTAGTAAAATAAGTTACGCTTAGGAGGAAACAAGGTCTATCAACTGTACACTAAATAATTTTTGAAGATTGTTGTTATTGCAATATTATATTATTAAAGGTATCCCAATTTGAGAGAGAGAGCTAAGTGAGATAAATACTAGGAAAATTTTTTTATGACCCATTGGCACTTTGAGGTTTATATGACAGGTCAGACAGTATTTCTAATGCCTGGGCCACACTAACGTCTATGGTCTTACGCCCGGTTCCCACTTGTCGGATGTCAGTTCCGAAAAATATCGAGTGCTCTAGTGGCTTAAGATTTTGTATGGAGCTGCTCACATCTATTTGTCGGAGCCGAAAAAAAATTGTGTCGGATAGATGTGAACAGCTCCATACAAAATATTAAGCCCCTAGAGCACCCGTTTTTTTTTTCAGATTAGACATGCGACAAGTGGGAACCGGGCGTTAACACCATTATGCGTTAACTAATGCATAATCAATGCTGCCCTGATTAAATGATTGCGTTAAGCCGTGGTCACACTTGATTTTAATGCATTAATTTTAACAATACTCGTTAGGCATTGGACGTTAGTGTAGCCTGACGTTTTTGACTCAGATTTTATTTGTGAATATTTTTTTGCCTTTTGTGCCTACGATGGCAACAAAAACAAAACTCAAGGGATCTATAAAGAATAAATCGTATAAAGGACGAGTCGTGTATTATATTAACAATCTTTGTTTTGTTATTGAAAATATTCCGATGAGTCTCGCACGCTTTGCCATGGTTTTATCTGCGCAAACCGAATAATGCAAACCATTCTAGGAAATTAACATAACAGGATCTTGTTATGGTTTACAATATTTTGTATTTTATTTCATGTTATTAATATGTGAATATCTGTTATTAATATACTGAAACATGTAATATCATTTTTGTGTTGCCAATAAATAATGTATAAGACTAACAAGGCTGTTTTCATTTGTAATTTACTTCACAAAGGTAAGTAAAAAATCATTTTCTTTTAATCAATTGGCAAATAACATTCAAATTGATTCTACTAAGTTACTTCTTTTGAAATTATACCATACAATACCACTAAATATTTATGGTATATGTCCAAATATAGACCAAATAATTTCTTTATTTATTAAAAATAATTGTAATAGATTTCTTCCGCAATATCTACAAAAATTATCTAAAAAAAACAATTAAAAAATTAGCTCCCCGGAGTAAGTTAGTCGGTTTCATAGGAAACAATAGGTACATGTATGTTTGTATGCATACGTAACTGTTTTGTATTTCAATACCTAGTTATAGTAGGAAAACATCATCAATAACATTGTCGATTTCAAAACTATCCAGGAAATTAGCCAATAATTATTCAAATTTAATTTTGTTTTTAAATAAGGATGAGGTAGTCGTTCAGAAGTCCGTATTGACTCCGCCAATGACTATCGGTAAAAATTACATTATTTCAAACTATAATTTAATAGGGTGTCCAGAATACCAAGTAATTTTTTTCAATTTAAGTGGCGCCATCTATAACAATAAGCCTGAACCCTTCAATAAACGAGGCATATTTGAAAATGTACCAAACCATGTAAATCTTTCCGCGTTCACTTGATCGAGCTATTTTTCTAAATACGTTACTTTTGATCCATAATTGTTTTATATTTAAATACCTTGTTACAATGCTGAACCTAGATTTCCTATTTCGTTAATAATTGTAGTTTAATAACAAATTATACAGGTGTACAGCGTGTAGCATTAAAATGTGCTTTTTTATTCGTTTTTAAATATTGATGAAATAGCAAATCCCGGTCGCGCATTCACTATCTGGACGATTTTATGTGCAATCATGCGATATTCTATAATAAAATATCCTAAACAGCGCGATCAAAATTTTGCTCGATTTCAGCCGCTTCTACGCTCTGAAGTTAGCTCTCATCTATCAAACCTTGAAACATGAAAACAGCGCTAACCTCAAAACATTTATTTATGTGATGTGGATATTCGGTGTTTCAGATTTATTATTTGTTGATGAATTAGATGGTTACATGATTTATGAAGATGGTGTCACAACAGACTATATTTAGGACAACATCGCAACAAGATTTGATGAATGAATTGAAACAATTTATACAAGGCGCGACAAAAAATACCAAATGCAATCCTTTAGAGTTAGTTAAAACAGCGCTGCTATTGTTGAAGTCTCTACCGGCTGCTAGAGACGCAGTTCTGCAGCATTTTTGTATTGTATTTGATAAGGCTGCGCAGAATTATGTCTCCGCTATTGAGGTAAATAAATAATAATCGTACCTTTATAGAGTATTTATATACCCAATATTTTTTTAGACGGAAATTGCAACTGGTACGATGCCACAATTATCAGAATTGGATGAAGCGACAATATCAGAAATACACTCAGTGCTCTGCAACTTTGTCTCCGGTTACGCCGAGGCGTGGGCCCCGATAATAAGTACCTGGTCGCTGGAGTTACTTGGAAAAATATCATCGAAATACGCTGGCAGAGCTCATATTTCTACGGGACTAAATGAAACTCTGCAATTGTGGATGAACTGTAGGGCAACAAGAACGTTAATAGATATTACGACGCAATGTTTACAATGTTTAATGCATGCTGATACGGAAGCATGTATTAGTGCTCTTCTAGGTATGTTTACACAATTTTTAAATTTTTTTTTGTTTATTCAAGGTATTATTTGTTGTAGATACTTCCGTGGAACATTCGCCAAACTTTGATTGGGTCGTAGCCCATGTCGGTAGTTGTTTTCCGAATACAGTAATCACAAGAGTTCTATCTGTTGGACTGAAGGATTTTTGTCAGAACAAATCTTACGAGCAAGGATGTAACTCGCCAAAGTTGAAGTCTGTTGTTGGTATTTTGGGACATCTTGCTGGAAGCCATTGTGATGATATTCGTACAGCGTTGTTAGATTTGTTTAATGTACGTATGTTTGGAATCTTTTGTGAGGTGAGTTAATGTTAGAAAATGTTTTAGTGGAGTTTGGTTGTGAATAATCAGGATAACGACGCGGTGAAACAACAGAAGAAGGCCACTGTTCCATTTTTACTGCATTTGTCAAATTTGTCTTCTACGCTGCTGTCGACTGTTTGCAGTAATTTACGCGATACTAGTGAGTATTATGTGGGAAATTTAAAATTAGAATTGTTTGGGATTAACAAAACATAAAGTTGTTATTTTTAAATATTGTCCTTAAGAATAGTTTTCTTATTATTATTTAATTATCATATGTGGTTATTATAGAAATAATTTTCATGTTATTTTTTTGTTGGCGAAAATACTTAATGTTGTACGTTTAGTTACATTTTCATTATTTTTGATAATTACTTCAACTAAATAACAGCTATACCATTAAAATCATTAGTTTTCAAATAATTATTGTAGTTGTAGATGTAATTTAAAAAAAAACTGCTTTATTTTATACTATTTCCAATGACGGGAACCCTTTTCATACATCCAGTATCATCCTTCAGTTCTAATCTAAAAGCAATCAACAAGTTACATTAAAATTACTAAATTAATGTCATAAAAATACTACTTACAGTCATATGGGGGTATGTCAATCAACGTTAAACGTTTTTATGGCAACAATTGCTCTTTTACTGTTTGACACAACTAATGACATTTTCAGCAATCTATTAATTCATCAGATTTTTCATTACATTGTCATGTTAATTTTAGTTTTTCATCATTAAATGTAGGTAAATTTTACAGTAGAATCATTGGAACTTATCCAAAACACCAGATACATGGTATAATACATATTTTATTTAGTAGAGCATACCTACAACCTGTCTCAATAAAAAATAATCAGTAGAGGATTTTTGTTTCTCAAATCAACATTGTTCAAATCCTAAAATATTAATACCAAGTATATTAGAAAATAAAAGTTATCAGGCATTTTTGATATATTTTCTTGTGCTCAATACAAACCGAAACTCAAAAATTGTTAAAATCAAGTGTCTGACCGGTTGACCTTGAATGTTTTGAAAACCTTACATGGTCATTTGTTTCCAGATTTGTATTCAGCACATATAATTCTATTGTGAACCATTATTACTAATTTTTTCACTTGTTTCCTTAAAATAATGTACTTTTGCTTTTATTTAATTTATTATTTATTATTATTATATGTTAGAATGAAGTTAGTAATCAATTTATTTGTGTAATGTGTGTTTTACTTATTTTGTTTTCTGATTCTTCAAATCATTTTTGAACAAAACTTTTGAAATCATGATAATTTTGTTTTATAATTTTTTAAGACAAAAATGCCATGTTTTTATATACTCTTTTGTTTGCAAAAATATTCATACTCAACAAAATTTATTTACAGTTTCTATCGACACTATCATGACTTTATACAACTTCACCGACAACTGGTGCAAATATTTCGGCTCACCGGACGCTCTCCAAGACCTACTCGTCAACTTAATTTTAAAATGCGAGAAAGGCGCCTCCCAAATCCTCAATTTATTATTGGACTGCGTATACTTGGAAAATGCAAATTCGACTGACGACGTGAAGAAACAAAACATCAAAATGAACAGCCGAGATGTATTAGGTAGGATACCAACCATTATAAAAAAAATAAATTGAATTTATTGTGAATTTTCCAGAGTTTGTTTTGCAAGAAATCGACTATTCTTTACGACATTCGAATCAAGATGTTCCAAATCACATTCTAAAATCTCTTAGTAATGAAATCAACGATATATACAAGATGTTGCTCGATGCCGATACTTTAAAATCACAAACCGCAGCAAGGACTTTGATATATATCGGTAAGTGTTTAGACATAACCTCTAATTATGCGCAAATACTTATTTCTTCTGCGCCAGATTTACAAAATTGGTGTATATTTTGTAATTTTAGGCCACAATAATCCAGCGATGTTGATAAAATCCGCAAAATACCTATTTAAACGTGCTAAAACTGACCACCATCTCACGTTATTAGTTCGAATATTAACAGACGAACTAATCGACAAAACTGTTCACGCATACGTGAATAAAGGAGGTTATTTTTCGGCTGTGCTAGAGCAAGTTTTGAACGAGTGCAACCAAGATTTTACCTTTTACGATGCCGACTTTGACGAAGAGGATCAAATGCAGATGTGGCATAATTTATTAATACTGTTAAAGTACGTTTGAGAAAATTATTTCTTTTCTTGTTATATAATTTTTGCGTTATAGGTGGGAGAAATCAAACAAAACGCAATTGCTTAAATCCCAAATTATAACTAGGGGACTACAATATAACTTAATTACGTTTACGGAGATATTTTATAAGAAGAGACTAACGACTGATGCACTTCACATAGTAGCGGAAACGTTAGAGATCTTGAACGTTCCCTCGTATATCGCCAATGGTTTGTCGTTTAGTCCTCCTATGCAGGTTATCCTGAATTTTACCAATGGAATTGTGAACTACTTTTTTGTGTGTTGCAAAGATTCAGGTAATTATTATTTTTCTAGAAATTGGTTACACAAGTTTGTTTTTATAATTGGAAATTTATCGTTATTTTTTTTTCTAGATGATATTGTTCGATTGAAAGGTTTTGAGAGGACTGTGGAAATTTTAAAAAAGCTCTGCATGCACTCGAATATAGCGCGGATATTGGCATTGCGTGAATTGTTGGAACGAGCATTGTTTTCTAATTGCAAGGCGTTATTTGGGGCTCATGATTTGAACCCGCAGTCAAACGAGCAGGGAAAACTCTTGCTGAAACAAAATAAGAAATTGGTGAGTGCAGCTTTATTTTATTGTTAGGTTTTCCTTCTGCTGTATTATTGGTAAATCAGCTATGCCTTAAGCAAAATTACTGGAATTCCAAACCTTGTTTCACTTTTCTGTAAATTTGTTTGATGTTAAGCGATTTTCAACTTAGACCTATCGTATTATAGCACATGTGTATATTATTAAAAATCGAAAATTACAATCAGTTGTATTAAATCTTTTGCATTATGTTTCTAAAACTAGCTACAAAAAACTTTTATTTGATGATACAAAATTTTAAAACGATATATATTGAGTCTCAAAATTAATTTATTAAGGGTAGAAATAACCAACATCTAGGTACAATTTCTTGAAGAACAAATTAATTATAGCAAATGCCTTTAAATGTTTATCTTATAAGAAGATAAGATCAATAAGTGTTCCAAGTCCTCAAAAATCTGTTAATTCTCTGGAAAATACTATTATATTTAGGGTGCGATTTAAGCGTGCATTATTTAAATAGATATGTGCATTAAAATAAATAGTTTGAGCATTAAAATATTAAATATTGTGCAGTAAATAAATGTACATATGTTACATAAAAAATTACATATTGTGCCCTAGTATGCATAACTTGAGCATTAAAATAATACATATTGAGGATCAATAAATATGAATATGTTACATGAAAATTATTATAACGAGCAATATTTTATTCATATTGTGCCCTAAAATGAAAAACTTGTGCATTAAAATAATAAATATTAAGCACCAGATCTACTGCGCATCAAAATTAACGCTGATCTGATTTTGATGATTTGTGTGTTAATGATAGCGCACTTGATTAAACTTTCAATAATATACGTCGTTTTTTTAATGGCAACCCCATATTTTGTGTACTGGTATTAATAGATCTGTTACTTGTTTGAAATATATTTTCGAGAAACAAAACTTATTTGTTTATGGAATGCGCATAGGCGTTTTTAATTGATTTATTTGCACTGAATACGAATCTGAGCTTGAAAGTTGCATATCACGACAGATTATTGCGCTTTTTTTATATTTTTTCTTTTTTTTGTACGGCACATTATAATTTTCACATGGAACAATTTAGGTTATTGAATGTGCTTATATTATTTTCAAATGCTAAGTTATTAAAACCATTGGAAATATACTTTTTTCAATAAACAAGTATATAAATGCACAATTATTTAGTCTGATGTACATTTATATAAATTCAATGCACATTTATTTTTTTAATGCACAAGTAATTTTTTGCATTGCTCAAATATGTTTTGTATTGGACAAATACAACTTTGGTATTGGTCAAATATTTTACCAAATGCTTACAATAAATGCACGTTTTATTTTATTTATTGCGCATATAATTTGTAACTTATATTTATTAGTTTTCCTTAATAGGGTGGTGTTTGTAGTAATTCGAGTTGTTACTTAATGAGTTTTACCTTTAACCTACCAAAAGATGAGGTCAAATTACACCAAATAAAAAAAATTAGGTTTAATTTTGCTTATAACGGGTGCAATTATATAAAAATGCGACAAATTGTTTGAAATTTTTTATACTTTATCTTTGAGAGTACAACTTCCGATTAAGAATGGAATATTATTTCATTTAAATGCCCGCATCGGTACATTTTCAATCATTTGAGCGTTTATTTTTATTTCACCAAGGACGTTTAAGGAGTTTAATTCAATTTAATTCAAGACTTTTTATGGAAACAAAACTAAATTTATCTATACATATATTAAATAATTTATTGCACTGCCCAGTAAAAACAAGAAATCTAAAATTAACAGTACAGGCAACAAAGTATTAACACATATTACCTCGGAGTTCCAATTTTGTGTTGTAATGTCTTGCATCATCATAATCTCCGTAAGCTATTATTTAAAGTGACAATTTGCAACAAGTTATTGCTATTGCAAAATTTTCCACGTGCTAAACTTGGACGCTGAGGTATTCACTTTAGATTTTCTTCATGGACATGTGCCAAAATGTATCTCTGCAAGAACAGATGCTAAATTTCATGAAGGACACATCCATCATTGTGGATTATTTAAAGACGCTTTGTCGTAGGAATGCTGTTGCACTTCTATGTAATTTATGTCACACAATGTAATACGAACTCAAAACAAAAGGAATTAATTCCAAGCTTATTGAATTTTTTTTTTGTTTAGATCACCTCAAAGTTTAACTTGATTTTGATTCTGATTTTTTTTTTTTCAGAGCAAAACGATCCCACTCACAAAACACTCATCGGTTTACAACGGCGGAATAATCGGCTCCGGAAAACGCAAATCCCTCTGTTTCGCGTCCTTAGCCAGAGACGACATATCCTCAAACACAGAACAATTAATCCGCGTTATAAAATCGTGCTGCTCGGTGCCGATGGACACTGTAAAACAGAGCGACGTTCTGCAACAAAGCATAGTCCACTTATCTCTTTTACTCGTACACTACGTCAGCCCTGATGTTATGTACAACGGCCTACCGTGGCCGGAAGAGGAATTCTCCAAAGTAACGATAGAAAGGGATCTCTATATCAGACGATTATTTGCTAGCACTCCGTTACTATGGGATCTGTTGTCGATGATTGCTGTTTATAGGCCTGCGTTATGTTATTGTTCGGTCTTAATCAGGGCGTTGACGGCTACGTTGATCCACCAGTGGAGTAGTATGGGCGATCAGAGCAAATCGACCCACACGAATAACTATAAGACGCTGATGAGCACGACGGTTAAGGTTATTGAGGTTATGTCGCTCGGGCAGCTGCTCCCGCCGCCGTTGTCCGGGATTGGAGATGTGATAACGTTTTTTAATTCTGTAGAGGTAAGAAGTAATATACGATAGTTGGTTAGTATTAAGTGTGAAAAAGTAGATTTCAAATGCCATGTCAACTTGCCATGTTTAACCCCATACGAAAGTACCTGCCGTCAAGTATAATGTTTATTCTCTTATTTTAGAGATTACTACCTACTATCAGAAAGCTCTAGCGGTGTCCACCGAGTTGCTTTGTAAAATGTCACGTCATAACATAACCTATATTATTTCTATCTAATATTTTGGAATATAATAAACATGCATTCAAAATTTAAACTTGAACAGTAAGGCGGACATAACTTAAACATGAAAACTTGACAAGTTGACAGGTAGACATAACCTCAAAGTTCTATTGGAAAATGGTGATTGTTAATAGTTCAACTGACTTTTGAGTAGCAATTAGGTTCGGATAGCTAAAAATTGAAGACGTAAACGCAAAAAATGGCCGAAGGAACTATTGTATTCAAAAGTTTTGTTTTTCAGATTGTAGCAATTTTACGTGATTGCGTTTGGACGTACATGAGGGATCATATCCCGTCACCAACGTTATTTGTGACGGACAAAAATGGTATATTCTGGAGGGACCCAGCGATATCAAGGCCGTCTGAGCTTTACACCAATACTCTACGAGTAATAATGCAACGGAATATAGCAACAGTTGGCCATCTCTACGCTCAGATGTTTATTAATATACCGAAAGACGACTAATACTTAATTTATCAAATAAAAAATATAAATACTAATAAATATTTTATTATCTCAAAAAAATAGATTGCGTTATTCGTAACAATTTATTAAACAAAGTAATAACGAGCTAAAAATAGGTCAAATATAAAGAAACAAAGTAACTATAATAGGACACTATATAAAAATATGTACAATTATATCACTTTCAACAAATTATAACATCAAGAGTTAGACATACAATTTTTTGCTATGCAAATCTAGGGCTATTTGTTTGAATTCTTTGTCTGTGAGCAGATGCCATGGATAACCTAAAATTTTCGATACTTCCTTTTCTGTATCTCTAGAGGTTTTCGTGTTCATTTTCAGCCAGTCGTAAAACTCATTGCTCCAATCCGGACTGCGTGGCCAATCGCATTTCTTTACCACTGCGTTACCACGAACGTGTAAGTATCGTAACTTTTTTGCCGTATGCGCTAATAGTAAGACAGTTGCTGTTGATATCCTTTCTGTTATTACCTTAAAAATCATTTCAATAAATGTAAATGTGAGCATTAAAAAGATACAGTGTTTTTTACAGTTCTAACTATATATAGATTTACTTAAAAAGATAATCTAAGACAATACTTACGAGGACTTTCAAGTTTGGACATTGTCTGCATAATAACAATATTGTGCAGTCGATCCTGTCGTAAAATGATTTTGGTCTGTAGCCGCGTGGTAAACGTGTGTGTCCGTACACCAAGAGGTCGTTTCTATAGAGATCTATAATTGACATCACAGATTCATTTTCCACCTAGAAAAATGAAATTATTGTTAATTATCAATAGTAACTATCCAAAGCTGTAAATAAACTAATATAAAATCTTAGGGGAATAATGAGAATCATAATTATCGAAAAACTTAGACTGATTTTGATATTGTGACTTAGTATATTCCATTTTTTTAAAGTTCTTTAAAACATCAATACCGGAGTCTTGACCTTGAAAAGTCACATAATACATCTGCCGAAGAGAAGTTAGATACGCAGGTAGATGCATAATAAAATAAATGTTCCTAACAAAACTGGCGACATTGCGTCAAAATCCACACCAAATTCCCTGTTTTTAAGGAAATTTAAACAAAACATGTTTGACATACTACAAAATATAAGCTAGTACCTATTAGGTTATGTTTGCATTTCCTCAGATTTACAGTAGCACCTCTTTTTTAGAAATTTGAAATTCTACCGTTTTAAGACCGCTACCGTTTTAATGATAATATTAAAATAATTTTGTGAAGTGTGATCTTTTGTTGCCCACCCCCCCTTTTCAAAACAAATTTTTTTCTCGATAGATCGTTTGTAATTGTTTGCACCCTTTTTAGTTTCGTTTGCACCCTGATCGTTTTCATGATGAAATTAAAACAATTTTGTGAAGTGTGCACTCAATAATTGATTTTTTTTTCAATATATCGTTTGACATTTGTTACAATTGTTTGCACCCTTTTTAGTTTCGTTTGCACTCCTACCTTTTTCGTGATCAAATTAAAACAATTTTGTAAAACAGTGAACTTCTCAAAATTAATTTTATTTTTCAACAGATCGTTGTGAAATTCGTTTACATTTGTTGCCACCTTCTTTAGTTTCGTTTGGACCCCTACCGTTTTCATGATAAAATTAAAATAATTTTGTGAAGTGTGAACGTTTGCCCCCTCCCCTTTCAAAAGTACATTTTTTCTCGACAGATCGTTTGTAATTGTTTGCACCCTTTTCAGTTTCGTTTGCACCCCTACCGTTTTCGTGATAAAATTAAAACAATTTTGTGAAACAGTGAACTTTTCAAAATAATATTTTTTCAGCAGATCGTTTGAAATTCGTTTGCATTTGTTTGCATCTTTTTTAGTTTCGTTTGCATCCCTACCGTTGTCATGATACAAAATAAATCAATTTTGCAAAGTGTGAACTTTTGGCCCCCCTACTTTTTCTAAAGTACATTTCTTTCTTGACAGATCGTTTGTAATTGTTTGCACCGTTTTTAGTTTCGTTTGCACCCCTATCGTTTTCGTGATGAAATTAAAGCAATTTTGTGAAGTGTGCACTTCAATAATTTATTTTTTCAACATATCGTTTGCCGTTTGTTACAATTGTTTGCACCCTTTTTAGTTTCGTTTGCACCCCTACCGTTTTCGTGATAAAATTAAAACAATTTTGTGAAACAGTGAACTTACCAAAATTATTTTTTTTTTCAACAGATCGTTTGAAATTCGTTTACATTTGTTTGCATCTTTTTTAGTTTTTGCACCCCTACCGTTTTCATAATAAAATTAAATCAATTTTGTGAAGTGTGAACGTTTGCCCCCCCCCCCCCTTTCAAAAGTACATTTTTTCTCGACACATCGTTTGTAATTGTTTGCACCCTTTTTAGTTTCGTTTGCACCCCTATCGTTTTCGTGATGAAATTAACGCAATTTTGTGAAGTGTGGGCTTCAATAATTTATTTTTTTGTCAACATATCGTTTGCCATTTGTTACATTTGTTTGCACTTTTTACTTTATCATACGCAGTATGCTAAAGTATTGTAATCATGCCGAAAAAAAAAATTGAGATTTTAGCGGAAATAGGTCTTTTTGGGTCCCCTGAACATTTTTGACCAAGGTACAAAAAAATGTCTGTGTGTGTGTGTGTGTGTGTGTCTGTGCGTATGTATGTCTGTGTGTAAACGATTTTTGTGGCGACGATTCCGGAGAAACTACTAAAGGTATCGGAACAAAAGTTCATATTTAGAAGTTTTGTTACCAAACTTAGAGCTGAAAAGCTTTTGGTTGAAAGGGGCCCAAAGGAACTGGTAGTTTATTCTAAGCCTTTTTGAAAGATTTTGCAAATGAGCCGCCATTTCTGTAATTTCGACAAAATAGTTAAATAATAAATTAAAGTAGAGAAAATTTTCAATAATTTATGCCTATGATATTTTTTGGTAAAATTAATAGTTTAGCTTTAAGAGCAAATTCTATGTGATCGAGATCGGTCGCATCTGCATTGATATGAAACTTCAAAGTAGCCTGGATTTGACAAATATTTTTTTGTGCTGTCACCACAGAAATGTCTATGGCTGTCACACTCGAAAACAGCTGATTTCATCAGAGGTTGGAGAACCGCTATGGAACGTTGCCGCTCTACTGCGGCAAAGTAGAAAATACAAAATTCAAATAAAATAAGATCGCCAATTTGATTGTTTGTTGATAAGAAGAACCCGTTGTTACCTAATTGTAAAAACGATAATTGAGAAAATTGTAAATAAAGTATAGCGATGAGTATAGTTACGTTTTAGTATGTTGGTACGGATGTGACATCTACAGTGTCATGAACGAATATAAATCTGTCAGAATTTGATTTAGCTTTTTAAACTTGACGTTTCGTAGAAGTGGTATCAACCTAACATTTCCTATCCAGTAATATAACCATTTTTAATTTTTTGTAAGTACGCATTTCTCAAAAAGCAACACAAAAAACGTTGATGTCACTCCTGCCGAAAACTACATAGCGCGACTCGCTCACATGCGACGGCGACGCTTCGCCTTCGGTGACGCGCCGCATCACCGCTCGTTGTGCTATTCCGTACTTTCGGCATTTGTGAGATAAACAACTATTATTCTGATAACAGTAGGTAGTGTCAAATGCTGATGCATTGACAATACCTACGATTTATCTCAATAAGATAGATTCTCATGCAGCGAAACTATTAATTTTATATATTGTATGATAAAGTCATGTGCCTGGCCACATCAGATTTTTTTAGTTTCGTTTGCACCTCGGCCGTTTTCATGATAAAATTAAAACAATTTTGTAATGTGTGAATTTGCTCCCACACATTTTTCCAAAATTAATGTTTTTCTACAATTGTTTGCAATTCGTTTACACTTGCTTTTTTCAACATATCTCTGAAACCATAACGAATTCAAGTGTTTCCTCAACGAATGATTAGAGAGGACAGAAAACTGCACAATTTGTCCATTTAGTCAACTTTTTAAAAAATAATAACAAAATAATATAATAATAATTCTAATAATACAATCAAACGTCACATCAGATACATTGGATAATTTCTCTTCATTATGACTCTTTGCAGAAAGAAAACATAATATAAATTTACCTACAACCATAATGTGCAATATGGGAACCAAAACCCAAAAGTGCACCCATAAAAAAACAAGTGAAACGATACTTACTCCTATAGAGGGAGAATGGTAAATGATACTTTTGACTGGTGCTCCAACTTGCCAGAAGAGGGCTTTGTGTTTCTTGCTCTCCAGTTCCAAGTGAACCTTTAAATTTTTGTTGTTCAGACGGCACTGCTTCCAAGCTTTCGGCATATTCGTTTCAATATAAACGTCATCGGGACTGTACCTATTCTGTACCACGTGCAAATGTTTCAAATTCGTATATCCTATCAGCTCGACCAAGTCTTTGCCAAGATTCTGCGGGCTGATTTTGAGCGTCTGAAATAAGCATAGAAGATTTGGCATAAGTGCAGTGTGTCTTCAAATAAAGTCTAATAATGATTTACGTTGTAAGCATTGCATAGAAAAATGATGATACCTTTTTGACTTGGTCTCTTTCTATAAGACACTGGTTGGCACCATACCTACCTCTAAATTCAAAAATACACCAACGTGTAAAATTGTATATTGTATTCTGGTGGTATTGACCAAAATTAAATTGCGTAACGTCAGGCAGCATATTTCGCAAACTTCGTCCAACAAATGTTCAGCTTCTTTTGCATCCAGCATTAAATCTATCAATTCCAGTGTCTTCAGTTCTGGTAAATTTGCCATAAGACGTTTTAGCGCGGCTAACAATTTTCCTCCAGTACCGAAAAGTCTAATTCTCTCTTCGGATTCCCTCGTCGACATGTCACACGGAAACGTGAACTTTAAACTCCTAATCTTATTTCCGACGCCTTCGTTTTCCGGTTGCGGTGCATTTTTTGATTGTTCGATGTACCAGGATACCATGTTCATAAACTCATATAAATTGTAGAAGTTTAACATCGGTTCGAATGTTAGGTGTTTAAAATTTCGGCCTACTGATGATAGGCACATTGACGTTCTGAGATGATCTAGAACATACTAGAAACAAAATAAAGGAACATGCAATATAAAAATAGTATATTATTTGACAAGCACATAATTATGGATATAAATCGCGAGCATGAAGTTTACACGCGAGCCGTAGGCGAGCGTGTAATCATGCGAGCGATTTATATCCGTTATGTGCGAGTTAAATACGACGTTTTATCTACGACTCATAAATTCCAGTTTATATCAAATATTTTAAATGGATTTGTCAATGATGGCGAGGCGAACTGTCACATAACTGTCATCCACGTTGGTTTTGACAGACTTTGACACTAGCGTTGTTTAAAGATGACAGTTCGTTCAAATAATGAGGTCATTATTTGAACGAACTGTCATTATTATACAACGCTAGTGTCATTATAATTATTGGCGCGTATAATGATGGGGATTATATAGTCATAGATACGTATGCAATGAACTTATTATAGGTGAGTCGTAGATATTAGTATATTATTCTATGAGCAAGTAATGTAAGCAATTTCTCACGAGAACGAAGTTTGCAGCACGAGCCGTAGGCGAGTGCTGCAAAGCGTTCGAGTGAGAAATTGCCATTACTTGCGAATGGAATACTATACTTTTTCTACGATCATGCAACGAAATTTTATAAATTAATTTTTGTGCATATAGGGACAGCTGTATGTCACTATGACGGTTTACAGGATTTTGACAGATTAAAATTGTTTGGTGCGCCTTGTCACTTAGCGACGTTGTCAATGCCTTGACAATGTCGCTAAGCAGTGTACCAACAATTTGGAAATGAAAAATCCAGAGCTGTGATTGGTTCTAAAGCGCTGAGGAATGAAATATTTCTCACTAATGAGGAGCCAGGAATGAAATATTTGTCATGTGTGTGGGGAATGGTTAGTATTACTTATCATAAATTGCCATGATAATGAATGCATTCCTCAATAGGAGTAGAAAAAATATATATTTTTTCTGTGACGGGAAAAAAGTTTGACATTTTATCTCTGTTGACAGGTAATAAAATAATCAAAGTATTGAACATGGTGATATCCAGGCGGGATGCAAATTTTAAATAAATCAAAAATTACAGCCACAACCTGGATTTTAACCAGGGACCTTTGCGTTTCTAGCACAATGCTCTCCCATCTGAGCTACTGATGCCTATGACATTTGTAGTTAGTATTTATGACATGCTTCAATTCCTTTTAACATATTATTGTTGGTGGCGTCCCTGATAGAGTTAATACATTACACAACCCATTGAAAGCAGTTCGAACTCTCTCTTTCATGTTCTCCTTATCAGTTATTGGGTTCGCCATTATTGGGTGGCTTCAAATGGACGGTGCTCCAGCGCACACAACTGTTGCAGTAAGAGGCTTGCTTAACGAGATGTTCGACGATCGGTGGATTGCGTTTAATGGGCCATACAAGTATCCACCGCGTTCCCCCGACTTGACGCCAATGAATTTTTTTCATTTGGGGAGCTTTGATTTTGATCTGTACAGATTGTTATTAATAAATACTAAATACTATTAAAGACGTACTTTATGAGGACCCAATAATTGGTAAGGAGAACATGAAAGATAGAGTTTGAGCAGCTTTCAATAGGTTATGTGCTAACTCAATCAGGTACGCCAGCAACAATATAATGAAGCATGTTTAGCGGAAAACGGCAACGTTTATGGACAGTTAAGTCATTTAAAATAGTCTATAAATGAAAAATGAATTTAATGATTATTACCTATTCGATTTTTTATAACCAAATATTTAAATCACCATGTCAAAAATAAAATTAATAAATATTGATGTTAAATATTTATGTGTTATATTATTATGTAAGTGTTTGACGCACATTATCTTTAACTTATTTCATTTTTTAGTACCCGTTTGAAGAGCCTTATAATCAAATACCCAAAAACGATTGCTCCAGTATACAAAAAACAAAAAATACTATATATTTATTTAAAACTTAAATAAAATTATTGGTGCATTAAAAGAATGATTTCAGATGCGATTAACATTAAGAATTATTGTCTGTGCTTATTATTGTTATTTGAATAGTTTATCTATATTTAACAATAAAGAACATATTTGGTTGGGTATGAAATTATAAAGCTTTAATCTTCAATATGTAGATTGTTTTATTCATCCCAATAAATGCAGACACACATGTTTCAATATGGTTTTAATTAAAACTTTGCTGTTGTTGTATAGAATTTTAGACAAGATAAAAATAAATTACCATTGTTTTATTTTGAAGTATGTATGTACACTGTACAATAAACTGTGGGCAAAAAAAAAAACGGTACAAATTTTATAATTTTTTTAATTCGTGTTTCCAATAATATTTACTGAATTCAAATATTTCTTTAAAAAACGAATTGCTTGTAGTGTGAAGACTGAAACCATACCATACTCGCAATAACTGAGCGTTTCAATCCAAAGTTATGTTGCTTTATGTTTGGCTATGCAACATTTCTGATAATATCGGATCAATTTAATGTGAAATGGAAGGCGTATTAAAATCAATGGGCAATGAAATTAGTCTTGTTTTGGTAAAACAAGAGCACTAGAGATGTTATAGCATCACATACAGGGTGATTTTTTTCTTATACAGGGTGAAATATTTAAACAATGTATTTTATTGTTTTTAGTAAAAACCGGTAGGAATATGACGTTTGTAACAAAAACATTGCGACGGCAAGCGAAATCTTACTGTAATGTTTAAAGTTATCTTTAAAGATTGTGGAGAAACCATTGGTATTGTTATCGGCGGCATCTTTAAATTTGTCAATTTAGGTGGTCTTTTCGTCAGTTTTAATTATGATGTATCCCACTTGTTTTGGAGTATGTCACATCACCTCAAACTAAGTCTTCTTTTTTTATTTTCATGTCATGTTGAAATAAAGAGCACTTCCCACATCAGCCTAACGCCAGCCTGACTACATTGTGTTGTTCCCTTTTTTCAGATATTTTTTATTTGAAGAGAATTTTTACGTGAAAAACGAACCGCAAAGACCTGACCGTCTTGACAAGTAAAAGCAAACTGCCATAATTGTAGTTCAATAAAAAATGATGTTGAGTTTAGTTCCAAATCACTGCAAAAGCAAAATTTTATGTTATTCTCCAAAAACATAAAAATGTGCAAAAACTTACAGCCCAATAATTAGTACAATACGGAAAACAGGTAAGAAAAGAATTTCAAAGTGAAACATGGCGCCCATAAGGAAATTAAACGTTGGCCATAGTTTCTCGACCATCTTTAAAGATAACTCAACCGCTTTTTTGAGTAAAAACAACAAAAAAACGATGTTCCAAAATTTCACCCTGTATACGATGCTATAAAATCTCTACTGTTCCTTTTGACTAAAAGAAAACAAATGTCACTAACTACTAATTTCATTTCACATTAAATTGACCCGCTATTATCAGAAATGTTGCATAGACATACATAATTGGATTAAAACGTTCAATTATTGCAAATATGGTATGTTTTCAATCTTCACAATATAAGCAATTCGTTTGGAAAAGAAATGCTTGAATTTCCTTATATCTTTCGAAATATTAGCAATTGAAAATTCGTACCGTTTTTTTGCCCACAGTGTATAGTGCAGTCAAATGGTGTTTTCGCCTGGAAAAAAATATAGAAGTTTTTTCTTTCATTCTATATGTTTTTTGGGGTGCTGAATCCGAAATTCAACTTTTCTACTTCCTACGGATATGGGTTCACAACGAAAATTGCAAAAAACCTCAATATTTTCGACTTTTCTTCAGTTTTATTGCCAAAAAGTTACAAAACCATGCACTTTTTGACGTAGACCACTATATACAAAAATAAAGTACATACACTAAATTTCCTATAAAAATTACCCACAAGTGTATCTTACCAAAAATTCAGTAGAGACCTATATTATTACTATTTATTTACTAAAAACTATATATTTGCTCATTTAAGGGGTTCTCTTATAAGAAATTTAATATACTTTATTTTTGTATAGGATGGTCAACCTTGCAAAGTGGCAAAGTTGTAATTCGGATTCAACAAGTTAAAAAACGTATTGAATGAAGGATAAAAAACTTCTTTATTTTTTTCTTGAAACAGACACCCTCGGAAGCGATTTGACTGGACTAATATTCGAAATGATAATAAATCAACTAGTGTCTCACCAATAATGATCGCAAACAACTCACTAGTTGTTGCTATAAACAAGCAACTAACATAGCCCCACAAAAAGGAAAGTCAAATGTTGTCAATATGCAAAATCTTGAAAAAGCAATAGTCCAAAAGTGTGGCGTATCAAACAAAGAAATCAAAATCAAATCAAATCTGTGCTGATCATGTCAAAGAAAAGATCAAATCGAAAGGTTAAGCTAACCACAGTCATACGTGTGGCAGTATGCATTTTGAAAAATGAAAAATAAGGGCGTTTACTGGACTAGATAAAAACTACAATAGACGGTAACTTTTGGGGATGCAATGTTTGCTTTGCACTAATTGATTCACCATTTTGCTTATTTAAATCGTTTCCATGAGCAATTCCATCGAATGTATAGTCCAAAATAAAACATTGATCATCAGATTTTTGTATATAGCTAATTTAATGTTGTCTTCTTTCAATATTGGGTCCATCGCGACTTATCGTCTAAAATGTACATACCTGCCAACCGGAATAGTAATTAAACCTTCCTCTGGTCAATGTCGAATCTTCCAGTACAAATCTAGACCAGACGTAAGGCAGATGAAAAGCCCTGTACCAAGTTCTGCATACCAGGCTTGCGTAATACTTCTGCCTTATAGTCAAATACGAAAAGATTTCCTCCAGTAACAAGTCAGGCAAATCGCTCCATTTCGAATAGACATGGTTTACGTCCACTTGTTCGGCTGGATCCTCGTCCAAATCGATATATACAGCTAATCCAAAAGATAGTTAGTTAACACAGATGGCATGATCGTTGTTAGTTTAGTTGGTCATTTGTCTATTATTGCACTACAAACAAAACAGTAACTCTGAAGGTTCTTCGCTTCATTTCTGCCGGGCAATACCGATTGTTATTTTGTACGTCTTTTGAAAACATGCGCTACCTTCAAATTTTGCCGACCTGACTTGATTGTACAAGTCGCACCATAATTTAGGATCGATCGCATGATTTCTATCACCTTTAGCTCCAAAACCTGCGAACGCAGATTCGAAATTTTAAAGAAATCTGAAAAAACGTATGAACCTGGCAGAGGCGAATGATGATGAGATGTTTTGTTAGACATATTTCATATATACCGCGGCCTATATTCTGACAGATATGTGCCGGGAAAGTTCTAAAAATAAAGTGCAATAAGATGCATATGATGTTCTCGTGTTTGCGGAAATGGAATATTACGTACGATTATCGGAAATTTGTGCGGCTTAGGTTGTAGGACATACCTTTTTCGTCTTCGTTTAATTTCCAGGAACTGGTACTGTCGCGTCGGTGGGTCATTTTGTTTAATTCCTAACACAATATTACCTATACGAATGGGAAAGCTTACACAATCTAACCGAATTTTCCTCACAAACTAACGGCTAAATATAACGCAACCTTAAAAATACTAACTTTAGGACAGCGCAGATTTTCGGGTTTATTTTTAGACATCCCAATTAAAGAACTGTTTTTAAAATGCACTTACGTACTTATTATTGCATTATTCTATAGTTATTCGCATATTGTTTATTGTTAATTTGTTAATTTAATTAGTATATTAAATTAGTATTTTTGGGCATACTGGTTTTGTATAGGTTAGTGCAACAAACATCACGTATACTCACAAACGATGTCAAGAATCCTTAAATTTTTAAAATAAGTATTTTTATAAATTCCTCCAACAAAGAAGGTTTGTTAATTTTCAACATTTTCAAATGATTATTCTAAATAGGCTAAAAATGATAAAAAGGGAATGAATAAATTATTTATCAACAGTACATTATTTATTTATATAGGTATTATATTTATTTATTCCATTTGACGTGAAATAGTTTGTATGTGTGTTTGTCGATAGTGGCAAAGAAAACTGTCAAAGCATTGTTCTAACGTACAACTGGACACAAAATGAGCAGTAGGAATCTCAAATTTGTACAGTAATAAATTGCTAAAGTTTGATAACCATTAATTTATTGGTCAAAAACAACGCAATGCATTAGAATCATTCCATACGATTGCATAATCAGAATGTCATGTTTTCGAAAAGAAAAAGTTTTGAAATGCAAAAAAAGCAGTTTTTACCAAAATCTTAAACGGGCGAACAAAAATGTTCCAAAGAAATTTTGTATTTTTGGAGCATTGTAAACTGCATTTCATTACTTCGTTCTGATTTGTTTTCAGCACAGTAATAATCAAAAACACCATGCCAGTTTCCATTTACGACATGAATTTTTCCCAGTCTTATCAAAATTATCCTAATTTTAATTGACTTTTTCTCGAATATGATCTCATCCAACGTGGTATTTTTTAATAACTAAAACCAAAATAAAATAGTGAATTGCTGTAAATAAAATTTCAAAAAAAGCACGTAAAATAAATTTTGTGTAAAAATTATATTTCTCTAAAACGTAATATTGCCTTTTCGAGTATTTTGTTTTAAATAATGACAATACAAGTGTAAGGTAATCGTGTAAATACAAGTGGGTAATTATAAATTTGTATTTATTTTAAAGTTTTCTTTTATTTAAAATTGAATTATATAGAATATAGAATTATATAGTGTGGCATGAACTAAGTTCAATAAAGATATGCTCAATTTATTGATGAGCATAAAACATATAGATACTCGTTGTTATTGATTTCACTCATTTTCCATATTTTCTGGTCATTTTCTAGACAGTCAACAGAAGTTCCGCGGTTATGCTGTCAGAACACATTAATTCATTTCATTTATTTATTATAATCCTCATAAAATGTTATTTTACATAAAATGTTATTTACAAAGATTTGTTTGCTTTAGAGATGCCAGAACGTAGTGAAATAATAGTATATTATTTTCTGAGCATGTAATGTAATGTTTGTTGATAATATCGCTAAGCAGTGTCTCAAAATTTTTTTGGTAAGCGGTTTCGAAGAAGAAAAATTTAAATTCACTCTAGAGAAAATCAGAAAACATAACAGCGCCAGACGGCGGCCGCCATATTCGCAACCAAACTATACATCACAATTGCGCACGGTAACCTCCCTCCTATCTATGCTTCTCTCTTTGGAGGTGACAGTTGAATTTTTAACAGGTGGCAACATTGCACAGGTAGATGCTGTTGTTATTAGTTGTCAGTTGGATGTGTGGTTATGGTACCGTGCGATTTTAAATGTAACTGTCTGTAATGTCAAACTTACTTATAAACCGTATTGTGATCTAATTATAGTTATTTATCGTGTGCAAGTGTTAAAATATTCGTCTGTAACACCTAATATAATCAAAATACAAGCAAGAGGTAAAAACTAGTTTTTTTTTTCTGTTGAATGGTAAAATATATTTTTTTATAACATTTGGTTTAATGCATATTTACAGGAATGGATTCTCAATCAGATTTGATCAACTTTAATACACCGACTAAACAGGAAAATGCTGAGAGTTTTCAATGTGTCGGTGGTGATTTTTTTCAAAAAGCCAAGATATACGATGTAGATGACGGCAGAGAATCTCTAATGTTGTTGAAGAACATGGAAGATTCCTTTGACGTGGGTCGAGAATCATTAGGAATCATACAAGTTAATCTTACCGAAGAACGATTAAGTGACGTCAGCTGGTTAAATGTCCCCAACATAAACTTAGACGGAACATCGCCAAGCGTTTATAACAGCGGAGGCAAATCAAGTCTTTTAAACAATGGTTTTTTATACCCAAGTCGGGGAAGTGGTTCTTTCAGTATTTCATCGTATAATTCAATAAAATCATCGATTAGTTCGGTGCGTTTTGATAATGTTTCGATGTTATCTTCGATAGAAAATTCGGATTTGATTATGAATAGTGAATTGAATAAAGGGTTTCTGGATTCATATTCGAGTGATCGGAGATATAATTCGGAGATGAGTAGCTTTCGGAGTAGACTTGCTTCGTTGCCCGTAATAGTGGAAAATCAACCTGAAAATAGTCGAATACAGATTACGAAATCCGAGAGCGTGATACGACGGAGTCTGAATTTATCGCGGTTTGATGTCGAAGATGAAGAGGAAATAGGGGCGGACACACAATTTGTAAGTTAAAGTATTTCATGTTAATGTTTTGTAAAGTCGAAAATATATGATCTGCTGAAATCAGGTTTTTGCTCATATTTTTAAAAAATCGGTAAAATATTTAAAATTTAAAAACTTATGGATAAAATTTCTGCAAAAATATCTTTTAATTTAAAAAATAATCATTAAAAAAAGGCTTTGAATTCTCAGAAACACTTTTTTCTATTTCAAAATGGCAACTAGATGTTCTATATTTTATTATGCATACATATTTTGTTATGAATATTACAATTTTATACATAGTGAACTTGGGTTGTTTAAATAAATAAATAAATATTTAAGTACATATTTTTTAAAACTCCTCAAGTTTCTCATATAAACAAAAAATACACAGTTTGAGGTCAACAAAATCTGAAGTTACAAGATATACAGAGTGTCCCATGCTAGATGCAAAGCTGCTGCATGAAGAGAAGAATTTAATTATTTATTATTAATTTATGAATTATTAAGCATGAGTTATTAATGTGAACTTAGATGCTTAATAACTTTTTAGTTTTTGGCGATAGATCCACCAGGTCAGGCATTTTGAAAAGCCTAATAATTTAGGAAAGCTGATTTATTGATTTTTTTAAATTATATCAATATATACAGGATGTTCCATCAAAAATTCTTAAGTTATTTGATATTTAACAAACCTCCAGTTATTGGAATAAGTCATAGAAGAATTGCAAATCAGTAGTAACTGTAAAATACACGATAATTAGAAAAATAAATAGGAAATTGGTCTATAAGCTAACGTCGAATACAAACAACACTTAAAAAAAATTTACAACTCACTAAAATGTTGCTTGTCTGCAAAAGCTCAAATCTGAACTACATTTGAGTGATGTATCTAGTAATTTCCTAAGGCTGGATTTTTCAATGCCAGTTTAAATAGTGAACTGGGTTCAATTATACAAAATCCTGGGAAACTGGCATTACAAGCCCCACCCTAAAAGATCTAAAAATAACTGTGAGATATGTGTTTATATTAAAATTAATGATAATGATTAAACAGTGATGATTTTCCCAAATGCAGACATGCATTAACTTTACCAGTTTTAACTTCTAGATTTGCTGTAGTAAAAAGAACCTAAATTAAATAGGCTTAAAAATATCTACAATACCAGGAAAATGGAATATGTAGTTTCGCAATTGTTTTCGTTTAAAGGTGAAATCGTGGTCAGTGAACATCCACTACTTGAAGAATTTTCAAACAATAAAGCTGGGAGACTTCTTTTCAAATAAATATACAGTATGTCTCCTCGGATTAAGGGACAAAGAGGGAACACACGATTATTGTGATGTTTTAAAAATTTGAAACCCCCAACCATATAAAGTGTCTAATTTAAAGAAATTAAAAAATAATTCTATGACAATTTTTAGCTGCATTATATTTCATGTGTAATAGCTAGAGTAACCATATAATCCACTACGTGTGTCATTAATAACAATAATGAAACTTAGATTCAAAGTAATTTTAATTTTAATAAAGTAATTTTTTGTTTTGTTTTATATCTTTTTCAGAACGATTCAGTATTTATAGAAGCTCAAATAATAGCGTCAAAAATAGCTGACGGCTCAATTTTAGAAGGTAACAACTCCAAATTATTATAAAAACTGCGTTCTTATTACAAAAATGTTTGCTAATTTTTTAGAAAACGGCCACATAGGTTTGTTGGATGCGACTCCTCAACCAGACTTGATAAATGATATCGACGAACAAGACAGCGATAAAAACGTCCCGCTAACCAGCGAAGACATATTTAAAAGAGTGGATAGAATACTTCCGATGCGTAACTTTCCGGATAGCGATAAATCAAAAGAAGAACCGGAAAACAGAAACACCGAATCTCCACAATTAACTCAAAATAATCTCTCACCAAATACTCAAAATTCCTCGAATAGTAATACCGTAATAAGCCCAACCGTCCACAAGTTAGAATGTTTTCAAAATTTATCGAACATCTTCCACAACAAGTCTTTATCAAAGTCATTTTCGACTAGCAAATTATCGAACGGTAGCGGAAGATCGAAATCGAGAGACGCCAAGGAACTTTTAGATAACCTCTCGGACATTCTGAACAGCGATAACCCCACTTCGCAACAAAAAGCCGAAGGCCAGAGCCTTATTTACAGTTTGGCCGATATTCTCTACAATTCCAGCAAGAGTTCCTCGTCGAAAACTCGAGAATCTCTAGACGATTCCGGACATTCCTCGATAGAAATCGAACAAGACGCTGTGGATCAAAATGAGGTGAAATTTGTCGATATTATGGATCTGCGTACGAAACCTTTATGCGATGCCCCAAAACCGTTAGATCTCTCCGTTAGGACAACCGAGAAAAAGTTGAATCGGTCGTTAAGTTGTCCGAATGCAAGTCAGCCTCCAGTCTTATTAGCAAAAATGTCTGCGGAAAATCAAAATAAAGTTGAGAGGGGAAAGCCGGGTGAGAGTTCGAATATTTTCAAGCGTATCAGTAAAAGTCAAGCAAGTCTACCGAAGGTGAATTCGTTTGGAAAGTTTAAGTCGAAGAAGAATGATGACACTAAAAAAAAGGGGCCTTTGAGAGCAATACTACCTATCGGCAGTATGGCTAGAGGTATTTTTTTATTTTTTTTTGATATTTTTGTGAAATTATATATTTTTTTTCTTTTATTTTATTTTAGTGTTAACTAAGAGTAAAACCATGGGTACTCCGCCAAAAACACAGTCCAGTTCAACATACAAGAGTAAGACGACTAGTACACCCAAAAGGGTAAGAATAATAATGCTACTACTACTACTACGTCATTAGGCCCATTCTATTGTGACGGGTGTGACACTCAGTCAACTATAATCCACTAAAAAGTTGTGAAAGATTTTATTCTGCTCATTTTGATCTAAAAAACTTTGGATCGTTTTAATTTATTGCAAAAGAGTCTCCAAACTTTCTTTAAAAAAAATGTTTTAAAAGTTTGGAGCAGATCCGCACTGTGAGGAAGTACTGCTAAATGTATTCTTTGTGAATACGTACTCATATTTCACCGGATATATATTTGAAGTCGTGCCGTAGCTGTTATGGCAGTTTTTTTGTCAATAGTTTTGAAAAAGTATGTTGGTGTGTTAACACATTGATAAAATAGGAGTGTTTTTAAGATATGTGAACAGGTATTAAGCTTTAAAACTTGAAAATGATGATATTATTGGAATTGAAAGTGACTGGGCCTTTTTGTTATATTTTCTGTGAATACGAATGCGGTCTAAAAAAACTGCTAAATTTATGTTTATTTTCATGCTGAAAGCGCATACACTAGTACCAAGAAATTCCGTCTGTGTTTCAAACTCAGTTAAAGCTTTTTTGTGAGACTTTTTCAAGGACTCGATGAAATCATATAAATACTAAACATTTTGTTTTTTGGTTCATTCCAATATTTGAATTTTTGAAGAAGATACGTTGTAAGAATTTTTCCTTGATAGAAAGTATTCCTCTATCGTTTAATACCACAAAAAATGTAATTTAAAGATAGTTTTTTTATCATAATTTAACATATAAACCAATGAGTAAAAAATTAAATGTTAATAAGTGAATTTTTTGTTACTTTCCTGGTACTTTTGGATGTAGAAGCGTAATTTATCGCGTAAATTACCAAATCAATTACTGTAATTAATGGTAATTTACCGATTTTTAATTACCGTAATTTACGGCATAAATTGCCGATCGTAATTAATCGTCAATTTAAATTACCGTTAGTACAAATACCAAAAAAAAATGGTAAATACTGGTAAATACCAGTAATTTACCGAAAATTTTAATTACAGTTGTTAAATTACCAGAATTTATAAATTAATTTCAAAAACCTTCCATCAGTACTTGCGTGAATGTACCCCACTACTCCTAAACTGTCGACAAGTGTACTGTTTGTGCTTTTCCTGGGAGTTACTTAGGGATGTGAGAGCATAATTTATCGAGTAAACTACTAAATATATTACCGTAATTAACGGTAATTTCCGGATTTTTAATTACTTAATTCAGCAGAGCCAATAATGCACATTTTAAATCAGAAGCTATCTATCTACTATCAAATTCATGATTTAAAAAAATGTTCTGGTGATCCGGATAAAATGTGATCATTGTTTGTGAAACCGGGGTTTGTCTTTTTGTGAGTCGGTACTTTATACTATAATTATGCTGTTAGACTGTCCATTTTATAAATTGCTGGTATACAAAGTATTTTTATTGTAGTACCTGCTTTCATTTTAATAACATATTAGTACTATTAAATCAGGAAAAGCATCAGCGATTGGTGGTTATATACAATATAATGACTTATAAGGTTGTACCCAATTTTTTTTTGTACAGAACTTGCTGTCATCGGTAAATTATCATTTTTAATTACCTAGTTATATAAGAAAATATAATTTAACAATTGAAATTTTTAATTATGTGGTAATTTAAAGTTGAAAGTAATAATTTTAATTTCTGAAAAGTTAATTACGGATGTCTAACATCCTTAGTCAGATTGCTAGTTATCTACAAAATAATGACTTTTATTTACCAAACATTTTTATTAACATAAGTAGCATTATTAACCTAGAGTGATCGATGTTCACGCCAGTTTAATTTAACATTTTGAATTACCCGGTAATTTAAACCAGCGTAATTTACCATTTTGTATTTTTAATTACTCGGTAATTTAAGCCAACGTACTTTATCATTTATAATTTCTATTTATGTGGTAATTGAATATTTGAAATTAATAGATTTAATTGCAACGGTAATTTACGAGAAAAATTAATTACCGTGATTTATAATCCCTGGAGACGAAAGAATCCTTAAGAATGCTGAAATAAAAGCTTGAACCTTGAACTGATGCTATGAAGATAGTGCGGAATTATTCCGTGACGGGTGTGACGAGTTGAAATTTACCCAAATTCTTAATCACAGAAATTGAAATAAATTGGTTGCAAAATGATAACATATATATATAAAAAAAGCTAATTTATACACTTAGGAATGTTCAGATGCCAGATGATAAGGTTCAGATGCCAGAAACTTAGTTTTTATAAATAAATATTCAATATCATTCTATATAATTATTTTTTGCTTGTTTAAACAACAACAATTATTCATGTAAATTTATAATAAACACTCTAAGCAAAAGTAAAAATTACTTAATGCATTATAGAAACTATCAATAAATATTTACTAATACAGCGAGAACTGACTATATTAGCTTATTGTATACAATCGTTTGTTGTGAAAAACAAGGTCATAAGGCCGAAAAATATTTTTCACTACTTTTGACCCTGTTTTCCGGTAAAACCTTGAGCGAATTACAATTTTTAGAACACTAATTTTGATCATATTTGTTTTTCTCTATACTAAAATACTTAATCTGCCAAATAACTAAAACGTAAACAACATTTGTTTGCTGTTATGTCTAAAAAACCTTTAATTACGAAATTCATATTTTAGGAATCCAGCATCTGTCCAGTTGCACAATCTACACCAGATGGAAATTCAAACGATGGTAGAAAACTACAGTTATCTCCATCACAATTGCCCAAACCGAGATTTAGTTGTCCTGTTTCACCCTTGGCTAGACCAGCCTTAAGGGAACCAAGGTAAATCTTCTGATCAAAAATTAAGAAAATATTAAGTATTTTATTTATTTGTATATTTTTTTAATAGAAATGTCCCCACGTCTGGAGATAACTCCCAGAATGCGTCATTAAATAGAAGGAAATCTGCCAGCGACATAAAGGCAATACAAAATTCTGTGGGCTTAAAAAGAAGCAATAGCACCTCGAAGGATAGTAATGTTTCATCAGCCTTGAATAGGGTTAGGGATAGTATTTTGCGGCATTCTAAAGATTCTGGCGTTGATAAGAAAAATACTAAAAATGATGTTCCTCAACGGCCGTCTCATATGGATCGGTTGAAAAGTACTGTCAAGCCGTTTAATTTGGTATGTTTTGGTTAAATTGGCGTAAATTTATTTTAATTTGTTGTGTTTATTTTTTTAGATGTCCAAGTTGCGACGTAGCACTGGAAAAGAAAATGTTGAGCATTGAATACTCTCTTCGTAAAATATATGAGTCAAAAAGGTTGTGATGTATTTTTTTATATAATGTGATTTCATAACATGTCCACTACGTAGTTTAAGTGAATTTTTGTAGTTTTTTATATTTTGTAACTTGAATAAAGAGATTTTTCTATATTATTAATCCAGAATATTTTTATTCATTTGAGATGGTGTTTTTTTTTTACTTTTTCTGGATATTTAATTTACAGCAATTCAAATGTGAAAAACAATAGTTGGGTCATGAGTAGAAGTTAAATATGAAGTGGTCCTTTTACAAAGTTAACTAGATATTTAAATTTGTCCACTATCTTGATAATTGTGTTACTGATAAGTGATAAGTATTTGAATTTGATGTCGATACCAGGTCAGAGTTCAATGTCGCGAATACATCATTTAAGCAATTGATACTAATTAATGAAGCAATATCGTTTAAGTACAAATTAAATAAAACGGGTCCCAAACCAGAACCTTGTGGTACCCCCAGCTGTTTTTTATTCCATTTTCTCTAATCCTAATCTTTTGTCCGCTGTTTGTTTCCAGTTGACGTAATAATTTTTTTACGACAAATTTGTCTCATAGTCTCTTTTCAAGTCTACAAAAACAGCAACTACACATTTTCCTGTCTTCTATATCTCCTTTCAAATTTTCCAATACCAAATTCAGGGCTGTCTTACATGACCGCTTAGCACAATAACCTGACTGCTATTATAAATATACAGATGTTCACAAAATTCATTAATAAAAGACATCATTTATGTTTTACTTCGTTTATTTAGACAAATCACAATATTGCCTATATATCCGAAGAATCACTGTTATTTGTCGACGACAGACACAGGTTTTAACATATATTTAACATGACAAAATTGTATCTCTGTATTTTCCCGATATACATATTGATATATATTGATCATTCTATGTACGCATAAAACATTATAAACGAATAATTGACTCTATCGAATTCATCACAAATTATATTATCCACAAAAAAAAAACAGATATTTTGAGTAAAATCACAATAAATATCTCAATATCTTCCTTCTACCTTGGTGCACTTGGTTTGGTAGTCGTTTATGTCTTTAATGAAGTAGCCCTCCGGTGCAGTTTCGTTTTCTATTGGACCTATTAGACTCACTGAGTACTTTTGTTTTTCTGCTTTCGAGAGTCCTGAATCACTTGGTAGCGATCTGGCAAATCTTGTGGAACTGCTATCTTTATCAACTCCTTTATGCCCTACAACCTACAAATAAAAACAAATTTAAAGGATTAGGATACATATCAAACAAAAATGTACTAGTTTATGGCTTCAAACATATAAGTAAAATATTATACTTTTTCCCTCTAATAAAGAAGATAACATTGAACTAATTTTAATAGCAATCTGATTGGAACATCTGATACATATCAAACTCAAGTTTTTATGTGGCCCAGATATTTTAATTCTATTGATAGTATGTGTTGTCAAACCCATCAGCGTTTGACACTACCTACTGTCTTTAGAATGAAAATATCTGTCAAGTCCTGGCTAACTAGTTTTATATGAATGCAGACACGACCGATCTTATTTACATAGAATTTGCTCCTGGAGCTAAACTACATGTATGTTTAATAATAAAATTATAAACCCCTAACCACAACAAGTATTTTAAAAACCTAAATACGTATTTCAGCAACTATGTTGCCATCTTCAGTAGAACCTAAAAAGGAAAAGAGAGATTAGCACTTCATAGTATCTTTACTGGATATTGTCCAAGCAAATCACTAGTGGAAGAGACACTTCAGCAAATCACTAGTGGAAGAGACACTTCCACTAGTGATTAGCTTGGACAATATCCAGTAAAGATACTATGAAGTGCTAATCTCTCTTTTCTTTTTTAGGTTCTACTGAAGATAGCAACATAGTTGCTGAAATACGTATTTAAGAAAGAGACACTTCCACTAGTGATTTGCTTGGACAATATCCAGTAAAGATACTATGAAGTGCTAATCTCTCTTTTCCTTTTTAGGTTCTACTGAAGATGGCAACATAGTTGCTGAAATACGTATTTAGGTTTTTAAAATACTTGTTGTGGTTAGGGGTTTATAATTTTATTATTAAGTTCGCCACAGTCTCCAAAATATTGTCAATGTATGTTTAACCAAAAAATTTCGTAGACATAAATTATACAAAATTTCCTATCATACTATGTATGATAAAGTAAAAAACCATATAGATCAAAAGTTTGTATTTTAGTCACATAATAAGTAGTATTGTACAAAATATTTTTCTACTATATTTCTATTTTTTTAAATTTTCTAAATGTATTACTTTGGGTGTTTGGGGTTGCTAATTAGGAATTCATAAAGATTTTCGGGACATTTTTGCAGTAGCAAACAACACCTAGAAAATGTACACCTGGTAGTTCACATACATTATCGTCATTTGAGAACGGACACCAATATGAGAACTAACATCAAACTGAAAATAAGAAAGAATTTATTGAAATCAGAGGAAATTGATAGGCAGATTTCTCACTGTAAGGAATGAATGGAAAAATTTAAAATTGTTCGTTTGTTTAGGTAAGCTTTTGGAGATATTGATATATATGTTACGGTCATAGTGATAAATAGGTTATTATTAATAATCACCCGTTATTGCATACGTACATAGTGCTTCTGTATTTTGCAATTCGCGGAAAAAAAATTATTTTTATTTATAACTTATTATTTTGTTATCTTTTTAATACAAAACTTTAAAAAATGTTTTATATTTAATTTTGAATACAAAAGTCCTTCCAGACATTTATTTTTTTGTGGTAGTACAACAATTACACCATTTATATTGTAAAAATAAAGCAAGATAAAGTTTGTAACAATTTTAATAAAAAAGGTACTGCAAATATCATAGTAATTGTATTTTCGTTGATTCCGTTTTTTTTTTACTCTGCCGACTATACTAACGACTACCGAATTCAACAGACCTCAAGGTGGCAGCACTGGGTGGAAAACCGGGCGACTGCGAGGTAGTGTCAACTGTTATGTGAACGTTGAAGGTTGTGTTGTGTTGCAACTTGCATGTGTTATAATTTGAACAAAATGGATCATTTAGACATGATGAAGACACGGTTTAACGATCGAATTATGACGCTTAAATACACAAAAGGAAAAATCATAAGTTATTCTCTAAAGATGATTATTTTACCTTCTTGTACATTTACAAAAAACTACCCACATGATTAAATATAAAAATGGGTGTTATTGATAAGATGGTTAACTTTTTTGAAGACTGTATAAAATGTTCTTTTTTATGTTTTCGTCATTGAGCCGTCCTTGGGTGTATACCAAATATCATTACCAATTATATCCAGTAGTTTCTAAAGTACACGGGAGTTAAAAGATAACATTCTGTATTATCAATGTTTTGTGTTATTCGTAATTTTGGTCAATGGGCTAGCCGTAATAATGATTTGCGTCGAGTAAATAAATATAGTAAATAAATAGCTTACATAGTAATCAAAATAACTTAGCTAACTTTTTTGAAGACTGTATACAAATGATCTTTTGTAAGAAGTAACGTGTTTATCACTTTTACTGTGCCCGTTAGGAAATTATTAATAATAGCCGGCCCAGGTGATTATTTAAGTGATTCTAATCACATTGACCAAATGATGCGGTTATTATTAATAATAGCCGGTAATTATTAATACAAACCACATTTATCACTTTACCCGTAACATATACAAAAAGAGAGCATTTGCTTCAACAATTCCCCATCAACTCCGGCTTTCACAAGAATGCCGGAGATGATGGGGCGAGGTTAGTCGACAATATTTTTGCATAGTGCTAGAGATGCAAAGGTCCCTGGTTCAAATCCAGGTTGTAGCTGTAATTTTTGATTTATTTAAAATTTACATCCTGCCTGTATGTCATCATATTATTAACCTATAATTTTACAACTACCTTCATTAATATTTTTCTCTGTGATATACCGCAAAGACAATATTTTGAAAACACCCTTCAACCTAAATAAACATAATAAAAACTTATTTACCTGAACGCTCAATTTGCGCAACAACGTCTTGCTACCGCCCGTCGTATGTTCGTCGAAGAACTTCTTAATCTCGCTATTCTTCAACTGCTCTATAATCTCCACCTCGTACTCCTCCCGATTGAACATATACTCCCTGGTCCAGATCTCGCTCCAGTGACGTTCGACTTCGTCTTCCATTTCCGTGTCGGCCACTTTCTTCAACTTGATCAAGTCCCGCTTGATGGTGTTTATCTTACTGTCGCTCATCTTGCTTATCTGCTTGTTCATGTACTGCATGAACAGCTCGATTCTGCCATCGATAATGTCGGGTGTGTTCTTTGTGGCCTGCGCGTTGACCGTGACGGAAAATCCGTACACTCCGAACGTGTCTCGTATCGTCGTGTAAACGTTGTATCCGAGTTGCTCTTTCGTGCGTAGGATGTCAAAGGCTCGTTCTTCGATTATCATCTTTATCGAAATAAGAATATTTTAATGTGAAAAAATTACAAATTAAAAAAAAAAACTTAATGGTATCGAGGGACTTTTGGTTATTATGACATGGTTTTTTTCAAGACATGGAAGAATACAGGGTCTCCCACGACGAGCTGCCATTAGAAGTATATGGAGAACCAAATGACATGACAGATTAAAAATTTGTGGACTTATATTGTTGGACACGATCGTCTCAACTAAAATATTTTGAGTTTTCGGTTACTTCCGGTTACACCGGAAGTGATGTCATCTTTTATATTTCAAATGGAACACCTTGTATTTTATCGCATTTTTGAAATCTTCATTAAATTTTAATTCACTTTTATGTTACATTCCCTATACCTAACATGTGTCATTTTTGAGATATTAATTGTTTTCATTAAAAAATGACAGTTGCACGGTTACTTTCAATTACTTATAAACTATCCCCTTTGACAGTTGGAAAAAAGTTGTCCGGCGAAACTGTTGTGAAGGTAACGTATTATCGACACATCGGTAGAACTCTTCTAAAAGTTATACAGGGTGTTCAAATTATAAGATCAAAGTTGAATTCGAGAATAGTACTAAAAGTCGATGTTTTCAAATGGCAACGCTAACATATTAATACATTTCTCAATTCTATGGAAAATTTTAGATCAACTTTGTGTACAATGTCCTATACCTAAAATGTACTTGTACCTACTGAAATCGATTTGTAAACGTCACAGTAGAAATTGCAAACATTGCCAAATCTAGATTGCTTTTGAAAGCAATTGAACAATTTGGAAAAACACAACTTTATTAAACAAGTTTCTAGGTAATTTTTCATTATAATTAATTTAGTAATTATAAAATTATAAGCCTACAATAAAGCACACTATTAAAAATAAAACCAAGTCGTAAGGTAATTTAAAAAAAATTGCTGTATTCAATTTCAGTAACTCTTCAATAACGTTGCCGTTTTCCGCTAAAGATGCTATAATTCTTTTTAACGCATTATTGTTGGTGGCGTCCCTGATTGAGTTAGCACATAACCCATTGAAAGCAGCTCGAACTCTATCTTTCATGTTCTCCTTATCAATTATTGGGTTCTCATAAACTACGTCTTTAATAGCTCCCAAAATTAATAAATCCATTGGTGTCAAGTCGGGGGAACGCGGTGGATATTTGTATGACCCATTAAGCGGATTCCACCGATCACCAATTATCGCTCGTTAAGCAATCGTCTTACTGCAACTGTTATCTGCGCTGGAGCACCGTCCATTTGAAACCACCCAATAATGGAGGACCCAATAACTGATAAGGAGAACATGAAAGATAGACTTCCAGCTGCTTTCAATGAGTTATGTGCTAACTCTATCAGGGACGCCACCAACAATAATATGGTAAAAGGAATAGTAGCATGTTTAGCGAAAAACAGCAACATTTTTGAACAGTTACTGAAATAGATTTAAGCGTTTTTTTTTATTTTCTTAACGTTTTCTTTTATTTTTAATATTGTGTTTTATTGTAGGCTTATAATTTTATGAATACTAAACCAATGATAATGAAAAATGACCTAAAAAACTTGTTTTACTAAAAAGTTTTGTCAAAGGGGATAGTTTATAAGTAATTGAAAGTAACCGTGCAGCTGTCATTTTTTAATGAAAACAATTAATATCTCTAAAATGACACATGTTAGGTATAGGGAATGTAACATAAAATTGAATTAAAATTTAATGAAGATTTCAAAAATGCGATAAAATACAGGGTGTTCTATTTGAAATATAAAAGATGACATCATTTCCGGTGTAACCGGAAGTAACCGAAAACTAAAAATATTTTAGTTGAGATGATCGTGTCCAACAATATAAGTCCACAAATTTTTAATCTGTCATGTCATTTGGTTCTCCATATACTTCTAATGGCAGCTCGTCGTGGGAGACCCTGTATATACTTTTTTTTCGTTTAATAATTAATTAGTTTAGGGGGCTATGAACTCATGAAAACAGTCAAAAATTGTCAAATAAACGCAGTAACATTATAACATGATTGACATGGTTTTCAGGTAAAAAGTGATTATTTGTCAGCACATACATAAATCCGAAAAAACCATCTGCCGCAACATACCATAAATTTTGTCAAATTGTTATGACGTAAAAAGTTATTTTATAGATGATAAACTCCAAAATAAAAAGAAATTGTTTTATTTTTTTCTTGTACGGCTTATAAATTCGAGTTTATGCTATATAATTAATTGTAGATTTTTTTTGTTGGATCCACTAACTTTTATACTTTTATAAAATAAACCAATTTTTAATAATAGTTCAACAAAGTTTCCAGCCTGTTGAAAATTTTCTGGAACGCACTCTATAATAAAATTGTATCTAGTTAATTTATAAGCAAGTACCTTTCGACCATATTAATGATATAACATAACTTTTGCATGACTTAAAAAAAAAACTTACCATTAACAGTTCAATTATAACGTAATCCTTAATTTCTCTAGAGTCACATTGATAATAATTGGTTATAATCGAGTTGGTGTCAGTTGGATTAAAAGAAAAAACTCTTGCGCAGTGTTCCGATAACGGTAACTGATTTACTTGTACCTAAAAAACAGAGTTTTGTTAAAATTAATTAAAATTAAATTATCTTCTTTATTAGTGGTATAAATATAAGAACTTGTTAGAACCACTCAAACTATACTAATTGTGTTTTTAAAATGTTGCAAATTTAACACATTGTACTTACTTAGTTTACCAAAGCACTGAACTTTTTGCATTTAAGTTGCAAGATTTTAAAAAATAATGATTATAAATAATGGGAGTAGCGAAAAAGGATTACGAGAATACGCGCTAATTTATATAGATATTGTATACCTTTGGTATCGCACTAGCTGGAATCAATTGACACTGTAATGTTTCTACGATCATATCAGTCGTAGCAACTGCAGCCTGTTCCGTTAAATTTCCTTGCACGAGGCCCTGTATAAAGAAAGACGTCACCAACTTTTCTGCAAAGTCCCTAACCATATCGTAAGTAACGTGCAAGAGCGCCATGTGTTTTTGAAGAGCCGTCCAATGCCTGTTGCACAAAATAGACACACGAAGATCCCTAAGGAATAAAAACAGTCAAATTTATAATAAAACATGGGAAATCTAAAAGAAAATCCTAAATACTTACTTGGCTAAAGTGGATGGTTTTATAAGCTTATTGTGATAATACTTCAATTGCTTTTCCTTGACTGCCGCAACCAGTTCTGGAGTGGTATTGGCCGCGACGTTCTTCATGTATTTTGCTATTAATTCGGCCAAAACCTGCACATACATTTTAGGGTTAGAAATGTGTACGCAAGGAGAAATAATTGGTTTGTGGAACTCACATGTAACTTTTCGTTGTAGCCGTGGAATCGTAGTACAATTCCAGTATCGGACATGCTCATGGAATAGTCCAATTCTGCGGACGTTGCTGGGTATACTTCTTCGGCTATTTGCAGTCCAAAAAGGGTCATATACATATCGGTCAGGCATGAACTAGAAATAAAATTTAAAAAGTACTTTAAAGAGAAATATTTTTATACTAACACTGTCAACATATTTTTCGTGATTTTTAGTAATTATATATAAGTTACAAAATTTGATTGAACAAACAGGGTTGTGCAGCGGGTATGGTCACATATTAAGGCTTCCGTTTCTGACCCCAAAATGCAAAAAAAATCTTATAAACTGAGCTTCTTAGATAATCACAAAAACTAAATGTGACACTATGCTTCAAAAAAAGGAATTTACAACTTTTATTAACAAATGAACACATTTCTATTAAACTTTGGGAATAAACAAACTATAGTATAAACAATAAACTGATTTACAATATGAGACTTATATGAGACTTATATACCAATTAATTTATTTTTTAACAAGAATAAAAATTGCTAATTGTTATTAAGTAAAATACTTAAAGGAAGACTTACGATAATGGCGATTCAGTCATCATAGCACTCGACAATCCGTAGCAATACCTCGCGACAGGAAAACCAAATTTATCGTCTTTCTTATACCAAACTTCCAGTCCAGGCTCATCGATAACCTTGATCGGATACTTCATTTCTACGTCGAACTTAGGCAGTATCGTAAAATCGCAAGTTAAAAACGGATTTGGCCGCGGCAAATGAAAATCTTTATAAGGTCCCACGCACAGCCACCTTTCCTTCCAAAACTTTGGAATATCTATAACAATTAAATATATGAAACTAATATGCTAAAAAAAAAGGCTAGGCCTGGATTTGAACCAGATGCTCCGTATTACGTAACATAAATAATTAACTATATGAAGCATATATTCACCTTCTACTGCATAATTAGTGTTAAACCAAGGTTCGACCATATCGTATTTTAAACCGGCGGGTAAAATTGGCGTGGACACCATAACGTTCATATTCTCGACGTTTAAATGACTTACGATCATGTCAATAGCCTGAAAATAGGTAACGAGCGGTATATTTTTTAGTTTTGCATGTTTTTTTTATGATTATAAAACCTGTGGATCATATTCGAAGTATAACTCCGGTCCCGTTAAATAATGGTGCGGCGGATAAACTTGCATGACTTCCGAGAGATCTTCCACAAAATCTGCGGGGTTCTCATCTTCTTGGAATTTAAACGATATATCTTCTACACGTTTAATTTCATCGTAAATAGTTTCCTGCGGGCCTTCCTTTCGAATCATACAGATATAGGAATAAACAGCTTCGATAACCTTAGAAAATTATGAAGAAAAATATAATAAAACGTAGAAATTAAAAAAAAAAGATATTGTCGAAGTAAAAAGAAATAACAACGTACTTCTGGCAAGTGGTGTGTGCCATCTTTGGTTAGGACAATGCTCATCGTGAATAACGAATATATGGAGTTGTAGTTGGAGCCAGATTCGTCATTACCAGAGTATATTGCGAGTGCCCATAACCTAAAATAAGATAAAATAGTAATACGGCTGCGCACAGAAAAGAATTTAATAATTGAGAAGTTGGTACTAACTTCTTTTTTAAGTACGATAACAAACTTCCTTGTCCTTCGTGTCCGAGTAACCAAGATACGTATTGCTGTGGTTTCGACTTGTACATGTGAAATAATGATGGCATGGCCCAGTTGATATCAACCTGTAGAGAATATTACAGACCTGTTACAAGAAGACAAAAAAAGAGTCTGCAAAGAAACGTGTTCAATTGTTAAAAATCCATTTTACTTTGAAATTACTGTACTTTTCTTGTGAACTTGTAAAACTACTATAAAATTATTGTGATAATGTTGTAATTTCACTGAAACATAAATGAATGTGGATTATGTGATTATTGCAAAAATATACAACAAAATATGCAAATAACAGCAAATTCTTCTATTATAAATTGTTGTAGTTTATTTCTCAAAATTTTTCATACGCCCATAATTATTTAAATAAAAAAGAAAAGAAAAGAATTCTGTTGGATAAAAATAGAAATGGCTTGTTTTGTTCTAGACATTTAGAATTTTTCCATTTTCAGATTTTTACGATTTAGCCAAAATTTCATTTCTTGTTAGCTACACTTTTTCTAAAAACAAGTTCTTCACCATTCATTAAAAACCACATTTAAGCGAGTTTGATCACAAAAATTGAACGAAAACTTGATTTTAAAGTTTCATTTAGCGCAGCTAAATTCGTAGAAAACAAAAACACATAAAAATTCGTCATTTTTGTGTTAAATGATAAAATATGTTCAAACCATCTATTTTTATAAGAAAAAAAACTCAAAGGTTCTGATCAGGTAAAAACTTTAGCTATGTAGATTAAGTTGTAACAAAATTCATAAGAAAATTTTTCGATAATTTTGTCTGTGACCTTCAACACTTTACAATAAAAATGTTACAACTCAAATAAGGGTTTGATATTAGCGGCAGTTTGTTGAACTTCGTAAAAAGAATACTTTTTTATATATTGCCCAGTAGGGTGTATGTGACCATTTTCATATAATTTAACAAATATGCTTTCATGTTGACAAAAGTTTATTTGACTTTAAATTTTTTATTATGTGCGAACATGTGGGATTTGAAAAAGAAAAACCACTTAATATTTCATTAAATATATACGAATTTTTAAAGAAAATCATAAACTTTAAAAATTAATCAATTAGGTCATTTTTTTGTGGTATACAAGGGTCCACAGGGAATAATTTTATCAACCTGAAATTTTGAATTAGGAGAAAAACGGTTTTTTCTATACACACTATTGCCCAGTCATTTCTGTGAATAAACAATATTTAGTTTTGCGTGATTTCTTATGTTGGCAGGTATTAAATCAGTAAAATTGAAATAAAGACATGTTAAATCTTTTAAATAAATTTTGTGTTAAATCCAATAAAAATTCTTCATTACACATCATATTTAATTTATTTATTTGACAAACAAATACTTTTCTAAATATTAGGCAATTTTTGATAAAAACTTTCATAATTAAAGAAATGAAGAAAGCTGCAAAGGATTTACATCAATTCAGAAAAAAATAAGACACCACATACCTGCGAAATATCTTTGACCGGCTCAATATAATACATTTTCACAAACTCCGGCGTCTTATAAATCTTATCGGAATATTGCTTGAAATCATCGGCAGGTAGCCTATTTGTGGGCACAGACGAGAAACAAGACATCACGGAAGACTGCAACACATCCAAAGGAAATCTTCCCTATAAAACGATAAAAAAATCAAATAAACAAAAACATTCGTTTCCCTCATCGTAAATACCCGAATTGCTAACGTCATTCTATGCGCTGAATAATGCCGTTTCCTAAACTCGTGCAACCTCTGATATAAAACCTCATCGTCGATATTGTCTTTTAACGTTTTTAGGTTACCCCAGGCAAACGTGCATATGGGCACTTCCGGATTAAATAAACTCATAAGTAACTGCTCTTTCCGGTAAGTATCTGAGGGTAACGCCATCTGGAATTCTACAAAACGAATTCATAAATACTAAGAACAAAACAAATTAAACTGTAAGAAAATAATACCTGATTCAATCGCTTCCCTTTCTCTTGTCATCGAGTCTTTTTTCATAAGCGGTGATATGAAAAATTGAGCAAATCTATCCAGACTTGTAAATAGATGTTTATCCATTGTTTCGAAGTGGAAAGTTGTGATTTCACAGTCCGTGGATGCGTTGTCAGAGCCTCCTCTTTTCTTAAATTATACATAAATTTACTCGCTATAAATACAAATGGTCAGAATTATCGTAACTTTGACAGCTGTCAATATATCAATTAAGTTTAGCAGTTTGTAGAGCTCATTTGACTGGGTTAAAAAAGGTTAAAAATTGTGTTTAGAAAGTAATAGTTAGATATTTTAAATAATATGTGTTAATAGTATAAATATCTTTTAAAAAAATCTGTTCTACAGTCTCATATATGTTTGTTTGTGACCTTTGTATGTTCTTTTATGTTCTCCACGGGCCGCGCCTGACAAAATGTAAGTTATAAAATTGAGTTTTTTTGGAGTTTAATTTGATTGTCAATTGTGTAATTTATATCTCATTTCCTATAGTGCTTGAAGAAGTGCCCACTAGGACACGAAACATGTAGCGATTGCTAAAATAAAACAAAAATAAGGAATCCGACAACTTTTTATTATATTAAAACATCTTTCAAATCCTGGCTAACTAGTTTTGTCATGCTTGTAGACATACCGCCATCTCATGGTGGAAATTGTCACTACGAATTAGTTTTGTATTTACAGTTTATATCTTTCTATCTATTGTGATGCTTGTTCATTTTTGTTTATGACCATAAACGGTTAAAACAATCGTTTCAAGGTTGCCGTTGATTATGCAGTTATAGTATAATACCAACTTATCAACAAAAATAAACATCGCATACCTTTATAAACGAATCGAAATCATTTTCTTTGGGATATTTTGCGCTACCCATAAACACCATATGTTCCAAGAAATGGGCCAATCCTGGAATATCCTGCGGATCACTAAAACTACCCACTCCTATAGTCAAGGCAGCTGCTGCCTAAAAGACGATCAATCTCCAAAAAAATCCGTCACTAAATTATTCCAATTTACCATTTTCTGTTCGGACATAACAACTTTCTTCATTTTCTTTCCGTCATGATCACTCTCACTCTCACTAGTATCAGGTTCGGTTGTCTCCAGGTCCGATTCGTCGGTCTCATAATCCGATTCGCCATCCGTGTCAGTTTCCGGCCCATTTTTGTTAAGACACGTTAAATCGGATATTAGACAAGCGGTTAAACCATTTTCTAAGCGAATTACCCTACAATTTCAACCATCAGAAACTTCAAATCATAGCTTCAAATAATCAGAAATCATCTACTTCTGAAAGGTGTATTTAAAAACCTAACCTATACTCTTTCTGGTCACTGTCGCTTTTGACTGGTGTTGCTAATATTTCGAACTTTACATCTTGTTTTGGAGGACTTCGAGTGCCTGTAGCAGTCGGTGCTCCGATCGACCCTCCATGTCTTTTCTTAATTTTGAACATACTGTACGGACTAGGAAACAACGGGGCAGCAACCAATTTTCGGGAGAGCTGCTGAAAAGGTAACCTCAATTGAGACATGCATGAACATTATTCTTAATTTGATAATCGAAAGTTAAACTTAAATGCTAGCCATAAATATTTTTTGACTGGTTTCTGGTCATATACGAACAATTGGGTCATGAGAAATGTGTATTTATGATTAAATTTGACAATATTTTGAATGGAAAGTTGTGGTGATGTGTTTGAAATCGCGATGATCCTGATATAAGAAAGTGCATTGTTTGGACAATAGATGGCAGCAGGTGTCTGTAATGTTAGTGACGGGATAATCGGGATATACAGTGTCCGGCAGAAAGTCCGACACAAGAAATTTTTGTATTATTAGTTTTTCAAAAAAAATTATTGTTTATAAATTGTCTTAAACCTAAAATGCAAATATTAGAACGTAATTATCTGCTTGCGACCGCCTCCATTTTCTACGATTTGAGGGGGATCGTTGCTTTCTATCATCACAAAAATTTTTGCAATGCATTTTTGAACCACCCGAATGAGTACCTTTTCCCCATACAGCAAGGTAAATTTAGAAAGCTGCCCCCCTTCCGATTTGACCTGGCTACGCCGTGTATTCACTTTTATAAAAAAGAAAATTTTCCGAGAAATTAATAATAAAAATGTTTCACATGTGTCCAATTTTCTGCCGGACACGGTATAAGAAAAACATGCTTTGGTACTTGTATACATAATTTATTGACTAGTTGCTTAAAATCTACATTAGTGCGCAACACCAAATATACAATTTTGTTTATCTACAAAAAAATCGTATTTTTACCAACTACAATAATTTCCTAGCGGCCTAAATACAACAGGGAGTTATATACTTGTCGCATTGAATTTTTGATTTCGCTTTCCTATAAAAATTCTTGTAGAAATCTCCCATACTAACTTCTGGACAAACACACTCAAGTTCGGTATCAGCAAACCTAGAAATCAACGAAAAAGTTATCGAAAACTTACTTTCTATCCATATTTATCAAAATTCTTACGAATTTGTCCCGTCGTCGCATTCACAATCACAGCCGTCAAGCGTTTGATTCAATCGTCGATGTAATTTTGAAGCCAATGTAGCCACTTTCGGAGTGCAATTGCAAGATTTTGTCGGCGATTCTTTGGCAGAAGTACACCTTATGACTCTTGAACTTTTCGTATTAGCTAATTCTTGACATGTGCAAGACTTGCTAGGTTTACCATCCCGTTGCAAAATGCAGGATTTTCTGTTTGCTCCTGACATTGGATATTGCTAAAAAATTATTTTGTAATAGTAGATATTATAAAAGGTAATTATGAATATAAGTACTGCTGTTGTTGGTGATCCATCTTCAAAATAATATTTATATTTGGAGCAAACTGGACATTCATCTTCGTGTCCTGCGCCGCAAAGACAATTTTTTGATCCTGAAATTAAAGCAAAAATAAAAATAATTTTTTGAAATGACAAGCTACAGCCAATTTTAGTAATAATTCAATCTTTTATCAGCCCATGAGGGAAAGTTGCTTACTCTTTTTCGATTTGCAATTCGTTGACTTAATTTGCGGAAGTTTGGCCTCTGATTCAAAATTTTGTTCATAATAAGTTCCATTGTTTCGTCCCGTTTGGCCATCTGGCGAGAAACTGCAAGAAAATAATACGAACTGGAATGATGTTTTCGTAGATTATGAATCTGGTGACAAAAAATCTCCATTACGTCATATGTTTTTGAGAAAAATGAGCTCAGAATGTTTTGTTGTTGGCACGTTTTGGTAATATAATCCGACGTGACTCAATTTTCTGTCTTGCATACGCTTTTTCAACAGAGGGCGTGTCAATTTTGGTTTTGCGTTTGACAGTAGGAAAATACTTGATGTAGGTGTTTTCCTACTGTCAAAATTCTAAAATCCTACTTCAAAACAGTAGTCATAATGATTTGTTTGATACAATTTAAACAATAATGCGACCTGACAGAGTTCTCTAAGAAGGCTGAAATAAAAACTTGAACTTTAAAGTCTAGTCCACGGATTTTAGAATAATGAAAAAAATATTTATTTCGCGAATAAAAATAAACGAAATAAAAATCTTTGAATGAAACGTTTTGAAAACACCTTTTTGTGTCTTAAATATGTACACAATGAAAAGGTTTGTTTACGACTCATAATATCCATTTTATGGAAAATATTTTTAATGTATTTGTCAATGGCAGGGACGTGAACTGTCAATAACCTGTCAACCACGTAAGATGTCTTTGAATAAAACCGTGGTCCGCGTGTATGATACAGGCTTAATCAAAATTACTTTAATTCTCGAGCCGTATACATATCCAAATAATTTTCAAAAAATTGTTTTGGTTTTTGCATCATTGAATATAAGCAATTAATCAAAACTTTAATTTACTTCTATTGAATTGTTTTGTTTATTTATTGGATCTTTTACGCATTCTATAAAAAAGTGATCCCTACAAGAAATTCTTACAATTAATCTTACAATAAAAAATGGAAAGGTTACCAAGTTTCCATAATAAAAAGAACTTATGAATAAAAAAAAACTATTTAGACGATGCATGTTTAAAACCAAGAAACTTCTGTTTATCTTTTTAAAACTTTTAATTTGGAGAATTATTTACGTCTTCCGGTACTTTTGAGTAATTTTGTTTAATTTTGGTGATAACTCAAATATGATGCGTGCGTTTTATAAAAGATGATTCTTGATTCCTACAAAATATTCTTAGAATTAATCTTAGAATTATTAAAAAAATAATAGAAATATACAGGGAAAATTTGCGGAATATAATTAACACCCTGTATATTAAAAGAAGGGTTGCCATGGTTATATGACAAATATATCAAATATTTATCATTCAAATTGTAAATTTGAAGTGTCAATGTCAATTATTAGCGATTAAGGTTATAAGATATAAGTTTGACAATTAATTTTCTGTACTGTCACTCGGCAATGTTAATTTTTGGCGATTAAGGTTATAAGTTTGACAATTAATTGCCTGTATTGTCACTCAACTCCGAATTGTTTGTATTGTTAGTCAACTCCGTAGATACGCATGTCACTTGATAACGTCAAAATATTTATTAATATTATTCAAACGGAGTAACAAAACCATTGTAGGGCATAAAATGTTGTATGCACCTCGGGCATTACTTGATGTTTATACCCTCGGTGCATAAACATCCGTGTAATGAATGCCCTTAACGCCAAAAAACCATTGCTTGGATTTAAAAAAAAAAAGTTAATGCTGTTGTGGAATTATTTAGGTGTAATTTTGACTAACCAGTATACTAATAGATACGTATACAATGAACTTATTACATAATACATGTGAGTTGCAGATAATTGTAAGCTTTTTTAGTGTTTTTGTTGTAGAATAAGCCAGCGCCAATCATAAGTGGAGGCAGACTTATGATTGGCGGTGGTGTTTTTGCAGAAAACATAAATTAATTGCAAGAAGCGATATAATTTATTCAAGGGCTTACAGCTAATGAAAAAACAAACTGTTGTTGGTAAGTTTGGTAACATAGTGCAACTGCATACCTACTCAACGGTGACCTTGAAACAATATTTACTATTTTTAACCGTTCTTTGTAATTGTCTATTTCTAAATATTTCGCAAGGATTACAAGAGATGCTATGTCAACTGTGAATACAAAACAAATTCGTAATGAATAATTCGTATAGAGCATAGTGTTGCCTACTAAACCCTACTTATTTTTTAAATTATGAGCCCGGTTTTCTTAAAAATGTAAAATGTAATGATTCTTTTTGGACACAAAAGGATGACCAGTGTTATTATACAAAATACCATCGACATCTTCCCTTGTATGACACCAATCCTTCAGGTTTTCTGGCAAGGAGGTTATCATCAACTTTCTTGAATACAAACGGCGGCCTTGATTGCCTTTTGCTGCATGTTTTCGTCGTGCATTTTCGTGACCTTAAAGAATCACATTGATATTAAAATAATCTAAACCACAAATTAAACAAAAAACGACCTGTGATATCCTGAAGAGTGACAGACTTTCCTCAAGTGAATTGGTTTGGTTCTATTGTTATTTCCTTTGGACTGAATAACTTTAGGATTGACTACAAAAGCACTTGTTTTGTTGGCATCTAATACTGTATCTTCTATTATTGTTTTTGTACTAACTTCAACTTTAGGTGCTATAACTCCCTGTAAATTATAGTTATATAATTAATTAGTTTTTTTATAAATACACTTAGAATTTTGTACAGGAAATGATCTTTCTGGTTCCATCAAGAGGTCAATATCAACACCAGCTACTGAACTTTCATACGTTGATGGATACAATAATTCGCTGAGATTGGTTTGAAAGGAAGCCAAAACATTTCCAACATCTGAATGTTGCCATTGTATCAACTCCATGTAAAGGCTTTCTTTAGCTGCAATTTGAAATGATTAAAATTGATTTGTCCACTAGAAGTGAAAGAAGTTAATACTTACATAACAACCTTTGTAACTCAGACAATCGTTGTGCGTTGTAAAACATTTTATAGAAGATAAATTTCTCATGGCATAGAATGGGAAATGTTGGTGTGCAGCATACAGTTTGTATACACGAATCCAGCATGTAGAGTTGCAAAGAAATTTTGCCATTTGGACATAGGAATACACCAGGACATGTTACCTAAAAATATAACTAATAATCTTTAAGAAAAACTTGATTTTCTACTTACAGCATGTATATCTAGTTCCACTTGGACCTGCAAAGCTTTCCTTTGCATGTTTCGTTTAAAATCTTCGTATAAATAAAATCATTTAAAAGTCGTATGTATGCATTTTCGTATTTTTTATTTGGGGTTGTCCTGCCAGACCCCCGACAACATTCTGTCAATGTGGCAGTCAAACCAGTTAAATATTGGGGGCGACTATATTATTTTGTGGACATTGCGTTACCGTAGTAACAGCTTATTGATTACGCAAAATTGACACAGTTTCGATGTGATGGTCTCGTTTCGGTATTTTTGCTTATTTTGTCAATATTTGGATGATATCACTTTTTATGAATAATTGTTATTTCTACATTTTGCTCGTTCGATTGTCTTGCGAATGAGAAATTAAGAACATGCAGGTTGATATTGATTTTCTAATGAAACAATATCATGGTAAAACCACACGGAAAGCTAATTTCAAGAAATCTTATATTATATATTTTTACGAAATTAGGAAGCAATAAATAAATCAATGAACAATTCTATGATGCGTGGGCAAACCAGTACCTATAAGTCACAATTAGAAATGCACACGTTTATATTCTTTTGTTCATACAATTGTAACATACGTAAATGGACAGTCATCTATCTTTATCTATCACTTCACATTGATAAATATTGAAGACAAATCTTCTGCAACATTTTTTTTTCAAATAAATTGTTCTTTCAGTTTTTATTCTCATATAATACAGGCAATTTGTGCTCAAAAGGCTCCTGAATCCGAATCTGAGGTTTGCTAACAAAATTTCGTGACGCAATATTGAAAAATAGCTGAAATGCCAACGAAAATTTTTGATAAACTACGCCAATGTTCAACTATCGCCAAAAACTAAACATTTTTGACTTTTTCTTTGTATTACCTTCACTATTGCGTCACGAAATTTTGTTAGCAAACCTGAGATTTGGATTTAGCAACCCAAAAAGACAAAGAATTTAAAACATAAAAACTATCCCACAACTTTCCTGGTAAAAACACTTTTGATAGGATTATATGTATTTTGACGCTTTTAATATGAACATTTACTCATTAATTATACAGTGTGTTCATGTCAAAAGTATCCACCCTTCATAACTCTTGACCTGATGCGATTATTGCTTTGAGTGGAAACACATCGATTTAGATAGTGAGGGGGAAGTTCAAAAATGGTACCTAGAGAATTTTAGGTGTCATCCCTTCACCTCCCACCTACCCCACTTTGAAATTTCAACCCCACTTTGAAATGGCACCCCCTACCTTGTGATAAATCATTTGAAAGGGCACAAAATTCTCTATTCAAGTATGATAAAAAAATTTAAATCGTCCTATTGGTTCTTAAGATGGACTACATAGAAGATGGAAGGTATGAAATCAATTATTATTAGCGAAACATTGCGGATTGGATACACTGTTGAATTAAATTACAGTCATAAGAAATAAAAAATTTAAATAAATTATAATCAATCGATCAATTTCATTATTTTATCATAGTTAAGTGGAGAATTTTGTGCCCTTTCAAATGATGTATCACACGGTAGGGGGTGCCATTTAATATTTCAAAGTGGGGTGGCTGGGGGGTGAAGGGATGAAACCTAAGATTCTCTAGGTACTTTTGAAATGAACACACTGTATATTAAATAAATTGCGGTTTATATTTAAAAAAATCCCATTGCTACACTTTTCTTTTCTCTAATTTAATATTGAAGTTTAGAAAGATTCAATTTTTAAAATTGGAAGACTTCAACATTAATTTTTCATTTACTCTATTTTTACAATTAAATTTAATCCCGTAAAGTTTAAATGAAATTTATTATTACAAATTTACAAGAAATTCAGTTGATTTCCTTCTACAAGGAAAAAAAGCGAAAAAAAAACACGACTTTCTCAAAATTTTAGAATAGAATACATATTTAGTATATTAAATGTACAGTGCGCGCGTAAAGTATCGAAACAAGATGACTGAATGGCAATCCTATATTTTCCGTACTAATCACTTGCTTCTCTTCTTAATTGTTTTATGGCGGTCAATTATCCCGCTAAGGGCTTGGATTGGCATGCTAATAAACGATAATAATCGTCGACAACGGAAAATGTGAGGTTAGGACAGAATAAGAAGTGTCATATAGATGCAATTTTGTATGATATCAGTTACTGTAGTTTCACATTATACAGCTTTTTGATAATGCTGATAAGTAAGGTTGAAAGAGGACTTTAGGGTTTAAAGTTTAGAAATTTTTTTATGAATTAAAATATAAATAAAATGATGAAATATGTTGGTTTGTGGGAAGCTAGGTTTGCGATTGAAGTAAAGGGTCAAAGTGACTACTCGGTTTATAGCCATATTCGGATTTAGGTATCATCATAAGATAGCTCTTTTCGAACCAAAGTTCAATCTGAAACGTTTTTTGATTCAACATCAATGAATAGAGTTAAAAAGCGACATTTGTTGATACTTTTAGCAATTTTAGGACAATCATATTCTATAGACACTTATTCAGTTACGCTAAATAAAACAGGTTTAGTTTAGTTTTCAAAGTGTTATCCTATATACAGTGATTAGTAATCAATTGTCTTAATGGTAACATAAAATCTGTTATGCTCTTACATAAGAAAATGTTCGCAAAAACAAAAGCAGTTTAGTTTATACATATTGGATACATAATGAAAAGCTAATAGGCGTTTTTGATTGATTTGTGTTGAAATGCGTTTATTATTATTTTCTATGGAGGCGCCTGAACACTACATAAAGATTGGCTTAAATGGTTTAAAAACATTTCCGAAAAAATTTTCAGGTGTTCAGGTAAAATTACAAAGAGTAAGGTTTACTATGAGGCCCTTTTGAGTTTTCTATAGCAACGGGTTTACCCATTTTGCCAATTTTCCTTTTACTGTAACCAAAAAAATTAAGAGAACACTTTTTTCGAAACCTGTAACTTTTTAAATAATAGTTCAAGACAAATCAAAGTTGGTATACTTTAACGTCATATATTTAACTAAAGAAAAATACAAAAATATTGATACAACTCTTAGTTACTTCTAAATTACACTTAAAAATGTAAATTAATAAAGCAAAACAAAATGGAAATGACGGTCATAGTACGTATCAATTTTCCCATTCCTTAATCGCAGGGCTTGGGTCAGTGCCTGTATTGTTAGTGGTGGATTAGGGCGCTTGCGAACACGTCGGTCAAGCTGATCCCACACGTGTTCAATAGTATTCACGTACGGACTTATCTCCGGCCATTCCATGACCTGAATTCCACGTTCTTGTAAAAAGTTTCTGGTGATGCCGGCGGTGTGTGGCTATGCATTGTCCTGCATTCGGATGAAATTTTGACCGACGCCATATGCAGCAGGTACCACATATGGTCCTCCAAGATGTTTTCGATGAAATTCATGGCATTTAGTCTACTAGGAACCACAACAAGATCAGTTCTGTTGTCTATACTGATTCCAGCTCAAACCATCACAGATCCACGACAATTTACATTTTTAAGTGTAACTTAGAAGAAAGTAAGAGTTGTAACATTGTTTTTGTAGTTTTCTTTAGTTAAATATATGCCTTCAAAGCACACCAAATTTGATTTGCCTAGAACTATTATTTAAAAAGTTACGGGTATCGAAAAATGTGTTCCCCTAATTTTTTTGATCAGTGGTGTTTATACCAAAATTGGTTCATTTTGCATTATTTCTTCACTTATTTAGAAAATTTATCCCCGGATTTATCGTTAGGGGAAATAATTCTGCCCAAACACAATTTCATATTTCAGTTGATAAAATCTGTTTCCGGTACCACGACAATTAAAAGATTAACTTAAATCCGATAAGAAAAACGTGGAGATAAAAAATAGGTGTTGATGACGTCTTTCATAAGTCAGTAGCCATCACAACTGACAACACAATTTTACTCACGTTTCCATACTTTGTAATAAAATAGTACCCAGTAGAACAATATCTATTGTCTTATTCCGAACTTTATATTATAGATCTAGTACTTAAATAATTTAAATACATCATCAAAACATTTAATCAAAGCGCTAATCAACACTTATTCTAAAGTAGATACACCGATTAGATAGATATTTGATATTTACGTTACGTTCAAGTGTTTCATTAATTATCAATCAGTAATCTTGTTTTTGTGGCTATGACATTTCCCCAGTCACGACAAACCTTCGTGGACACAATCATCAGATCATAATTATTATCTTGTTGTTCGTAATTATAGTATATTCTATTCTTTTCTATAATATTAAATAGTTATCAATAGCTTTCAGCACCACTTAATAAAAGTATCGAACTGATATGACGAAAATATAATAGGCGAAATTGGTTCCATTGATAATATCGTGGCTGATGCTAAACTCATTGATCGAAACCTCTAACCATTGAAAATAGTGGACCTTGCGCGTTTGTGCTGTACACTCTCTATGTGTGTAGTATAGCTGGCTAGTTTTCCCACCACAAAACCGTTCATTCCGAAGCAATTTCTATCGCGTATATAAATTACCTACGTTTACACGAGACGAGTAAGAATTATGCAAGAATGTTGTTTTTATTATCGTGTATAGCATCGGCGGAAATTGTCAAAGACCTCGCGTTAATTCACATGGTAAATAACGTAATCGTAATGTACAGGATTATTCAAAAAGAAAGAGCAGATTTTAAATTGGTTTTTGTCGCAAACGGTAAAACAGAAGATTTTTGAGAAAAGGACAATTGAAAAGTATTACAGTATTGATAACTCTGGGAAACTTGGATGAGGGAAATGCGTTTTGGATAGAATTATATGTACTGGTCAAAATGTGAAAAGGCGTGATTTGTTGCAAAATAAATACCAACTGAACCCAATATCCTACAAACTTCAAAAGGATCTCTCATGGCAAATGTTCAACTTTAGTTTTTTACCTGAAATACTGAACACTTTGTTCACTAATGTTTCTATAAAAGAAATACCGTAAAACGCAATAGAATCAGAATCATCAGAAGAACTAAAACATAGCAATTTTGGATTTGAACGTCGTAAATAATTCGCACGCGGCCCGCCTATAAAAATAATACCAAAACAGTTCGAAAAATGTCCTAATTATCATATCAAAACGTTTACTGAATCGTTGATGATATTATTATTATTGAATTTATTGAAATTAATTAAAAAATAAAAGTGACGAGTGATTTAAAAAAAAAGTGAAATGTTTGCATCAATATCTCCAAAAGTATTAAGCTTAGCAGAACAAATTATAGACCATATTAAGGACGAAAGATGTGGTACATAATAAATAAAGAATTACATACTTAAAGATATTGAAAGGTTAAGGAACGGGTATTTTAAACCGAGATATTATGTCAATATATATTATTCTGTCAAGTCATCTGTCATCAGCACACTTATGTATTTTTTGACAGAATAGATATTTTTTGCGTTCGTTATAAACTCATAACGAAACCGTTTTCGGTGTCGTTATGAAAACACTAGATCACAAACTTTTAGTAACTTTTGAGTTTCGTAGATTGATGATATTGACGTCAAGTGTCAAATCAGGCTGACATTTCAATCGCTATTGGCTCGCCTCAATCTTATTTGTGAATTTTACCGCAACTACACACATAAAAATACGGAGTTGGATTTAACACCGATTCAACACCGCTATGGATCTCCCTCGCGACCGTTTGCGCATGTAGTTAAATCAGACGGAGTTGAATTTTTACAGAGCTCATTCACTCTTTTTATAGTTATTATTATTTGTAACGGAGTTGAAAATATATGTTTAGGGAAATGCAGGTTTACTCCTTTATAGACATAAAATAATCTCCCCGCGTGTCAAACTTCCGCGTTCCGGAGTGCAAAAGTTCTTCTGTAGTAGTGAAATACATCCGTGGATATGTTACGTAACTCCTTTATTAGTGTTAAAATTACCCTGTTGCGGGGTGCTTTTCTTTTATTGGCGAAATTATTCTTTCCCTAAAAGAGTTGTTTGCGTACGTAATGAAGTTAAATATGTACCAAATAGAGTTGTTTTTTTTTTTCAGAGCGGTTCTTATCTTTATTAGGAATATGACAGGGACCAGTAAAAATCAAAAATACATTTTAACAATTTATTTTTCGAAAAAACAAGTAAATGAATATACATGTTTGCACAATACTCAATAAATAAAATACAGTTTATCCTAAATATAACAATAATCTCCGTATTAATATTAATAATAATAAATTAATAACTAATATCAAATATAACAGAATACATAAAGTCAAGAGTACTTTCATTAATAACTAAGTACAAGTACATATAATGTAATTGGTAACTATATACATATCATTCGCCTTATTATGAAGAATGTGTACATCATATCAAAACAAATAATATATGATTTATAAAAATTAATATTTACTTAAAGGATTTGTATTAACATCGTCATCCTCTTCGCCCGTCTTTATCACCAAAGTAATTCCTCGTTGACTGTGCCATATGAAGTCTACCAATAACTCCTTGTCGATTTCAACTCGCGTCATCATAATACTTGACATCTTGATATTTTGTCTGCTATTTTAAATAGCTTGCCAACTGTACCTACATAAAAGAAAGAAATATGTGCAGAATTGTTGTATTTTTGTATGTTGTAAGGCAAATAGAAAAAATAAAAAAAAAATAAAAACGCATTGCCGGACAAAGAAATACACACTACTTCATAAAAAATAACACAAAAATCGACATGCATTCTGTAGGTACAATGCAGTGTCATACTCGGTATGAAGGTACCACAAATGCGGCAACAAACGTACTGCGCATTTGACTAGCCGGTATCTTCACAAGCTATTTTCTATAGTATATTAGTAGTGTGCGTAACACGTTTTATTATTTATAAACTACAAAATTATAAAAGCATGTGAGCACAACGTACATACATACATATGTAGTAATATAAGTAACTTACCTGTAGTATTAATTGTAGTCGAAATTTAGTACATCGTTGATAATCCTGACCCATTTTTTTATTTGTCCGTATTTAACTCGTATGAAAATACACTGCTCCATTTGAAATAATAATGTACTTACATACAAAATATTAAAAGTAATGGAAATGAAACTCACTCTCAACTGCACCCCGCAAACTTAGGAGTATAAGTGACGACCACAACACACTGCGAAGCAAACTGCAAACCGTCTTGATGGCGACATGTTGACGCCTGTTGTTGTCAAACCGTAAGTTTTGCCTTTACAGTATCAATCTTACCTTTTTGGAGATTATTCACTCCAAAACGGAGTTGGAAATCAATATTACACAGGGAATTAATGTTTACTTTTAGGAGTTTTATCACTCCGTCACAATGTTCAGTCATATCAACTCCAAAAAGTGTACTTTCTCTCATTTTGTCAGTTATTTCAACACCCTGCATGGTGTTAATTTTCATTTCACAGCTCCAGTGAAAATTTTCATCATTTCGGATATAAACTATTTTCAACTCCGTGCTGTGTAGTTAAATTAACTCCGATATTACGTATATCAACAATTTTTAGCACACAATCAACTGATTTTCGGAGAAAAAATCACTCTTTTTTGTGTACAACTAACTACGTGCAAATTCTCTCCGTAAAATTTTTATGTGTGTACCAAGTGTTAAATATAAACCTAAAACTACTCTAGATTGTAAGATGACAACCGCAATTTTCGAAATTTATATAAAATTATCGTCGCAAAGTAGAAAAATAGTATATAACACTCGTTTTTAAGACGTATTGGCGCACTCGTTCCATTTGGACACTCCTCGCTACGCTCGTCGTGCCCAAACCAACTCGTGCGCCAATTTTTGGCTTATAAAACTTGTATTATAATATACTATTTTGTCTTCTAAACCTACTTCTAAACCTACTTCTTTCAATATTTCTACGTAATTATTTGTTTATCATGTACCCACATCTTTTGTCTTTAATAAGATGATAAATTGTTCTGCTAACTTAAATGCTTTTGGAAATAAACATGCAAACATAGGAAGACAAAATTACATGACAATTTTTTAAATCACTGATAGTTGTTAATTACTTTCAATAATAATATCATCTTTATATATCATCATTTACATCAACATGTTTATATGATGTTAAGGTTCAGGAAATTTTATATTGGTACAACATTCATAGGCGGGTGATTTATTATTTGCAACTATGAATACCATAAAATTCAAAGATCTGATTGTCTTAAACTTTGTTTATGTTGTAATTTTGGAAGTACTTATTTAATCTATGAGTTGAAGCAATAATTTATATGCGCGTCTGAGACCATGCGTCTATTTTCTTGGACACTTGGTATTTAATGTCAAATATGTTTACCAAATAATCTGTTTTAAATACAATTTTTAAGATTCCGTGTTTTTGATCGGGTCTAAGGACGAAATAGAAATTATAAAATTGCACTTGAAGAATTAACTATTAACTTTTTTATATGAAGTTATATGATGATTATTTATAAATGTCCAACATTACATTATTTTGCATTGAAAAAAATGTTTCTGCCCACAGCTCTACCATTATTCTAGAATGTCCTTTAGGAACAAAATGATTGGGGACATCTGCTCTAATCAAACCTACAGGATATCAGGTAACAGCAAGGTTTTTGAAAAAGTTAAGGTCAAAATGTAACAAACTATCATTTTGGCATTTTATTAGAATTTCTTTCAGGTGAAATCAATACTCTAAGCAAACTTTCAGCATTTTAAATGTATTTTTTATATTTTGTTGTTGTAATTTTTTAATTCTATGTCAAATAATAATAATAATAATAGTAATAATAATAAATCTTTATTGCCCAAAAGGTTACCCCAATTACAGGACAAACATTTTAGAAGTACATGGAATATATATTTTTTCATCTTAAAGAAACTTTAAACTGCTTGAAAAAGTATTATAAAAAATTTAAATTATAAAAGGAATAATGTAACATGAAACCACAGTCAAACAATTTAAATATGTAGATACTACACACAGAGAAAGGAATGCTCAATTCAAATAAAATTGCTTTGCATCAAAACAACGGTTGATTTCCATATCCACGAAATAACTATCCACTTCAACCGAGACAATATTTTCTCAGTACAAATGTGTTAAGTGCTTCGTTCGAGATAAAATTAGTTGCAACGAGTAAACTATTGACTTGCACCAAATAGTCATCAACTCGAAAGGACTATAATGTTGTTTTGAATGAAACTTTGTAGTATTATTTCAAATATTTCAACATTTGGACCAAACTAATATTGTTTTAATGCAACCATATGATGTCTTAAAGAGAGTAATAGAGCTATCGGAATAAGTAATAGGTTATTTTGCTTGGAAGAACCAATGTTTCGGAGAAACATTTGTAATTTTGGTTCAACACCTTTAGTGTTCTGAATAGAGTATTTTGTTCTCAAAGCAAGTAACTGTCATTTTAAACGAAGTGCGTTAAAAATTCAAAGCAAGTAATAGTAATTTACATTCAACATAATATATTGATTTGAAGTGAATGTTTTTGTTGTTTTGTTAAAACTATCTACCGCTGCTGCAAATGTTACATAAAAAATAAGTCTATCAAAACAAATGCAGAAAGAACTACACGATTATAATAGCACATTACTTTCTTAATCATATTTACTAGCAAGAATAATTCTTCTGGCTGACAAATCTAATCAAAACATAATATGTGGTGTTACATCAAAGTTCTTTAAGCAATTATTTTGTAAGACATATATTTTTTTAGTCATGTAGCAAAGACAATGGGTAAAAAAAGTTCATATATACCAATACATTAATTTATTATAAAAATAAAAATACATTTCAAACAAGTAGGTGTCATACTGATATAAACCCAATAACTTGTTATTGGGTATTAGTTTTACTTGTTTTGAACACCATATTTTACATATATGATCTTGTTTCAATGCAATAGTTGTTTTCATTGGAATATATTGAATTGTTCAATGCAACACACTATATTCTTAAAAGAACTCATAAGAACTTTTAAAATTATCCAATGTAGTTTTACTTGGAAACAAAATGTTGTCGCTTCAAAGGAGAAATTTGTGAGTTTTGATTCAAAAAGCTCATCTAAATTGAAAACTATTGATTTGTTCGGAGTAAATTTCGGCAAGACAACGAATGTCTTAAACATTTCTCTGTGTGTACAGATCAAACCAAAATCAAATGTTAATCCATAAGTATTAAGATAGGATTATCATTATTCTTGTAGTTTTGAAGTGTATTATGTATTATGTATCAAAAGTGTATTATTTTATATATCTAAGAAAAGTTATGTGTAATTTGCTTTTTGCAGAAGACATGTTTATAAGTGATACAGGTGGCAAACTGATACACGTTCTCAAAGTATGACGCATATTGGCTCTTTTGGTGGTAGTACTATAAATAGTTGCACAATATAACACAATTTTATTGAATTTTATTTATAGGTACTGCGTTAATACTGAGTTAATAACTGATAGTTTTCATGTTTAATGCCAAAACCAAGATACAAAGTTTCATAAGTGTTGACAGTATATAAATACGTTCGCTGAATAGGTACTAAAAACTTCTAGAAATTAGAAATTCTAAGAAAGTCGTCATAAACATACTGTTTATTACATTTGTTGTTATGTCGAACATAGTCACACTTTGCAAATATCATGAAACATTAATAATAGGATTTGGTCAAAGTAGGTAATGGAAATGATGATAGATAATAATAATAAGAATAAAGAAATGAATTTTCCATATTTCTCTTTCCAGTAAACATCCGGTTCAACCGGAACTGTTACCGACTGTTTTATTTAATTACTTCTCCATTACGTAATAATACTGTTATTTCTTCTATTTATCATAGATATTATCTCAAAAAGTATTTTGTGGTTTGGACAATACTTTGTACGTTTTGTTTTCCAATACTTTGTAGGCACGGTCAGCAAAATTATCGCAATATAATAATTAACTAATAATTTTATTGCTTTTTGAGGCATGAATTAACGTCAGTATAGTTTTTAATAAAATATTTCGTTTGAGATAGTGAGGTCTGTTGTGTCAGCAGTTGTCAGCAATATAAAATTAACAAACATGATAACTAGTTTTTGATTGACAATTACCCGGATTTAGAACTTTGCAGAAATGTACATAAATTATAACTATTATTATTTATTACTTATGTAGATTTGATGAGGAATTTATTTGTTTTCCTGCTGTTGGTTTTTTCCTTTAACAGTAAACACCTATGTGGAGTTATAATAGAAATGTGTAGGTAGCTGATTGACGTGTTTCACTTATCAAGTTTTACATTGTATTTTCAAACATTTGCACAATCTTCAAATTGCACATTTTTTCAATTTCAAGAGTCAAAATAGCCAAACTTATAAAAAAAGGAATTTTTATTGGTAATTCTGTAAGATTATAACTTTAGTATTAATTTTCACGAAACCCGCAACAAAACGACAAAAATAACCGTTGATAATGATAATAATCACTCCCACATCATTCTTCCCGTATACTTTATTATTTCCTCAACGCGCATCCGGTTCAATTTCCCAGTAATTAATAAATTTCAAAATCCACATCCGTACCTACCCATATCGACACATCCCGATTCAAATCCAAACCCCGCCACGCTCCAGAAAGAGACAACGCTACCAACGCACGTCTTTTCCGAACTCGAAACGAGGAACAGCGGCAATCTTCATCAATGAAGTGACGTAACGCGCGCGCGATTGGCCACCGCCACCAACCCACGTGACCGCCGACCAATACCAACGCTAGAACCGTGTCGATAACACTGCGACGCCCTCGCACAATATGAAAAGCGATGCGAATACCTCAGATCGTTGCGCGGTGTGTTGGTAGACTGGTCGGTTTTATAGGTTAGGACTCCATGTTTTCTCCAGGGTCGATGTGTGTCGCTTTTAGTTTCGCGCCAACGATCTAGTACGCTTTGTGTTTCGCCCGCGTGAACGTGTTCGATTGAGAGCGAAAAAATGCCGATGACTGCCGATACGGACGTTGAGTGCGTTTCGAACGAATGGATGCAGACGCAGCTTCGTAGTGATGTTAAGTTTTTAGTTGTATTGGACTGTAGGAGCTCGCTGGAGTACGGGGAATCGCATATAAGGGATGCTGTCAACTTTTCGATACCGACGATCATGCTCAGGCGGCTAGGATCGGGCAAAATCGATCTGATGTCGACGATCAAGAGCAGGGAGTTGAAGAATAAAATAGGAAATTGTTATAAGGAGATATTGTTCGTGCTCTACAACGACGGGTTTCAGCAGTACACGGACTCTGTCATTACTGTTTTGATCCGTCGTCTAACACAAGATGGTTGCCGTGTTGTTTTCTTAAAAGGTTAGTAACACGTTTTTTTTTTGCTTAGTTGTTACACTTGTTGGTTTCCCGCGTAACGAGTAGACACAGTTGTAGGCTTTAAATACCTTAGTCGAAAAAAAAAACAGGGTTGTTCCGCGAAATTATTTGTTGTCGTTCTACAGGTACTACAGTCGGCCAAAGAAACCGTGCATTTGAAGTTTGTGAAGGGGTGGGGGGTAATCGAAATGAGTCTTGTTCATTCAATTTTTCAAGCAAGAGTGTATTAAACCGCCATTCACTACAACTAGTAGGATAAATGAGATCCATTAACTAAAATACATGTGCGTGTTTCTCAACGAATTTGTATCCTATTGATAGTTATTTAAGTAGGTATATCGTTATTTTAAAGGAATATTTAAAACTTATTTAATTGAAGATGACAGTTGGTAACTGTATTACCAACTTATACAACAAATTAAGCAATACTTCGCCCAAAAATGTGTAGAAATGAGTAGTTTTGTCTTAGACAATGTTATACAGGGTGTGTCCGAGTCCTAAAAGCTTTAAAATTGACTGAAAGTAACCCTAAAACTTTCTACTTTGCCGTGAACTGTTTAGAAGTTTGTTCACATGTGTCCTTGAAGCACTGACAGCGTATCTTTGTAGTGTTTTCGGATAGACGTGTGATTTTTTTGTTATTCTAAACCGCACAACTTTCGTCTGATACTTTTTAAACTTAATTTTAAGTTAATCTTTCAAGAGAGCAAAATTTATATTATCTTTAACTGTCTTCAAAAATAAATGTTTTTTTTGTGTGGATTTCTTAGCGCTAAATACGAATCCGTACTCGATTCTATCGCGTTTGATTTATGCATGGCTCTTTCACAATCTCTAAAAATAGGGGGTTGCTATTAAAAAAAGATACCAATGCCGTAATTATTCGAAAAAATATGTAAATAATGTTTCAAATAATAATGGAATTTGATATTAAAAACATATTACGTATTTTGATGACATAAAATAAGAATTTGTGATCGAATATGTCAAAATGCATTTCCATTTAATCAAAATGGAACTACTTAAAACAATTTTTGTAAGGTTACTCAATAAGTTTATGTCAACATCTTCACGTCATCGAAATTCATTGTGTGTCCCGACTCGTGGCAGTGTTGAGCAACAGCGGACTGTTGAATCTTGCGTAGCCGGGTGTCTCTACTGTGCTCCTTGACTCGACAATCCATACTTCGTCCTGTCTGTCCTACATATCATGTTCCACACTCACATGTTATCTTGTATACCCCTTCGTTCTTCAGGAGTCGTGTGATATCCTTTGGGTTAGGCAAAAGAACCTTTACCTTTGCTGGTGCTCTGTACCTTACCGTGATATCCGATTTCTTCAGTAATCTACCGATTCTTTCTGATACCCCTTTGACTCTTGCCACTCCTCTGAGACTTGCGGTTTTCTTTGTGTGACACCCCGTATGTCAGACTTGGTGTATCCATTCTGACGTAGGGCCCACTCCAAGTGTTTCCGGTTGCCAATTTCACTAAGAGCTGATTTTTCACCATAGAAATATTTTTGTTTACAATTCAACTGCGTTTCTTTACAGTAATAATGTCAGTGGTTATTTGATACTCCAATATACTACTGTAATTATATCTGTATTCTTTTACAAGGTCGTCTAGCGTCATAATCTCATAATTGCTTTCGTGATTTTCAAGGCCAATTTTTACGAATACGCGATTTTATAAATAATGGAATATATATTCTAAAAAAGAAACTGAAACTTACATTCTGAGTCATTAAGAAATCGTTATATCCTTTCACATCCACTATCCCACCGTAAAATTCTGCATAATTAGCGTTTGTGTGTTTTTTTTGTCGGCATCGATGCACACCGGAAGCAATAATTTATCACATTCGCGATGCATAACACACAGGAAGGCTCTTATCATTACCATTAGCATATCCGTCACTATATATAATGTGCGTACGTTTTTTTTTATTTCACCGGTTTCCAACGTATTAAGTAATGCTAAATATATACTACTTTTTTTATACATATCATATCTGTACGCGAAAGAATATTATAGCTACTACAATATTTAATAGTTTGTTTATTTCGTGTTGAGTGCTTAGGCCGCTTTAAAATTGAAAGCAGGAAATGATGTAATACGTTTAAAGTGTTTAAAGTAGCCGACTTTAGTGTATTTGAATTGACTTTTGGTCGAGTGGTTTTAATATTGTGTGATCGTTGTAGATTAATTGTTTATTAATTCGAGTTATAAATTGCGCCTTTTGGTGAAATTATAACCGGAAATAGCGATGTGACTAAAGACGCGGCGTGTCTTTGATATAAAGTCTAGTGCTGCGTTCTACACATACAATGTTTTATGTAAACATTAACATTAAAAATAGATACGGACTTATACAATCGCTTAGCGTGCCTACGCAGCGATTCATTCGCGTTTTCCATTCAAGCCGCGGATAATACAGATTTTGGTTTAAAGGAATTATGATAAATTTGATCAATTTCTTCATGTCGTGTTATCAGATGATAAATCGTTATAACTTCCGTTCGTAATAACATATTAAAATAGTAACTTTTATCAGTTTTGTTCTGATAACTGGAGATGTCATTTTTTTAAGATTAAGGTACTAATTTGACCAAATATAATTAATATAATATGCACTAAAATATGCTAATTATTTCCGTAGTAACAAACTGACCAGCATGGTAGCATAATAACATCACGAGCATAATAGTCGTACACTCACAATAAACCGCAAATTTATAATAAAATATGACTTATTGCGGTTTGATGCTTAATGTCTTACATGATAGATGAGGTCGCTGGTTTTCTGAAAATTAGTTTTTGCGATAAAACGTTGTCTAACTTGGAATTTCGTAAATTAACCACAGTTTATCTTAGTATAATGGAATGGAAGAGCTTCTAGCTAACAGTGCTGACTGGTGAAAGTTAAGTGACATAAGTTAGTATTTTGTTACTACGAATACTGAGAAATTGCAATAGTTTGTTAAATTGTCTAAATAAAAAGCCGGTATATATATTTTCTACTTTGCGTTCACAATGCGGTACAAAACAGTGTGTTTTCGGTGTTACAATTAACAAATTGTAACACCGAAACAATAATTTTGTTGGTGCATTATCTTGAAAAGTATAGCAGATAACTATTTTGTGCCAACAGACAAAATATAACGTAGTTCACAGAGAATTAAATGTATTACATATTTTATTTATATTTGCTTTAAAAGCACAGTTATGATTAAAACCATCATCATGGATATGTACTGTTTTTGAACTTGACGGAATAACAGCGTACATTTTTAACAATATTTGGTTATTCAAAGCATTTAAATAATGTGTTTATTATGATGTATAGTGCTTTTGGTGTTCTGATTCCAAACCCATTGTCATATTTTTTAAATCCAAAATGGCAGATTCAATATGGCGACTAGTAAATTTAGGAAGATTTAGGGCCTATATAACTTATTTGATATCATAATTGAAGATCCTAATGACTCCTAATCCGTTGTCCAATTTTCAAAATGGCGAAATCAATATGGCAACCGAAAATGTAAAAAAATCTTGGATTTGCATGAAACTTATTTCTCGCAATATTAGACGATTGATAATTAATAATGTCATGACAGATTTTCATAATAAATTCAAAATGGCGGATTGTACATACATGGTTAGGCAAAATTATCTTATTAATTCTTCGACCGTAAAGACTTTCAAAGAAAAATTCAAACACATTTTTTTGTTGCTTTTAAACAAGCTATCGTCTAAATATATTTTTAATATACAGGTTGTTCTTTTTATTCTGGAAATGTAAACTTTTCTTTTTCTAATAGAACATCCTGTATATGTTACATTTTTTAATTCTAAGAGTTTTTGTAAGATTAATTTTTTTATAAAATGCATGATCTTTGAGTTATCAGCAAATAGTCGATCATTACCGGATAAAAAAAACAAAATCAAGAAAAGCTAACTAAACTATCAAATCGAATTAGATTAAATGTTCAAGCTGCCAAATTAAAAGAAATCTGTATGTCAAAATTATTCTTAATTTGAAGTCCAGCAGTTTTGATTCATTGCTTATAACTAAAAAATGATATATAATAATAAATATATTTAAACAATAGATTGTTTAAAACAAAACAACTTTTGCTTGAAAATTTTTTCAAATTGTTTACGGTTGAAAATTATTTAGATGTTCTGGTAATTTTGACTTACCCTGTATATAGCACTATGATAGAGTATGATATAGAGTTTGATGATTATATACATGATACTATTAAATTTTCTCTTCTACGGTGGTAGTCGCTCTGGAAGTCCCACGTGGTAGTAAAATTCTAAATTTTCTCCAGTTACATACTTGAGGACTTTTTTAATATCATCCATCTTTTTGATACTGATATATTGATTACTTCGGCGGACCTCAACAACGATTATAATGCAAATTACAAAGTTGGCGAATGTTTACGACTGATATATCAGTAGAAACTGAGTAGAAAAGAAATGCGTTGCATGAGGGTGCAAAAAAGCACTGTTCTGGACTTGTTTATTGCGCCCAAGCATCCCCTTTAGGTCTATTGATAGAATCTATCATAGTGAACATTCTGGCTATTTCAGTTCAAAATGACCAACTTTGGAGTTGTACTTGTTTTCGAACCCGCCGATTCATTTGTTTTCGTTAATATTTCATCCACCAATTTGACGTCTTATAAAACTTGTACAATATTATATTATTAAAATAACTATTGTGCTTTAAACGTTTACTATGTGTTCTGAACAGGTTTTAAGGTCCATTTCTACAATGTGTTGTTGGTTGGCGAACTGATCAACAAATTGTCAATAGAGATAAATTAATACTCTCAATTAAGAAACATTTACAGCAAGGTCCAACTGCATTTAAAAATACAAAATTTTACTTATATTTTACTAATTTTTTGATTTTTCGGAATTTCCCAGAAATTAGATTCTATATGTTCCTGTTTTTATAATATGCTCTTACATACCAAACTCTCGTACACAAAATTTTTATTCATATCAATATTTAGGTAGGTACTTAATTTTAAATTGTTTTTATCTTGAATATTTTTGAAGACCAAAACATTCTATAAGCAAAATAGGTCATTGTTATTGATTTATTTTGATTTTTACCGTTGTATTTGAGGTTGTTTGAACCCTTATTTTTATTTCTTCTGTTGTTAACTCTGATATCTCTCTGAAAAAAAGAACAATATCCTCCACTTTGACTTTAAAACTTGTATCCTTTTTTCGTAATCAACAACGTTGAAAATACCCAGAACTATCACCGATTATTTTTTTCTCTCTCAATTTATCGAGCCTAAACATTGAAGTGGCAGGTATAGGAATGGATCGCCTACGCGATTCGGATGCACGTGTACGCGTCGGATACATTCTTGAGCGCAGCTCCTCGCCAGAATGTGTGACCGGATGTCGGGTCCGAGACCGTCGACTCTTCTTGGAAAGTTACATCCACCGCGCGCCGGATGATACGACACCTATCAGAACCGTCTATATGTACACTTACATACATACTTTAGCTTCGATATTTCTGGGAATTATCACTGCGTTGGCTGGCGTGTCCACTGTGGACCGTCGCCGATCAACGCCTACTGTATTTTTTCTCCATTACGTGAATTCGTTACTTACCGATTATGAATTGGACAGAGGCGTCCCACGCCTGTGTCAACCTGTCCGTACCATACTGTATTTGGATAGAGTATTTTCACGATGAGAGTCTGGGCATGTGTTTGCTTCTTCTCCTTCATGAAAGGTATTTGAGAAGCTGCGCTAATAGAACGAAAAATTACATACTTCCAAATAATCCCAAGGTGTGTCTTCTTCAGGGTAGGGTCTTGGGACCGATGCTGTGTTTGCTATATTCGGCTTGCAACACATATCTGACAGTTTCTACATTTTCTGGTAAACTAATCGACACGGTTTAGTAGGGAAACGGAACGGAATTGTGAAAATTTAACGTCAAGTATCAAATAATTATGGAATGTTGTCGTAGTGACATGTAGCCAAAAAAATCAAATATTTAGAAAAATAACAAAACTATTAAAAATACACTTATCAGACGTCAAATTGTACACACAACGAAACGTTGTCTAAATTCAAACCAACCTTTGTTAATACAAAACAACGGTTGTTTTATGTTTACGTCAGAATATAATATATCGTTCATTGAAGAAAACCCTTGTATTGGCCGACGGGAGGCCGACGGTCCCAGGTCACGTGGAACAGTCCGTAGATGTATTGTGATGTGTTTTCGACTCGCAAATATTATTACTTAATTTATTATAAATAAAAATCCTCGCGTTTTTTTCGTTTTTCGTTTGTAAAAGCTGAAACAATTTTGCAATATTGATTCTTTTAACAGACGAAAAAAATAAGCCCTACACGGACTCGATCTGACTAATATTAACGGAGAAAAATCGCAAAAACCGGAGAAACCTGTGCTTTTTCATTATGGCATAGTTATACCATTTTCAAAGTTGTAGCGCAGGTGTTTCGCGAGTAAGTAGCGATTGATGGATAGTTTGAATATGCACTAGGATGGTTCGAAAATGCAAAACTAGACAGATATTTTGATTATATTTACAGTATGTAATGGCAAAACATCAGCATTTGACACTACCTACCGTCATTAGAATCACAATATGTATATGACAAATCCTGGCTAAATAGTTTTAATACTATACACTGTGGGCAAAAAAAAAACGGTACAAATGTTCAATTACTTCTATTTCCAAAGATTTTAAGTAAATTAAAGCAAGCATTTCTTTGAAGGACTAATTGCTTATATTGTGAGGATTGAAAACATACCATATTCGCAATTCCACTTCTTTTTTTTTTTGTAAAAACTGCAAAAAACGAGATTTCAAAATTTCACCCTGTATGCAAAAAAATCACCCTGTATTCGATGCAATAAAATCTCTGCTGTCCCTTTTGACCAAAGGAAAAAAAATTCATTACCTACTAATTTTATTACAGCTTGCATTTCACATTAAATTGACACGATGTTATCAGAAATGTTGCATAGCCAAACACAAAGCAACATAACTGTGGATTGAAACGTGCTGTTATTGCGAATATGGTACGGTTTCAATCTTCACACTACAGGCAATTCGTTTTTAAAAGAAATATTTGAATTGACAAAATATTATAGGAAATACGAGTGATCAAAAATTTGTACCGTTTTTTTTTTTTGCCCACCGTGTAGTGTTTTAATCCAGTACGAGCGATCTCGATGAAATAGAATTTGCTCATGCGGCTAAACTATTTTACCAAAAAATGTCAGTCATAAATTATTCAGAATTTCCTCTACATTAATTTATTATTTAACTGTTTCCACGAAATTCCAGAAATAGCGACTCAAAAATGTTTAGGGGACCCAATAGAAAATATTTCCGCTAAAATCTAAAAAAAATAATTTCGATGCGATTACTTTACATTGTCATACTACGTATGACAGAGTAAAAAGGTTGTTGATTCTGATGATTAATATATTATATTGGCTTCTTGCATACTATATTTTCGGGGATTACCACGTTTTCAGTGCTAACTACAAAAGATCATAAAGAATTATGCTCAATATTCCAACTAAGGTTAACATACCGTCTTACAATCTTTCTTGCATTTATTCGCGAAAACATAACATTGCTATCAGCACTTGAAATACACATTGACTTTGTGAACACCAAGATGTTCCAATATTGTTTCACATAACGTACGTGCGCGCGTGTTTCTCCTCCTCATCGCATTCTCCATACATTTGCGTGTTGAATTGACGTTTCGCAACCGCTGACGTTCTGAATACTGTCGAAACCTGGCTACCTACTATTAATGCAGCCACGATTTTGATCAAATAGAATTTGCTCCTGTAGCTATACTATTAATTATACCAAAAAATGTCATACACATAAATTATACAAAATTTCATCTACTTTAATTTATTATTTAACTATTTTGACGAAATAACAGAAAAATCCAAAATCCCTGAAAAATGTATAGAGGAAACAGCCAGTTCCTTTGGACCCTTTTGAACCAAAAGTTTATCAGCTCTAATCCATATGTATGACAATTCAAATTCTTTTTTGGAAAGTCCTCTACAAGTTCTAGAACTTAAGTCTTATGTTTTCCCAAACCCCGAATAATCATTCGAAAAATACAAAAAAAAAAATAATAAATAAAAAATGTCTTTTTCCCATGCATTATCTTATGTAAATTTGAGGCCTCGACAGGCGAGCCTGGATGCGTCGGTAGTTGCCCGATTTTAATTTTTTTAACGGATTTCAAAAGTAGGAGTATTTTCGTACAAAACGTCAATTCTGATTTTATGTGAAAATGTTGCGAAATATGTGAAAAATGCTTGCAAACATGACCGAAAACGGTTGTGCGCCCGAAAGCGGTCGAGTAGTAGGGGTAGGCGACGTATAAAGTATGTATTCTCTTAAAACAAACGAAGTTTGTTAGTACTGTCATTTTCTTAACATTAGACCACCATTTCTCTGTGTGTGTATTTGGAACATCAATATGATCGTCAATTTTGCTACAGTAGTACTGGTGCCATTGTTAAAGCCAGTGACCCTCGAATCGATATCGGTAAAACATTACAAATAAATTCAAAACGTTGTTTGCTTGGGATGGCTCTTTTAATAATCAAATTACAATAGTACTAAAAACACATCAATACTATTTCTGCATGAAAACTGTGTTAATTTGCCACTATGCAAATTGTAGGTTATCTGAATTGCCAACGGACAAGACGAATATTATCACACAAAAAAATCATTGTACTGGCTTTTGCTATCCTCAAGAGATAATATAAGTTGTCGTAATCAAAACACTGCGTTCACAGCAAAACTTCTGGGTTCATCCAACGTTTAATTGTGAACTAATAAAAGTCCACATCAAGTCTGGTGATTACTCTTCAATTGCCAGACGACGATATACAGGCGTTGACAGTTCGGTTAGTTGACTGATCCACATCAAAGAATCGTCAATCTCGACGTCCAGAATGTGTGTGTGATGTGTTTACATTTGCGGTGAAGTCACCAAACCACAGCTGCCTTAAAAATTTAAGAGATTCAGTATTTTTTTATATAGTATACATTTCCATTTCACATGAATAATGATGGTCCTAAAGTTGTACCCTGAACAGACGAGTTTTCTAATTCATTTTCTTCTTCCAAACCAAACTTACCAAACAAATAGATATCCAATATCATGCCCATAACAAACATAAAATATATTCCCCATCCTACATATTGACAATGTATAGTGATATATTCACAGACAATATAAAAATATTTAGCAAGAACATCAGACGCACCAATTATGGTCATGCGAGTATCAATATTATTGTTTTGTTGATAGTAAAAGGCATTTAGCAGACGTGAATGCTGTTTTTTTTGTGTGTCATTCTGGTTTGAATATGGCGCCCACCATTGGCTGGTGCCACAGCACATGCTTTCATATGTCGACGACGTTGAATACCAAATGTAAACAACGAAGGTAACGACCTTGTCATAACCAGTAAAGGCCATTAACTCCTACGATGTCACCGGAGACCTAAGAACTCCATTGCTATGTCGCTCTAAAAATAACGCCACGTATTGTTTACGTTAAGGTGTTACGTATAAACACTACCCAACGATAGAGATAATCATATCTAAATTAGAAGAGTGAAAGGTTCATTCATTTCTATTCATTAATGAGTTATTGTATACATTCAAACTACAGGTGTACGTATTCGTGATTTTAAATAACACACAACATTTCACTTTTTAGAAGTAAGGTAAACGTCCTAAATTCAGACGCTGTCCTAAATTCCGACATATTTCTGTTTACTTGTTTAGTTAGATAAAATAAGAATTCTACAACATTGAGCTTTATTTTAGGACATCCGGTTTGTTTATTTGATATTACACTTATCGACCCACAATCGTTTCTTATTCTACCAATGTTCTAACGGTCAGAATATAACCTAAAAGTTTGACTGATCTTGATAATTGAGTGTTATGCTAAAAGTTTATTTATTCCTTATAAGGTAACTGCAATTCGACTTCTTTTTACATCGCTACAGGATAACAGTAATTGAGAAAATTCTAATAATTATCTACTTATGCTAACTAAAAATGCTTTATATTTTCATAATAATAATAATACCACTATTATTTACAAATTTAGGCGTGTCGGAATTAGGAACATGTAATTAGGGCTTCCAATCCCGGGATATAAAGTGATCCCGGGATTAAAGCTTTGGTAATCCCGGGATACACGAAAAAGGATCCATGAAAAAACCGCGAAAATTGCCGGACCAAAACGCCTGGGATTCCAAATGTTACTAAATCCAGTCAGTAAGAAATGCCTAAAATTATACTTTATTGGTCAATATTTTTAACCCCGAAACGTTTTAAAATTTTACCTTACATTATTAGTAGAAAACTAAAATTGATGGTTTAAAAGGTACAAAAGGTATTTACATCAATAATAAACAAAATTAGATAATAATTCGCTGAAAAATAGTGAAAAAGTGTCACGGTAAAAGAATTTCATTGATCGCGTAAAATTTAAATTTTTCGTGTTGATGTCAATAAAACATTTTGATGAATTGTTGTTTTCTTCTTTAAGATAAAATTGGATAACTTTTGAATTCGTACTTCTTTGGTGCTTATTATGCAAGTAGACTAACTGTTTGTATTTTAAATAAAATGATCATCCTTTATTAAAAAAAAAATTTACCTAGCTTAGAATATACTTCTTAGAATATTAAATAGTCAATTTTATATCATCACAAAAAAAAAAAATGTATTTTTATCTAGGTGAACTTTTTGACAAAACTTCTCCACTAAAAATGAGAAAAAAGCGATAATAGTGCTTTGAAGAAATGTTAATAATGACCATATTACCGCTGTCACAGCTCATCACATACTCGGGATGTTTCGAACCTAAATATGTACATATATCGTTTTTTTTTTAGTTTAACATAAAATTCTTAAACTGGAAGACACTTTTTCTCCTTATTTTATTACCTATTTACTAATTTTATATTCTGTAGTACATCACTGAATACAGGTAAAGAACGACGCCACATTTTTTCATTTTTACATTTGTTTTTTTCTGTTTTAAATACAGCCTTATTATTTGAAGAGGGTAAGTAACGAAAAAGACTTAAGCAAGTTGATAAGGTTCATGTTTGCCTCCATATGAAATTGTTCTACTTCTTGCAAATTCTGTTCTTCCTATTATTGCAACATGTTGGTGTAAACGAACATTGTATGCTTGATACTTGATTTAATCAGAAAGAGTGCTGTTATAGACTGAAGTTTATACTTTAAAATAACAGCTTACTGGATTTATTGTAGATAAGTGCCCATATTTCGCCATTTAACAAAGAAATAAGAAAATAATTTAGATTTTAAACTTTTTCTAGATCCCGAAATTTAGATTTAGAATCCCGGGACCCCGAAAAGGCTCATTATTAGTCGGAATCCCGTAATCCCGGGGTCCCGTAATCCCGGGATTGGAAGCCCTAATGTAAATATAGTAGGACCTTAAATTAGACATGTGTGACGGAATTGTGTACATGGTTAGAAGTAACACATAGGTCTATTGCTGTCTTTCCACAAGAAAACATCATTTGCTATAGTACAATTAGTTGTAGTTGAGTAACAATTTTGGCATTAATACACCACTTTTGGAGATAACAGTTCATGCCATCTCCATTAAAAAATCATTATTCTAGCCTGAAACACCCAAATAACGTAAAAATTAACTTTTCTTCTGTAAAATTATTATATAACGCTTGGAGAGAATATTTGTTAATAAAAAAGAAGAAAGCTCAAAAGAAAATCATTCTAGAGAAATAAGAAAGGAAGCGAAAAAGGAACAGAATAAAAATCTGCGCCAAGAAAAACACAAAAAAATCAGATGCAAGAAACATTAGCATACAGATGAGGGAGAGAGGGCAGACTGAAGAAGACTAAGGACTTATTTTATACGTGTTTCATTAAAATTGGTAATACATAAATGTTTAACGTTTTTTAATAACAAATGTAACAATATTTAAAACACTTAATATTTACTTGAATGTTTATATTTGTCGAAATAATGTACCACAAGTGCCTGATTTAGGAGCATTTAGGAGATATAATATAAATTACTTGTATATTATCAATATTCTTTAAAAAGGAATAGCCAGATATCTTTAGAAGGAATTATTTATTTATAAAAGTTGACATAGTCATTATCACTACATAAATACAAATTCTACAGTTACAAATGTAACAAAAATTCTTTAGCCTGTACGAATTTGGGGCGTTTACCTTAGTTGTCGTTACATTCATTGGGTAGAAGAACGCTTTCGCTATGTCAGTTACAAATGGCAGAATCAGAGATTCAATGAATAAAATGTTGTTGTTGGTAAAGACTATTTTTAAAACTTTAGTGGGTACTTATCTTTAGTATGACGAAATAACAATATCATAAGAACTGTGTTATTGGCCACTCAAACATAGATAAAATAGAAAGATTTTAAATTCCTATGTAATACTAATAATCTCACCTTAAGATACATAGATAAGGAGTTACTAATTGTCAAAATTCCATTCATAATATAATACGTAGTTAACATACAATGGGAAGCCCGCTACTTACAATGTATCATAATGAAAGATCGATCTCAATGATTGACTGACAATAGAGACAATAGTTATTCATTTTCATAATTAAATTTAGTTAGACTACAATATATGATATATTATGTTATATGGGTTCCAATTTTTATTTTTACTCCTATGTTAAATCGCAAAAGAGAAAAACAACCAACACGCTGTAACGTAACTTGAGAACAGTGGTATTCATTTCGTCCATTCACGTTCCACCCCCGCCTTCGGTGTCATTTAAGGGTTGAAAGAGAAACGATTTCGGCCCCGTCGAGTCTGGTCACATTTTCTCCTCGCCGAAAGTTTTTCGGCGTAGGAACCAGGTCTCTATCTCTCTTTAATACACTCGCTCCCTCTCTCTGTCTATGTCACTCTCACAATATTTCTCTGCCCACGCATTCCATTCAACTACAACAAAACGTGCGTGGGCGCCTAGCAAAGGACGTGGGATGTCGTCGATCCTCGCCCACGTTCATGAGGGTTTCTAGTCGCTATGCAGTGGAGAGAAAGAGTATTAGAGAAAGAGAGGGAGTATACCTAAAACTTACCCTCCACTTGGGATGCTTCTGATATAATTCAAGGGCACATTGACATTGTAGGTACTATTCTTGTGGATTCGCTCAACAGTATCAATTTATTGTTCTATTAAGAGGCACATGTTTGTAGTATAAGTGTCTTGTAATGTGTATTGTCATCAGATTTTCACAGACAACCATAAGCTATCGAATGGTGTTTAAATTGTGAAAATCTGATGACAAGATCGTACTTATGGCTTTGTTTTTAAAGACAGGTGTTCTTGGTATGGTAGTTTATCTAAATCCAATATTTGCTAATTTTTCTAGATCACTAATTGTTGTAATATCAATCGGGCAAAACTATCACAAGTGCAACCAACCATAAGCTATCGATAGGTCGATAAGACTGTTGCATTTAAAGACAGGTGTGCTTGGTATGGTAGTTTATCTAAATCCAGTCTTTGCCAATTTTTCTAGACCACTAATTGTTGTAATATCAACCGGGAAAAACTATCAAAAGTGCAGGCAATTATAAGCTATCGATTGGTGTATAAATTGTGAAAATCTGATGACAAGACAGTACTTATTGCTCTGTTTTTAAAGACAAGAGTTCTTGGTATGGTCGTTTATCCAAGTCCAGTCTTTGTTATTTTTTCTAGGCTACTATTTGTTGTAATATCAAACGGGCAAAACTATCAAAAGTGCAGGCAACTATAAGCTATCGATTGGTGTATAAATTGTGAAAATCTGATGACAAGACAGTACTTATGGCTCTGTTTTTAAAGACACGTGTTCTTGACATGGTCGTTTATCTAAATCTAGTCTATTAATTTATCTAGACCACTAATTGTTGTAATATCAAGCAGGAAAAACTATTAACGCTGCAGGCAATTATAAGCTATCGATTGGTGTATAAATTGTGAAAATCTGATGACAAGACAGTACTTATGGCTCTGTTTTTAAAGACAAGAGTTCTTGGTATGGTCGTTTATCCAAGTCGAGTCTTTGTTATTTTTTCTAGGCTACTATTTGTTGCAATATCAACCGGGCAAAACTATCAAAAGTGCAGGCAACTATAAGCTATCGATTGGTGTATAAATTGTGAAAATCTGATGACAAGACAGTACTTATGGCTCTGTTTTTAAAGACACGTGTTCTTGACATGGTCGTTTATCTAAATCCAGTCTATTAATTTACCTATACCACTAATTGTTGTAATATCAAGCAGGAAAAACTATCAAAGCTGCAGGCAATTATAAGCTTTTGATTAGTGTATAAATTGTGAAAATCTGATGACAAGACAGTACTTATGGCTCTGTTTTTAAAGACAAGAGTTCTTGGTATGGTCGTTCATCCAAGTTCAGTCTTTGTTATTTTTTCTAGGCTACTATTTGTTGTAATATCAACCGGGCAAAACTATCAAAAGTGCAGGCAACTATAAGCTATCGATTGGTGTATAAATTGTGAAAATCTGATGACAAGACAGTACTTATGGCTCTGTTTTTAAAGACACGTGTTCTTGACATGGTCGTTTATCTAAATCTAGTCTATTAATTTATCTAGACCACTAATTGTTGTAATATCAAGCAGGAAAAACTATTAACGCTGCAGGCAATTATAAGCTATCGATTGGTGTATAAATTGTGAAAATCTGATGACAAGACAGTACTTATGGCTCTGTTTTTAAAGACAAGAGTTCTTGGTATGGTCGTTTATCCAAGTCGAGTCTTTGTTATTTTTTCTAGGCTACTAATTGTTCTAAAATCAACCGGGCAAAACTATCAAAAGTGCAGGCAACCATAAGGTATCGATTGGTGTATAAATTGTAAAAATCTGACGACAAGAAAGAACTTACGGCTCTGTTTTAAAGACAGTTGTTCTTGGTATAGTCTAAGTTTATCTAAGTCTAATCTTTGCTAATTTTTCTAGACCACTAAATGTTGTAAATATCAACCGGGCAAAACTATCAAAAGTGCAGGGAACCATAAGCTATCGATTGGTGTATATATTGTAAAAATCTGACGACAAGAAAGAACTTACGACTCTGTTTTAAAGACAGTTGTTCTTGGTATAGTCTAAGTTTATCTAAGTCTAATCATTGCTAATTTTTCTAGACCACTAAATGTTGTAAATATCAACCGGGCAAAACTATCAAAAGTGCAGGGAACCATAAGCTATCGATTGGTGTATATATTGTAAAAATCTGACGACAAGAAAGAACTTACGACTCTGTTTTAAAGACAGTTGTTCTTGGTATAGTCTAAGTTTATCTAAGTCTAATCTTTGCTAATTTTTCTAGACCACTAAATGTTGTAAATATCAACCGGGCAAAACTATCAAAAGTGCAGGGAACCATAAGCTATCGATTGGTGTATAAATTGTAAAAATCTGACGACAAGAAAGAACTTACGGCTCTGTTTTAAAGACAGTTGTTCTTGGTATAGTCTAAGTTTATCTAAGTCTAATTTTTGCTAATTTTTCTAGACCACTAAATGTTGTAAATATCAACCGGGGAAAACTATCAAAAGTGCAGGCAACCATAAGCTATCGATTGGTGTATAAATTGTAAAAATCTGACGACAAGAAAGAACTTACGGCTCTGTTTTAAAGACAGTTGTTCTTGGTATAGTCGTTTATCTAAGTCTAATCTTTGCTAATTTTTCTAGACCACTAAAAGTTGTAAATATCAACCGGGCAAAACTATCAAAAGGCAGGCAACCGTAAGCTAGCGATTGGTGTATAAATTGTAAAAATCTGACGACAAGAAAGAACTTACGGCGCTGTTTTAAAGACAGTTATTCTTGGTATAGTCATTTATCTAAGTCTAATCTTTGCAAATTTTTCTAGACCACTAAATGTTGTAATATCAACCGGGCAAAACTATCAAAAGTGCAGGCAACCATAAGCTATCGATAGGTGTATAAATTGTAAAAATCTGATGACAAGACAGTACTTATGGCTCTGTTTTAAAGACAGGTGTTCTTAGTATGGTCGTTTATCCAAGTCTAGGCTTTGTTAATTTTTCTAGGCCACTAATTGTTGTAATAGCAACCGGGCAAAACTAACAAAAGTGCAGGCAACCATAAGCTATCGATTGGTATATAAATTGTCAAAATGTGATGACATGACACTACTTATGGCTCTGTCTAGACCACTAATTGTTGTAATCTCAATTAGTGGTCTAGAAAAATTAAGATACACCTTTGATAAACGACCATACTTTCATCTTCTCAATATAAATCAAATTGTGATCAATCGCACTCAAGTAGCACAGTGGAAATGCAGAACCGTGCAGTTTAGCGTAAAACATCCTGAAAGTAAAGAGCAGACCAAACGGAAAGATGACAAATTAAAAATAAAGCCCTTCAAACTAACACGCACAAAAAAAAAAACGATCAAAGTTTACATAATCCGATGATTGTATACATTCGCCGACGCGTACGAAAAAAAAAAGTGTGGGCCAAGCGAAAATGCGTTAGTCATTTGTTGAGAAAGAGCATGTGTTCCTCGTTACCCCTTTTTGACACGTTTACTTTACACAATTATTAAATTTGCCGTTATAAATAGACGGAGTCCGCTTTTTGTCGTTCCATCCTTTATTCATCACGAGATGGAGTGAAATGGTATGTATATATATATGTATGATGAGCCGCGAGCAAAGAATTCTTACAATGGCGTTAGAGCACTACGCTGTTAACCTTTCACCTTTCGCAAATGAACACAAAGAATGCGACGCGAGCAGCTGAGCCTTTTAAGACCCTTTTATTATTATTATTATCACGAGGAATACGCGAGTACGAAAATAGAATTTATGATGAGGATTATAACCGCACATACAAACAAAACAATCGTACAGATGCCCTTTTTTAAATATAAGAACAAAAGGGATTTTCAAATGTATAAAATTAGGTGGTATATGAGTATACTGTTCGGTTTGGGTTTGTATATTGCCTGGAGTTGGCTTATGTTTAAAAATAAAAGCTTATTTAATTAATGCTTGTGCACAACAACGCGTTTTGGTTTGCTTTATAAACTTCGGAAATATCCAGATTGCCATGTGCCCCTTTCATGTGTTACTGGTAGATTTTCGACAGAAAATGCTTAAAGTAAACGAACCAAAGTCAGACAGGTTAAGGTTTTTTTTGTTACCTGTGTAATTGTAGAAGTTATATTTATGTCGTGATAATGAGTTAATGACTATAAGTCAACTTTTTTAAACCAATATTTCCTGCTAAAGATATCCTGGCTATTTCTTTTTAAAGAAAATTGATAAGAGTTATGTAATTTATATTATATTTTATACATTTAACAATTGTATAATAGTCATCTTCTGATAAAGAAATAATTTTAAAAGAATTAAAGATAACCCCATACCATAACCCCTGGCCAAAATTGGCACCCAAATTACAAGACTTCAATTAATGAGAACATCTTTTCAAAAACGTTAAATAAAAAACATTCAGTCAAATGTTTTTTGGTTTGAAAAGGGCCATCCTATGATGATACATGACAATATTTTCCCTATGCTGTATGTAAAATTGGTACCATTTTGCGACTCTCTCCAGCCGTTCAAACAATACGTTTCCGTACATGAGTTTCTTCAAAAGTTGGTCTACAAAAGTATGTATGTGTATACCCTCTAAAATCTTTACCTAATTTTGACCTAATTTTGTCGCCTTTCAAGTGGTCCAGTATAATACTAAGAATACAAATTTTGTATTTAGTCGTCGATTATACTTAACACAGAATGTTCATTTATCCACTTTTTCCCTATATTTTGTCATTATTTCTCGATAACTTAGTAAATTTCGTAAATTTAAAACACTTATTGTTGTCTTTTTATTGTTTATCAATTTGTTATCAAGATATTTTATGAAATGATCGTTTGTCACGATTATAGATTTATTAATTTTGTCCATTTTGTGTCTGTATTTTTGGTTTTAAAAATTCTCTCTCCGAATTCCAACTAATATTTCCCTTGCATCGTTTATTAAATTGCTATACAAATTGTTGGCTCGTGTACATCGAAAACAGTCGAATGGCGACAATATAAGTTAGCATTCACTTGAGTTATTGACAGATAATGATTAAAACCGAAAATACAGAGAAAATCGACAATATTGCAAATTCTATAATCATGTTTATAGAAGAATATTGGTTGAAAATAATAGAAAATATTAAATTCTAGAGTAAGAGTTTAATCATTCTGAACAAAAATATATTTACAAACAATTATTAATAATAAAATATTAATCCCATATTGATAAACGAAAGAAAAAAAAGACGGCAAAGATGATATCAATATATAATTGGTAAGTGTTGTCGAGCATACAAGGGCCACGTGGCTATTACCATAAAAGAATCTGTAAAAACTGTCACTAGCATAAAAGCGATGGACATTTTTCGGGGTGTATAAATTACACATGACGAAAATGCTACAAAACAGTTACTAGAATAGTCCTTAATATTACGTCATCATTTACAACTAAAAAATTCTTGAAATTCATTAAATTGAAATTAAAATTCTCCTAAAAAGCGAATGTGCTACGAATATCTGCGCTTTATGTCGGCAATTCTAACTCGAAAAACATGGTCAATATGAAAATTATAGTTCTTAGTATTTTGTATAAAATGTTCCGTTGTTTTGTATAACTAAGCTTTTCAAGAATATACACTAAATTTGCTGAAGAGTAGCCTCTGCGTCATTAATTTTCTAACCTAACTTTTTCACTTCCCGCATGCCGACAAATTTTTGAGAATTTTGGGCAGTTACAAATTTGCAATTTTACAGATAGGATCATTCTGCTATACTTCTTCGAATTCCTTGGCATGTTGTTTACGTGTTTTAGTTGTAGTAGATCAAAATCCCATCAGAATCATTCCATCTTACGATTTTATCTGAAAAAGTTAAATGCTAAATGATTTGCTTAACTTAACACGGCTCTGTAATCCGCCATTTTCAATTTATTTTGCAAATCTATTAAAACATGGTCTTTGGAATGCAATCCCCAAATATTCCGGTACATAAGTTTCATACAAATCGAACATATTCTACATTTATAGTCATCATATTCGATTTGTCTTTGAATTTTGACATTCTGAATCTGGCCGCTTCAAAAGTCACAGCAAAAACGTTATGTAAGACCACGATTCCACATTTTTTGTCGTCATATTTAGGCGGACATAATTTTTTTAAATTGTACATCGGATTTGTAATCTAGAGCCTATATTGAATTGAATTTTTAAAAAGATGACAACAGATTTTGAGTCGCAGTCACAAAAATTCTATATAATCATATAATAAACGTATAATTTGAATGCGTTCAACTAACAAATATTGTTAAAAATATACGCTGTTTTCACATTCACTTCAAAAACATGTTCAAACAGATTTGAAATATAAAATATTCCTAGGTTTTCTAGTAACGTGACAAAAAGACTACACAAAATTCTAAGCATGGTGTTTGAAACTTTCATTCAAATGTAAGTTAATAAGTAATAAATTCAAGCAAATCTAGCATTAAACATAAGATCAATAAGTACGTAGATTTAATTCAACATTTTCCAACTTTACGACAGTCATTAAAAATCAACACCTACATGATGATATATAATTAGCAATTAACGTAATTGCCTGAAAACAATTAGACACGCCCGCTGTGATTACCAGAAGTTATAATAATTATACATCAAAGTAAGTAGTAATAATAATAATAAATCATTAACTAGTAATCAAATCTGGGCACAAAAGCGTTAATCCGTTAATCGTTAATTAACAAAGTTAAATTTTTCGTTAAATTTCAAAACCATTAACGGACTCATCCGTGTCATCCGTTAATTCAAGTCCGTTAAATCGAAAATATCATAATTAAACATTTCAAACTGCTACTGACATTCTGTGCATGTTCGGACTTGGTTTTGTATGACGTACTACTTTGTGCGACACGGCGTCCCTACATAAAGCATGTGCGTGAATTGTTTAGTTTTCAGTTACCTTTTTATGATGTATGTATACGTACTATTTTCCGCGAGTATACCTATTTATTATGTAATAGTAAATATTTAACGATTTTTTAATATTGTTACTTTTTAATAAATACCAATTGTTTCAAAATATAAATCTAAACTTAAAAAGAAACCTTCTGAGAGTGCTTTCCTTCTAACTGCAACCACCTTAGTTAGTCTTTTCAATGTATTTTATAAATATTACATCTCGCAATGTAGTTACTTTAGTTTGAAAAATTTAGTGGTTAGTTTGAAAAATTCCTAAGGTAATTTCACTTATGCACCCGAAAGATCTGTTGTTATTAGGTTATACTCAACATAACCTATTTGTTATAAAAAACTAACGATTAACGTTCGAAAAGAAGATTGTGTGTATTTTTTGCCACCCCAAACGTTAAATCCGACTACTTCATGTGTCATCTTGTTCCACATAAAATAAATAACAGATTGCTAGTTTTCAAGCAAATGACACTGAGTGTTGACAGATATTCGTTGACAGAAAAGTTGCGAACTCCCAGTTATTTTTATTACAAATCTAAGAGACATCTGTTAGCAGGAATATGCGTAACAAAAGGTAGAGCCAGATGATTCAGTCCAACCGACATTACTAGAATTCTAAATGAATCATCAATTTAAAAGCTAAGTCTTCATCATCCCCAGTCATAATTGGTCAACATTTCATTGTTATACATAATTTGTATGACGTTTTAATAATAAATAAATGAAACGAATACAGAAGAAAGTGTAACAATTCTTCATGTCATTTGGATTAGTAATTAGTAATTTATGATTCTGCAGATTTCAAGTTACGTAAATTAAAAACACTATTAGAAACTACAAATCGGAAAATTAAGAACACGCGATCTAAATTCGGATTAAGAAAATAAATGTCCGTTATTCCGTTCGACTATTTCTCGGAAAAGGAACATAACCTCAACTCGCGTGAATGATCTATATCGGCGTATTTCTCCGAAACAGAAATTAACACAGCGCGCCGCTTTACCGGCCAATTTATGAATCACCGAGACGGAAAGTGATTTAATTCTGAGCACACATTATGTGTAAACACTGTAAACATACGCGCCTGTCTGTTATTCAAATTATTATTCCAGAAATCTGGCAACCATAAAACCAAATTACAGATTGTAAACGATAAAACAGATGCCTCTGGATTGTATAGGATGTTAAATAAAGCATGCCATGACAAGAATAACAAGGTTGCTTAAACGTCAGTGGTGGCGTTTTTTTGGGGTTAGAATAATTATTTATGTACCAAGGGCATTACACGGATGTTTATGCCCCGAGGGTGACCGTCGCCAGAGGGTATAAACATCAAGTAATGCCCGAGGTGCATACAAAATTTTATGTCCTACAATGGTTTTGTTTCTCCGTTTGAATAATATTAATAAATATGTTGACGTTATCAAGTGACATGCGTATCTATGGAGTTCAATAACAATACAAACAATTCGGTGTTGAGTGACATACAGACAATTAATTATCAAACTTATAACCTTCATCGCCAATAATTGACAGTGCCGAGTGACAGTACAGACAATTAATTGTCAAACTTATAACCTTAATCGCCAATAATTGACATTAATGACTTAAAATGGACAATCTAAATGGCAAATATTTGTTATATTTGACATATAACCATGGCAACCCTTGGTTATATAGAAACAGTTTTTGCCCCGGTATCTAAGACGTAAAATGTCACTTTATGACAGTGGTTCTTAACCTTTTTGAAGTCAGGGTGCACTTTTGATCATACGAAAAATTGAATTGACATTACTTTTACTCAAAATTAAAACGATTATTAAATAACAGTAACAAAATAACATTAATTAGAAAAAATATAAATATCTTTTTTCAGCAGAATTAATTTTTAGAAATCAAATGTCATTCTGAGTATAATGTTTTATATGGTCTTATTTGTTTTTTCTATTCCTTAAGAAGTTACAGCCGTTTGAAATGTTAACAAACAAAGAAAAATAAAACATAAATTACATATCAAACAATGCGAAAACGAAAAAATAACATAATCAATACCCGTTACAACAATAAAAAGTAAATAAATTTAAGTAAGAAAATAAAATCAACAAAACTTTTTACAGATTTTCTTCTAAAAACTAAATGTCATTCCGAGTAAAAAGGTTCATATTGACTTATAGGTGTTCTCAATTCCTTAAGAAGTTGTAGCCGTTTAAAATACGGTTTTATTGATATTTTTATCAGCTCTAACTTGTTACCGAATTGAAAAATGAATACTTGAATGAAGTTTATTTGCTGCGATAATCATTAGTCTGATACAGAAAAGAAAAAGGTATATTTCTGTATAAATTTAAACCATAACGGGAATTTTGGAATTTATTTCTACAAATCAACTCTTGAATGTTTGAGGGAAAACCACTCTCGATGTACCGAATTGCTTCCGAAGTTTTCTTTTTGCCCGTATTCACATATGTAATTCCACATTTTGTGTGTGTGTGTATTTTGATTTTCTGGCCTCACAACATTTTGTTCATGAACTATCACCTGGTGGTTATAAATGCCGCCACCTATTTGGTATATTGTGATAGTTCCTCCAAGCATCTGACATGTTCGCGGTAATATAAATTTAAATATAATAAAACTTTCAAAACCTTCGTAGTTTGTCAAATATTTAGGAAATTTGGCTAGATTCTTATATTAGCAGTTACGTATCACCTACTCAAGTAGTTTTGACAAGCTCGTTTTTAATACAACTTTATACTAATCTAAGGCTTAATAAATCCGCCCATAACATGTGGATGATATGTAGATGAGGGCAGAAATATATGTTATCAAAACATCATATTTATTATCTTTATTTTAGAAAATATATTTCAAAATGTTTACATATTTTCAGAACTTTTTATGTGGCATGTGTAGCAGAGCTATACCCATTTTATATTTTTATTGTGTTATTTTCTAAATTCTTTATTTATTTTATTCATATATATTACTATTTGAAAATTTTAAATGTTTTTTTCTACTATGCGTTCGTTATAAACTCATAACGAAACCGCTTTCGGTGTCATTATGAAAATTACTAGATCAAAAAGTTTTAGTAACTTTTGGTTTTCCAAGATTTATGATATTGAAGTCAAGTGTCAAATAAGGCTGACATCGCAAGCGCTATTGGCTCGCGTCAGTCGTAGTTGTGAATTTTACACTAACTACCAAATGTTGAATATAGAATTACTTTAAGTTGTAAGATAACAACCAAAGTTTTCGAAATTTATGTAAAATTAATGTCGCAAGGTAGAAACAATAGTATAAAACAACTCGTGCGCCAATTTTTGTCTTCTAAAACTTAGTAGTAGTAGTAATCTACTAGTAGTAATTTAGTAGTAGTAATCTTTATTCCAACATTCAGCTTTGTACAGGTTTATTACACAATTAGTTTCATTGAATAAATTTCATTTGGTGTGCGAACGGGCTATTGACCTAGGTCTTTCTGCCCTGCTCCATCTCTTATTTTGGGTGTCTTCTTGTATTATAGTATACTATAATTGTTAGTTTTGTGGAAGTTAGAATGTTTTGTACGTTAATAATATACAAATATTATTATTTCAATCACATACGGTAAATGAGTCAACAATTTCGGCTTTCATAATTTTGCGGAGCACTTGCAACAAGCTCGCGGAGCACCGGTTAAGAACCACTGCTTTATGATCATGTAGGACATAAATGCAATAAAAATGTCGTTACTAGAAACAATTGTTTTCTGCCGTTTTAAACGTCATTGAAACATGACAGGTTTTTTACTGAACACAAGATATACCAAAATTATACACAATTGATTAAAGAATTATTTATCGTCATCATAATATACGTTTCAGTTATTTTCGTCAATTATTATCAGCGGTATCACGTATTATTCGTTTATTTTTTTTGTTCTGTGGTTTATGAGTGTCTCATTGATCGGTCAAATTGATTCCATTGATACCGTTTTATCGCTTCCGGTGTATCTTGCGATACTAACAGATAAGATATTGAACAAATAAATAGGTAATTTGGCTATCGCAATGAAATGAGTTTTTGGAAGTCTCGGTAAACAAAAATAATGTTGTAAAAGGTGGTATTTTCGTCGAAATAAAAACTTCCGGATTTGATTCATAATAATCATTAATGATTCAGAGGGGTAATGCAATGCCACTAGATTTATTGAAAAATCGAATTTTTTTTATTCGTTAAAATGATGTCTTTAGATCTTAGAGATTACGTTTCAGAATACGTTTCATATTTGAAAGAAAGGTTGAAATGCTTAGTTGATAAACATACGGCCAAGTGTCTAGATGAACTGACACTAACTGCACAATAGTATAGCTGTCTGATGTAACGTGTGTTGTTCTTGATTAGTTGGTAAAAAATAGCAGAAATAATTAGTGACATTCCTGGAGTATATCGTGATCGAAAGGAGTCGAAAGGAAGCAGCAGATTTTCAAATAGAACTAATATGACAAGCATTGAATCGTTTGGAACTAGAGTCGCCTCTGCCTGATAACGTAACCACAGTCCATACCTGCAAAAAAGTAATGTCGGTTGAAGATTATTACAACGTTGAAGTGGATGACATTTAATTATCATCTTTTGAACGTTGTTGCTGTGTTCTCTGCTATTTCACTAGTTGTAGTGTGTGAAGAAAATAGACCTGGGCGACACTGCTCAATACATTCTGACCGATGAAATGCCGCAGCACGAGAATTGTCCACCTGGTGATTTCATTTTCACTTTCAAGTGGCAAAGTTATTGTGGATATTGCAGCAAGTATAGCCATATGTGTTGTCAATGATGCATTATCCAGCCTCATGAAGATTATGGAGGTATTATGTATGAGCATCGGGCGAAACTGCAAAAATTTCTGCGCGAAGTCTGACGCACGGCGCATAATGTTTTCAGAGCCATCGCTGACTGATGTTGCAAAACAGGCCCGTCTGTCGTCAAAATCAAACAGAAAGACACAGGAGGAGGAAAATATTAATTTGAAAAGATAATTATATGGTCCAGGCGTCGCCGACTATAGTAAAATATAACAATTCTATACATCGAAGTTACACAATACTTTAAACCGTGTTTTCTCAAAACCGAATTTTTCAAACTGGCCGGAAAGATAACTTCAACTGATCTCCGTCAATTCACTTGAAATTTTATTTGCAGCTTCACGACAACATTATCTAGCGAAGTACGTACGGATTTTACGATAAGTTCGAAACTTTTTTGTGATGAACAATTTTTAACGTAATGATGTACCTTAAAGTGGTACATTTGTGTTCAAACGTGTGCCATTTTGTTTTAAAGCGGAAGATTCTAATTTCCGTACGTACTTCGCGAGATAATCGTATATAGAATCAAATTATTTTTTGCTTTTATGGCTAAGTGCAAAACTGGGTGCAAAATCTTTCCGGCCGTGCAACCGTGTCCGCCGGAAGAGGTTTCCTTTGATGTCCTCTAACGCTTCAGTTTTGTATTTATTTTAGCTTTTTTTTATTGCGAATATTCCTCAAAATATGAATAATAAAGGGCTTTAAAGAGATTTTTCTATACAACATCTAGCTTTCTATTTGCTAAATATAAACAGTGGCTTTGGCAGTTAGTTCGCTATTTACTTCAACTCTTCAATTTTAAATGGCTGCATAACCATAAACATAACCTCCAAAACAACGGGAACGACACACGTCCTTGAATGCATTAGTTTTATTATTATTAATTAATTACACCAATAGAAAGTTAATTTGCACAGTCATTCAGGTTGTGTAGAAACCTCCTTGAAACGTTTTTTCTTTTTATTACTTAAAACAAAAATCTGTTCTATCTGTACATAGGACGAATTAAGCAGACTCAAGACCAACATGAATATGTATATTTTAGTATTTACGTTCACCACGAGAGGAAGTGGGCTACTATTGTGTTCCACTCCTGTAATAAAAATAATAAGTGCCGCGTAAAAAGGATATCCTTCTGTTGGTTCGTCGCACGACGGACTCTGCTAGACGTGCGGATAAGATCAAAGCAGTCTTTGGAAAGCGGATACGGCACTTATTCTCAGTTCTAAAGTCGCAAAAATTTGCCACGTTTAATATATTTTTTTTTAATAGAAACTACTGGAGTAAATAAATAATGCTCCACCATAATAGGCAATATGTAAACGAGTTGTTTGTTAAATCAGACGAATGATATTTGCACGTTCTTCAGGAACTTTTTCGATTAGAATTCAGTGGAATTCACAGATTTTAAATATCTCTAATAGTTTTGTAGATATAACATAAAGTTGTATTTTTTTAATGGAAACCATAGCTGGCTATGACTGAAATAAACAGAGGCTTTTTTCCCCTTTTCAACGATATATAACATGCCGGTCCAAAATATTCCAAAAGTAATGTTTTATTCAATAACATAAAATTAGTATATATCAGAGAAATTATAATTATTGTCTTCGAGATTTCTCCGAGTAGGCGTATGTCACTAGTGGTTTGACACTACTAATCAGTGACTTAAGTATTGAATTTCCATTCTTTTGACTATTTATTTCAATTAAAAGTTACGAAATGCCGTATGAATCATATGAAAAATACGCAATGATCGAATGCTTTATTCAAAGTAAAAAAATGCTGAAATTGCAACCGAAACATACTTCAATCGTTATCCAGAAAGAACACAACCTCACAAATCTATGTTTGAGAAATTAAAAAATATTTCCTCAATCACGGGTCATTTAGTATACCAAGACCCAAACATTACCATATTGAAAATGCTGAAGAACCTGCACCAACACATTTGCAGCCGCAGTTGCTAATCTCTCAACTTCAAGTCGTGAAATAGAAACTGAATCTCAAACTGAAAACAACACCATTTGCAACCAACAGACCCTCAGCAACGAATGGAGTTTTGCCAGTGGTACCGTGAAAATCTTCAGCAGAATCCATTATTACAAAAAAAAAGTTATTTGGACTGATGAAGCCTACATCGGCAGTGCCGGAATTTTTAAAAGGCACAATGAGCACTATTGGTCTGATGTCAATCCTCACCGTACCGTCAACGTGCAAAACCAAGGACGTTGTGGTTTTAGAGTTTGGTGTGCCGTGCTTGGCGAGCGTATTTTAGCATACCATATTTACGAGGAACATCGTAATGGCGACCGGTACAACGATATTGTAAACCATCATATTGTGAATGAATATTTGGACAATTTGCCACTAATGGAGAGGGGAACTATATACTTCCAGCACGACGGTGCACCACCACACAAAATCAGAAGGGTAAAGGAATTACTGAATATAAATCTTGTAAACCGTTGGATTGGAAACAACGGATCAGTGAGGTGGCCACCACGATCACCAGATCTTACACCTTTGGATTTTTTTTTTGGGGGCACAAATGTAAATTAGAAATTAACTTCTATATCATTTTCTTGTTTTTTTTTTGTGATTTGATCCGACCACATACTGTATATACAGGTGTCCCGAAATAAACTATTGAAATACTGTTATAGAGGGTTGTGTTAATTGTCAAGTGCTCCCGTTGGATTCGTAGCCGAGAATAGGTTACAATAGCCATTGAGAATAACAATACGATATTATGCGCAAACAGCAGCGTTCGGAATTATACGATATTGTGTATATGGCGGCATTGTGCCGGTCTCACATTTCAGCGACTGGCGGAAAAACATTGTTTGCGAACAGGAATAACGTTGTAATAGAAGCGGAAACGATACCACGCATACTGAGTCAACTACGGAAAACTGTATACGAACACTGACAGTTCGAAATAGGTATTCAGTTTGTTAACTGTGACTATATTATAGTGTGCGTATGCGTATGATATACAATCTAAATGTCAAATTTAGCATAACATTTCGGTATTATGTAGCTACTCATTCTTAATTTTAACATTTTATCAAGTGCGAGTTCAATTTGAAGGTTAAATCCACTGAAAAGGAAGAGCTCTAGTGCATGACTTAAAAAAGTGGAAATCACTGTTCATATTATTACAATTAACGAATTGTAACACCGGTTTTAGTAACTTTTTTTCTAAGATTGGTCAGATTGGTATCAAATGCAATATGTCAAACGTAAATACACTTAACCATAAACTGCCTTTATTAGTATATTAGAATCGCTTGCAATCGAATCATATGCGACATATCTACAGTATGTCCACGGAAAAGGTGTTGAATAGGAAAAGCTTCTTTATTTCTAATTTTATCGAAAAAAGTTACTCTTAACTTTTTCGATAGTTTTTCGAAGTTTTTTGCAAATTTCAATAACGAAATGAACACACTGTATAATAAAACTATTTAAACGAGAGGTTGTTGAAGCAAAAAATATTTTTTGTTTTTTTTTTTCAGTTGGATAATTATTTAGGTGTTCTAGTTATTTTGACTATTTTTGGTTAAGAGCAAATAACTAAAAATAATCTATTTTATAAAAAACTGATTGGTATAAGAAATACTTAGAATTAATCTTAGAATAAAAAAATAATAATATAATATAGTGTGCTCTATTAAAAAAAGGAACAATTACCTAATTTCTTTAATAATATATATTGAAAATATGTTTAAACGATAGCTAGCTTAAATGAAAAAAAAATGCAAATTTTTAAGAATTTTATGCTGTTCTTACAATGTTTTGAAAAAGTTGTATTCGTTTCGTCACGTTTTTTATGTTAATGTAAAACTAATGTTAACTAACTCTTTGGTTCTTTCCGCCTTTGATTATTGTGGTTCAGTTTATGGACAGTGCATTGATAGTAGTACTCAGAGAAGGATACAGTATGTTCAAAACTCGTGTTTACGCTATTCGTACGGCATTAGTAAGTTTGATCACATATCGCACAAACTAAAAGATTGTAAATGGTTGAACATGTTTAGTAGACGTACGTTGCATTCGGGGACTCTTTATCACAAGATCATCTGCACAGGACTACCATCTTACCTGCACAGGAAAATTCGCTACCGCACAGACGTTCACAATGTTAACATTCGGTTCAAACACACTTTGACAATACCTAAACACAAAACTTCATTATATAGAAGTTCTTTTTCATACAATATTGCGATATTTTGGAATTCTCTTTCCTCTCACTTCTTAAACTTGAATGTTACGAGATTTAAAGCGAAGTACAAGCAGTTCTTGTTTGGCCTGCAATTTGAATAGCTGCTGGACAAGCTACCAGTGGGAATGTGTGATGCTGTGGCTCTCTGTCTTTCTCCTTTGATTTTTTATCACTTTCTGATTTATTGAGTATTTTTTTTTCCTTTTTTGTGTATAGCGTATATTCTTTTTTTTCTCGGCCAGATAGAATAACAGATTTATCTGAATATGGTCCATTTAGTTAACTGGTTGTAACAAATATGTATTGTGAATGCACTCTGCACTTACCAGTGAACTAATAAATGATTTATTCTGACAGATTTATATTTGTTCATGACACATCCCTACCAACATACTAAAATAAAACTACACTCATTGCTATACTTTATTTATAATTTTCTCCATTTATCGTTTTTAGAATTAGATATAAAGACGGGTTGATATTTCTTATCAACAAACAATCAAATTGGTGATCTTATTTTATTTGAATTTTGTATCTTATAATTTGCCGCACTACAGCGGCAACGTTCCATAATGGTTCTCCAATCTCTGATGAGATCAGCTGTTTTCGAATGTGACAACACAAAAAAAATATTTGTCAAAATCCTGGCTACTATGTAATTTCATATCAATGCAGATGCGACCGATCTCGATCAAATAGAATTTGCTCTTGAAGCTAAACTATTAATTTTACCAAGAAATGTCATAGGCATATATTATTTAAAATTTCCTCTACTTTAATTTATTAATTAACTATTTTGTCGAAATTACAGAAATGGCGGCTCATTTGCAAAATCCTTCCAAAAGGCTAAGAATAAACTACCAGTTCCTTTGGACCCTTTTCAACCAAAAGCTTTTCAGCTCTAAGTTTGGTAACAAAACTTCTAAATATGAACTTTCGTTCCGATACCTTCAGTAGTTTCTCCGGAATCGTCGCCACAAAAATCGTTTACACAGACATAGATACATACACACACACAGACATTTTTTTGTACCTTGGTCAAAAATGTTCAGGGGACCCATAAAGACCTATTTCCGCTAAAATCTCAATTTTTTTTTTCGGCACGATTACAATACTTTATCATACTGCGTATGATAAAGTAAAACGAGTATATTACATTCGATTTATAAAACATCTTGGCGCATTCGTTCATTTAGGGCACTCTTGTAACTTCTATAATACTATATTATTAAATATTTCTGAAATAGTCAAACAAACATCTCACATCATCCCAAACATCTCATGCGTCGATTTGACGTCTTATAAACCTTGTATAATAAATATACTATTTTCTACCTTGCATTCGGTATAAACTCATAACGAAACCGCTTTCGGTGTCGTTATGAAAACACTAGAGCACTAGCTTTTAGTACCTTTTAGTTTTCCAAGATTGATGATATTGACGTCAAGTGTCCAATAAGGCTGACATCTCAATGGCTATTGGCTCGCCTCAATCGTATTCGTCAGTTTTACCATAACTACCAAGGTAAAACTATTCTAGATTGTAAGATGACAACTGCAATTTTCGAAATGTATGTAAAATTAATGTCGCAAAGTAGAAAAAATGGTATATAACAGTTTCTCATATACAATTTTTTTGTAATAATAGTTTAAGCATTTCATATCTTCAAAAATCTCTTTTATATTGAAGTTTTTGTTATTACAATAATACATAGAAATGCCAATTTTCAAACAAGTAATTTTAGCGAAAGTTACAATCTTACGTACTTCCCCATCGTTGCATTATTGCCTTCAATTCCTTATCATTATTATTTGATAACAAAAAACACAAAAAAATACCCACAATCTCACATAAAAACAATTATTGATAATCGCCCAAACGCATTCAGCTCAAGGCTCAGCTGTGATGGTTCGGGATAGTTGCCAACAGGTAGGTGGACTTTCCCCAGGATGTGACCCCGCGCCATCCGGCGCGTCCCCTTCGCCCCCCCCCCGGCGACCAAGCCACCCCGATGTTCCCATCGGAGTATCCTAGCAACGGTGCAGCAACGAGAGAAAGTAGGTCCTGGCTGCTGCACACAGAATCCAGCCAGGCCGCCACAGCAGCCCGGTTAGCTCAATTCTCGTGTCCCCTTTTCGTCCATCCCCCTACCTCCCCCCGTCGATGTCCCGGTCGCGACCTCATTGCACCGGAGAGTTACCTGCGGCCCCGATATGTCCCACGGGATCGACTTATTCGTTATATGCGGGGACCAACCTATGTGTAATGCGGATTGCACTTTGCGTTTTGCCATAATATGGTACTTGCGTTTGTGTGTTTATGTAAATGGAGTTGAATTTGTGGAAGGTTGATCGCTATCAGAGTACAGTTGGTATTTTATTGTCTGTTTTTTTGTTATGTGGGTAAATTGGATTGGTATATTTAGGAAAGGATAGGGGGTGTTGTTAGAGGAAATGTATTGAAATGTTGTTGTGATTGTGGGACCAGGGTGTATGGAATTCTTTAGAAGATAAAGGTACGACCTGAAAAAAAAACACTTGTTTTTAAAAACACAGTATTTTTTTTCGTAATTTTAAAATGATGTTTAAAATGGTTGTTATCGGCTGTCAACGTTAAGAAAACTGAATTAACTTTCTCACCATTACTTTGCTTACCACAATTATTACCTTAATAAAATAATCTGATGTGGCCAGGCACATGACTTTATCTTACTATATATAAAATTAATAGTTTAGCTGCATGAGATTCTATTCGATGGAGATCGATCGTGTCTGCATTCAAATAAAACAAGTTAGCCAAGATTTGACAGATATTTTGATTGGTAATATTGACAGCCGGTATTGTCAAAAAACGAGATTTTGACACTACCTACTGTCAGAATGAAAATAATTGTCAAATCCTTGCTAACTAAGTTTTAATGCAGACACGATCTCGATTAAAAAGAATTTGCTCGTACAGCTAAACTATTAATTTTACCAAAAAACGTCATAGACATAAATTACACAAAATTTCCTCTACTTTAATTTATTATTTAACTATTTTGCCGAAATTACAGAAATGGCGGCTCATTTGCAAAACCAATGAAAACTGCTTAGAGGAAACATCCAGTTCCTTTGAACCCTTTTGAACAAAAAGCTTTTCAGCTCTAAGTTTGGTCATAAAACTTCTAAATATGAACTTTCGTCCCGATACCTTTAGTAGTTTCTTTAGTAGTTTCTCCGGAATCGTCGTAACAGAAATCGAGTACACACCCACACACACACACACAGAAATTCGTTTGTACCTTGGTCAAAAAGGACCAGGAGACCCAAAAAGACCTATTTCCGCTAAAATCTAAAATTGTGATTTTAGCGGAAATAGGCACGGTTTTTCGGCACGGTTACAATACTTTATCATACTGCGTATGATAGAGTAAAAATAGTGAGTGTATTTTATTAGTGTATACAGGGTTAGTCAAAATGACTGGAACACCTAAATAATTCTCCAACTGCAAAAAATTTAAATAAAAGTTGTTTTGGGTTTAAACAACCTCTCTATTAAAAATAGTTTTAATATTCAGTGTGCTCATTTTACTATGAAAATTTGCAAACTATTCCATTTTCCAATAGAATAAATAGTAATAATAGTATATTTTTTAATCATAAGATTAATTATTACCTAAACTTTTTGTTGAAATAAGTTTTTTTTTAAATCCATTATTTTTGAGTTAATGTGATAATTTGAGCATTTAATTTATATCTATTTAATTGTGTTGTTATTTTCTCTTGGATTTTTTATTTTTTATCCGTTGGTTGAAGTAAAAAATTATGAGTAAAGTTTTATTCTATTAGAAAAAGGTAGAGTTTGCAAATTTCCATAATCAAATAAACATCATGCATATTAAAAATGTATTTGAACGCGCCGTTGTTCAAACCCAAATAACTTTTATTCGAAAAAATTAGAAGTATTTTGCTGATGGAGAATTATTTAAGTGTTCCGGTAATTTTGAGTATTTGTGGTTAATAGCTTATAATTAAAAAATAACGCCGTTTATAAAAAAAATAATTCCTTAAAAAAACTCTTAGAACTAATCTTAGAATTGAAAAACTTAATAATATATAGGCTAAAATATATTTAGACGATACGTTGGTTAAAGCCAAAAAGCTTTTGTTTAAACAATTTTTTTAAATTTCTTACTGTTGGAGAATCACACATTTCTAATACATATTCAATTTGTCAAAAATACAATAACTGAAATAGTTTATTACTTTGGCCGACAACTAACGAAAAAGTGACCAGTGATTTTGACGTGCGTTTTTTTTTTCTGTAGAAATATCAGACCTAAAAACAGAAATTGTGAGATGCTTATAGGTTAGAGAAAATCAGACTCAAAAAATGCAAAATGACGCCTTTGTTTGACACATTATCTTATATGTATGTAATACTAATATAATATTTGAAATGCGCTGATAATATTTGTGGCATGCAAATTTACTGTAGAAAAAAAAATATACTTTTTGTTTTTAAAAATACTAATTGATAATTTTTTAGCTTTGACAGGTGACCATTGAATATAATGAATAAATAAACAAAATACATATCTGTCAAATCCTGGCCAACTAGTTCTATTTTAACGCCGACATGACCGATCCCGATCAAATTGAGTCTCATGCAGCTTAAGTATTAATTTTATATATAGTATGATAAAGTCATATGCCTGGCCGCATCAGATTTTTTGTTTGTATTCAAAAATTTTATGTGTTTTAACATTAGATATTTTTTCATACTAAACAGCTTTTCTTAGTAACGTTTTAGGATATGCATAACAAAGCAAATTACCGACAAATCCAAGTTTTCCATAATAATATAATCTTTATTCGAAACAAATTGCCCAAAATCTTTGCATGATCCCAATAACCCGCTATATTATTCTAAAATTACGTCGATTAACTCGACATTGCAAAAGCAATTGTACGACTCTTTCCTTAAAACTGTAAATTAACAATATTGACATAATGAATTCAACCAGAACCAAACCTATTTCATTTAAATAGGCACTGCATTTAACCGATCCAGTTACCGATCCATATATGTACATACAGTAAAATTGAACATAAATACTGAGAAACGGTTATACTTTGGTTATAAATCTTCAAAGTTGGGAGGCTTGCAATCCTAAAATGTCCAGCGCGTGACTCCAAGCAAAGCTGACCCTACAAACTTCCTGGAAACGCAAATAGTCCGCTGTTGTAAACACAATGGCCGATTTCCATCGATCTTAATCAACAAGCATTGTTCACACTATACTACTACACCAACGTCAGTCATACGGTAACTGATAACAACACTTACATTTCCAGATATAATTTAAAAAATTTGATGTGGCCACGCACATGACTTTATCATACAATATATAAAATTAATAGTTTAGCTGCATGAGAATCTATTTGATTGAGATCAGTCGTGTCTGCATTAAAATAAAACTAGTTAGCCAGGATTTGACAGATAAATAAATAATTAAATAAATAAATAATTCCTTCATCAACATAAAACAATATTAAATGCAACAAAATAGTATTTATATTTAGGGCGGAGATCAGCACTCTTGTTTCCAAATTGCCTTGCTCTTCCACTCAACCCCTTACGCAAACTATAGAACTAAGACCTAATTGTACCAATAATATAACAATAATTCCGAGAACTTATCAAAACAAAAACAAATAAAAAAATTCTCTAAGAGTCCAATTACACGTAATTGCAGCAAATCCAACTCCACAAAACATCGCATAATGCCCATAAAAAATAAAAATTAAAACAGCCTGCGATGTGCGCTCAATGCCTAAAGTCCCCCCTGTTGAGCAAACAGACAACACTTCACCTTTCCCCCAAAACTCTTTAACGTTAATTTTTTCATATCTTCCCTGAGACCATTGTATATGTGACTGACCTGGTAAGAGAACGCCCGTTTATACAGCTCAGCGCGATGGGCAGGTGGAGCAAACAAACCCTTGAATCTTAAATTAAGGTTATGGACATCCGTTCTACAGCGTATCTTCCGCATGAGGTATTGTGGGATCATCGTGACCTATTTCCGCTAAAATCTCAAATTTCTTTTTTGGCATACTGCGTATGATAAAGTAAAAATAATAAAAGCCACTCAATAAATAGCTTTATTACTATAGATTACTATACATCCTTATGGCGCCTCTAGGTGATTATAAAATTTAAAACGGTACATTAAACGTCCTAATTATAATTCTAATATCTTGTCTTTGAAGGCGTGACCGTAGTAAGTTGTGCATCCTTCCTGAAATCCACTCTTTGCCTCCTTTGGCCGTCACTTCCGCTTTTACATCGAATTATTTACAGAGAGGAAGAAGCTGAATCTATTTTCGTATAAAACCGACGCCTATCTCTTTCGGTTTTATCGCATCCTCTTCAGGATCTTGACGCCTACGCTTTTCTCAGTTTTAATGAGTCAATGTAACTCGAATTTATCACACGATGCATCAAATTCCTTAATTTTCTAATTGTGGTAGTAATTGTGTATCACAATATAATAACACGTACACTTTTTTCTATAACTAATAGTTTTGGAGTTATGTCGCATGTAAAGCAGGGTTGTTATGTTTAAAACACTTTGTTTTAAAACATTGTTTTAAACATGTTTTAAATCAAATATTTTGCTTTAAACTATTTTGTATTAAACATATATAAAACAGTTTGTTTTAAATGTTTCAAACATTCTGTTTTAAAACACTGTTTTAAACATGTTTTAAATATTTTAATAATGTTTTAAACAGTTTATTTTAAATGTTACAACACATTGTTTTAAAATCTTGTTTTAAATCTGTTTTAAAACAAATATTTTGTGTTAAACATGCAATTCTTTAAGTAGTGTGCGTAGGGTTCATGAGCTTTTTCGGGATCCCGGGATTGTATCGTTTATACCAACATGTTGTTATAATAGGAGGAACAGATTTTGCAAGAAGTAGATACAATATGAAGGCAAACATCATTTTCAGCTTGTTTGCGTCATTTTTTATTTACCTCAACAAAAATATCAGGCTTTATTTAAAACAGAAACAAAAACATAAACGTAAAAATTAGTGGCGGATTTCTTTACCTGTATTCTATGATGTACTACAGAATATAAAATTTGTAAGTAGGTATAAAATACAGCGAAAAAAATATTGAAAATAACTAGAAAACAAAGATACAAATTAATCCCGATATATTTAAGTGTAAAATGAAACCCAAATTGTACCAAAAATGATTTGTTATTAATCGTTGTTATTAATCTTTCGATGGTTCACTCCAATCGAACGAACGATATCATTTCTTATTCCGATTTTTAAGTTTCTTCCAGTTTAAGAAATTTACCTTAAACTAACGAAATATTTAGGTACGACGTTGTTCCATCATGAAGTGCATGTACGCCATAGATTGCGTCTCGGGTAAAAGATCTCGAGTTTGTATTGAGCTGTGACAGCGGTAATATGGTCGTTTTTGCCATTTTTTTTCATGGTACAATTATCGCTTTTGCTTTTTTTTAGTGGAAAAGTTGGATCAAAAAGAGCACTGTAAAAAGTTTATTTTATAATATGGGTTGGGCTATGTGAACTATATTTGACATAACCGAAAGACGTACAAGTAATATTCATTTTGTTCATGACAAGAAATTAAATATTGAATTTTCTAAGAAGTCTCATTTAAAACTGGGTATACAAGTCATTATATTTTATAAACAATAATCGTTTTATTTAAAATGCAAACAGTTAGTCTATTTGAATAATAAACATCTATGACGTATGAATTCTAAAGTTATCCAATTTTATCTTCAAGAAGAAAACAAAAAATCATCAAAATATTCATTGGCCTTAATATAAAAAATGAAAATTTGGCTCGATCAAATAATTTCTTTTGCCGTGACTATTCTTGAAACATTCTATAAGAACGTTGAGAAAATTGAAGATGGAAGAGCAAGTTATTATCTTAATGGAGTTTAAATTTTGTTTATTATTGATGTCAATACGCACACTTTGACACTTTTTAAACCAATAATTTAGGTTTTCTACTTGTAAGGTAAATTTTGAAAACGTCGATCAAGTTTCAGGGTAAAAAATATCCCGGATCCCGGGATTAAATACAAAATCATTAAGTATATAACAAAAAAAATATCAAAATGGATTCTGGTCTTCTGAATTTCGAAATAAAACCGTCTCATAAAATCATTTGCATAAAATTTACATCGCAATTTGTAGTTCTTGGCCAATAAACGTACACTCGTCATACAATAAGCATTGATTAACTGTTTTTCCGCGTACTATTGTGTGTATGACTGACTGTGCGCATACTATACCAATAAAATTAGTAATAGTGACATAAATCTGAGAGTTTGTTACGTCATTACTTACACCATTTCTATATACAAAACCGCGTACGTCAACTTTACAGTTGAGTAAAATGTTGTTCGCCTACACAAATCCATCGAGGTTGGACTTTTTTTGCATAACCGATATAAGTAATGATTGCGCAAGAACAATAACCCAGATACATTGCAAATATGTGGGTTATTGCTGTGTTATCTCCGCGCATAATTGCACGGAAAGCATCATTGCACAATTAATCGACTATCGCTGTCATATCGTCTGTCGGTTAAGATAAATATTAATATTTTTTTATTAATATCAATGATCATATAAATATAATTAATAATATGTTAGGTTCCTATTGACACTATCTGAAGGTCGTTAGCAGTTCTTATCAGTAGCCGCTAAGTTCACTAAACAATTCTACGTACTTGTATAATAAAATTTGCTAATCTAGATGGATCTATTTACACTATGTCTATGTGAATATCCTGGGGATTCAATAAAACAAATACCGTATTGCGAAATTGCTTGAGAAAAAACGGTGCTTAATATTTCTATCTGATTGATCTGTTATCAAATTCATATAATCAAAATTCACTATTTACTTTTTTCCCTTTAAATTTAAAAAAATATATAGTTTGATATTTTCTCTTTCGTTACGTCTTGTGTCGGGTTAGACTAGTTGTAATCTTTCAGTAATCTTTAATATTTTTCAGCAGATTGTCAAAAAGCGAATTTGTTAAAAAATTTGCAAACAATTTATAACCTTTTGAGCTTGCTACAAGATGTCTTATAAATCGAATGTAATACTATTTTTTCTACTTTGCGCCATTACTGTTACCTTATTTAGAATCTAGGGTATTTTGCGGGTACCGGTTGTAGTACTGTTGGTACTGTAGTAAAGTGTCAACTTTGTAAAGTTGGGATTTTTATGGAACTTAATTAAAAAAACATATAAATCACTGCATTCCGGGATACAAGAAAAGAAAATGAACATTCAATCACAATTTGTTGGGTGGTTTTTGAGTTATTGACTCTTTTTTCTTTGACTCAATCTACATCGGTCCAAAATGTTACGATCTTTAAAACTAGGTGTGCCCAGGGCCGCGTCTATGATTTTACTGGCCCTAGGCACACCTAAAATTCCGGCCCCCTCAACCTACGTATCGTATATGACATAAGACCAATAATTAAAATATTTTTTAAAGAAATAAGAATCACCTTTTTTAAGTTGTTAATGTTTATTAAAATTTTAATAAAAATAAATTACTTTACAAACCTAAAATGTTCTTTTTCTGATGTTGGCTGATGGTTTTACAAAATCCGTTTCAAGTTATGCCAGCGTGGTGATGTTTTAAAATTATTTCGACATGAGGAGAGGTGGATTAAGGATTGTTATCTACAATAAAATTTAAATATCTGAAGCAAATCCTATTCACTGCATTTTTTTAATAATAAATGGAACTGATCTATCATCAATATTTAAATCTTTGTCAGAAGTCTATAAAATTTGGGTAACTGCAATAAATACTGTTTTGTTATTTCTATAAATATGTGGAACAATAACTTACTAAAATTATTTTATTCAACCTATAAACAGTGGCTTTATAAGCGAGTTTGGTCAACTAAAAGGTTTGGCACTTCTAAAAGCTACAATTTTTACTTTATCATACGCAGTATGATGAAGTATTGTAATCGTGCCGAAAAAAAAAATTGAGATTTTAGCGGAAATAGGTCTTTATGGGTCCCCTGAACATTTTTGACCAAGGTACAAAAAAATGTCTGTGTGTGTGTGTGTGTGTGTGTGTGTACCCATTTTTTTGTGGAGACGATTCCGGAGAAACTACTAAAGGTATTGGGACGAATGTTCATATTTAGAAGTTTCATGACTAAACTTAGAGCTGAAAAGCTTTTGGTACAAAAGGGTCCAAAGGAACTGGCTGTTTCCTCTAAGCATTTTTCAAGGATTTTGCAAATGAGCTGCCATTTCTGTAATTTCGTCAAAATAGTTAAATAATAAATTAAAGTAGAGGAAATTTTGAATAATTTATGTCTCCGACATTTTTTGGTAAAATTAATAGTTTAGCTTCAAGAGCAAATTCTATTTAATCGAGATCGGTCGCATCTGCATTGATATGAAACTACATCCTCGAACTACATAGTAGCCTGGATTTGACAAATATTTTTTTGTGCTGTCACCACAGAAATGTCTATGGCTGTCACACTCCAAAACAGCTGATTTCATCAGAGGTTGGAGAACCGCTATAGAACGTTGCCGCTCTAGTGCAGCAATGTACAAAATACAAAATTCAAATAAAATAAGATCACCAATTTGATTGTTTGTTGATAAGAAATATCAACCCGTTGTTATATCTAATTGTAAAAACGATAAATTGAGAAAATTGTACATAAAGTATAGCGATGAGTGTAGTTATATTTTAGTATGTCGGTACGGATGTGACATCTACAGTGTCATGAACGAATATAAATCTGTCAGAATTTGAATTAGCTTTTTAAACTTGACGTTTCGTAGAAGCGGTATTAATTTAACATTTCCTATACAGAAGTATAACCATTTTGATTTTTTTTAAATACGTATTTCTCAAAAACCAACACAAAAACGTTGATGTCACTCCTGCCGAAAACTACATAGCGCGACTCCCTCACATGTGACGGTGACGCTCCGCCATCGGTGACGCGCGGTCACGCGCCGCATCACCGCTCGTCGCGCTATTCCGTACTTTCGGCACTTGTGAGATGAATAACTATTATTCAGATGACAGTAGGTAGTGTCAAACGCTGATGCTTTGACAATACCTGCTATTGATACTATTGACTATTAAAATATCTGTCAAATCCTGGCTAACTAGTTTAATTTTAATGCAGACATGGTTTATCTCAATCAAATAGATTATCATGCAGCTAAACTATTAATTTTATATTTTGTATGATAAAGTCATGTGCCTGGCCACATCAGATTTTTTTTGTCATTTTCAGTTTTGTTTTACTCTGAATTCTGCGGTTTATGTGACAGTTTTCCTTATTTCTTTTTTTTTCTCATTAGATAAAAAATGAACTTAAATCTTAAATACAGGATGGCCGTTTTTTCTCAATTATTTGAAGAGATATAAGAGTTAAAATTCGGGAAACGCACCATAATTAAATCCCTTCGATATCGCTTCGATATCCCTTCGATATCGGTTCAATACACCTTCGATATCCCTTCGGTTTTGACTTTTTGGCATTCCTATAGTTTATGAAGAGCGGAATCGAATGGTGTTGGTTTTATTAAGATTGAACTTCTATCCAATACTCGTATTTTCTACTATTTAGTTGTCATATTTTATAATCCGAACAATTTGATAATTCGAATCACCTTCGGTCCCAATTAGTTCGGATCACCGACGCTCTACTGTACCTATACCTATTTTTTGTAGATAATTAAAAGATTTAGAGCATATTTAGAGATTTGCTACACAGAGACAAATTTTTGTTTAATTCAAATAAATATGCATTGACTCAAAGAAATTTATTGTTTCAATAGAGGCAAAGAAATATTTATTTGCGGATAAAAACGTATTTATTTGAAATATTTGTTTGGTAGAAAGAACGTTGATTTGTGTCAAACAACTTATGTTTCCAGTTAAAAAGTTTGCAATTTGTGTATTATAAGAAATGAGATTTATTTACTTCAAATATGATTGTGTTGAGTGAAAGAATTACATTTTTTAAATTAACAAAATTGTTGGTCGTGTTAAAATGCTTAAAATTATTAATTTGTTGAAGGAATTAATAGACAAGAATTTTTCGGAAGACTCGCCGTGTGTCACCTCCTTTTTGGGATGTCGCACATCCTCGACCAGTGCTTGGCCTTCCCAACCGACCCAACCCAACATATAGTCAAGGTTAAGTTAGTAAAGTGTACTCTGATTTGGAATCGCAACTTGACCCTGCAGGCACTGTAGTCTATAATTTTTATACTGTCGATCACGCGGCTTTATACTCTCGATATGTACGAAGTGCGAGGAGAGAGTTTACAGCGCCATCGAACAATACAGTTGGATGACATTAAAAATATATTTATTTGAATCAAAATATGATTTCTTTGGTGGAAGTAAACCTATTTTAAAGCCAAAACAAAAATATTACTTTAAGGGAAATAAATCTCTTCTTGTGTACACATATATTTATTTTAATCAAAATATGATTTCTTTGGCGGAAGTAAACCTATTTTTAAGCCAAAGACAAAATATTACTTTAAGCGAAATAAATCTCTCCTTATATACAAATTTATATGTTAGAATCAAAATTATATTTCATTGGGGTAAAGAAACGTTTTTTTTTTTTTAAATCAAAACTAAAATATTACTTTAAAGGAAAGTAATTTTTGTTTGTATCCATATATATTTATTCCACTTAAATAAATATTTCAAATAAATTAATCTCTGCAAGCAAATAAACTAGTATTCAATGAAGTAAATATTGTTGGCGTCAAAGAAATATGTTTTGACCCAAAAGAATAAATTCAAAAAAATACAATTCTTTAAAACAAGAAATCTTTTCTATCTGTGTAATGGCGCTCCTGGACATATGATCGATAGAAACCAAGAAAATCTATCAATTCCATCGTATTATTTTCAGTGTTATAAAAAACAACGATATCTCATATATCAACTATTACGTAATCGATTATAACGAATCGCGTTTCAATGAACAGCTCGAGTTTCCTTCGCACATCCATGACATAACCTCAACCGCGTAACACGCCTTATTTGCCCCGGTTGATAACATAGCGGAATGGAAAAGTAAATGTAAGTACAGTAACCGGAAACGTAGCGTCTTTCGTATCCCACCGATGGGAATTCAAGTATATACGTTAGCTCATCGCATTTCAGAAATTCGTTCGGGCCGTTGCGTTGTGTGCGTGGAAAACGTGGGAAAATTGAAAGGGGACGCCCGAGATCGACGCGTGGGCGTCGCGGTGTATGACACCCACGCCCGCATGTATACCTGGGTCGTTCTTGTTCGATTAGATTCGTTCATTCCGACGGTATATACGCCGTTAGCGGATTCCATTCAAATTGACTTCGTTTCTCGGTTTCATTCACAAGAAAACGCCCGGCACACTTTCGTTCGGAATTTGTACGAAACCGCACCGACGACTCGTTTTGGAACGCCTACGCTGTAGGTGCGGATTTGTGAAATGTTTGAATATGTTATACATTATTATTTCGCAATTTTATATCTAATAATTATTACAAGGATTGACAAATGAACAAACTGGGTCAATCCATCGACCATTTTAGACACATTTAAATATGTTTTTCTACTCCTATTGATGAATGCATTCATTATCATGGCAATTTATGATACGCACGTTTACTAGTTGAAAGACCACTTTACACCATTAGTGAATTTTACTCAACAATGTAATTTGAACTGTTTTTTTTGTAAGTAATTTTTTCTTTCTCATTTCTTTTTTTGACGATTTCTTTGCTTGTATGGCCTGCTGAATATAAATAAAGTATTATTATTATTATTTATTGGACATCTCTGATACACCTCATTAAATATTTGAAACCTAGATAATATAATTTAGATATAGGTAACATATAAGTACTAAAATTACACTAATAGAATTTTGAAAAGTAATAAAATTGCAAATTGGTAGTACCGAGCTTCGCTGAAGCCTAGGGTACTCCCTTTGCGGGTATCACTGCAGCTCAACCCAATTTGGAAAAGACAAGGCTATTTATGCCTTGAAAAATGAAATTTTTCTTTGCAAAGCAAATGAAAACAACAGAGAACCCTTGCAGCCTGTGCAAAGGTCATTAAAAACAAACACACATTATGTATTTATTAATAGACAACATACATTAAAGGAAGGTAAAGATGAAATATTAAGCAGCAAATTTAGGGTTCTTATTCGCGCTTCCCAATACCGCAATTTCTTAATTTCCCTGGGTGAAGTTTTGCACGGCAACTCCTTAACGTGTTTACTATAATTTAGACTAACTGCTCCCAATGAACCTACAATTACCGGAACAATGTTCAGTTTCATTCCCCACATACTTCTATTGCGAGATCCTTATATTTAAGTTGTTTTCAAGCTCCTTCATTACAACATTCGCATCAGTAGGTACCGAGATATCTATGAGCGTGCACACCTTCCTCTGGAAATCCTTTACCTTGATATCTGGCTTATTAGCATGAAGCATTCTATCAGTGACAACAGGCATATTCCAATATGGTAATATGATCGTTACTCACAACAGGAGATGGGATGTGGTCATACCACCGAGACATATCCATTGCTAAACTAGTTGGGAACATAAATTGTAATGTATATATGTTCCCACCCTATCATTCCTAGCAATGTAATGCGACTCAGCTAAGACTGGGCAAGCCACCAATAAGTGGTAGACATGTTCCGGAGCCTGATGACACAGTCTACAACTCCCATCATGACCATCATGAGCAACTTTCATAATCTTTTGTTCATGGTATCTGGTACGTATTGCCTGATCTTGCGCCACAACAATAGAGGATTCCGTTTCAGCCTTAATGTTCCCATGACAAAACCAAGATAAAGATCCAGACTTTGAAATACCATCACCCTCCACAATTCTTAAAAATTGACCATGCATTGGCTTACTAACATAATCCTCTCTCATTTTCCGATTCATTCTTAACTTAATCTCTCGCTTTAAACTTTCCACCGAAGTTTTATTTCCGTAATTATCTAGTTCTTCCACCTGAAATGTTTCTAAAATTAGTTTATATTTACTAATTATTGACTTACCAGAAGTATCCCTAATTAATTGTTTAATGACCTTATCCTCCTTGTTGGTCTTTAAAAAATTTCCTAAATTTAACATTTCCAAATCATAAATATTTTCCAATTGCTGCAAACCACGACCTCCATCTAAACGATGCAGGTATAGCCTGCAGACATCGGACCTAGGATGAAACATAAAATTTTATGTTAACTGTTTTCTAGTTTTAACGTCCAAATCGCGTATTTCCTAGTTCGTCCAGTTTAAAACTCACAACTGTATCGAAATATTGGAATAGCATATGCATTTATCGCTTGCATTTTATATTTTCCATTTAAACCAGATTTTAAAATTTTCCTCACACGCTTAATGTATTCGCATATAACCTTCACCTTCATGCCTTCATCATCAATACCAAAGGCTTCATCCATTCCCAGATACTTATATCTAGTATTATCTGTTAGTTCATTAATACTAGTATGATCAGTCAGGCATATGTCAGCGGTTCTCTCAATTTTGCCTTTAACAATACTAATTTTGGCACACTTCTCTAGGCCAAATTGCATCCCAATATCGTCAAATAATGTAATAATATTATATTATTATTATTAGTAAGTATTATTATTATTATTATTAACCATTCCCCACACACATGGCAAATATTTCATTCCTGGCTCCTCATACCCCGTGAGTCGTGAGAAATATTTCATTTGTTCATGTTTAAATATGTATACCTACAATATTGATATTTTGCAGTTTATGTGTGGTTAAGTGTTGTACGAAAAATTACTAAAAACGATGTTACAATTTGTTAATTGTAACACCGAAAACAGTGTTACAATGTGTGCATTGTGAATGCAAAGTAGAAAAAATAATGTACTAATTTCAACGTGCACATAATAATGTAGAATCACACTTTTACTGACAAATGTATGGCTACGACACATAACCTACAGAACTATCATCGTGACAGCTGGTATGACAGCGTATATTAAAATATTTATCAAGAGTCCTTTATTACAAGATAGAGAAACCCTTATTCCATATAAGATATGAAGTACCAGCTGTAGTTGTATTGTCTTTTGTTTTGACCAGACGGTACCTGTCAAGCTTTAAAAGGACCTTTTGTTTATTCCGAACGGCTATACTCAAAAACGTGGCACCCAAATGTACTGGAGAAATTAAGACCACAAATAATACACTAGCATCCTGAAAATATCGTAGAAAAGATGTCGTTTGGATTTCATTTACTTATGTTGATACAGATGAAGAGTGTACTTTTGTTGAAATATTGTTGGGTGTCTTCGTATGCCAGTTATTACCAGTTATTATATTCTATATCGTATTTAAATTTTTGTATTGTATTATGTATTGTATTATATTGTTGTCCTTAATTTGGTTCACTGTTGGGCAATAAAGATTATTATTATTATTATATAATATGTATTGTCAAAACAGCATCTGAGAGGAAGTTTTAAACTACATAATTAACTGTGTAACATTGGGATGTCTCAATGCCAAAGTTTTTTAAAATGTTTTTAACATATTTTTTTTGTTTCTCAGGCAATTCGTATCAGATCAGCACACAGAAAAAAATCTGGGATATTTATTTTTCCCCAGCTCAGGGAATGCCCTAGGGGCTGCGCTTATTTCCTTTTAATCTCCTTCAAGTCCTGAGGGACGTACGTAATTGTTATATCCAGTTGTGTATTTAAAAACCTATCAAAACTTTTAATAATAGCAACCATATCTCTAGGTCGTTTCAAATTGTATTTTTTATTGTTTTTTTGCATACAATACAATATCATGATAACGATAAAAATTATTACGTACAATTATCGTATCACCCAACTTTTTTTGCGTTGTACCGTTATTCATGAATTATGATAACAGCCTAATTAATATTACATGTGAATATTGCACAATATTAGATCATTTGTCTAAAAAAACTCATTATTTACTTAATTGAACCTATATTTGACATAAAATTGTCGATTTATCAGTAATCAGCGGGCATTATTAAATATTTATTTTAGACGGTATGGAATGAGGGAATGTCATTGACATTTGTACGTTTCATTCATACCGCGATGTGAAAGAAAATCTACACAAAACAATGACTCATGAAAATGTTCGTAGACAATTATCTCATTGTCTCAAGTCGCTCCAACAATGGAATACCGCGAGGAATGTTTAAACAATAGCGAAGCGTATATTTATTCATTAAGCGAAATAAGACACAGAAAAACGCGCCGCAATTATTACACTATTGTGTTGTGGCCGTTGTTTGTGTTGCGTCTCTTGAATGAAACATTAATAAAATTATATATTCTCGATAACAGACTAGAGTGGAATAAATACTGAATAAACATTATGAATAAATAGCAGAATAACTGAAACTACGCTTAATTACCATGGTATATTACTGTTTATTGGAACGACTAATAACCCCAAAGGAAACCGTCTGGTTTTAACACGTGTTTTGTAGAATTTATAAAATAAATGGTTAATGCCATCTTTTAAACTTTGTTGTTGTGTTTTCTGCCATGTCACAACTTGTAGTGCGTGAAGAATACAGATCTGGGCGACACTGCTCAATACATTCTGACCGATGAAATGCCGCAGCACGAGAATTGTCCACCTGGTGATTTCATTTTCACTTTCAAGTGGCAAAGTAATTGTGGATATTGCAGCAAGTATAGCCATATGTGTTGTCAATGATGCATTAACCAGCCTGATGAAGATTATGGAGGTATTATGTATGAGCATCGGGCCAAACTGCAATAATTTCTGCGCGAAGGCTGACGCACGGCGCATCATGTTTTCAGAGCCATCGCTGATTGATGCTGCAAAACAAGCCCATCTGTCGTCAAAATCAAACAGAAAGAAACAAGAGGAGGAAAATATTAATTTGAAAAGATTATTATATGGTCCAGGCATCGCCGACTATAAGAAAATATAACAATTCTATACATCAAAGTTACACAAACTTTGAATAGTGTTTTCTCAAAACCGCATTTTTCAAACTGGCCGGAAAGATAATTTCAACTGATCTCCGCCAATTCACTTGAAATTGTATATGCAGCTGCAGAACAATGTTATCTAGAGAAGTACGTACTGATTTAACGATAAGTTCGAAACTTTTTTTGTTCTAAACAATTTTTAACCTATTTTTGTATCTAAAAGTGATCATTTGTGGTCAAACGTGCGCCATTTTGGACTTCCCGAGATAATCTGATATAGAATCAATTTCTTTTTTGTTTTTATAGCTAAGTGAAAAACTGGGTGCAAAATCTGTCCGGCCGTGCAACCCTGTCCGCCGGAAGCGGTTTCCTTGATGTCCTCTAACGCTTCAATTTTTTATTTTTTTGTTTTGTTTTATTGTGAATATTCCTCAAAATACGAACAATAAAGGGCTTTGAAGAGATTTTGTAATTCATATATAACAATAGAGTAATTGTTAAAAATATACCTACGAAACGTTGTATTTGACAATAAAGTTTATGGAAATTTTCTGAAAATTGTGACGTGTTTAATAATATAATACACATTTAATAACGTTTTCACAACTACTATGAACACACAAATAAAACACACCCATTACCATACAGCAACATTTCTTGTTATTGCACAGTGTTATTACAAGCCTGTATATGCACATTGCACATGCAGTGAGCGCAAAAACTATAGAGTAAATTTATTAAATAAAATTGTTTGTTATTGATATTGGACACGTCGATTTTTAGTTATCAAAATAAGGTAAACGTCCCAAATTTACACACTGTCCTAAATTCCGACATATTTCTGTTTAGTTGGATAAAATAAGAAATCTACAACATTGAACTTTATTTTATGACATCCGGTTTGTTGATTTGACATTACACTTATAAACCCACAACCGTTTCTTATTCTACCAATGTTTCAACGGTCAGAATATAACCTAAAAGTTTGACTGGTCTTGATAATTGAGTGTTATGCTAACAGTTGATTTTTTCCTTATAAGCTAACTGCAATTCGACTTCTTTTTACATCGCTACAGGATAACAGTAATTAAGAAAATTCTAATAATTATGTAGGCTGACTAAAAATGCTTTATATTTTCATAATAGTATGGTGTATTACTCTTTTAACCACTATTATTTACAAATTTACGTGTGTCGGAATTAGGTACATGTAAATATAACACGTCCTTAAATCAGACATGTGTGTCGGAATTGTGTACATGGTTAGAAGTAATACATATGGCTCTATTGCTGGCTTTACGCACTAACATATACATTGTTTGCTATATTACAATTAATTGTACTCATTTTATCCAAATTCCGACAAAAGTGTGGGAATTACGTACATCAATAATCCCTAATTATTACACTAGCAGCAAAGAGGAGCGATTGTGGCATTAATAGACACCCTTTGGAGATAACAATTGAACTTATGCCATCTCATTTAAAAAAAATCTTATTCTGCACTGTAACATAGGGTGACCAACCGTGCAGATTTGGGCGGGACAGTCCCGAATTTTAACAACTCGTCCCGACTTGTAAAGCGTCCCGAATTTTGTCCCGATTTTTGAAAATTTTATCCTTATGTCCAGGATTTTGTAATACAATTCGAATTTCCAAGATATCCATGAACATAAATTAGATTCCTAATTATTATCTGAAAGAAGGGTTGTCTATCTATAACGAATTTCAAGCGCAACCTTAGCGACCATAATAATTATGTGAACACGTGTAGTGAATAGCCGGTTGGTGGGTGACAATCTGGTCCTTGTGACGGTGTACAAACGGTGCCTAAAAACTAATCTGACTTAAATAAAAATGCATGTTAGTCTTTTGTGAAATCGTTTGGGCGGGGTATGATTTAGTGGCCAGGTCGCGTTGGATCATTTTTATTTTTTTGATTTTCAAATTGAATCAGTCAACACAATACAAAACATATTTTTGTTATTATCAAACTTCTATTTTACACATTTGTTGGTATTCATAAAATGCGCCATAGCAAATCACAGATATATTGATCCTAATAATTTGGAATGAAAGAGAAAAATATATGTTACCGATTTATTTTATTCTGTTCTTAGGATTTCTTCTATCTAGATTAATTTCTTCCAAAAATATGGAACACAAAGACAGAAAACGCAAAAGCACGTTCAATGACAACTTACAAAAACAATTTCGGTGTTTTTTTTTTTTTTTTTGAAAATTACTCGGCCTAATTCCCAATCAGAACTAAAATGCAGTTTTACATCGGCGGAGATCGCCGAAACGATATTGCAAAACATACATCGAATATACAGAACCAATGCATGATGTAGCAAGTTCATCGAAATTAAGTACTTGTTTTAGAGCCGTAACAGTAGGGGAACCAGAAAAGATTTTGGCTTGCAAACAAGGCACATATGCATACCACTGTCTGTATCACAACCACAATTTTTGATTAATAGAGGGCACGTCAAAACTTCTAATGTAAATGTTTGAGAAGAAGATGTGTCTCGTACGAACTAACACAGAAGCAAGTATAATAAATGTGTTCTATCCGCTAGTAAAGAAAGAGTTGAGAAGAAATGTGAGGAAATGCAATTTCGTGACAATATTTCCTGACACATCTAGCCAGAGACATAAAAATACTCCCTCTCCTGGTTAGATACTTTGATGTCCAAAAATGTATTCAAATAAATATTTTAAATGTTCACGAAAACATTTGCGAGACGGCTGAAGAATTATCCAATAAAATTCCATAATTAATAATATTTTATTAATAATAATAAAATCCATATTCATTGCAGCAGACAGTACAAATCCCAATTTTGGCGGTACAGAACGAAGTGGAGAGAACAATGTTTTTAAAAAATAAGAGATCGTCTAAACGGGGAGAATAGAGTCAAGTAATAGTGCAATTTGTAAAAGTTAAAGAAACTTTATTAAATTTTATTATAGTTTGTTTTATTTTATATTTATTCAGATATAGGTATGTTTCAATATTTACATACAGTTTATTTAATGATTATTTTTAGCTAAAAAATACTATCATAATAAATATGTTGTTTTAAATTAGGTTCTTGTGGTACAATTTGTAAAAATTGTAGAATTGTGTTTGATTTATGTTGTGTTATGTTTCTTTTTTGTTTTAACTAGTGAAAGTTAAAGAATGTTTGTTTTATTTATATTGTTATTTCTTAAGCTTCCTTTCTTTTATTGAAAGTGAAAACGTATATTATAGGTCATAGTAAACATTTGCTGTTGTCAGTTTACCCAATGGTACAATTTGTTTATAGTTCAGCACGTTTTGTTTAATATTTTCCACTAACCCAACCCAACCCAACCCCGATCCCCAAGCTTCCCGATTTGGCAATTGAAAAAGTTGGTCACCCTACTGTAACACCCAAATAAAGTAAAAGAAAATCTTTTTTCTGCAACATTATTATCTAATGCTAGGAGAGAATATTTGTGATTAACAAAAAAAGAAAGCACAAATAAATCACACAAAATATTTAGGTACTTCATTGAAAAGGGGCACAAAATATCCATTTTCCCAATTATCCAGGAATTTAAACATTCTCCCAAGACAAAGTTCTTTACTTTCAAATAAAATATGTACTACAAAATTGTACGACCATACTTTGTTAGTATACAGGTTGCAAACGAAATAAGTGCAATAATTTGGAGGGGTAATCTAACTCGATATGAGGAACATAAAAAAAACATAATTTCATTTTCCAAAAAAACCGTTAACTTACTGAAAACTATAAACAAATTGCTCAAACAAGTTTCTGTACTGCCAATTTGCACTTAACCAGCGGCGTCTTCAAGCGGCCGCAGCAGTCCGCCCACATTCTCCGTAAATGAGCATCATGTCTACTCACTACTTGTGAAATTATCCATTTCGAATAGATAAAATAACAAAATCCAAAGCGGACAATCAGGAACGCCGCAAACACGGACTTCGCATATCTTTCTACTACTACTTGTGCTTATAGTCGACAAGTCAATCAAAGTCGACAGTGATTCCTTCAATCAAAATTTCTTTAATTCAATGTATTAATAATGTTGTGTGTTTTACAATCAAATGAAAATGAATTTGAATATGAGGTAAAGTGTTAACTAATAATTGCTGGTGTAAATGCCAAAGTTGGCCGAATAAATCGTAACTTTATTTATTCTGAAAACCATCAATATCTGTTCATAAGCTTCCTTTCTAACATGTTTCTTTTTTGATCACTTCCAGATGGTTTCTCGAGGTTCAAGGCGTCGTATCCGGAATGGTGCGTCACTTGTACGGACGTGCTGGACACAACAGGAGCGATGCATCCTGCGAACGCGCCGGACATCCCGCTGCTTGGTCTTCAGTCTTTGAGGATATCGACGCAGACCGGACACAGGCCGCGACATTGTGATAGTCTCTCGTCAGCTGCGAACAGCTCGACGGAAAGTTCGGACACTGACGACAGATGTGATAGTTCATGTACGTTCCTATTCTGTTGTATTCTATGTTGTTCAAAGGCTGTAGAATTTCTACTTCAACTATTTTATGGGCATTTGACACTCTGTCACTGTTTTGGACAATTTTTCATGGGCCAAAAAAGGAATTTTTTAATTAATGTGGATGGGGTTTGTTGCTTTTGTTTTTAGGCTATCAATTATTTGATAAAAACTGAAGAACGGTTTTGTTCGAAATTGCAAAAGAAAAGAAATAGCGTCTTCAGCTTTACAAAATTCTTGAAAACTGGAAATATGTTTGTTTCATGTTAAATACGATTAAGTTTTATGTGTACAAGGATTTTTACCTTTTTTTTGTGGCTATATTAAGTCTATGGAATATTAATATGATAAAAAATAAACTATTTTATTAAAATAAAAAAAAAATAAGAAAAAAAATATTTTTTTTACTTTACAGTTCACAACTTATAGTACAGTGGCCAGTATAGTGGCCAGCCACATGACTTTATCATACAATATATAAAAGTAATAGTTTAGATACGAGATCGAACGTGTCTGCATTAAAATTTAGTATTTGACAGATATTTTGATAATATCGACAGTAGTGTATTGTCAAAAAACCAGCGTTTGACACTGTCAGAATGAAAATAATTGTTAAATCCTGGGTAACTAAGTTTTAATGCAGACACGATCTCGATTAAAAAGAATTTGCACATACAGCTAAACTATTAATTTTACCAAAAAGTATCATAGACATAAATTATACAAAATTTACTCTACTTTAAACTATTATTTAACTATTTTGACGAAAGTACAGAAATGGCAGCTCATTTGCAAAATCCTTGAAAAATGCTTAGAGGAAACATCCAGTTCCTTTGGACCCTTTTGAACCAAAAGATTTTGAACCAAAATGTCATATAAATAAATTACACCAAATTTCCTCTACTTTAATTTATTATCTAACTATTTTGTCAAAATTACATAAATGGCGGCTCATTTGCAAAATCCTTGAAAAAAGCTTCAAGTGAACACATAGTTCCTTTGAACCCTTTTGAACAAAAAGCTTTTCAGCTATAAGTTTGGTCATAAAACTTCTAAATATGAACTTAAATATGACGAGGTCGGTCGTATCTGCATTAATATAAAAGTAGTTAGCCAGGATTTGACAGATATTTTCGTTCTAATGACAGTAGGTTGTGTCAAACGCTGATGTTTTGACAATACCTACTGTCAATAAAATCAAAATATCTGTCAAATCCTGGCTAACTAGTTTTATTTTAATGCAGACAGGACCGATCTCGATCAAATAGAATATGCAGCTAAACTATTAGTTTTATATATATGTAGTATGATAGTCATGTGCCTGGCCACAAAAGATTTTTTTTCTAAAATGCTTTATTGTTTTAGTTATAAGCAATGAATTAAAATTAGTCAAAATTACTTCCTAAATAACTCTAGCAGCAAAAAAGAAAATAAAAAATTAAATAAATTTACTTGGATTTAAACAAGCTCTTGTTGGTATATATTTTTATTTTTTGTAACCTCTCCTTTTTATAATAAAACTGCTATTTTTGTATGTTTTGATTAATTGGTTATAACTAAAAAATTATGCATTTTCTAAAAAAAGTTATTCCTACAAAAAACTTTAGGATTAAAAACATGCAAATAACGTGTTCCGTTATAAAACGGAAGTTTCCATAATACATTGAACTATGTTAAAAGTATATTTAGAAGATTTTTAAAACCAACAAACACTTGTTTGATTTTTGTACGGTTGGAAAAGTATTTAGCTTTTCGGGTAATTAGATTAATTTTTATTAATTGCTTACAACAGTTATAACTAAAAAAAATATGCATTTTATAAAAAAAAAAAACGATTCCTACAAAAAATTCTTAGAATTAGAAAATGTAAAATAAGAAAAAGTGAACATATTAAAAATATTTTTAAACGACAGCTTTCTAAATATGAACCATTTGTTTGTAACTTTTTTTTAAATTTTTTGTGCTTGAGAATTATTTAGGTGTTTAATCCTTATATGAAACTTGATTTTTTTATTTATATTGATATCTTTTGCTCATCTTTGCATTTGCAGGGAGCCAATGGTTTATAGGTTTATAAAGTTGTTTTCTAAATAAATATTGACGAAATTGTATTTGAATCTGAATGTGTTTTATAAGTTTTATTTCTGACTAATGTAACCTGTAAATACCTCCAATATTATTTTATATAATATTCCTATAGATAGATGGCTGTTACATAAAAAGTATATGCCAATGTAACTACAATGTCTGGTCTGACGTAAAAACAAGATTAAAATCGATTAAAACTGAACGACAAAATCCACAATTGCAATATTATTAAACAAGCTGACTAATTATTTTTTACGACTTTTATGGGATCCATGTGTGATTAATGGACTGCTTGCACGAATGAATTTGCACTTTATTTGTTTATTTTTAAATTGATTGTACAATATTTTGCTTCGCTATCTAATCGCAAACACATTTGCAGCAGATTAATTTCAATAATTCCGCAATTAGTCCTTATTTATTATTCATTATCATTAGTTATTATTTCCCTCGTATTTTTTGTCAATAAACATTCTATATATCATTTTTTTTCTTTATTATCAATAAATTTATCTTTTCAGATCTGGAAGATGATAGGGACTTCCCAGTTGAAATTTTACCGTACCTGTTTTTGGGAAACGCAGTAAATAGTGAGGACAGTGAGTCGTTGGCAAAACACAATATTCAGGTAAGAATCAAAAAACTTTTTTGTTCGCGATTATCGTGTTCTAAACTGATGGATGTTTTCTCTTTTTTGTGCAGTATGTTCTCAACGTCACCCCTGATCTACCAAACGTTTTTGAAGATGACAGCAGCATGAGGTACATGCAGATACCTATTGACGACCACTGCTCACAGAGTCTGGACGCATACTTTCCGAAAGCCATAGAATTTATAGGTAATTTCAACAATATTATTTATTAGTTTATTTAGTATTAAAATGTTATGTTTTTTGTACAAAATGCATCCTACATTTGATTCTAATTAATGATATTCACGTAAAATCGCGTATTAATTAATATTCATTGAGAGATTAAGCATCCTGTTTAAATTGAAATGTAAATTACATAATTATTTTAGATTAATTGAATAATAATAATTGGTATGATAATTAAAATATTTTCCACTTCATTGAGTGTGTGTGTGTGAGAATTTTGCAGCTGTTTTTTGTATTTAATTTATTAATTAGTGAAATATCTATTGTTCCAAAGATTAAAATTATCATAAATATGCATATGGTTATGATCAAATCCAAATATAGTGAATGTTTGGCAGAAATTTGCAAGTTGTATGACGTCGGCGTTAATGTTTGGACCTTTCGATTTCAAAATTTGTTTATACTTTCGCGGAACTAGAACTAGAATAGAACAGCAATTTAGCGCTTTGCAAGCGTAATCGTTTCGAAGTAAAGCTAAACGTCCAAAATTATCAAACCTAATAACCTCTAGCATAGCAGTTAGTTACGTATCCGCTTTTGAATATAATGTGTCCTATATGAACACCCACTGTAACCAATTTAGCACCAATTTTGATAATTTATTTTTGAATACTTGTGTTACTTTGTTTTTTTTAACGTCATTTGTGTTACTTTTTCCTAGAAAAGAATGGTTTATAATGTTTATATGAAGAGATACAAAAGCAAATATATTGGTAGAAACACTTTCCCCTTTTCATTAATAGATCTTTCATTTTGTACAGACATTTTATTCAAATGTCTCTTGGCGTGTATTTTATTTTTTTGATTTTATTTGTACCAGAGGTTTTTTTTTTTTCATTTGTCAAAAATTCTTTCTTTCAAGGGCAATTTTTTATAAAATGATATAATTATTATGAGCTGATAAACAATCAGAACATTTTACAGATTTCCAATTATGCATGTACTTAATTTGTGAAATAGTCGATAATTGTCACTATGGCAACTGATTATGGTGTGCTTTTTTATATAATCTGGATCTAAAAATAGAAATTGTGAATTGAGTCTAGTTTTTGAGACAATTAGTACAACAAATCCGATATGGCCAGGCATATGACTTTATCATACTATAAATAAAATTAATTGTTTAGCTGCATGGGATTCTATTACATCGATATCGGTTGCGTCTGCATTAAATTTTAAGATTAAAAAAAATATATTTGAAATTTTATCCCCTATTTTAAAATGTTTACTTTTAAAAAGTGGTTCGATTTAATTCGATTGATGAAAATTACCACCTGATCCGTATTTAATGTGAAGGTTAAATAATAGCAAAAACGTAAAATATGGAATGTAGATTAATTCAAACTGATTCAAAGTGTTTTTTTTTTAGTTTTATTGAAACTGATTCGATTTGATTTCGGAAATTTGCCTCTCTTCTTGCATGAGCTTAGCACATTTTTATTTCCAGATTATTCAAGACGAATACCACACATCACCCTAAACGTTTATTAGGATGAATTCACAAAATTCAATCCTCACCGATTTACATGACCAAAAATATAATCTCTGTCACCACGCAAATATGAAATATCAATAATATATACATACGATATAGAAATATGTATAGTCAATAATATACTCAATTTGCCAAAAATTGATAAATATTTTTGTCTTGGTTTGTCGATATAAGGAATACGACAAACGGAGACCGACGATTCTAAAAGCAACAAAGAATGGAATGACTTTTCGTCATTCTTAGCGCCAAAATTGTGACAAAAAATGTTGGTTTTACGTCTATATGCGTACCTACTTTCCCAACACGCAAAAAATGTATGTCGCCGTGAAATACGAATACCGAGAACGACATTATGTTTATAGACCGGGTAGATGCTATAAAAGAAGACAAATCATTTCCACTGTTACCATCGGCACAAACAGAGAAATTAAATGAGAAATTAAATATAAAAGCAAGTGACAATCTTTATGAGTGTAATTCTCACTATGTACCGAAAAAATAATCAGTATTTGGAACCTGCGCAGAAAATTCCAGTCTTGCTTTGCAAATGTTTATTTAAAAATTTTCGGGATAACTGCCTCCGTTAAATTAATATTATCAGATGATGATGTCTATTGAGATAAATAATTCTTAATGAAGTCACAAACATACTATATTATTTGACGAGCACATAATTAAGGATATAAATCGCGAGCATGAAGTTTACACGCGAGCCGTAGGCGAGCGTATAATCATGCGGGCGATTTATATCCGTTATGTGCGATTCAAATACGACGTTTTATCTACGACTCATAAATTCCATTTTATGCAATATATTTTAAATGTATTTGTCAATGATGGAGAGGCGAACTGTCAAATAACTGTCATCCACGTAGGTTTTGGCAGACTTTGACACTAGCGTTGTATAATGATGACAGTTCGTTCAAATAATGAGGTCATTATTTGAACGAACTGTCATTATACAACGCTAGTGTCATTATAATCATTGGCGCGTATAATGATGAGGATAATATAGTCATAGGTACGTATGCAATGAACTTATTATAATGTGAGTCGTAGATAATAGTATATTATTTGACGAGCACATAATTAAGGATATAAATCGCGAGCATGAAGTTTACACGCGAGCCGTAGGCGAGCGTGTAATCATGCGAGCGATTTATATCCATTATGTGCGAGTCGTTTTATCTACGACTCATAAATTCCATTTTGTGCGAAATATTTGAAATGTATTTGTCAATGATGGCGAGGCGAACTGTCAAATAACTGTCATCCACGTAGGTTTTGCCCAATTGCCAGACTTTGACACTAGCGTTGTATAAAGATGACAGTTTGTTCAAATAATGAGGTTATTATTTGAACGAACTGTCATTATTATACAAAGCTAGTGTCATTATTATCATTGGCGCGTATAATGATGGGGATTATATATAGGCAAAACTGGGAGAGCTGAAGGTGATTCATCGCTTAAAATCGTATGAACCAAGTTATGAACGTACCGCGTGAATAGTTATTAGCTGTGTATATTAAGTTGCCTACTAGGTAGTTCGTTCATGATTAATATTTAATTATTAAAAATACTGTCATTTAATTGTGATAATTGTCCTATCTAATTTATATATCCATCATTAGCATGTTTAACAGAAGCAAAGTGAAAACATACCAACGAAAACATCTTGTTCACATCACACGTTCGCGCTCGAATTGGAGGTTAGGTTGCTACCGCTGTCATTCGTTCTTATGGTTCTAAGAACAGACGTACTTTTTTGTCTTGCCCATTTAAATTATACAGCAGACGTATGAAAAGTATGCTATTTCGTTTTAACACGCGTCAATATTTAGAAATATTCTGTAACGTATGTCTAAAATAACAGCTGAAATCTATGAGTAATCTTCAGCTCTCCCAGTTTTGCCTATAGTCATAGATACGCATGCAATGAACTTATTATATGTGAGTCGTAGATAAAATAATAAATATATTTTTTTGCATCGTACAAAGACGCCAAAAAAACGGTAACAATTTTCGCCTTTGTGACAGTTAAGATAGCCCAGAGAGGCTTTTGCTCATTATTGAGCTCCTTTACGAAGATTTTCAAAAGCTATTTAATTCGGTTTTAGAATTCGACATGACCAAAGATGAGATAATTTTTTCGTACAATGGGTAAATCAATAGATTTTCCTTTGTAGTTTACTGACGGAAAGTACAGACAATGAGGAAAATCTAGTTAGAAAACGTAATAATATTAAAGCGAACAATAGATTGAAGCCCGCCCACCCTTGATCGGGTGGGCGGCTTCCATGATTAGAGCAAACAATACATGTTCACATGTCCAAATTGTCACCCACTCACGCCACACAATACAGCACGAAAACCCCGAGTTTCCATTAATTACAAAGCAAGCAACCACAAACTTGTATTATCGTCTGAGTCACATGCCTCGTGTTTCCTGAAACTCCCTTAACCCACCCCCTACCCCTCGCACCTGACCAGTCAACCCAACCATCAACCAGACTGTCTACTTCAGCCTCCTGTATATACAGGGTTAGCCAAAATTAACACCCAAATAATTCTCCAAGGGTAAGAAATTTAAAAAAATAATCAAACAACAGTTTTTTTACCTAAAACAATCCATCATTCAAATATATTTTTAGTATGTATACTCATAATTAATTATAGAAATGTTGTAAACTTTTTTATCAAATGGAACAGCCTGTAGTTTTTACATTTTGTAATTTTAGGACTAATTCCAAACATTTTTTATTAAAATATTTTTTTATAAAATGCACCATTTTTGTTTTTTAAGTAATTAATTAAAATTGGTCAAAATTACCAGAACACCTACATAACTCTCCAACCGTAAAAAAATTCAAAAAAAACATTAAAGCAAAAGTTTTTTCACTTTAAACAAGCTATCGTTCAAATATATTTTTAATATACAGGATGGTCATTCTATTATGAAAATTTGGTAAGCTTTTCTTTTTCAATACCCTGTATATTTTTACATTTATAATTCTAAGACTAATTCTAAACATTCTTATTGGAATCATTTTTTTATATTTCATAATTTTTTTAGTTATAAGCAATTAATCAAAACTCTTGAACTTCAAATTAAGAATATTGCCTGCGACAGTTGGGGTCTACTCAAGTGTCTACTGGTAGCCACATTGTGGCTATATATTTTTACTTGACTTATTTTGCAAGCGATATCGCCAATCGTGCAAAAATGAAACTTACCAAAAACTGCTTTCAATAGATTGATTTTATCATAGCACTGTTTTGGAAACTGTTTTAGAACTAAATAACATTTGCTTTTAACAAGATAGTGCCCCGCCGCAGTACGGTGTCCAAGTGCGAAATTATAAAAATTATTTTTTTCCGCAGAGGTGAATTGGAAGGAGAGGATCCATTGAATGGCCACCTAGGTCGCCGGATTTGCAAATATTGAATTTTTCTATTTGGGGGCACCTAAAGTCTAAGGTTTACACCAATAGGCCGCAAAATATTGATGCATTGAAGCAGAGGATAGTGGACGAAGTTCAAAGTATTACTGTCGAACATTTAGAAAACTGTTTACGGGAATTTGTTGATACGTTGCGGCATTGTCAAGCCGCTCAGGGATGGCTGTTTGAAAATTTAATTTAATTACTTTGTTATTTTTTCTTGAATTTTTTATTATTTATCCGTTCGGTCAAAATAAATGTTTTGGAGTTTTGATTAATTGCTGATAACTGAAAACTGATGCAGATGGTGCGATGTACAGGATGTTTGATGAGAAAAAAGGAAAAGTTTTCCATACTTCCATAATAAAATAAACATACCTCTATATTAAAAGTATAATTAAGCAGAGCTTGTTTAAAAAATATGTTTTGTTACAGTTGGAGAATTATGTATGTGTTCCAGTAATTATGACTAATTTTAATTAATAGCTTATAACTCAAAAATAATGCATTCTACAAGAAAATTATATCAATAAAAATGTTTTGAATTTGTCTTAAAATTACAAAATATAAAAATATACAAGGTGTTCCATTTTTTTTTTAAAGTTTACGAAATTAAAGATATATTTGAACGATAAGTTGTTTAAAGTAAAAACACTTTTGCTTGAGTGTTTTTTTTTGAAATTTTTTGCGGTTGGAGTTTAGTAGGTGTCCTGGTAATTTTGACTAATTTCAATTTATTTGTTAAAATTTCCTAAATGGTGCATTTTATAAAAAGGTTATTTTAATAAAAGATGTTTGGAATTAGTCCTAAAATTACAAAATGTAAAAATATACAGGCTGTTCCATTTGAAAAAAAAATCTGCTGTGGCCAGGCACATCACTTTATCAACAAAATATAAAATTAATAGTTTAGCCGCATGAGAATCTATTTGATTCAGATAAATCGTGTCTGCATTAAAATTAAACTAGTTAGCCAGGATTTGACAGATATTTTGATAGTCGATAGTATCAATAGTAGGTATTGTCAAAGCATCAACAATTGACACTACCTACTGTCATCAGAATAATAGCTATTTATCTCACAAGTGCCGAAAGTACGGAATAGCGCGACGAGCGGTGATGCGGCGCGTCACCGATGGCGCAGCGTCGCCGTCGCATGTGAGCGAGTCGCGCTATGTAGTTGTCGACAGGACTGACGTCGTTTTTTGTGTTGCGTTTTGAGAAATACGTATTAAAAAATAAAACTGAAAATGGTTATATTTCTGTATAGGAAATGTTAGGTTGATACCACTTCTACGAAACGTCAAGTTTAAAAAGCTAATTTAAATTCTGACAGATTTTATATTCGTTCATAACACTGTAGATGTCACATCCGTACTTATACTTTATTTACAATTTTCTCAATTTATCGCTTTTACAATTAGATAACAACGGGTTGATATTTCTTATCAACAAATAATCAAATTGGTGATCTTATTTTATTTGAATTTTGTACTTTGCCGCACTAGAGCGGCAACGTTCAATTGCGGTTCTCCAACCTCTGATGAAATCAGCTGTTTTCGAGTGTGACAGCCATAGACATTTCTGTGGTCACAACACAAAATAAAGTAAAAAATCTGATGTGGCCAGGCACATGACTTTATCATACAATATATAAAATTAATAGTTTAGCTGCATGAGGATCCATTCTATTAAGATAAATCGTAGGTATTGTCAAAGCATCAGCATTTGACACTACCTACACTACGTCATTAGAATAATAGTTATTTATGTCACAAATGCCGAAAGTACGGAATAGCGCGACGAGCGGTGATGCGGCGCGTCACCGAAGGCGGAGTGTCGCCGTCGCATGTGAGCGAGTCGCGCTATCTAGTTTTTGGCAGGAGCGACATCAACGTTTATTGTGTTGCTTTTTAAGAAATACGTATTTAAAAATAAATAAATAAATGATTTCTGTATAGTAAATGCTAGGCTGGTACCACTTTGACGAAACGTCAAGTTTAAAGGTGCGTTCCGATTGGTAGGTAATGGTAGCTAATGGCGGTGGTAGAATACGAAATTATAGTATTTCTTACATATTAGTTTGCATGTACATAAACATGAGTCACTAGCAATTTTCTATTGGAAATACTATAACGACGGACGTCTGCTACCACTGCCATTATCACTAATGAAAACGCACCTTAAAAAAGTAATTCAAATTCTGACAAATTTATATTTGTTCATGACACATCCCTACCAACATACTAAAATATAACTACACTCATCGCTATACTTTATTTATAATTTTCGCAATTTATCGTTTTTAGAATTAGATATAAAGACGGGTTGATATTTTTTATCAACAAACAATCAAATTGGTGACCTTATTTTATTTGAAATTTGTATTTTATTATTTGCCGCACTACAGCGGCAACGTTCCATAGTGGTTCTCCAACCTCTGATGAGATCAGCTGTTTTCGAATGTGACAACACAAAAAAATATTTGTCAAAATCCTGGCTACTATGTAATTTCATATCAATGCAGGTGCGACCGATCTCGATCAAATAGAATTTGCTCTTGAAGCTAAACTATTAATTTTACCAAAAAATGTCATAGGCATAAATTATACAAAATTTCTTCTACTTTAATTTATTAATTAACTATTTTGTCGAAATTACAGAAATGGCGGCTCATTTGCAAAATCTTTCAAAAAGGCTTAGAATAAACTACCAGTTCCTTTGGACCCCTTTCAACCAAAAGCTTTTCAGCTCTAAGTTTGGTAACAAAACTTCTAAATATGAACTTTCGTTCCGATACCTTTAGTAGTTTCTCCGGAATCGTCGCCACAAAAATCGTTTACACACAGACATACATACACACACACACACAGACATTTTTTTGTACCTTGGTCAAAAATGTTCAGGGGACCCAAAAAGACCTATTTCCGCTAAAATCACAATTTTTTTTTTTCGGCATGATTACAATACTTTATCTTACTGCGTATGATAAAGTAAAAATATTTGTCAAATCCAGGCTACTATGAAGTTTCATATCAATGCAGATGCGACCGATCTCGATCAAGTAGAATTTGCTCTTGAAGCTAAACCATTAATGTTACCAAAAAGTATCATAGGCATAAATTATTCAAAATTTCCTCTACCTTAATTTATTATTTAACTATTTTGACGAAAATACAGAAATAGCAGCTCATTTGCAAAATCCTTGAAAAATGCTTAGAGAAAACAGCCAGTTCCTTTGGGCCCTTTTGAACCAAAAGCTTTTCAGCTCTAAGTTTCATCATACTGCGTATGATAAAGTAAAAAGTTCTATAATACAAAAAAATCTGATATGGCCAGGCACATGACTTTATCATACAATATATAAAATTAATAGTTTAGCTGCATGAGAATCTATTCTATTGAGATAAATCGTACGTATTGTCAAATCATCAGCATTTGACACTACCTACACTACGTCATTAGAATAATAGTTATTTATGTCACAAATGCCGAAAGTACGGAATAGCGCGACGAGCGGTGATGCGGCGCGTCACCGAAGGCGGAGTGTCGCCGTCGCATTGAGCGAGTCGGCTATCTAGTTTTTGGCAGGAGCGACATCAACGTTTATTGTGTCGCTCTTTAAGAAATACGTATTTAAAAAAAATAAATGATTTCTGTATAGTAAATGCTAGGTTGGTACCACTTTGACGAAACGTCAAGTTTAAAGGTGCGTTCCAATTAGTAGGTAATGGTAGCTAATGGCGGTGGTAGAATACGAAATTATAGTGTTTCTTACATATCGTGATAATGACACATATTAGTTTGCATGTGCATAAACATGAGTCACTAGCAATTTTCTATTGGAAATACTATAACGGCGTCTGCTACCACTGCCATTATCACTAATGAAAACGCACCTTAAAAAGGTAATTCAAATTCTGGCAGATTTATATTTGTTCATGACACATCCCTACCAACATACTAAAATAAAACTACACTCATCGCTATACTTTATTTATAATTTTCTCAATGTATAGTTTTTGGAATTAGATATAAAGACGGGTTGATATTTCTTATCAACAAACAATCAAATTGGTGATCTTACTTTATTTGAAATTTGTATTTTAAAATTTGCCGCACTACAGCGGCAACGTTCCATAGTGGTTCTCCAACCTCTGATGAGATCAGCTGTTTTCGAATGTGACAACACAAATTTTTTTTGTCAAAATCCTGGCTACTATGTAATTTCATATCAATGCAGATGCGACCGATCTCGATCAAATAGAATTTGCTCTTGAAGCTAAACTATTAATTTTACCAAAAAATTTCATAGGCATAAATTATTCAAAATTTCCTCTACTTTAATTTATTAATGAACTATTTTGTCGAAATTACAGAAATGGCGGCTCATTTCCAAAATCCTTCAAAAAGGCGTAGAATAACCTAAAAAGCTAAACTGTTAATTTTACCAAAAAATTTCATAGGCATAAATTATTCACAATTTCCTCTACTTTAATTTATTATTTAACTATTTTGACGAAATTAGAGAAATAGCGGCTCATTTGCAAAATCCTTGAAAAAGGCTTAGAATAAACTACCAATTCCTTTGGACCCTTGTGAACCAAAAGCTTTTCAGCTCTAAGTTAGGTCATGAAACTTCTAAATATGAACTTTCGTTCCGATACCTTCAGTAGTTTCTCCGGAATCGTCTCCACAAAAATCGTTTACACACACACACACACACACACACACAGACACACACACAGACATTTTTTTGGACCTTGGTCAAAAATGTTCAGGGGACCCAAAAAGACCTATTTCCGCTAAAATCTCAATTTTTTTTTTCGGCGCGATTACAATACTTTACATACTGCGTATGATAAAGTAAAAAAATCTATAATAAAATGAATTCATACCGTTGGAGAATTATTTGGGTGTTCCGGTAATTTTGGCTAACCCTGTATACGTATGTATACATACCGTGGGCGTCCGACAGCCAATTCAAAGTTTAGTCTTCGCAAATCCACCAGCCCCAACCTGCCCACGCTAAAATCAATATTAGAGCGAATAACGCCCCCGCACAAAACCGCCCCCGCGTTTTCTCCTCCGCTCTCTCTGTCTCTCGGGCCGAATCCACCCTTCAACGGTGGGGTAGCTTTCATTCAGTAGACATGAATGGAACCGCAGCGAAACTGGGTCAGCCGAAGAAGTGGCGTTTGCGTGGGCGGCTCATATCCACCCCTCCTCTTCTCATTCACGGGGACACTGTCACTCTCCGTTGCAGCGAGGGTGCTTCCATTAAGCTCCGTGGATTTTAGCATAAATGGCTAATCTCCGGAATGAAAAAAGCGGGTGGGAATTTTCGTAGATAACGTGGCTAGACGGGCGTGGGTGTTGGCGGATTAGATGGTTTGGGGGTGGGTGGGGGTGGTTGAGAAAGGAATAACTGGTGAAACCGGGGGTGGGTGGTGTTACGTGGTATTTACGTCGCTGGTATTCATGAAGTCGCGTCGTGTACGTCATGGCTTAGTCAGCGTTTAGTCCTTAGTTAAAGTTGTCCGTCTGCAATTCAGAATTTACCCCATTCTGTTTTTTTTTGTACTATGCTATGGGCTCTTCTGTTTAGATTAGATGTAAGTTCAGGAGATGGGATTTTGTTCCTTCGTCGACGAGTTTGTTTTAAGGTTCCCGTCGCAATTCAAACAGCGAACTGTAGCGAACTTCTCTCCAAAGCTTCGTATTTATTAAATTTGACGTTTGGTATAACCTAAAGAAATAAATGTATTGCTTTCTATTTGTCCAAATATTCAAACTGGACCACGTTCTGTGTTTGGGTTTTCTAGTCGATGATATATAGGCAAAACTGGGAGAGCTGAAGATTACTCATAGATTTCAGCTGTTATTTTAGACATACGTTACAGAATATTTCTAAATATTGACGCGTGTTAAAACGAAATAGCATACTTTTCATACGTCTGCTGTATAATTTAAATGGGCAAGACAAAAAAGTACGTCTGTTCTTAGAACCATAAGAACGAATGACAGCGGTAGCAACCTAACCTCCAATTCGAGCGCGAAGGTGTGATATGAACAAGATGTTTTCGTTGGTATGTTTTCACTTTGCTTCTGTTAAACATGCTAATGTTGGATATATAAATTAGATAGGACAATTATCACAATTAAATGACAGTATTTTTAATAATTAAATATTAATCTTGAACGAACTACCTAGTAGGCAACTTAATATACACAGCTAATAACCAATTCACGCGGTACGTTCATATCTTGATTCATACGATTTTAAGCGATGAATCACCTTCAGCTCTCCCAGTTTTGCCTATAGTACTTTCACAGTCGCTGTTATTGTGTTGCCAACTGTATACAAACACGCACTACAATACTCCAGAGTGCAAGTCTAGAGAAGTTCAGAAGAAAATAACTTGTGCTCTTGTATAGTTAACATTTAATTATATTTTATAATGTATTACTGCAGACAATAATTAGACGCAACTGCCTTCGGAAAGCAATTCTATATTTGTAGTCCACACCAAAACTTGCAGAAATAATTTTCATAAATATTTAAAACCTTCAGAATCGAATGGTAGCGAGCATTTCGCGATTGGCGCAATAATTATGACGTGGGTTATTTTCGCATTTTCAAAGTCGGAGACGGTATAGCCTTAAAATTGCTATATGTGTGCGTGGATGTGAAAAGGGACCATAGTTGTCCGTTTCTAGTTACGCAGATAATCGCACATAAAGTTAAACTGGTTCAAAATATACATTTTTGTGTTATTCGCTAATTAGTCTCTTTATTGTGTTTTTTATCAGATGTGTTTGTCTGAAACCCGTCTGCGGTTGGAAACGCATGAAAAAATGCCTTGATTTGATTTGATGCGAAAGAAAAAGGGGCTACTTGTCGATATCACGCTACGCTCTTGCTCATTATAATATTTTATCTACTTCCCAGAGTGCAATCGAGTTGAAATTTTGCATATGGACAGGTTTCTGGTGACAACTGGAGTACCTTTGCCATAACTGATTCTACCCAAAAACACTTATGACTCAATTTCGGGCAACTGGTCGTTTCATATCTAGGCACACATCTATCATATCCCACATATCATGCCGTTTTGCTGTTTTATAGGAATGCAAAAATCCCTCAGTGATTGTATCTTTAAACTATGATTATAGCCCATCTAATTAACCTAGGGAAATGAAGTAGGTGTTCTTTTTCAGAATTTTCCATGAGTTTTTACCTGATTTAAGATAGAGGGCATATAGAAAAACTTTTAAAAAAGGTAAAAGGTAGTAGAACAGTTTATACTGATAATGCAACAAAATCTTAGTTTTTTTGAGAATGTTATTAATATTATCAAAATCAAAACTATAGACTGTAAAGTTTGCTAAAAGACAGGTTTCATATCGTTTTTTTACACTAACAATTTTTTTTAATGAAGGACCAGCTCAAATTGTTGATTTATTCCATATTTAAATTGTTTGAAGTTTGAGATCAATCAATACCTACTAACCTTTGTTCCAGGGGGGCTTAAAATGGTCTCTAGTGTTTGAGAAAATCTGTGACAAAAAAAAAAAACATAAAATGCATTCGTTTACAGCATTCCAAATACTTTCTGTTCTGCCATTCTATGGTTGATATTGCTTTTGGTATTATTAATAAATTGCAAAGTCGAAAAGTTAAACTCAGATAACTTGGAAAAGAAATAAAATTTGAAAAATATTTCTTTTATATTTGAACTCCAAATTTTATTCTATATGTGGGGTTTCAAATTTTAACACTAGGCAAAACTTTTTTTTACACTAAATGTCATACTTAGTAAAAAGTCCTATATGGACTTTTTTCTCTTAAAAATTTAGAAAGTTTGAAATATTAAAGAAATCGTATTTTAAACAGGTCTAACGTCATAAGGAATTGAAGACCCCCCAATAAGTTGACATGAAAGTTTTTACTCAGACATTTACATGCAGAAAACATCTGCAAAGATTCATATGGATTTATTTGTTTCTTCATTTCTTTATTCAATTTATTTGTATTATCGTGTTATTGTTCTTATGGGTATTAATTATGTTATTTCTTTGTTATTGCATTGTTTGATATGAATAGAAAAAATATTTAATTTTATTTCTATTTATATCTTGTAATATTTGACTGTAACTTTTTGACTATTAGTTCACAAAAGCAATCACCAGATGGCACTACTATAAACATGTATGTTTTTGTATCGTATTTATTACATTGAACTTATGATATAACCTAAAAAAAGAAATGTATTGCTTTCTAGTTGTACAAATATTCAAACTGGACTGTTTGAGTTTTCTAGTAAATGATATAGTACTTTCACAATCGCCGCTATTGTAAATATGGTTGCCAACTGTATACAAACACGCACAACAATACTCCAGAGTGCAAGTCTAGAGAAGTTCAGAAGAAAATAACTTAGTGCTCTTGTAGTTAACATTTAATTATATTTTATAATGTATTACTGCAGACAAGAATTCAATTCAAGTATTGTAACTTGAGTTCACTAGGCTATCCTAGTGAAGGCGTTAGATGGTTAGAACGTCTGAACCGGCATTAGTACAGAGTTTAGAAATGATTTAAACGGCAGAATTAAGTAAGGCTATTGATGATGATGAAGTGTCAGTATTAAGCGCAAAGAAACCGCAGCTATTTTGATCACAACAATGCAATGAGCAAAGCAAACAATCTGCTGATTCCTGACTGTAGTCATGAAGAAAGAAAGCAATACATGTTGCTCAAATATGTCTAAAATACTGAATATTTTAAGGAATGTCTAAATTATAGCATGTTTTTCCAACTACATTATATATAATGTAATGTTGTATATAGTTTGTTTATGTTATAATAAGATGCAGAATACGTTTTTATTTTAAAAAATGTAGTAGTATTACTAACTGTTTTTATTTTGATGGTTATATACCAGTTTAAAAGAAACTCCGTGTTTTAATTGACCCGGATTATCGAATTTCAACTACTATACCTAGACTATAATATGGGTTACTTTGTGTAAATGTTTTAACGTAGTGGTCTGAATGATATACGATCCTGTTGAACAATTTTTTACAGGACAAGCAGAGATAATACATAATTCTAATACTCAGTACAACCTCAAAAACTCTAACGAAATTCCCCGACAACCCAAACGTTCAAACTCTGGGGAATTTCGACATAAAAAAGCTTTTGCGATGACTAAATAATTGGTGGGTGGAAATGGTTTTGAAACTCGGCACTGACAAAAAAAATCAGTCGAAAAGTGTATCTTTGTGTAGAAACGTTTTTATTTAAATAGTCGAATATGGATAACGAGCAAACAATGGTCACAATTTTGGACTTTTAGGTTGAAATTTTTTATTTTACTGTTGAAATGAGGAGAAATCACGCAAAATCCGTTAAATGAAACGTTTGATACAATCCACATAAAAATGCAATTATTTTGAAAATAGTAAATGTTTACAGAATGGTGTGTGCTGGCGCCATATTTTTATGCCAAATATTACCACCTGCGCGTAGTAGCTCAGTTGGTTAGAGCATTGTGCTAGAAACGCAATGTATTTTTTAATTTATTTATAATTTTCATCCCGCCTGTCACCAGCTTATATACATTTGAAATTTCTAGTACAATTTGAGATATTATTTGGTTCTTAAAATGATGTTTTAAACCCACCTGTTTAGAACATAAATTTTTTGTTAGTGATAACAAATCTGCTATATATTATCAAAAGGCCCTCTCAGATGCCAAGTAAACTTTCTAAATTACAAAAAAAAAGAGTTAACAAGGCGTTAAAAACTACTTATAAAACAACTCGTCACGCAATAAAATATTAAGAAAGTGTCAGGGAGTTTGCTGCAGAAGTTTTTTGGTTTTGCGACAGAAGACTGAAAAGTGGCTAGAACGGGGTTTGCATGTTTGTTTCTCAAACATAACCTATACAACGCACGCACGTACGTAGAAAAAATAAAAGTAATTCATCTCAGGGCTGCTAAAAATATATTTGATGGAATTTAGAGATTTTGTTGTTAACAAAAGCTTTTGTTATATGACAAGCTATATTTAACTTAAAAGAACATTTCAATGAATAAATATTTCGCTAATTGTGACATTAGTAATGTTTAATGTACGCACTAGTAAATTATTTTTAAAAAAACATTATGCTTAATATTACATATATGTATCAAGCCATTTATAAACAAATATAAGTAAATAGTTGAAGTTAAAATAAAGTTACTTCTACATTGCTTTGTAGCAATGTCACTCGCTCAAAAACTCGCCTAAATTTTGTTTAGACATTCACACAAAATTCCTTGTAATCCAGGGAGTAGTAAAGAAAAAAATATTCAGAACTTGTTGGTTAATTTTTTAGTTATATTACAACAATAATTGTAGAGCTCATTATACTTTCTTTGCAAACAAACCAAACAAAGAAAACAAGCAATACAACAATCATTGGATGTCCGATGTTAAGATGTTAATTTTAAGTTGAGTTTTCATTGCTTTATAAAATAAAGAATTGATGTGGCCAGGCACATGACTTCATCATACTATATATAAAATTAGTAGTAAATGAGATTCTATTTGATCGAGATCGGTTGTATCTGCATTAAAACAAAACTAGTTAGCCAGGATTTGACAGATATTTTAATACAATAAAAAGTAGTCTCATTCCTTATTTTTGATTTATTTTGAGCAACCGCTACATGTTTCGTGTCCCACTGGGCACCTTTTCAGGTGCTATATAAAATGAGATATAAATTATCCAATTGACAAACAAATCAAACTCCAAAAAACTTACATATTGTCAGGGGTGGGCCGTGGTGAACATAACATACAAAAGTCACAAACTAACATATATGAGATTATTGACAGTAGATATTGGCAAAACATCAGCATTTGACACTACCTACTGTCATTAGAAGGAAAATATCTGCCAAATCCTGGCTAACTAGTTTTAACCCAGACACGACCGATCTCAATTTGAACCTGCTTCTGCAGCCAAACTATTAATTTGGCCATCTAATGTCATAGTCATAGACATAAATTATACAAAATTTCCTGTACTTTAATTTATTATTTAATTATTTTGACGAAATTACAGAAATGGCGGTTCATATGTAAAATGCTTGGAGGAAACATCTAGTTCCTTTGGACTCTTTTGAGCCAAAAGCTTTTCAGCTCTAAGTTTGGTAATGAAACTTCTAAATATGAAGTTTTGTCCCAATACCTTAAGTAGTTTCTCCCGAATCATGGCTACAAAAATGTGTACACCGTACACACACACTGAAATTTTTTTGTACCTTCGTCAAATATGTTCAAGTGACCCAAAATGACATATTTTTGCTAAAGTCCCAATTTTTTTAATGCACGATTACAATACCTTAGCATACTGCATATGATAAAGTTAAAAATGTTCATAAAGGTCACAAGAGGCAGATTTCTTTCCGTTGTAATATGAAATATGAATCCAGACTCAAAAGTTTGAGGTCAAAATGTCAAATTATTTTAACAGTTTTGAACTTCAAAATGGTCTCCAAGTAAACCTTAAACTTTGTACTTTTACCTGGAAGTTTGTTCAAAGTTGTAAAAGTGTCCTTGAATCACTTACAGCTTTTTAAAGAGGTAACTTTTATTACAAACGTTTTCGCAATTGTTTATTCACTGTACAAAATTAATTAAAAACTCAGTGGTTTAAAAGAAAAAAAAATTATTTTTGGAATAGTATTGAGCTTACTTTGTTCCCAGGTAAAAGTAACAATATTACAGAAGTTTCCCCATTTTTTTGATTTTCTATGTCACGGTTTTGTGTTTGTTTTAACTGTTTTGAATACAATAACTTTTTATATTTTCTATAGAATCTTTTCTCCTCGTATAAAACTATTACAAAACAAATATTTCTTTTTCAGACGAAGCGAGAGGCAAGAAAAAAGGCATCCTGGTCCACTGCGTCGCCGGCATCTCCCGTTCCGTAACCATCACAGTCGCCTACCTGATGTACAAATGTTCCCTCAACCTGAACGACGCCTTCAACGTGGTGCGAGAGCGAAAATCCAACATCGCGCCCAACTTCAGTTTCATGCACCAGCTTCACAACTACGAGCGAGAACTGAACCTTCACGAGTCTTCCAAATCACCAGCGCTGCTCATGGAACAAATCCGGCAGGAACAGCGGAACAGAGGCAACCGTACCGAGCAACTTCGGAATCGTAGCCACTGTCCCCATTGCGGTCACACGGAGAACTGCAATTGCAGGCCGAAGCAGAATCCGGACTTTTTGAGTCCGATGGCACACTTCGGTGTTAGTCCGGATTCCGGAATCGAGTTCGATAGGTGGGCTTCCAGTACGCCGAGTGAATGAGACGACCAGGGAGGGTCCCAGTGGCACTTTTAATGCGCGTGTGAAAGTGTCCCTGTCCCTCCCCTGTTACGGAGAAGACTTTGGTTTTTTTTTAAGGTCGAGATGTGTCGGATGGTTTTTTTTTTTCCGGTGTTTTTGTATTCCATTTGAGGACGTTTTTTTTTGTTTGTTGTGAGTTGTTGGGAGTTGCGAAAACGGTACGGTTCTTGTTTTTTTTACGATTGGGTAGTTAAAAGCGGATTGCCAAATTTGTGGTGGTTTGAAATTTGAGGTCTTGGTGTGCTGGTTTGTTAGAAAAATCTTTGATACTGGTTAAAAATGTGTAGTAATCAAGATTTGTTTGCAAAAAATCCGGAAAATTAAGGTTTTATCTACAACAAATGAACGGAAATAATTCATTTGATGTCAGAATAATAATTTTCAGGCTTCATTTTTAGGCGATATAGTGAAATAACATTTTCAATATTTGCAAATAAAATATTATTGTGTGAAATTATTTCTTATTATTACGTTACAAATATTCTAATGTTTGAACTACAGTATCAGTTAGTCAAAGAAACGTCATGAAATATAGTAGTATTTGTATTATTTTTTTCCAAATGTATTGGAAAAACAAATATTTTTTTGACAGGCTTTGATAACTGATTTGGAATTTCTTTGTTGAATTAAAAACTGAATGAATAACAGCCGGTTTCATAATAAAGTTAAAGTAGCTTTAAATACTTAAAATCGACTTTAACTTTAAAATCAGTTTTATAATCTAATTATAAGAATAAAGGTGCCTTTTATCATTAGATAAAGTCAAGGCTCCCGTCTCTGACCTTGAAAATATATAATAGAAATAGAAATGCTTTCCAATGGCAGTTGCGTCTGATTATTATCTGCAGTAATACATTATAAAATAGAATTAAATCTCAACTATAATAGCACAAATTATTTTCTTCTGAACTTCTCTAGACTTGCACTCTGGAGTATTGTAGTGCACGTTTGTAATAAGTTGGCAACCATGTTTACAATAGTGACGATTGTGAAAGTATTATATCATCGACTAGAAAACACAAACACCCAACTAACCAAAATTTACTAAAATTAAGTATAACCAACTAGAGACCAATACTTAATGTTGACATTTACAAAAGTTACATCTGATGTACGTTTCACATCATAACTTTAAAATAGAGTTTAAAGCCAACTTCAACCATACTTCAACTTGAAGTCACTTTAGCTGTCATATTATGAAACCGAGCATAAAATAAGTAAAAAACACTCAAACTGTTCATTGATTAAACTGAGCGTCGTAATTTGGCATCTCCTCTGTCATGTTTACATTAATATCGGCTTAAATTTTAACATAACCAATAAAAATGGGCCAGTTAAGGAGATTTGAGTTTATAGGTTGACAAATACCGTCGAAGTTAATGTTATACAACTAAAATTGTTACGAATAGAAGTGCCTAGTTTCACTTTGCTGTATAGGTCTTTATATGGTTGTGATGGTCAAATAATTGAAAAGCAAACAATTGAAAGCTAACTGTCAAACAAGTGAAAACTACCTGTCATACAAGAAAGATAACTGTCAAACAATTAAAAGCTACCTGTAAAACAAATGAAAGGAGACTGTCACAATTTTGTCTCTCAATAACTAAGGTTATTGTTTGACATTTTCAGTTTTGTGACATATTTAGGTAGACATAACCTCAATATTCTATCAGAAATCAAACTTTATCTTCCTACACAAACATATAAAGATTTTTAAGTCATTATGAAGGATTTTTTTGACGTGTCCATACAGGTATAGGTGAAGGTGTTTCTTTGTTCTTTGTTTCGAGGTTTATTGAGTAAATGACAAGTCTGGTATCGATATTCGATGCCGCAACTGTATTGGTATCTAATACGAATACCCCAAGGGACTGTATTGAAGTGATACCGATGTAAATGGAAAAATCTTTCATTTTTCCCTATACCTGAACCAGACCACAACACACCATTGATAACAAAAACCTAAATAACGGTAATTTTTTTTAAACGAAAAAATATTCTAAACATGTCCATTTTCCGCTACTTAAATCCAGTATTAATATTTTACACGTAATTATTTGCGCTTGTGTATGCTAAATGTTTAGTAATTGAAACAAAATAGATTGTTATATATTTTGTGTACAAAATTTAAGACTGTTTGGCAGCACTCGAGACGAGAAGAACCTCTTTTTGTATTTATTCTAATGTACTACTATCGAGACGGTGTATGTTTTTTGGCACTTTAATAGTAATAATAAAATGGAAATATGAATCTAGCACCTACCTGTTGTATAGTAATATATAACCTACATACCAAATAAGTTTAACCTCTTTATATACCAATATACATACCCTTGTATCGTTACGTGCAATCTCTGAAGAACTTAATTAAACGTCGATTGTGAACCGGCAGAAATTCTATATGATATGCGATATATAAATATATATGTTTATTTTGTCACTTTTTGTTTTAATTAAGTTTTTCTGACATAGGGAGAAAGACAAATTGAACGCAGTTTTTCCGAATATTAAAGAAAGAAAAACCTAACCTAAAAAATAAATCATGTAATGACAGCTGTCAATGGAATTATGTCTACAATCTAAAACTTTTTTTAAAAATTAATTTGTCTTTCTCTCTCTACAATATAATAATACTGTAGAGGTTTTTTATCAATGCCAATGAGTTAAACTAATATAGATTTGTGCGTAGAAAAAAAGTATGTGCCATACTTTAGTTGTAATAAATAATATCTTGCCATACATATTCTTTTTTCTTTCCGTATGAAAAAAGGAGAAACTATTATGAATAAAAAACACTAAATGAAAATTAATATTAGAAGTATATTTTTCACAAAGTTAGGTTTATAGAGTATACAGATACAATTATAAATAAATATATACATAAAAAAGTGCTGCAGTATACTTTGGTCCTTAGGACAAAGCAGATAATCCATTGTAATAAAGATGAAATCCACATGTGTTGAAAATAGCGGATAATTAAATTTTATTGAAGTGTATTAGTGATTCAATCAAATTTATATCACGTGAATTTATACCTTAAGCATAATTTCCCTGAATGTAAATTTAAGAAAAGCAAGTTCTAAATATATAATTACTGAAATTAAAAAGATGGTTAAATATTTATTAATAACCGATATATAAATCGTACAAATTTCATAGTTAAATCAAATAACAATACTTAAAGCATTTTAGTTTCTTCTTGATTTCCAGTAATTATATTAATATTTCCACTGTTCTCCAAATAGTAAATGTTAATTAATTAATAAAAACAGTTTGTATTTTCTATAGATGCTACAGAAAAGCTGTAATATTAGTACTCTACAAAGTAAAATAAAACCCAGATATCACATAGCCTCTGGAATGAATGTTATTATCTACGTATCGCGATAAATTAAAAATTTAATACTTTACACGAAGTTATCGATAAAATGTTTAACAGTAGCGTTTATTGTGTGTTAATTTGTACTCGTTTCTATACGTACATGTATTTTCTATCGTCAGAATTTTCTGTACATAACTGCATATTATATGATATATACAGACTTATCATTTAACAGAAAATTTGTTCTTATAACCAATTAAATGGTCAACCTGTATATAACAACATTCCCGTTTTAAATGAACAAACGATAATTATTACTAAATACTTTAACATAACGTTACGTGAATTTGATGAATATTTATATATATTATATTTGATGCATATACGTATTCGATATATGTGTTAACATGAGGTTTATTCTTCCATTTATCGTCTGTTGACAATGAAATTAAAAAAATCTTTATTATCTCTATTATATTGTAATCGTAATTAGTAACATTATTTTACTATCTATTATTATTATTCAATGTTATTTTGTATATTGCTCTTGTTTATTGTAATTTTTAAATAATAAATACCTACTTTGAATGTGTATTCGATTTGTTTTATTGAACTACTTATTACTTTATGAACTGCTGAATAGTCGTTTTATTTATTAAACATTATTAAAAAATGAACACCCGTATTGATTATTAGTTATTACGTTATTAGTTATTACTCCTATACAATTTTTTAAAAGCGATTGTAGACACCAAGTTCAGAATTCAACATTTGAAACTTTAAATTTTATTTCAGCAGATGACGCTAGTAGTATATGCAGCGATGTATAAATCATCAATGGTTGCATTATGTATTTGAATAAAGATCTGATTAAGTGGTATATGACATTTAAATTTCACACGTAATGATTAATTTCTATTTTTGAATATGATTTAGCGTTATCGGTAGCCAAAGGTATGCAACCAAACGTACTTATACACCGTTTTATAGGCAGTAAAATAAACGCACACCCTATAAAATGTACTGTAGATGTCGCCACAAGATAAAAATAATAGTTGACTCACTTGACAGTTGACAGCTCTTGGCGATTTTGTGACATATCGGGTTGGGTTTGTAGTAAATGCCCTTGTGTTAGACGATTTTATTCATTGCGTTTAGTGAAAATTTGAAATAATCAAGATGCTCGCGTTAATGAATCGCATTCTGGACTGGTTCCGGAGTTTATTTTGGAAAGAGGAGATGGAATTAACCCTTGTAGGCCTACAATTCTCTGGGAAAACAACGTTTGTGAACGTTATTGCTGTAAGTTTCGTTTTATAATTACTAGAATTCTTGTAAAGTGGTGCTGTGAATTGTTTCCATTCCTTTCAGTCTGGACAATTCAGCGAGGATATGATTCCTACCGTTGGTTTCAACATGAGAAAAATAACAAAAGGCAACGTTACGATTAAAGTTTGGGACATCGGTGGCCAGCCTAGATTCAGGTCTATGTGGGAACGATATTGTCGAGGAGTAAACGCAATTGTGTGAGTACTATTATGTTATCTTTAGTGCAGCTCAAGTTAAATCAATAATTTTAAATTAAAGCGTAGTTACAATAGAAATATTATAATGAGTATTGTAGATTACAATAGTAAATGTATAGATTTTCCTTGAACAAAACTGCTTCTCGTCAAAAAAATCGTAAATAAAAAATTAAACTGCTCTCCTTCTGGTCTGTAAACTTCAGCGGATTGTTAAATGATAGCTACTTGTTATATATCGTTAATTTTGTTTACATTACGAAGAATGTTGTTATTAATCAATGATTGATTGTATAACAGCATAATAAAATTGTTTGCCAGCGAACAATATGCTTGAACACAAGATAAAAATAAGAAGGTTATCCAATATAAAATACGTTAATCAACATAATACTGTATCAAAATATACTAATTTATTATTAAAAAGATAAGATTGTCACATTGGAATAAAAATAATTTAGTACCCAGATTTGAATAGCAAATTATATTCTTGTGTTTCTGCTAGCACTGTTATGGTGTGGTATTAGTAACTGGTATTTTTTGTCTTTTTTCAGATATATGGTAGACGCAGCGGATCCAGAGAAAATTGAAGCGTCCAGAAATGAATTACATAATTTATTAGACAAACCACAGGTAGCGGGGATACCTGTTCTGGTTTTAGGAAATAAAAGGGACCTACCTCATGCGCTAGATGAAAACGGACTAATCGAAAGAATGTATGTACCTTACTATCTATTTTTGTCAATTTTTTACAAAACAATAATAACTTTTAGAACTTTTCTCTCATTCATGTTTGATATTTAGAATTAAGGATGATACATGTTATATGATCAGAAACACAAATACAATACCAATAATTCAGAGCAATTCCAAGATTACTAATTTCTTGATTTGTAAAGAATATTAAAATTGAAGCTTAATGACGAACAACAATAAATATCAATCAAGTGAATCTGAATCTAAACGCAAACAGGCATTGTGAAATTAATTTTCAGATTTTTATTGTAGATTTTCAGATTTTGGCGGTAATAGTAATATAGATTTGATTACAGTACAAATTATCTGCCCAATAAATAAAATAAAACGTACAATTATTATAAGCATTTGATAAAATATTTGACCAATACCAAAAATATTTATACAATACAAAAAATAGTTGAGCAACACTTGTGCATTAAAAAAAAATAAATGTGCAATAAGTTTATATAAATGTACATCAGACTAAATAATTGTGCATTTATATATTTAAATGTTCCTTTCATAATATATTTGTACACTTAAATAAATAAATGTGCAATACAATCGTCACCTCTATAAAAATATAATGAGCAGCTTACAAAATACTTGTTCATTGAAAAAAAAAAAAAAAATTCCATCGGTTTAAATAACTCAGCATTTGAAAATATTATAATATAAATATGCGATTTTGGTAATTTTTACTAATTTATACCACCTAAACCCATTCATTGTTCTGGAAACCTCAAGATATCGTTTTTAATTTTTTATTCAAAACCAAGATTAGCTAGACATTTGAACAAAAACATTCTAAACGTTCAGGTTACGCCGCCATCTTTGATGTTATTTCAAATAAAAAAATTACACTGCATTCCTTGTTAAAAAGTAGCTGTAGATTGTTTTTGCTTCAAATGTCTAGCTACTCTTGGTTTTGAATAAAAAATTAAAAACGATATCTTAAAATTTTTTAGTTTTTTACGGATATCTTCAAAATGAAAAGCGATAGGTTAAATTTCTTTTCAGATAATTGATCAACATAAAAATACGACACTTTTCCAAATTTAAACGTAGGCTCTATCTCCACTAATAAGCGAGATCCCCATGGTGAGCCTCGAAATTGAATCACCCGGTATATCAAAGCCTTTGTATTTTAATTTCTTAATTTGTAAAAATACAAAAATGGAATCTTGGTGACAAACAACAAAAATCAATTAAGTGAATCTGAAGGCAGAAATTGTGAGATGTATCTAGTTTTGAGGAAAAATGCTTTTTTTTTATTTTTGCTTTGGTTTTCACAAAAATAGACTTAAATCACAATTTTCGCCCACAGATTTAGATTCTACAGAAACTAAATTATATCAGAATCAATTGATTTATACAATTGTTTATATTTCACACTTTTTGACAAATATTTTATTTTAAAAACAAAACAATTTCAACTAAATAAATTTTAAATTACATAGGTGCATAACTTGCGATATTTTTTTGCTTATTAAAACAATTTTACACTGTCCCTGATATTAACCAGAAGTTGCATAATATCTGATCTATATTGGATCAATTGAAAAGTATAAAACTTTTAAAATCTTCGGAAATTGGTTGCGATATAAGGTAGCTTCCTAAATTGGTCAGAAATTTGGACTTTTGCAAATTTTTGGAATAGACGTTTGGGTGATTGCGGGAATAGACTGACCTAAAATAAACGAACAACATTATAATGTCACATTTAAAGTTATTTATGCCAGTGTTGTTAATGAAAGCCCTGAACAAGGCAACAAGTGATTTACAATAAATAATACAATATCTTGGCAATAAATAATACAATCAAACAGCTTTAACACTAATTGACATTTGAGTTGGAACAAAAAGTATGACAGTTCATTTCTTTATAAGTTTCTTTGTAATTTACAAACCACTAACCAAATGTCTAAAATTAACTTTTTTTGCTCTTTTTGACGTTTCCTTATAGAAAAAAATGTTGTTTAGAGACTTTCTCTAAGCAGCATGAAATAAAAGCTTGAAACTTTATTTTAAAACTAGGCGGAAAAGGGCCATTACAAATCTGCAAATTAGTGTAGGACAAGTGATTTTTTTTACCATGGTGTGTGCCATTTTGGTTCCTCTGACACAAATAAAATGCTACTTTGCAGAGTTATCATAGTTTTTCACACCTCATAACTTCAACCATTGACACTTAATGTTCAACCTTTCATTTGAGTCAACTTAAAAAATCTGTTACGTCAAATTTTTGAGGACACAGTAGACTCTTTAAAATTAATCTTCTTATAACGCTATTTTTTTACTTTAGGAATTTGTCTGCGATACAGGACAGAGAGATCTGCTGTTATTCGATATCGTGCAAGGAAAAGGACAATATCGACATCACGCTGCAGTGGCTGATCGCTCATTCCAAGTCTGGAATGCGCTAATTTCCGAGACGTTCTATTTCTTCACAGTTTTTTGTTTCCCCATTCTCCTCCGTATAGACTAAGCTATTAACTATATAGGACACAGCAAAACGATTGCTTTTTAACAGAATAAATAATATTCAGAAAGAAAACATATACGGTGTGTGATAACTCTCAATTGTTGTTATTTTAGAGAATGCTGGCCTGCGAAAATAAATCCAATTGAAAAAATATTTAACCAACCCAAACAAATTCCAGCATTTTCAAAGGCTACACTATTTAATTCATTTATTTATTGTATATATGATACTGTTTTTTGAAAGCGAGCTCCACATACAAGCAGTATTTATCTGTAAATGAGATTACGCTGTTTGTTATTGCTGTACAAAAATTTATTAAGCCTCAACATATTGACAAATTATAGTAGCATATGTTTAGGTATTAAATGATAACTCGTTTACAAATATTTATTACAGTAATCTTTATTATTCATGTAACAGAAAAGTTTTGATTCGATCCGATACATTGTGTCAATATGTTGATATCTTCATACAATTTTAAATATGATTGATTTTTGACACTACCTACAATTAAGTTATTTAACATTTCTATTTTAACTTCCCGTAAAGTCAAAACGCAAATCTTGTGGACCATTTTATAACATCGGAAAGACTACTAAATTCGAATTTGAAACTTTTTAAATTTGTGTTCCATTAATAATTCTAATAAACCATAATTTTAAGGAATTATTGTAAATTTTGTTTGCGTTATTTATAAATTGTTTGTTAAATTTGGACGATTGAGTCAGCAAAAAAAAAAAATGGAATTTAAAATAGAAATTTATTCGGCGAAAACCCTAATTTAAATATAGTATTCAAATATGTGTAACCACTCCTATATCAATGAGATTTTAGTATATCGTTTTTTCGGAACAAGCTTAAGATTTGTTTTCCACAGCGGTGTTATATTAATTTACATATTGGCCGATTCGTAAATGTTAGGCTGCATACGATAAACTAGTCACGTAATCAAAAAACTCGATTATAAACTGTTTTATTATAAAATCGAACAAAATCTCAATACCTTCTAAGACATCGGAAAATCGGTTTGATTCTGCACGTAATAAATATTGCTATCTTAAGCTAAAGGATCTAAAAATACTTTTCAATTAAATTCAATCTTTTGGTTTAAGATGCATAGAAAAAAAAATACAATTAACAATGCAGTTTGGAACTTGTATCTAGCCACAGTTGATTATACCAATTTTGATTTTGTATTCTCGGTTTTTTTTGTTTAACGCATGTATGTATATATACCTAATTATGCCGTGATATATATCGACTATTGTAAAGTGTATGATTTGAATATTATACCTATATGTTAAGTGTATAGTACCCCAATTAATTTTTATTTATATAATGATATATTGATATAGTGGTTAAATAGGCAGGTTTAGTAAATTAAGGTGCTCTCTTAGCTAAATGTAGGACATGTTGAAAGTTACACCTTTAGATGAACGAGACCCCATTTACGGAAAAAAAATGTACTTTTGTATTTTATTTTAGCTGATGTAAACTTGTTTTTTTTTGTCAAATTGTGCATTTTATTAATTATTGCAAATAAAGGAAAACAATCTTTTTTAAACTTTTTTTTTTACTTTATTTAATTTTATTCTTACGTAGGTATATTTTTTACAATATAGTAAATGAACTACAAAATCTTTTTAAGGCTTTAAAAAGATTTTGTAGTGCTCTTTGTTGTTCATATTTTGAGGAATATTCACAATTAAGAACAACAAAAACCAATAAAAAATTTAAGCGTTAGAGGACATCAATGGAAACCTCTTCTGGCGGACAGGGTTGCACGACCGAAAAGATTTTGCACGCAGTTTTTCACTTAGCCATAAAAACAAAAAATAAATTGATTCTATATAAGATTATCTCGGGAAGTACTTACAGAAATGAAAAAATTCTGCTTTAAAAGAAAATGGCGTACGTTTGAACACAAATTATCACTTTTAGGTACAAAATTAGGTTAAAAATTGTTTATAACAAAAAAGTTTCGAACTTATCGTAAAATCCGTATGTACTTCTCTAGATACTGTTGTTCTGAAGCTGTATATAAAATTTCAAGTGAATTGACGGAGATCAGTTGAAGTTATCTCTCCGGCCAGTTTGGAAAATTCGGTTTGAAGTATTGTGTAACTTTGATGTATAGAATTGTTATATTTTACTATAGTCGGCGATGCCTGGAACATATAATTGTCTTTTCAAATTAATATTTTCCTCCTCTTGTTTCTATCTGTTTGAATTTGACGACAGACGGGCCTGTTTTGCAGCATCAGTCAGCGATGGCTCTGAAAACATGATGCGCAGTGCGTCAGCCTTCGTGCAGAAATTATTGCAGTTTGGCCCGATGCTCATACATAACATCTCCATAAGGCTGGATCATTGACAACACATACTTGCTGCAATATTCACAATTACTTTGCCACTTGAAAGTGAAAATGAAATCACCAGGTGGACAATTCTCAGAATGTATTGAGCAGTCGCCCAGATCAATTTTCCTCATTTTATCAATTGAATCCTGATTGAATGGTTAGTCCATCATAAATTCAAAGCTCATTTATAGGCTCCTGGGTTAACGCCCTACCTGGTTTTAGTTATATGGCATATTACTAGCATACAGAGAGGTGAATTAGTAGAACATTTTTGCTAATGAAAAAATAGCGCTGATATACGCATTGATGCTGACGTAAAATTGTGTATTAGATTAATTATTGCAAATACAGAAAAACAATCCTTATTTATACGTTTTTTATTTATTCTTCCACATAAACAATTAATTATGTATAACAATACCTTAAATATCTACTGTTATTAAATAATGTCCATAATATTTAATTAATTTAGGGCTTTGTTTTATTTTTAGCTTTGTTTATGCCTTTACGTGCACCAGCTTTTGCACCACCGATTATATTTTTGAATTTTCCAGCATTTTTTCGGATTTTCCTAGAAAAAGATGAAATATATTAACACAACAATTAACTAACTACAATTAAGCAACAATTTCAAATAGATGGATATACTAATGAAAAAGTTCAAACAAATTAAAGGAGAAATAAACCAATAATCTCGTTACGAAAAATTACCTCTTATTCAATAAACTTCTCTGCAACGGTAAATAAGCGTACGGATCAACTTTTCCCTTCTTCTTCATGTCGCCTTTAGCTTTCTTCGACTTATATTCAGACCCTACTTCACTGTAAACCGAAGCAGCCGAAGAACCAACAGGCCTAGATGACAAAAAAATAAATACAACTTACGTTATTACAAAAAACAAAGAAGTCGTATCCATACCTGTGAATACCCGACCCACCAGCCTTGTACTTCCCAGACGCCTGACTGAAACCACTTTTAACGCTAGCAGTGTCTGCACGCTTCCTTTTACGATTATTACTTAACATGGCGTCTGCTTTGCTCTTGCTGTCATCTGCATCGGAATCATCCGAGTCGCTATTAAAACCAAACGTCGTCTTCTTTTTAGTATCAGTCTCGTTGTCGCTATCATCGGCGATTATTAGTCGACCATCCGATGATGTTTTAAAACCTCTGTCTTTCGGTTTCTCTACATGCGTTGCTTGTTGAGCACTCGGGTTTACAGCTAAAATTAAAAGAAAGAAAATCAAAAAAATATTCTCTAAACAGTGACCGCGTAAAGTATGGATTGTTTTGCTACAACTAGCATCAAATGTAAACTTTTATGGACGCCATATTGGAAGTTGATATCTTCCAATATAGCAGCCATGTTTCAAAAACGGCATGGATTTGTAGTATGTGTATGTTAAGACATGCATCTTTAAAGCATCATTAAACAGAACATTTAAAAAAAAACTAATCGAATTTTGCTAAACTCTCAACTTAGACCACCAAAACATCCAAACATGGTTCTCCTGGTCTTTGAGGCTTCAAACATTTCTATTCTTTCAATATTCCAACAGCATGTGTCAATTTTGGTGAATTTTGTAACCATGTGCTGAACTGATCATCGAAAGCTTTGTAAACGATTTCAAAAGTTATGGAACATCAACATATAGCAAAATTTTAAGTAAACCTATTTTTCAGTTGAAAGCAACTAACCTGTGATTTTGCTAACAGTCTTTGGATCCTTGAAATCAACAATACTATCCACATCCTCCTCTATCCAAGCCTTAGATTGCTTCTTCTTGACCGGCTTCTGTCTCGGCTGATTCGTCTCCATATCCTCGATCTCAGAGTCAGAATCCGCCAGTATATCCTCAACGCTAAAAATTATCCATCAAAGTTATCAAATCAAAAAGAAGCATAAAAATATTACCTCTTATGTTTTGGTTTAACCACAAATTCGTCTTCATCTTCTTCCTCCTTGGTCTCGTCATTCTGTCTCTTCTTTCTGGAATTTAATTTACGGAGATTCCTCAGCCTCTTGTACATAACCGTATCGGATTCGGGAATAAATGGTGTCATTGCGTCACAGCCATATTTTCTAACAAATTTGTCGAGGATGTCTCGAACTTTCAGCCTGAAGTGTCTCTTGCAGTCGTCAGTCATCGAGCAAATGGCTTTAATCTAAATAAATAATGTAGTGTGTAATTATGGTGGTAAGTGGTTTTTCTTTTAAATAGAAGAACATGATTTCTTGAGAACTTGGACAAAACTTTCAAGAAAGATACTCAAATTAGCTCTAGAAGTAATACAGATTAAATAAGGTGTGATTCTTTTTCTATCTACTACGATATTCTGTACTTTGCAAAATTACATATTCTATTGTATTCTATAATACTTACAATTGGGCCTAATGATGCGAGAACTTGCAAACTCGATAATGTAGCTGTGTAAACTTTAATAAAACTGAAGCATGATGCAACAACTTCTCTTGTAGGTGTTGTCATTAATACGCATACGTTTTCCAGTATTTTGTCGATGTCGTCTTTGGATAAGACACCTGAAATGAAAGCGGAAACATGAATTATAATTTTTTATTTTATTTCTGTAACCAATATTACTATAAAACCTCCTCAAACTTTGTTTGAAGTGGTATATTATGACAGAATTGTATTTACGATGATAGGTTTTATCAATTTAAAAACACAAGTTTGCATACAGTATTTCATAATTTTGACGCACATCTATCACACCATTTCTGTTCCAAGAATACCGACTTGCCTATTGGAACAGCCTGTATATGGAAACATTTTTGGAATACAAATATTTTGCACACACCAAGAGTACTATACCCTATTCACGATAAGAACATAGTAGTGGGGGGTGGAAACTGAGCCCGATTTACACTGGAGCAATATGCTGTCAAGAGCGGCAAATAGAAAGGTTATGTCACGACAATGGTGTTTGGAAATTAATTTCGGATGATAGTTAAAAGATGTTTGACAAACGGGAATTAATTTCACTACTAATGTAGTTGTGCGTACGAGTACCTGCGTCGATTTTCTGATATACACGGTTATAACCTAAAGTTGGATCAAATAAATATAACTTATAAATTTATTGGTTGTATAGAAGAGTGAAACGTGATAAAAGCTTGTATATTTGCACTTTTCATATTGTTTACATATGTAATTGTTAGGTGAACGAGAACGGTATTAGTATGGCTATTAGCAGCTGCAGCAATAATTGTAATGAGTGCCGCTGACTTTTACTGGACAAAAGAAATCGTTGAAAATTGACGCACCTGAAATGACAAAGAAAAGTTCTAAAAAGAACTGAGTTTCATTTGAATCGATTTTTAGTTGAAAATAAATTCGAAAGACTACAATTTATTCCGAACACAACGAAAATCTGACGCAAATGACATGACGTTTCAAAATTCAAGTTAGATACATTCTTCTTTACCGACATTTTATTTGACAATTCAGTTGTTGGCGCGTGTTGGCTGGTGTAAACTTGGTGCAACTTTCAGCCAATCACAAGCCGCAAATTATAGCCCTATCTTATCCAACGCTTTATTCTTAAAGTGAATAGACTATAGTATACTGTTGTGCAAAATCTATTCTTATTTTACTTGGTTGGGTAGTACTTAATGCACTGAAATGTTAAAGATATTTCAAAATATATAGAATTAAATTCTTTTTTCCTGTAAAAGTTAAGACTATGACCCAGCCTGTATAATAATGGAAACAGGGGGCAAAAATTCAGTGTGAAATTTGTTTCCTATAAGAAAAGTATCAGGTATTTTTTTAGTATCATTTCAAGTCAATTTTTATGTTCACTTTGGAAAATAAGGTACAGCTGGGCTTTAAAAAGTTTTATTAGCCTGACGTTTTAAAAAATATATCCCCTATCGATACCACAACTTCAAAAACTATCAGTTTTTCAGTAATAAACAAAATTGTTAAATGGCCTATACGCTGTATTGCATAAATAAATGACATAAGTAAAATATGTAAATGACGTATTGTGGACAGAAATGAAACATCATACAAAAACAATAAGGCAATAAATGTTAACTGTTTTGAAGATATTAACAAGAAACTGACATGTTTATAATTTTAATGATACTATGTTATATGATACTTGTAGCACAAAAGTCAGTTCTTCAATCTTGATTGTCTCATCATTCTAAACTTGGGAATGTCACCTTTACGTGAGAGACTATTAACAACTAAGATTTGATCATCAAACAATTTTAAACCAAAATCTAATCCAAGCAAAGTTTAATGTATCAGTCAAATAATAAATATACATTTGAGGATGCTTTTTGAAAAAAAAAAAAAAATGAGGCAGTAGGTAGAAAATTGAAAACCCTGACATATTTAGCATCTGGCATCTGTTTATTTTTTATGAGGAGTTTATATGCCAAATTACAAGAGTTTTAGCCAATTTTTCTTTTGTGCAATTCCTAGTTACCAATGTTACCTTCTTTCTTTTCAACAATATAATTCTTATGAAAATAAACAATCCTAACTCACCTGAAAAATTGTGCAGCACCGACGTCAATGCCAGAATCGTACAGCTGACCATCTCAGCGTTTCCAGCCAACCCCGCAATCAACATAGTAATAAACTCCAACATCTGTCCCTTCTTCTCCAAAGTTTCTCCAACGGATTTCAACAATTCATAAGCAGACGCCCTACACTTCTCATTGATATCCTTACAGCACAAGATAGCTTCCGGCACGACCGATCTCAACAGTTTACTCTCGTGCGTCAACAAAGGCTGATATTTCACAAGATAAATAAAACACCTCAATCTCGCGCCCTTGCTCGAAACCGCGGCGGATTCTAAAGATTTCATCAGCAGTTGCTGAACGGCTTTCAGATTCTCTTTGATGAACGCGTTACATTCGTCCGAATTGCAACTGCAGATTTCTTCGAGTAGACGGTAGACTTTCTTCTGTTCCTTCGGTTGTTTTATCTCCGGTAGTAGTTTGATGTATTTTTCGTAGAGGGTTTGGATGTCATCTGAGGATTGGTACGTTATGAGTACTCTGATCAGATCCATTAGGCTTTCTTTTACAAATAAGTCATCGGGTTCAGTTCCTGTCGATTCTAGTTTGGTCAGGGCGTTTTGGAATAGTGCCGTCGTTAGGTCGGGTTTGGTTATTGTTAGGTAAACCTAGAACAGCAAATTTTTCTATTAATTTAATTTTGTAATAAAAAAACACATGTATATCAAACAATGACTATCACATTTTTTGGTAAAATAATAATAATAATATTAAAACAAAAGAACATTTTACCTTAATCGTATCTAAAGCAGCCAATCGTTGTCCCTCTTCATCTGTTCCAAACGGCTTCGTCGTGTACACATTAAACAAAATAGGCAAATAATTCTTAGCGAAACGAGAAAGCTCCTCTTCATCTCCAACAATATCAGACTGCTTTGCAAACTCAATAAGCTTCCTCATAAACGCCATCACAGACAACCTCAACTCCTTACGATCCGAAATAGCAGTACCCAAGACTTTTGCAACACCCTAGTAACAAAAATAAATAAATAAAAGCTAACACCAACACAATAGCAAAAACTTGACCTTGAAAAATGACATATAGGAGCCAAGAGAAGTTAGGTATACAGGTTGGTGCATAATAAAATATAAGTTAACAAATATAACCTAATATAACCTAGTCAAATGTTCTTCTATACGTTTCTTCTACTATATGTCAGTTTTCAAAGTGAAGACAACAGATTTTTTTTTTCAAGGCTCAAAAATATTTATTTACAAACCTTAAAGCTTTCTTTAATATCTGTTACGTAATGCGAAAAGCTCGGCAACAAACTCCACAGTTGCATGTACAATAATTCGTAGCTGTGGGAACCAATGCCGTCACTTTTTTCGGCTAGCGCCGCAGATTTTTTATGACAGAATAGAGCCAATGGTAAGATACTGTTGACCCAAAAGGTTAATGTCGTTTTTCTTATGTTTTCTTTTAGTACGGGTAAAAGCCAAGATCTGTCCAGGTTTATCTCGCCATTTTCTCTCTGAAATATTTTGATGAGTTTTTATTATAAGGGTTTATTTTATAATGAAGATGTGTGTACCTGTAACGTGATGACGCTCATCACAACTTCTGGCCCCAAATGACGAACAGCAGCGCCAACGGCATGTTCTAACTCGTTGTTGTAGCTGAATTTGTAAGAATCTCTAAGTTCTGAGAGGGATTTTAAACAGTTTAGTAGGAGATCGCTGCAGTCCTTACCAACCTATAACAAATTAATTTTCTAAATAAAATGCACTGAATGAATAATAACCTTTTTGTATTATGCTTTAATCGAACTTGATCAAAACGTTCAGTAAAAAATTGCAATTATGTGTGAAAATAACAAAATTGTTTAAAATGTAAGATGACCGTGAAAATAATTTGGAACATGTTCTTTTACTATTGCATTTTATCCAACTTAATTTTGATAATTTGAAAATGCGTATGAAAAAATACCGGGTATGTAATATTTTCCTATATGTTCAACATTTTTTGTCATCTTTTACCGCGTTTTAATAGTATATTGTGCACCAAGCCGAGAAAGTGGTTCTTTTCCGGGGGCGAGAGACAAGTTGCACAGGCAAATTACCAACAACAAAAATTTCAAATTGACTAGAAACTTACCTCAAACATGACTCCAATTACGTGTAAAACATGATGCCATGCGCTATGATATTGATAGCTCAGACCACCTTCAATACTCCCAAAGACTTTTCCCAATGTCAACTTATACAACGTCACATTATGTTCATTTCGAGCGTTATGCTGTATCAATTCCTGCAAAAGAGCTTCCAACGTGTGCGTAGCTCCGGAAATAATCTGCACTTTATCGGACAGCCACAACTGGGTGGTTGTGTGTATAATTTTCGGGATAATATCCTTACTTAAAGCATTGTCATTCCTAAAATTATAAAAAAAAATAATGAGGTAAAGAAATCGAATCAAAAGAATAAAACTATACAAAATCAGGCAATTCTAACCAATTCTAATTAAATTCTGTAATATCGGGAATAAGATTAAGATAAATATATTTAAGTAAGTAAAGAAAAAAATTCCTTACGCTTTCAAATAATATATATGAGCTGCTTCCATAACTTTTAACCATGCTAAGTTTGGTTGTATATCGCTCGTAGAAGGCTGGTATTCATACATTGCCACTATTGTCTGCGTCACTACTTTCAACGGGATTGTAACTTCTCCAGCGTACAGAGTGTGCAGAACTTGCAAACCGCAAGACGATACAATTGGATAATTTAACGTCAGTAGTCTCAATATGACTTCGATACATTTCTGAAATAAAAGAATATCGATAAAATATCAGTTCTTATCTACAATTGTTTTAATTTCCAAATAAAACAAATAAAACTAACCTTGAAGAAATTTGAAGGAAATCCGGTGACAGCAATCTTCATGAATCCTAAAGTATGTAAGATTGTCGTTTGTTTTGCCTGCACGGCAGATAATAGGACGACGTTGGAACTTCCTCCCAAACAATTCTCGAGAGTTTCAATGATAAATTCAGCAACAACTTTATTTGGACCTTCGCCACCTTTTGCTAGAATAATAGCAGCAACAGCTTTCTGTGCAGCTTTCCTCCACTATAAAACAAAAATAATAAAGAAACAACACATAAATGGGGTTTACGAGTTAAGGAAAAGAATGAAAGTTTTTTAGGTCTTGTGACACTTTGGTCTCATTCCGCTGTGACGGGTGTGACACTCTAACAACTTAGTATGTATACTACATATAATTAATAAGATGTGCAAGATTTTATTCTCATTCTGATGCAAAACTTATGTAATACAGATCTATTTTGACTGCTTTCCGCAGAGAGAATTCATAGATTTATAGCTGCCAACCTAGTATAAAGTTTCTACTGCAGAACGTCGGGTTTGTTCTGCTTTTAGGTTTTTTTTTTGTATGCAAATCAACCTTTTTAAAATATTTATCCACAACTTACAAATAATAAATTCATAATGTACTTATCTATGGAGATATACATAATCTCTAGCATAATATACACCAGCAGTTATGATGCTTGATGGGTCATAACTTATAAGACACTAAGCTGTGCTCCACAATTATAGTTTATTTATTATTTTATATTTTATTATTATAAATGTAAATTATTGCATTTTTATCAGACATTTTTATTTATTTTTGATACAAATATAATCTAAATTTGTTTACTAGTTATTTATAAAATAATCAAATGTTTTGAGAAAACAAACACAATTTGTCAATCGTCTTTTTAATTCCTCATTTAAATTTTTTAGTAATTTTGATATATTTTTGATAATTCCATGTAATACAAAGAATTTATATGTGATATCCCAATCAAAATCTGTTGCATATCCTTTTTTGCAAGGTAGAGTGTATACGTACTGTGACGGGTGTGACATTACTTAAATACACTTCAAAGCAGGTAACAGTGACAACGTAAATACTAAGAATTTAAATATTATTCATCTATAACCTTACTATACACTAATTTCTGTTTTTAATACCCATGAAAAAAATTTATCAATACTATTTTAGTTTTTCTGTGACGAGCGTGACATTCACAAGCTCAAGTTTCTTCATAATATAATAAATACAGGTATTTACTCCTTAGTTTTATTTTCTTTATTAAAAAAAGACGAAGATGGAATGCATCGGACAAACAATTTGTTTAGTTACGTGAAGTGTCATTAACGAGTTTGATGCAAATATTCTACGAAAGTTTGGTTATGACAAACGACTTATCAGTATAGAAATTACAAATTTTTGTCATAATGGATTATATAAATACACCTGAGTTTATGCTCCCAATAGGTACTCGGAGCATGAGCATAAAGTGCGAGTTTATGCTTCAGTTTGTATGAATTTTTATTCATAGCTTAGATAAGTACAACTCCTAATTATATGGAACAGATGCTCCTAATACGTTTGAGCAGATTCACAGGTTTTTTGACTTTATTTTATTATGATTTTAAAACTGCTGATTTTTTCTTTTTTGGGAATCTATATAATGGAAAAAGTTGATTTCATAGAATCATTGAAAAACTCTCACAGAAAAACTTTAACTAAGCTTGAAACATGGACAGAGTTTCTTGGTATCCATGTGCTTTCAGAAAAAAAAATAAAAGCCAGTGACTAGGCTTTTATTTTCAATTCTGATAAAACAAAATTGGTTTGGAAGCTACTACAGGCACACATAGTCATTATTTGTTTATAATATTTTACAAAACCTAAATTCAACATAAATTCTGCTGTGGCAGTTTCGTCAAACGTCAAATATATGGAATAGAAATTCCATATTACTCCGGCAACTGAGGCATGAACTTTATTTTATTCAAACGAAATAAACGTATGTACTCGCAATCATGTCCTCACCACTTATAATCTTATGACTTGGCATATTTACTTCAAAATATTGAGACTTTATGCTCAATATTCTAAAGTAAATACGCTACAATGTTTACTACTAAATTGTTTTGAAAATTATTAGTTTTTTTAATCCAAAAACGTTTACAATTAAACGTCAAAGAGCTGTAAACTAAATAGATTTTACTTTGTTCTTAACAACATATTTACACACAAAAAAACAACATTAAATACTATAAAATAATAAGTAGGATTTATATGCATACCTTTGGTTTTGTATGGATGCAAAACGGATTCAACAAAATATTGAATATCGAATACTGTTTACTATCCTTTGCCCAATTATCTTGGTGCACCAGCATTTGTCCAATTATACCAATAAGAGATTTAACCACAACATTATTATCTCCACTCGAATAGTCATTCAAAATGGTCAACAATAACGAACAGGCATCATCGAAAACTCTGACAAGAACAGCCGCAGGAACCGATCTTATCCCCATATTAATTAGTGACAACACAGCAGTTACTTGAGTCTCATTCTTCTCCGGAGCATTCCAAATTGTCTCTAAAGTTGTATACTAAACATCGAGAGAAAAAAAAATTAAGGAAAAATAAACACAATATTTATTTTACTTACAAGTGCGCAAAAATACTCGGTCGATTCTTCTTTGCCACCTTTTTCTTTAATAACTTCAGTGATAGCAGCTAAAATAGCAAGCATTTCCTTGTGCATAGCAGAGTCCGACCGAAATACATTCAAAAATCTATTATACGACATATTCGTGCAGTCGGACCATTCCGAAGCAAAAGATTTCACAGTCTGATAACTACTGACGGAAGACATTCCATCTTCCTCCATATTATCGTCCAGGCTTGCGTGGCTGCGGCTTTTTGGAGATTTATACGATTGTACTGCGTCATGTTTCTTCAATGCGTCAGATGTTAAATTGCTTGCCCCTGTGAACAAAAAATAAATTCAAGGTGTGGAAATGTGTTTTCTATGATAAATAATCTAGGAATAATCGGTGAATGTGTGATTTTTCTGGATTAGTTTCAATGCGTATTGAGGTTATGTTCACCTAAATTCTCTTGGAAAAATCGGCTTTTCGCCAAGTTGCGGTGTTTCTTCGTTTCGGGATTCGAACTGGAACTCTGTCCTTTTGGCCATCGCTTCCCCTTGGTCTGTCCTTTAAGTTTACTCCTGAATTTTCCCATATTTGCTGGTTTGATAGTTCTTTAGCTGTCTTTAGCACATGTGAACACACAACAGATCAAGTTAGGCAACCAAGTATTCATGCATAAATCACTAATCAGCATTGCCAACAAATAAAACGTTCTCATCTCATCTTACTACCAATTTGCTGTCAAATGAGTGAAAAATGTGTCGCCAATAGTCTCAGAATGTATAAATTATTATTGTGTAAGAAAAATTTACTTTAAAATCATTATACAGAACTAACAATAGGTCTGATTTGATAATTAGCTTCTTTGCAAGAAATCACTACATAATTACTTATCACAAATGGCAGCACTGTCACAAAGCAGTGAACATATTTGAATTTATGACGACCGCATTATAAGTAGAGGATTATGGCCACCTCGTTCACCGGATCTCACACCACCAGACTTCTACTTTTTCGGAAAAATAAAAGATAATATCTTTAAAACAAGGATGCACGACATAAACGAACTACAAGAGGCAATAGTGCGTGAAACAGAGAGTGTAACGGTTAATGAACTACAACATGTATTTGAAAATATGAAGAGACGGGTTAATTTGTGTATTGAAAATGACGGGGGGCATTTTCAAAATATGCTGTAATTTTTAATGATCAGTAAAGGTACTTTCTTTTTGTTGTGTTGAATTTCTGTTTGTTTTAAAATCACGTTCAGACCGTAATGTAACATAATTTCTTTGTTTGTATGTACGGTGAAGTGCTACGTAATACTTGTTACGTAATTGTATTGGACCACTTGTCTGTGCTACGTATCAACAAATTGAAGAAGAAAATTAATTAAAAGTAAAGTAAGTAAAAGTAAGTATTTTACAATATTTTGTTACTGATTGAACAAACAAATGTGTTCAACACAACTATGGTAGAAAAAAAAAACAACATAACCTCTATGTACGCGGTAATTTTTAAAGAAATCATCATTTAATGGTTTGACCATATCCCCATAATAAAAATAATATGATACGCCACTGCCTTATTTACAGAACTGAATTCATTGCTGCCAATATGTGTATATTTGGTTGCCTACATCGGTAGTCACGTGACATTCAAACATTAAAAATGACCCTGTATGTATTTATTGATAATATAATACATGCGAAATACAGCAAATAGACTTATTTATTTTCAACAACTTTCAATATTTTCCTTGTGACATTGTGAATCACTTATTATTTCATTATTTTTTAGTGTTTTTTTATGAAGGAATAGGAAATTTAATAAACAGAAATAAAGCGAAATTAATGTAAGTTTGGTAATTTATTATAATGGGTACATAAAGTGTAATACACATATTCGGAACATATGAAAAACAAAAACACATTGCAACTCATGGACAACGGTTCTAAAATTACATCGTACAACAGACAATTAAAAACTTATAAAACGATAACAATTTGATGATACTTAATGATAGCTAACTACAGTTATGTACAACTTAAAACATAGGTTTGACTAGATAAGAAGTTTGAAATCACCGACATACAACAACTATCGTGAAAATATATAACATGTATTTTCTTTTCTGCTCAAATAGAAAAATGCACATTAAAAAGTGATTCGAGACTGATGTTACGCTTGTACGTATAGACGTAGCAGTTATATTAAAGCTATTTGATTATTTTATTGATGAAAAACGGTAGTAGAAACATTCGGAATAGAATATTTGATCTATACCTAGCTCACTAAATAGTTGCAGTAACGTGTTTGTTTTAGAATCTACAGCATTTCGAAATTCACTAAATATTCTAATTTGTATAACCTCTTTTTATAATTACTTTAGAAAAACATTTAATTTGTTTATTATTTTACTCACTTATGCTAATAATAACCAGATAAACAACCAATCACAAAAAAATCTTGATTGCTTTTATTCAGCTACCAAATAATTCCGTGAAGTAATCATAATTATAATAAATAACCATTACAAAAAATCTCAGATCAATCAATCGATAAAGAAGTTAATAAATAAATAAAATAATAAAAAACAACAACCTAACGTCTTTTCTCTTTAACAGAAATTCAATTGTTTTATTTATTGGGAAAGTCGGGCCAATAATTTATATGATATCGATAAGTGGTACCCTCGAATAATTTATCTAACCAATTGGGAAGTCCGTCAAGTAAGTCGCCTTCTAGTAAAACGTCGTTATCGGAATCAGAAGACGAAGAATCGAAACCGATGAATGCAGCTGCCTCGCAGTCCTTAGCCACAGTACCGTTCTTTACATTTTTCTTCAACTAAAAATAAAAAAGATAATATATCATTAAAAGAAGTAATAATAAAAGTTAAAAGGAAGAAGATTATATACCCTTTTGTTTAATTCTGTATGCTTGGCGTGGAACATGCAAAAGTATTTCCGGTGTCCGTTCAAAGCCAAGACTGTTCCAACGCAATTACGGGGATTTATGTTCAACGTTCTCGCCTCTGGTAGTGACAATTCTAAGAGATCCTTGTACCAACTAAGGCCACGTTCAATGTACATGTACGCAAAACTTAATGTCTTGTTCCTGGAAAGAAGAAAAAAAACATTCATATAATTAACAAATTTAAAAAGAAAATTGTTTGTATTTTATATTTTAATGTGTGTACCATTTACTTAAAAACTGTTGAAAAAAAATCTCATTGGAATACGTAAAAAGTAGTATCGTTTTAGTTGATAAAGTTGTGTATGTTTTAGTTGTTGATATCATAACTTTGAATAAAAAAAATATTTCCTTTCGCAATAGGCATAATGGAGAATAACCATTGTTAGAAAACGGACTAATCTACTGCTGAGATTGCCGAGACAAATAATCGATAAAAATTATTTCACTTAAGATGAACCAAATACGCAATGTATTGTAATAAATCTTGAATGCCACGTGATAAATCATGGGAATACAAATCGTTACAAATCTGCAACTGTTTGCAGTTTTGAGTTTATTAAGTTTACTTTTGCAGAAAAATAAATCGAAAATATCTGTTCTGCAATATTGCTATAATTATCTAAAAAAATCATAATTTATTACGGTTTCTAGTTATTAATGAGTTATGTTGGTTATAACAGAAAATAATGAAATTTGAGTTGTAAAAACGTAATTTTTATTGGTTTTGTTTGACTTATTCGATAATTTTGTCTGTGAACAGCAACAATTTGGTATTAGAGGCAGTTTGTTGAATTTCATCAAAATAATATTTTGTATACAGGCTGTCTTACTTTTTTCCCTGCAAAATTATTTTTCAGATACTAAATGTCACACTGAGTAAAAAGTTTCGTATGAACTTATTAGTTTATTCAATTCATAAAAAGTTACAGGCGATTGAAATATTACCAATCCCGCATTTTAAATAGCTCCAACTTCTTAAGAAATTGTGAAAACCGATAATTCCATATGAAACTTTTTACTTGAAGTAACATTAACTTTCTAGAAAACAAAAAAATCAGTTGGTATTTTCACATGGATCTTTCTTTTGTTCATTTGTTAATTCAGTTTATTATTACCTACCATTTTTAATATTATTCATAAATTTATTTACCTTTTATTGTTGTAATGGTTTTATATAGTGTTACTTTTTCGGTTTTCCTTTGTTTGATATCTGATATCTATTTTATTTTTCTACTTCTTTGTGTTGATCTTTGATCAGCTGTAACTTCTTTAGGAGTTAAAAAAATAAATATATGTATATAAAACATTTAACCTCGATTGACATTTTGCCCATTTCTTGTCAGATTGCAAATGTTTTCATTATTCTTTCATAAGTTGCAACTGTTTGAAACACATAATAGCAAAACTGTATTTTAAATGGCTGTAACTTTTTAGGAAACGAAACACCCAATAAGTCAACATGAAAGCAGCATGTCATTTACTTGTAGATAAACAATTCTTTAAAGGATTTATATGAATTTTGTTTCTTCCTTCATTACTCTAGTTTATTTTTAATATTTTGAACTTTTAACTTAAATATTTTACTTTTATTGTTGTTGTGGGTATTGATCGTGTTGTTTCTTCATTGAATTCTTTCGCATTGTTTGATATGGATTTTATTGTTTATTTTTCTTAATTTTGTTGATATTTCAAGCGGCTGCATCTTATTACGGATTTGAAAAAACAATTAGGTCCATATGAAAATTTTACTCAGAATGACAATTACTTTATAAAAATATTTTTGTGGGGCACCTGTATAGCCCAGTGTATTGTGAAGTTGTCTCAAACAAGTCAACTAAAAAAATGTATATACATTTTGGTTTTTAAAATATACAATAATAGTAAAACTTAAAACCGTTCTCCTTCAAAATGACGAATGAAATGTGTCATTTTTCTTGTGCAAAAACTATATTATATAACTAGGTATATTTAAATCATATTTGCTTAATAGCAAATATCTACATGATCACCAAATCATGAACTCGCCAATGCTTTCAAATATTTGCAACTTTGACCATTCTAGAGCAAAAATTACCTAAAAAATCTCAAAGAAAAATGCTCTAATCTGTGGCTTTAATATAATCTAAAAACAATTAATTACATCGAATTATACTCTTAGCCAGAATATTTAACTATTTCAAATAAAATAAATAAAGATATCAAATAATTAAATCAAACATATCAACTATTATTTTCTTATGAATTCTACTACACCAACCCAAAAAAAAAAATAAATTACTAACCTCAAACTATAAAAAACAATCTTTTTGGCAACAAAACACACAACTTACTTGCGATACGGCCAGACAGCCTTATGAAACGGCGGAATAAGCTGCTGCCTCGACTGCATGTCCAACACGAGCAATATCGTCCTGCAGCCCGGTTTCAGCAGCATCACCAGTCCGTGGAATTTCTCGGAACGCAGCTCGTGGATCTTCAATTCCGGCTGGTAGACTCCGTTCGCGTCCGAGTTGTTGTTCGCGTTCATTTTAGCCTTCAGCTGTTCCTCTTCCACTCGCATGAAATAACTCATCACGAAACCTACGCCAATTATCAACGCCAGCGTTCCGAGTACAGACAGCGCAGGTATGACCTGCTCTTTGCTTAGACCGTCGTAAATCGAAGACCAGATCATTCGCACCTTCGAGAATATTCTTCCTACTATACCCTTGGCGTGCTCATCAAATAAGTCCTAAAAAATATTTGAAATAATATGAAGAGTTAAAACTAAAAAAAATCTGCTTATTGGTAAAATACAGGGTGTCATAAAATGAGAAGACCTAAATAAGTATCCTTTCTTTAGTAAACTTTTGACCCGAAAACAAACTAGGAAGTTACAACAAGTTAAAGTTGCATAGGTATACTAATGAATATTTTTTACAAACTATGCTAGTACGAGACGTTTTAAATTTAAATTAAAGATACCTGATTCTGATTTAATACAATGTTTAATTTAAAATTAAAAAAAATTATAGAATTAATGTACAGCTAATTTGTTTATCTTTAAAATAATTAAATAATACGAGCTAACATATTGAGATCTTCTTAATGAAACTAGAATACAAAATTTTAGTAATTTTGTCAAAATAGTTAAATAATAATTTAAAGTAGAGGATATTTTAATATTAATTTATGTCTATAACATTTTTTGGTAAATTAATAGTTTAGCTGCATGAGAAAATTCTATTTGATCGAGATCGGTCATATCTGCATTAATATAAAACTAGTTAGCCAGGATTTGACAGATATTTTTATTCTAATGACAGTAGGTAGTGTCAAGCGCTGGTGTTTTGACAATACCTGCTGTCAATAGAATCAAAATATCTGTCAAATCCTAGCTAACTAGTTTTATTTTAATGCAGACGACCGATCTCGATAAAATAGAATCTTATATTTAGTATGATCAAGTCATGTGCCTGGTCGCATCAGAATTTTTATTTCTTATAGAAGCCATATTGAAATTTTGCAAATTTAAATAGATTATTTATAATCTTTTACGACCATGTATAACAGGTTTATGAAACTATCAATAAACACAATACAAGGTTCCATTAGGTGGTCCGCCAAATCACCCAACTTAACCCCATTGATTTCTTTCTATGGGGCTAGATAAAAACCAACATCTATGCAATGAACTGGGATACTGTGTACAGGAGCTTCGGGCAGCAGTGGAGAAGGCTAATAACCCTAGAATACCAGACTACATATTTTGATATCACGTCGATACCAGACATTCACGTCGTAAAATTTACGAATGTCTCGTGATAATACAAATAATAATAAATTCAAATATGTACAAAACAATCATATTTCAATAACGTTTAACCTTGGATTTTACATTTTATAAAAGTTCAACATTATAACTTTTTTACAACATCTATATTGAATCATTAAAAAACACTAACACTTTTATAATAACCTAACCTCAAATTCTCTATGATACATTCACCAATATGCAACCCATGTTTCTACAACATTCTGTTTACTCATATAGGCAAAACCGGGAGAGCTGAAGATGACTCATCGCTTAAAATCGTATGAACCAAGATATGGACGTACCGCGTGGATTGGTTATATAGCTGTGTATATTAGGTTGCCTACTAGGTAGTTTGTTAAAGATTAATATTTAATTATTAAAAATACTGTCATTTAATTGTGATAATATTCTATCTAATTTATATATCCATCATTACCATGTTTAACAGAAGCAAAGTGAAAACATACCAACGAAAACATCTTGTTCACATCACACGTTCGCGCTCGAATTGGAGGTTAGGTTGCTACCGCTGTCATTCGTTTTTATGGTTCTAAGAACAGACGTACTTTTTTGTCTTGCCCATTTAAATTATACAGCAGACGTATGAAAAGTATGCTATTTCGTTTTAACACGCGTCAATATTTAGAAATAACCTGTAACGTATGTCGAAAATAACGGCTGAAATCTATGAGTAATCTTCAGCTCTCCCGGTTTTGCCTATATATTATATTCTTCTTGAATTGAACTGCATTTTCTTGAAGCCAAGTGTTGTATCCAAATTGGTGTGAGAAATATCTTGGATATTTCTGAACCAATCTCTTTTCGCAGTTATCTGTACTATTATGTAATTCTTGTCATAAGAATTGCTGCTATTTTGCAAAAGAAAAATGTATTTAAAAAAATGCCAAGCGTTTTTGTTTTGTGCAGGTAAAATGGGCCTGCAATATTTTTGGCACCAAAAAGAATCTTTTAAAAAATGTAGTGAGTTATTATTATGACATTAACACAGCATTCCTATTTGTTAATAATCAATTATTTTCCCATTCATACATTTCTTTTAATTTTGACCTCAAAAACTGTCCATACGGTGCATACTGCCCATTAAAATAAATATTTTTTTCAATAAAAATTCGTATATTGGTTTGAATCAAAAAACAAATGTTGAGAATTACTATATTCCTACACTTATTCTTTACTATTTTCGAAAAAAAAGGGAAATTTTATTACAAGATTCCAAAAGTTATTGACAATGGGCAGAGACTTGCAAATGACTATTTTAGTTTCTTTTCTGCACATCAGTCCTATAAATTGACGTGTGTTAGAATGAAATAGCATTCTTCTTCATTCTGCTGTACAAACGGAAAGAAACCAGCAAAAAGTAGCTCTTTTCTTAGAACAGACATTTTGGATCCTTTTATTTTGGTAACATATATTTTTATTAAAAGGAAAGCTGTTTGATAGATAATTGCTGGTGATAATGACAAATGTTGTAAATTATTTTTCCTTCTTTTTTAATAATTTTTTGGAGTATATTTGCAAATTTTAAAGGCCACAGTGCAAACAGTTTTTAGGGCAAATTTCGGTCGATAATATATGCCTCTCAGTTGTCTCTCTATCAGAATAAATTAAGAGTTATGTCAAAATCTTGGTTCATACTATTCTCAGCAATGAGTCATTTGCAACTCTCTTAAAAATACTGTTGGGAGTTGTATTGTATTGCACCAATCTGTGCAAAAAATAAGATCATCGACTATTTGTTTATCAAAGTAATATTTACCTTAACAAACGCCTCGTATGTGAGGGCTTCCGTCGATCGTAAAAGTCTGCTGATGGTGCTCTCTAATTTCTGCGCAGTGTCATTTAATTTCTCGTGCCACTCCCACTTTTCCTCTATCCATTCGTACTTAATGTGCGAAGTGTCTCTCCGCCAAAGTATGACAATACGAAGTAAAGGTTCAACATCCTTTCCATCTACAACAAAACCAAAACATTCTCAATATCAGAACCTCAAACAAATTTATTTAAAATTAAAAATTCAAGTCATAATAAGTCAGAAAAAACTTCCCTAACATATCTTACCTGGTAGAAGTGAATTAACAAACTCGACCTGCTTATCGTGATAAATATAAGCGAATCTTACTTTATCGATACTATAAGGAGCATTCTGGGCATACACCCTAAACGTTTCCCTGTGAGAATCGTGGCTAGTTGATGCCGACGTTACTAAAACTACGCACAACCTCTTACGTGGTTTGTTCCATTCACAAGGACATAACGATTCCAACATTTCCTTCAATAAACAACACAAGGTTAATTTAAATTAAAAATAGAATAAATTATTCCAAAAGAAAAAAATTATTTGTTTTACCTGTGAAGATAATCTTGGTAAGGCCAAAAATTGATTACTAGATATGATGTGGTGCAATGTCGTCGATGGTATGTCTTTCATCGTAACACTAGCTATTGGTCGTGTTGTGTTCTCGTTAAACAATAGAACGGCGTCCATGTCTTCGGGCACTTGGTATCTAACGTGAAGTTCCTCGGACTCAACAAAACTAAAAAAAAAAGTTCTACTTAAAAATGACGCTTTTTAGAATGAGTTTGAAATAAAGCAGATCCTATCTTTGCTGACCGACAGACAGCAACCTTGAGTGTCCCACGGTTTTGCTAGACATTCTAGTTACCAATAATTAGAGGTATGATAGAAATTTATGCAACAATTTTTGTAAAAGTTATAAGCATTTTTCTGTAGCAAATTGTTCAAACGGATATTATTGCCGTTTAGGGTTTGATGTCAGTGGGGCAAAACTCTGACCATCCCAAGGTTACTAGACATTTTAATTACCAATAATTAGAGGTATGATAAAAATTTATGCAACAACTTTTCCAAAAGTTATAAGCATTTTTCTGCAGCAAATGAATGATTTACATTTCTTGTTCAAACGGATATTATTGCCATTTAGAGTTTGATGTCAGTGGGGCAAAACTTTGAGCGTCCTAAGATTACTAGACATTTTAATTACCAATAATTAGAGGTATAATAGAAATGTATGCAAGAATTTTTCCAAAAGTTATAAGCATTTTTCTCTAGCAAGTGAATGATTTACATTTCTTGTTCAAACGGATAGTATTGCCATTTAGGGTTTGATGTCAGTGAGACAAAACTCTTGAGCGTCCTAAGGTTACTAGACATTTTAATTACCAATAATTAGAGGTATGATAGAAATTTATGCAAAAATTTTTCCAAAAGTTGTTAAAGCATTTTTCTGTAGTAAATAAATGATTTACATTTCTTGTTCAAACGGATATTATTGCCATTTAGGGTTTGATGTCAGTGGGGCAAAACATCGAACATCCAAAAGCTACTAGATATTTCAATTACCAATAATTAGAGGTATGATAGAAATTTTATAAAACAATTTTTCCAAGTTATAAGCAATATTCTGTAACAACTGATTGAAATACATTTGCAATTAGTAATTAAAAATTTATATATAACATAAATAAATTGGAACTTACCCAAACGCTACTCTATCTCTAAAGTGAAAGGCAGTTATTAAGTACCGCAACCTTATCAGACTCCTGGGCTCAAAGACCAGAGCCCTAACACGATTATCTTCCCATCCGTTTAAGAAGTCGTCAATATCGTATTCGTCTACAGACGGTACCAACTTATACGGCAATTTTCTCCTAAGAAACTCTAAAAACACTCATAACAACATTAACAAACAATCGCACACAAAAAAAATTATTACGCTCACCTATAATTTTCTGTAAGCTAGTTATTGTTTCTTTATACACGTAGACATTTCCATCTAGCATCAACACTAAGCAAGGCAAACCGTGCACGTTCAAACGTCTCCTCAAATTAGCATCCTTATCAGCCTCGACGGTAACAAAATTTATTCCGTACGGTTCGACATAATCCACAAGCTTACGCATGTAAGGTACAGCTTGCATGCAAGCAAAACACCAATCGGTATAAAAGAAGACAAAATAAGGTGTCCGCGCACTTTTAGGCACGATGATCTTATCAAATTGTCTAAAATATGAAAAATAAACATAATAATAGGCCAGGGAATTAAATTACTAAATTATTCAGAATGTTAAAACGTATTAAAATGGTCATACGCCTCAAAACTAGTAAATAGCAAAAAAATATTGCCGCAGTGAAATGGTTAACTTGATTATTTTCCATCAGACACTGCCTAATATACCAAAAAATATAGGATAAAATTCTTCACCTTGTCGTGACCATAAGTTTATGAAAAAAGGTAATATCACTGTTCGGGCCAAAGAACCTTCCATCGCCAAAAAAATCATCAAACCCATGAGTATACCGCGTATATTCCTGCTTTCCGTAAAAATCCTCTTCCGTAATACCTTTGTGGTCGTACCTTTGACGTCTATCGGGATCGGAAAGCAATTCATACGCTTGTTTTATCTCAACGAATTTATCTTCAGCTTTCGGGTCGCTTGACTTATCTGGGTGCCTAAAATTACACAAAAAATGACCATTTTATAAAACCAATAAGTTATAACCTAACCATTCTTTGACTAGCTTCTTGTAGGCTCTTCTGATATCTTGTTGGGAGGAAGAGCGCTTCACACCGAGTATCTTGTACGGGTCACCTAATTCCGCCAATGCGCCCCATGCTAACGCAACCAGGGCGAAGACAATCGGCCAAAATTGGCGGGTCCATTTCATTGTCACTTTCGGGGCATAAATTCTACTCTATTTTTCGGTTAGTATAACCCTGAAAACTAAAAGAGACACAACCGAGCAAGTTCGTTCGAAAATATTTATTGATCATTCGTTTCGGTAGGTCGCTAAACAGCTGAAGTTAGTAGAGACGTGAACCTAGCGCGAGTGCGGTACTATTTTTAACCCTAGCCGAACAACCCTTTAGGACAAATAGCCCTAATAATTATTATGAGTACAAATTTACAGCAGAGGAACTATGAAGTAATTACAATGAAAATAATTTATTCCTGTATTGCTACACATCTACTCAATAATTCAAATTCAAATCTCATAGCAAATCAATTGTTCAATTGAAATTCAAAATAACCCCCACCGCTTTTACTACACATGACTAATAGCGGAATCCTGTCCCTGAAACAAGTTTACGGGAGCTCTGAAGTAGAGTAAGGAGATGTAAACTATTTTGTTTACATTTCAGATGAATTTTTCTTATCAAAAACCTTACGTCGTGACTGCGCGTTAAAAACACATGTGATGGAAGAAAAAATACCTATATATAAAAATCGAACTATTAATTTCGTTCGAGCAGCAGTCAAAACCAGTCAGAACAATTGGGGATTCTTGTACGCTTACGCAATGCAGGCTTTTTGCAGGGCAAAACCCCCATTTGGCATGCGCAGGAGAAAACATAAGTGCTTTATGCACTTATTTTGGTGCTGCTCGAACAAACCTATTAATTACTGCTGAAATTTGAGATTCCGACTGCACAATTTAGAATTCGGGTGGCCAAGAATTCCCACTGCACAATGTGTGCAGCTGACATATTGTGCATTGACTCTTTTAATTTTATTAGGTTACTAACTTGTGTGTCTTACCTTCCATTGGTCAGAGCTAACGTAAGACTGTTTCAGGGTCAGGATTCCGCTATTGCAGATTTGCAACTATTGATTTTCTATCCTCTAGCCTGCGTTTAAGTTGTAAACAAAATGAACGCGGCAATAAATATTAACGTTGAAGATACAACAGCGAGTTTAGTGAAGTACGGTTTGTACATCGGTGCAATATTTCAGATAATATGCATTCTGGCTTGTATTATAATCCCAGATTCAGTCGAAGATACAACAACTTCGAATTGGACTATTCGTGTAAGAGATCAATGATTTTCTTATTTTGAGTTTGTGATTGATTGTGTTTTGTTTTTAGGGTGAGAGCGATGATGAGAGTTCCGAGCAGAGCACACCGCATAATACCCCTCGACGACCTCACCACAGGTTGAGGAAGCAGGAGAAAAAGAAGAGGCGTTGAACTAATGTAAATGTTTGAAATCGACATTAACCAGTTTTATTGTTATGTTGTAAATAATAAATATTATGTGTAATTGATTTTGGCAGTTAATAACGCTTTGTATTATTACCAGTAATTGTATTGAATGTATTGCATTTTATTGACGATATTATATGTATAAGTAATAAATATATGAATTTTATTTATTCATGTTTTTTATAATAGATATTATTATGTTATTATTATACCACATTCACGTATTTTATGTGTTTATAAATATTAAATACTGAAATGAACTATAAATAATTTGGTACATCAAAGTGAAGAATATATAAAGAATTTCAATGTTTGTAAATAAAACATAAAATCTGATAGAGAAAATAAATGTTAAACTGCTCTGCCTATTTATATAGGCTGTACAAGAAATAAGCCCATATTTCATACGGAAATGAATCTAGGAATGCACCAGCTTTAGAAACGGCATATTAGGGAAAGTATTATCGTCGTGTGAGGTATCATAGGATTTATCTTTTACAGCCAAATAAATGTCAATAGTGATGAAACCTAAAATTAATACAAATTTACCATATGTTTTTATTAACTCTTCAATGCCGTTAAATAAAAGAAGTCTTTAATAAAGAGGACAATTTTTCGATAAAAATGACAATGTGAATACGAAAATTCAATGATCAATTATATAACAAAACATCTATTCAAAAATAATTTAACTTTGACTCCTTGGTGTTGAATAGTGAAAATGCAAAGTTTTCATTTCATTTCTGTTTATATACTGTTGATCATCGTATTATCTTATGTGTTCAACCTGTAGCACCTCACGGACCATTTAATAATATACTAATTTTCATGTACTTTCATTATTATACAGGATTAGTCAAAATTACCAGAACACCTAAAGAATTCTCCAACGGTAAACAATTAATTTCAACAAAAGCTTTTTGGTTTTAATAAAGTTATCGTTTAAATGTATTTTTCACATACAGCAAGTCATTTTATTATGTAAATTTGGTAAACTTTCCTTTTTTAAATAGAACAGCCTGCATATTTTAACATTTTTTATTCTAAGAAATTTAAGTAGGAATTACGTGCATCACATGTGATGCACAGGACAGGGAAAGGGTTAATAATATTTTCAATATACAGTGGGTTCATTTTAGTGGTAATTAAGTATCCCTTTCTTTTTCAAATAGACCAAAACTCCTGAACTTCAAATTAAGAATATTTTCCCACATATATCCACATTTATTTTAATTTGGCAGTTTGAACACTTAATTTAATTTTACTTAATTGTTTTGATATTTATCTTGAATTTTTTATTGGTTTGGTTAAAATAAGAAAACATGAGATTTGATAATAGCTTATTACTTAAATTGTATAAAAAAATAATTCCTAGAACTAAAATTTTTAAAATATTCATCGTGTTCTACTAGAAAAAGGAAATGTTGCCATAATAAAATGAACACCTGTATATTAAAAATATATTTAAACAGGAGATTGTTTAAAACCACAAAACGTTTGTTTTAAAAATGTTTACTGTTGGAGAATTATTTAGATGTTCCGGTAATTTCCACGAATGCTGTATAATTTATTATGTACTTATATTTAAAATTCTACAGATAGTTCAATTGGTTAAATGATCAAAAAACTTAAACATTGTTTGAATACACTACAGTAAATAATGTTTAAAAATCGTGACACTCTTTGACAGGGAAAAACAGCGTTTTGTTCATTTTAAATTGTTATTTTGTAGGAAAACACAATTAATGTTGGAAAATAATCAAAGTCAAGATATTCAATCCAGAAAATATATATAATGGATTGAAAGAGATTGTAAAATTGAAGACAATAGAAATAAATACACCATCTTTTAATCATAATTAATATTTATTAAATAATATCTACAAAACAATAGTGCAATATAAATTAAACAACAGTATCGAACTTAATTATTATTAATTAGTGACTAAATATAACTATACACCAAAAAATAATATGTGAATGAAGATATATTACAAATAGCACAATTATTCTTTTATCAGACATGAAATGAATCAGCTAGGGTTACTAGATATCTAAATTACACTTGAAGATAAATAATTATACTTACAAAGAGAAAATTATTAGGCACACCACTTGACATTTGATAGATTTTTTTGGAAAAATTACATTTTTACTGTAATATTTAAAATTCTTTTCTTTTGTTCACAATCTTGCAACCCTAACTACATAAGAAGCTGCAAACATTAAAAAAAAGCAAATGTTTTCACGACTTTCTCATATTAATAAAGCAAGCTTCCGTAGATTTAAAAAAATTGTGATCAACGCTATCGTAAACATCCACATAGAATATATAAATAGAAGGCAACCATTTTTAGCGGCTAAAATTCATTCATTTGTCGGTACAGTTGTATAGATACAATCTACATTTAGCTATTTAAGTATACAAAAATACTGCAAGTGTATAACAACTTTTACGATTTCAACGCCGCCAATCTGCTCTGCATTTCCACCAACTCTTCCTCATCTTCGTCCGCGGCCACTTCGGCAGCTGGCGCTGGTTCCCTCTCGACTTCCCCGACGAGCGGTACAGGGGCCTCTCCCAGTTTGCCTTCCGTAAGATCGAAGAGGACTTTGTCAATTTCCGCTTGCGCCGCCTCTTCCATTTCTTCGGAATCCTCGAGGTTGTCCATGCTGTCGTCGAGCATTTCTTCGATGATGCCTGCCTTCATCATTTCTCTTGACATTTCTTGCATCGTATTCGCCACCTCTGGTATCCGTATCAGCTGTTGCATGGCCTGCATGACTTCCGTCGACTTCGATAGTGATCCGGCAACTCGTAATGTGGCTAAATGAATGTTTAAGGAAGGTTTAATGATTTTATAATAACTATAAAGTGTCAAAATTGATCTAAATTGTTCTAAGTACAGTAAAAAATATAATTTTGTGTATTGTGATGTTCCAGAACTTCAGTAATCATTATTGATGATTACTACATCACATTGTAAACCAGAAATTATTCGATTTTAAAAATTTTTATGAATTTCTCAACAATAAACTGAAATAATGCTCAAAATCTGCACCGTAAACATTTTCTAAAAAATTCTCAAAAAAAATTTTTCTGATATTAAACAATCTATCGTTTAAATATATTTGTAATATACAAAATATAAATTCAAAAATATACAGGGTGTCTTCAACAGTGCGATCTCGGAAGATTGTGCCTCTGTTAATGAAGATATGTTAAAACTGATTTCAGTCATATATACAGAACGCCGAGGCAAACATTTTAAAATTATTAGTGTGGATACAGGGTGTTCCATAAATTACTACCAACCCAAACTTATGTTTTTTTAAATGGAACAACCTACATTTCGGCACAATTTTGAATTCCTCGCAAAATTTTACGACAATGAAACATAACATTACCTACACTAAACTTTATACTTTTTGATTTATTGGCATTTTTATGGAAAAACAGTAGTCTAAGAAAAACTGTATATCTCAATAACTGTTTTTATTTTTATTTCGCACGCTTAGGTTATGATTAAGTATGAAGCGGTCTATTATCATGATCCATATCCAAATTGTGTACAGGCTGGTCATAATCTGCAGCAACATAAAGCAAACAATTTTTCCTAAGAAAGTTAATTTTCTTAAATGGATCGCCCTGTATCTAATTCTTTTTTTAAATTCTACACATCGTTCTGTGCAAAAAGTACTAGTACACACTAGTGCTAAAATAAACCATTGCTGAGATAACTAGTAGTATCAATAAGTGCTTCTACACCTATATTAACAATTAAACCAGTTAAGTATTTACCTAAAGTACTGTTTTCATATTTTTCATATTTCATATTTTTTTAAATAAAATAAAAACTTTATCACATCTGCAATTTACTATTATAATTTGAAATAAAATTTTACTTATACCTTGTAGGCTGTGAAAAACTGTACTAAAGAAGTTATTAAGGTATCTGTCAGTGGTACCTGTCAACTCTACTTGCCAATAAAGCATTTTTATTGCATTTGCCAAAAACCCACTACATGTCTATTAGTTCCTCCTGGGAAAAGTTCGCCATGTTTCCCAAAATTATGCAAATCTAACTTAACAACCCTAACAATATCACCACCACTGACTGATACCTTAATAACTTGTTTAGCACAGTTTTTCATAGCCTCCAGGGTATAAGTAAAATTTTATTTCAAATTATAATATTAAATTGCAGGTGTGCTAAAATGTTTTATTTTATTAAAAAAAAGATGAAATCATTTGAGAAAACAGTACTTTAGGTAAATACTTAGCCGGTTTAATAGTTAATGTATGTGTAGAAGCACTTATTGATGGAAAAATCGTTTTTTCTGTATGAAGAAGACTAGTTATCTCTGCAATGGTTTATTTTAGCACTAGTGAATCCACTAGAATAACAAAAAAAAAATATTAGAGATTGCACTATTGAGACACCTGAATAGTGTTCTATTACAAAAAAAAAATTGCTATTCTTATTGAAAAACTGAAAGTCGAATATCATCAGAAGGAAAATTTAATTAAAAAATTAATATTAAATTTAAAAAAGTGGATATAGTCAATTCAAAATGTAACAAAAATGCAACAAAAAGTGCTTGCAAAGGTTTCTTTCAAGAAAACATCATATTTTGTGTACTGCCATTTATGATAATAATGTAAATTTATTTAATAATGTGCAATTATACTCTGCATGTATTATTTTAAGTTGAGACAGAGTTCTTGACTATTTAACATAAAAAAGCACGATTCAAAGACGTATTGTTTAGGCATTGTGTAACTTTACTGGATACTAGAAAGTAGTATGTCAAGACAATGGCACAGTGTTTAGAATTGTGACATTTTTATTGATGAAGTTGTCTGTATTAGTTGTTGATGTCATGCCTTTAAATAAAAAATCTTCTTTCCAGAGTAGGCATAATGAAGAATAGGCGATTAACATCATTAAGGAAACAGCGTAAATTATTGCTGAGATTGCCAAGACAAATAATCGATAAAAATTATGATATTAAGATGAAGCAAATACGCAATAGATTGTAGCAAATCATGAAGACAACCTCATAAACTATGGGAATACCAACCTGGCAACTATTTTCAATTTTGAGTGTGTTATTTTATGCTCTCAGAAAATAACTCTAAAAAGCTTGTTCCGCTATATTACTTTAATGAGTTTAACTTGTTTTAATAATAATAAACCTAGTACAATTAAAATAGATTAATTTGAAACAACATATTGAGGCATTATGCTACTTTTCGTGCACACTATATATTATTGTACTTTAAAAACATTACTTTAATTGAAACTATTCATTAAAATATTATTATCCATAATACCAATCAATTAAAAACAGCTAAAATAAATACTTATAAAATGCATTATTGACGTACCCAACTGATTTTTCATCTGTAACTGCACGGAATTCAAATGAGCCTTTGACGTATATATTTTAGTGACGGCTTTTCTCGCACGTAAGACTTCCTTAGCCAATATAAGGCACGTTTCCCTATCATTTTTCTTTGCAGCTTCTTTCAATGTCCGCTTAACCTTGTCCTCCTCCCGCTGTATAGCTAAAACACTTCAAATCTTATCTTACTCGAATCCAATTACTCAAAACAGTACCTCTTATCTGACGATCTAACTGGTAACCTTCTTTCCTTAATTTGGACGTCCACTCATTAACCTAAAACAGAGAGAATGTATAAAACAATCACAAAACGTACGTCTAGTACCAATTCTTTAGGGTTTCTTTCGGGGGTTTTCCCAAACAAACCCATTATTACGGCTTATGTTTTGGTACGGCTTGTTTGGTATGCGCAAATTTGACAGATGAGCTCATAGGAAAACAGACCTATGATTCAGAATTGCTACTAACCTTTTGGGTTGCAGAACCTTTAGGCGTTAACTGCAACATATTCAAGAATTTACGCATTGCTGCATACTTTTAAAAATCCAAAACAGTTTTAATTCGCCAAATTATTATAATCGTTTGAAATAGATGTCACGTAGTCTTAGATATGTTCTAAAAAATAATCAATTGTTATAAATATTATAGTTGGGCGATTGTGGTGTATATTGTGTTGCATAACTTCGGCCTCAACGTCGATGGCTTATTTTACCAAATTAAACAGTCATATCGAATCTGTTGACTAGAAATGTCAACGGTACGCATTTTAAATGAAAACTAACTCGGTTTTAAATATTATGTGCCAGTGATTTGTGGTAGTTTGTTTATTGTGGTGTAGCAAAGTTTATACAGTTTTAAGTCCCAGCTAGAGCTTTAAAGGTAAACTATGCATTCCCGACTAAATGTTTTCTAGGTTATCTGCAAGGAATAACGTTTTTCATGTTTTATTTTTATTTGCGGTAATTTGTGCACAAACAATTTCGTTAGTGATGTTACATCTGGGATTACTAATTAGCAACGTTTATAATTAACTTTAGTTACGATTTTATTTCGAATATATAAATAAAACGTATTAAAAGTAGTGATTGAATGTTGCTCTTATCGCACGCACAATGTGACGATGAAACATAAGTAATGTAAATGGTTAATCTGATAATTCATAGGTAAACATTTAGATATGAGGCTTAATAAAATAAAAATGTTTACTTTCGTTAGCGCAACATTTGAGTTATTACTTTTATTTCAACGCCGCGAACGTTGAATGTAAGAAATAAATAGTCAATAACAATTAGGACGGTGACAATCAGTTTTTTGTTACGTAAATCTTAATCCATTCAAAACGATTTTCACTAACGCTTGTACGGTTGAGGGAAAATAAATCTGCAATCGCTGTTTTTCGTTTTAATTTGACAGCATAGAGAACACATTTTATCTCTGCTTTCACTAAAATAATGCTGATCTTTTTAAAACATGAAAAGCAAAACGTTTTTTATCAAAAATCGCAAGATCTTGGTATTCCATTTCTTCTTTCCTTTCTGTACATATCGGTTATTTTTGGATTTTTCGCGGAAATTTGGTTATATGTCAAGGCCAGATAAAATTTTAGCCAATAGCATACATAGGTTGTGCTTGTAGTTTGTTTTTAGTGAATTGGTGTTATTTTATTATCTACACAAAAAAAAACAGCAAACTCATTCAGTTTTGCAAATGTATTATTTTAATTTGTTAATGATAATTTAATTAGTTGTAGAGACTTTAGTAAATTTAGCGAGTTCTTTTGAGAAAATAACAATTTGGTATGTCAACGAAAATCTATAATACTTTATAACTATGTTTCTAAAGAATTATTTTTAGCACAAAAAGTTAAATTAGGTCGCGGTGTCACGCAGGTGATGAATTGATCACCAGAGGGGTTTACTTATTGAACTTTGAATCCTAAATTTGCTATTTTGTGAGTACAATTTCTATTGTCTTAGCATATTTTATATCTGTCAAAATCATACGAAATCAATACGTTTTTAAAATTGTAATTCTGCGATGAGATGGTTGCAGCTTTGCTAGCGTGTATTTTGGACTTAAAATTGAAGAGTAAATTTTTCTCGAATGTGTGTATGTTCTGAGACAATTAAAAGATGTGTCTAAATCAGTAAGAAAATTGTGTGGTTGCTTGTTAATGGTCATTATAAGTCAAACATAATATTGAAGATGGGAAATTGAATTGACGTGATAATTCAAATGTTTGAAGAACATTTTATTCATAATGTAATCTGTAATTGACTTACTTAAAGATTACATTATGAATAAAATGTTCTTTATGTTTGAATTATGACGTTTTTTTGACAATTTCCCGTGTTGACACTTTTGGCACTTAGCCCCTTTGTTACTTCTACTCCTCAATTATCAAAATAGACCTTATGATATCAAATTAATTTTTTTACTTTCAACTGTTTTTAACAGATGACGTCATCGACCCTTTTTTAAATGTCAACCCTATTTTTTTAATGAATTTGACAGATCTTTTAATTGGCTTAATGGTAGCATATTATTTGAAAGTTATGAAATAAAAGTGACAAAATCTCCGGAACGGTTCAACCGAACACATTATTTTAAATTTGATCGGTTTAGTTGTTGTTGTTTTTATTTTTTGTTATTGTTATCGTTGATGCAACGTTTACAGTTTCTGAGATATAACCTCAAACTTTTGAATTTGAAATAGAACAGCCTGTATATTTTGACATTTTCAATTACAGTCTTCCATTGCCTATTCAATGTTACTATGCTTGTTACAAGTTTTATATCAAAAACATCTAGAAATTAACATAAACATAGGTGGTCTTGTCAATGGTTGAGAACCCTCATAAACCAACTATAGTAGTTGCAGTAGAAAATGTAATAATGTTTTGTTATCATTTTTTTTCTTTGCTATTTTTAGATCGAAGTAATGAAGGTTTTTGTTAATTTCTAGATGCTTTTGATATAATAATGAAGACTGTAACAGAAAATGTCTAAATATACAGGGTGTATTTCTGGAAACTTGAAGTTTTGGAACTAGAATTTACTCGATCTGCGCTCTTCAACTAAAATATTCTCAAGTTAACTGTCACTTCCGGTTATCGGAAGTCGGTATGAGCTTTGTTATTTTAAATGGAATGGTTTGTACGTATCAAAATACATCATTTTTAATAAGGTTTCCCTATACCTAAATATAACCATTTTTGGGTTTTTTGATTTTGCTTTGTTTGGTGATTTTCGCGGTTACGTTTAAAATTGTTTATCTCGGTTATTATTGAAATTAGCTGTTTGATGATTGGTGGTCCAAAACTAGAAACGTAACCAAATAAAATTCAATTATTGTGTTTTAAATTTTGAACACCCTGTATAAGCCAACATGATGAACTAGACTGCGTATTATTTGGGACCACCAATCATGAAATCTTCTAATTTCAATAATAACCGAGATATTAAATTTTAAACGTAACCTCGAAAATCACAAAAAAAATAGTAAAATAAAAAAAACTCAAAAATGGTGATATTTAGGTATAGGGAAACATTATCAAAAATGATGTATGTATTTTGATACGTAGACACCAAAAATAAAATAAAAATTATGTCATTCCATTTAAAATAACAAAGTTGGTACCGACTTCCGGTGACCGGACGTGACAGTTAACTTGAGTATATTTTAGCTGAAGAGCTCAGATCAAGTAACTTCAAATTCCAAAATTTCAAGTTTCCAAAAATTGTAGGGCATGAGACGGTTCTAATGTACCAGTTCCGTGCGACACCCTGTATATGTATATAAAAGTTGTAATTTTTATTTGAAAATAAAGAACTTTTTATTGGGAGAATGTTTAAATTCGTGGATAACTTGCAAAATAGATATTTGCTGCCTTTTTGCGATAATCCGAATGAACCAGTGCAAATAAAAGTTCGGATTAAAGAGGTCCTACTGTACTATTTTTCTACTTTGCGTCAGTAATTTTATATAAATTTAGAAATTCTGGTTACGTTATTAAGTTGAATTACAAATTCGACGGGTTCGGGTCGGCTCCTTTGATGTAGTGGGGGGTTCACATTTGATGACCTTGAACACTTGAGCGTTTTAAATCGTTGACCAAGCATGGCGGGAATTTTAAACTAACCAATACTGTGCGTGATGGGTGGCAACATACACTGGACGTTTGTGAGGTTATGTTTGTCGGTGCATTTATTACAATCAGAATCAGCTGTTGGTAGCCATCTTGCCGCGCCCCTTTAACTCGTTGACCAGATCTTTCTCACTCTTGGCCCGGCGTTTCTTTGTCTAGCGTCGTAGCTTTTATTCTTTTATATTTGGTTAGGATAAAATCTATTTGTGAATAATTTTATTCCACTTTAACCTTATACGTGTATGCTTATATTCATATTCAACGACTGTATTAAGTGGCTATTGTGTTAATGCGACAAGAGGGAGTAACACACAATACAAAGACACATTGTAGCAACCACGTAGCAACATTCTTCTTTAAAGGAAGCGAAGGAAAGTTCACTGTATCGTTGTAATCTCCACAAAAAAACTAAAGATTTTTACGACATAACAGTATCTAGTTGAGTCTACTTCAAGTGGGACACACTGTATGATTCACAAGGTTGATTTCATATCATATACATACCCAACTAACTTTAAAATATGGTAATTTTATTACTAAGCAATAGCTAACAACGCAAATTAGAAAATACATAATAAATAACCGAGATTACCTACAAGTTTACAACAAATATTTTTACGAGCCATAAAGAGCTACGATTACAAATTTCCCAAGGAAAAAGTGCATAGTCACTTCGTTAATGCCATTATAAAGCTGGATAACACGTAATTTATATTGTATCGATCTTTTTTTCATGTTTTGTACTTTGTACTGTGGAACTACTGCGTCAAATGTAGATTTTTTTTAACATGTGTACATATATTTTGAGACATAGACAAAACGTGCCTTCAGACAGATTATCACTTTTCAGATCTAGTAGTAGAATTTATTCTTCTAGCAATTTTACGATGTTAGACATTTTGGTGTTTGTGTCTCAACATGACAACACAGAAGACTACAAACTTATAAATGTCAAAGGTCAGGACTGCTTACAATTTCACTTTGGACCAATAAAATAAGTAATAAGAATAAAAGGCCATGTAGAAGATATTTACTACTATGTACTATAACGTACTTTTATTGTGATAAGTATTTTTTCGTTTCATTGTTTTCAATATGTAGTAAGTTACAACGGATCATGATAATGGCAAGGAGATAATTTTCGGAAACTTTTGTTTACGTGAATGTGATGTGTAAAATAGTGTCTTTGTATTGTATTACATATTTGTTTTTCTCCGAAATGTCAGAGCTCTATCTAGTGATTACAAGTTTTCTGCCAGTCATTGATTCTGTTAAAACATTTCGTATGGCTGCATACAAATGTTTAGGAGCGAAGGTTACGGATTATATCGTATGTATTTGTGTGTAGAACTGGATATAGTACGTATGTCGCTATACACATTACAATGTAAGTCAAATGCAATATCATGGGCGATAAGGTTTATGTAAATACTGAACAGTTTTTTTCAAACTTTGTCGCCAAATATCGATGCACATCTTGATCTTAATTGAAGAACACAAGAATTTATTAAGTATTTATAAAAAAATATCATGCATTATAAAACTAAAAATGACGAAGCCTGTCGGTTATACAACAGATATTGTGTTAATTTTTCGTTGCAGAATAGTACGTAGGTACAAAGAGATAATTTGTGACAAAATTTTTAAAAAAAGGGATGGAAGAAATTTGACGAGAGAGTTTTTACTTTATCATACGCAGTATGATGAAGTATTGTAATCGTGCCGAAAAAAAGAGATTTTAGCGGAAATAGGTCTTTATGGGTCCCCTGAACATTTTTGACCAAGGTACAAAAAAATTTCTGTGTGTGTGTGTGTATGTCTGTGTGTAAACGATTTTTGTGGCGACGATTCCGGAGAAACTACTAAAGGTATCGGCACGAAAGTTCATATTTAGAAGTTTTGTTACCAAACTTAGCGCTGAAAAGCTTTTGGTTGAAAAGGGTCCAAAGGAACTGGTAGTTTATTCTAAGCCTTTTTGAAGGATTTTGCAAATGAGCCGCCATTTCTGTAATTTCGACAAAATAGTTAATTAATAAATTAAAGTAGAGGAAATTTTGAATAATTTATGCCTATGACATTTTTTGGGTAAATTAATAGTTTAGCTTCAAGAGCAAATTCTATTTGATCGAGATCGGTCGCATCTGCATTGATATGAAATTACATAGTAGCCAGGATTTTGACAAATATTTTTTTGTGTTATCACATTCGAAAACAGCTGATCTCATCAGAGGTTGGAGAACCACTATGGAACGTTGCCGCTGTAGTGCGGCAAATTATAAAATACAAATTTCAAATAAAATAAGATCACCAATTTGATTGTTTGTTGATAAGAAATATCAACCCGTCTTTATATCTAATTCTAAAAACGATAAATTGAGAAAATTATAAATAAAGTATAGCGATGAGTGTAGTTTTATTTTAGTATGTTGGTAGGGATGTGTCATGAACAAATATAAATCTGTCAGAATTTGAATTACCTTTTTAAGGTGCGTTTTCATTAGTGATAATGGCAGTGGTAGCAGACGCCGTTATAGTATTTCCAATAGAAAATTGCTAGTGACTCATGAACATGCAAACTAATATGTGTCATTATCACGATATGTAAGAAATACTATAATTTCGTATTCTACCACCGCCATTAGCTACCATTACCTACCAATCGGAACGCACATTTAAACTTGATGTTTCGTCAAAGTGGTACCAACCTAACATTTACTATACAGAAATCATTTATTTATTTTTTTAAAATACGTATTTCTTAAAAAGCAACACAATAAACGTTGATGTCGCTCCTGCCAAAAACTAGATAGCGCGACTCACTCACATGCGACGGCGAGGTAGTGTCAAATGCTGATGCTTTGACAATACCTACGATTTATCTCAATAGGATAGATTCTCATGCTGCTAAACTATTAATTTTATATATTGTATGATAAAGTCATGTGCCTGGCCACATCAGATTTGTTTTCTGTAATATTGTTATACTGCTAGTTGTAATAAACTGTTCTTGCATGTTAGGGCTATTATTGAGTTTGTGACATGTCTACATTATATTTGTAGTTACCTACTTCATCATCTCATAGGTGCTTCCTAAATTGCTCAATTAATTTTTTTAGTTCGTAAACCATTTATATGTGTTCTTTTGTATACATGGCACTAATTAAAAATACAAGTATAGAATAAGTAATAAATTCAGAGCCGGCGCGTGATATTTTTCTAGTGTGTGCAAAAAAGATTTTGGCGCGCGCCCTTTGGAAAAAGTTTAGTTTATCGTTCCATTGGTTATATGGCACGGTTACAATACTTTCTTTTTACAAGGTGTGCCACTTTTTCCCCGCAAAATTATTTTGTTGACATATATTTGATTTTATCAGTTCCTTAAGAAGTTTTGCAATATTCGCAAAACAACTAAAAAATATATATGAAACAACGCGTATCCGAAAAATAACACCATCAGTACCCATTACAACAATAAAAAGTAAATACATTTATAAGTAAAAGCAAAAAAAAAATTATAAAATTCGATTGAATAAACATAAGAACAAACTTAAATCCATATGAAACTTTTTACTGATTTGTTTAAAGATAATTCTTTTAAGAAGTTTCATATGAGCTGTATTCCTTAAGAACTTGTGAAGTGCCTGTGTCGCGACACAAGAAGGAGTGTTATCACTGAAATAAAAAAAATAAAAAATAATAGATATCTGAAATATTATAATTGGCAATTAGAATCGAACACTACTAGGGAATGTCATAAAAATTGTCGTCATTTTTTAATGAAAATGTGGCTATCAAATCGTTTATTTTTAAAAAAGAATTAACATGAAAAGTACAAAATAAGCTAAGAAAACAAAATAACTTAAGCACCCCTTAAAATCTTTAGTACAATTAGGTGAGGTTTTATTTCATGGCATTATTTTATCTACGGAGTATACCTTTTTAATGAAATATTTACCCATATTTTATTGGTATTTGTTTTTACTTTATCATACGCAGTATGGTAAAGAATTGTATTCGTGCCAAAAAAAAAAAAAAAAAATGGGATTTTAGCGGAAATATGTCTTTTTGGGTCCCCTGAACATTTTTGACCAAGGTACAAAAAAAATCTGTCCGTGTATGTGTGTACTTAGAGCTGAAAAGCTTTTGGTTCAAAAGGGTCCAAAGGAACTGGCCATTTAATCTTAGCATTTTTCAACAATTTTGCAAATGAGTCATCATATCTGAAGTTTCGTCAAAATTGATAAATAATGAATTAAAGTAGAGGAAATTTGGTATAATTATGTCTATAACATTTTTTTGTTGAATTAATAGTTTAGCTGCAGGAGCAAATTCTATTTGATCGAAATCGTGTCTGCATTAATAGTAGGTAGCCAGGATATTTTAAAACTTTTGACAGTATTCAGAACGTCAGCGGTTGCGAAACGTCAATTCAACACGCAAATGCATGGAGATTGCGATGAGGAGGAGAAACGCGCGCACGTACGCTATGTGAAACAATATTGAAACATCTTGGTGTTTACAAAGTCAATGTGTATTTCGAGTGCGGATAGCAATGTTGTTATGCATTTTCAAGGATTTTGCAAATGAGCCGCCATTTCTGTAATTTCGTCAAAGTAGTTAAATTAAATAAGTAGGTAAATATTAAATTAAAGTAGAGGAGATTTTGTATAATTTATGCCTATGACATTTTTTGGTAAATTTAATAGTTTAGCTGTAGGAGCAAATTCTATTTGATTGAGATCGTGTCTGCATTAATATAAAGTTAGCCAGGATTTGCCAGATATTTTTATTCGAATGACAGTAGGTAGTGTCAAAGGCTGATTTTTTGACAATACCTACTGTCAATATCTGCCAAATCCTCGCTAATTCGTTTTATTTTAATGCAAACATGATCGATCTCGATCAAATAGAATCTCATGCAGCTAAACTATTAATTTTATATGTTGTATGATAAAGTAATGTGCCTGGCCACATCAGATTTGTTATAGTTTGTAAGGATGGTACACAGTACATGCATTTTTATTCTATTCTATTCTATTCTATTCTATTCTATTCTATTCTATTCTATTCTATTCTATTCTATTCTATTCTATTCTATTCTATTCTATTCTATTCTATTCTATTCTATTCTATTCTATTAATCTACGATCGTACTATCAACAGACTTGTACAATAATTATCGTACACACACCTTCTTAATCAGGTTGTAAACCTATTTTTCTGTCAGTAGTTTTTACCGCCTTTTTGACGCGAGTAATTACAATAAGTATGTAGCCGCGCTCTCTGGTATCTATTACAGAAAGATTATCGCCTGATTTTTTTTTATAATTCATCGTTGTGCTCTCTGATAAAATATTGACTTGTATTTCACTTCCCTGCTATGCAGATAAGTATAGTTCGATCTTTGGATCACCTCGCGCTCGTGCTGTTCGACTTTAGGAACGTTTTTCTTTCGTAAATGTGCGACTGTGTTTCTACTGCATACGGAATTTCGGTGATACTAAGCGTTGTGATATTATTTATATGTTGATTAGTGCAAATTGTGGATTTTGTGGATATTTAACGTAGTAAATGGAGAATAATTTTCTGGCGGACGAGTAAGTTTTAAATTAGTGTTTTTTTGTTTGTTTTTTATTTAAGTAAGTGGTGAAGTGGTTGTTTGTGGTATTTTTTCGGATATTGTAGGGTTCTTTAGCGCGCTTTCAACAATGCTTTCAACGAGTTGTTTGACGTCATCACAGTAAAGTTGATTGTCATTGTATTCATAGATAAGATTAGAGGATGGTTAATATTTTGAGTTATTTATAATATGCAGGTTGATGGAGTTGATTTTTAAAAGGTGTGACTTCGTGTATATTATTTTGTATCTGATAGGTTCGAGTTATTTAGACTATTAAAAAAATAATAATACATTGACAATAAACACAATTTTTATTGTAATATTAATTTTATTGACGATCTGGAAAATGTTTACAATGTTATACAGTGATATAAGATGGTCCATAATTCTGAAAATATTTTTAATGGAATATTTACCATTTTTATTTTTTGGTTTAGCTGGATTAGATAGCCATATGTTTTTTTCTTACTTATGCAACAACGCAAATGTGCTATATCATTGTATAGACAACGAGATAATCGGAACAAAAACATATTAAAAAAAGTTCTATATTTAAAATAAAAAATACTGTTAGTAGTTCCAAGGGCATCATGCGATTTGCAAAGTACTATCAAAGTTTTGACAATTTTCTTTGACGAGTTATTGTCAAATGTTTGATGGAAAGTTCATGAAGTTTCCGTTAAAGTTTTTCGGCTACACGTGATGACAGCTGACGCTAACTTAACCTATGCCTGACTTTTATACAATCATCATTTACCTAGTAGAAATTATCTATTGTCATTAATTATTTTTTATTTATAAATAAGCAGGCTGTGACATAAGTACAACGGAAAAGTGTTAAAGGCCGGCTACACGTGCATGCTTTACGACAAGCTTGCCTGCGCAAACTGGCATGTATCGGGAACCCCGTGCGTTAGGACGGCAAAACTGTAGCTCGCGCAAACCCATAAGCGCGGCCTGTGCAAACGTTGCACTGCTAAATATTTTGCCTGCGCGATTTTAGTTTGTGCAGTTAAGTCTGTGCGTGAAGACGGGGTACGTACGGCGTACAGGCATTGGAATATGATTTCTGAGCGTACAGGCTCAGGTTCTACGTCTGGCTGGTTGTCTAATAAATATCGTAAATTCAAATTAGACAAAAAATTGACAATGAAGGGATATAAATCTAATACGGTTGCTTTTTTAGGACCCGATGCGGAAAGCGTTGCGACCAGGTTAGGAGTTTTTCGCATTTTATTGCAAAACGGTCACGTAATTGAAATTTTAACCCTGAATAGAAGTTAGATTTGTAAAATTTAAAAATGTCATTTACTTTTTCTTGTATACAGTACCTAATTTTCAAACTACTAGCGCACTATGAGAACTTTTTTGCTAATTTACCAAAAAAATCGCAGGAATAAATTTATGAGTTCTCAAAAACTGTTGCACTGATGGTTTGGTTGAATGTTTACTACAAAACTATACTTATTGGCGGAATTAAATATAAATATACTTAACACTTTCCGTCTCGGAACTGTGTTGAATTTATTTCCCTTCTTTTTCCTTATTTGAATGTACTGATAGAGCTAATTGGGAAGACGGAAGACCGTCTGACCGTATATAAAATGTCGGACGTACGTACGTATTCAAGACAAGTAATTTATTATCTATTTAATCGGCATGTACACACAGAGAAAAAAATATGTTTAATTTCGCCAGCCATTCCGGCTTTCCCTTAAATCACTGAGCATATTTATATGCGGAATGAACGTTTCTTCTTCGTAGCAATTTTTTGACCACTCCCTCAAATCATTAAGCAAATTTATATGCGAATGGATGTTCCTTTTCATTAGCCATTTCTTCGACCACTTAGCTCGGGATTGTTTAAATCGTCGTTTTTTAATCAGTAAACAATAGAATAATTCTTATAGCAAAAATAAATGTTCGTTTGGCCACATTTTCAACCGCAATCACCGGTCGACGATTTGTATTTGACGGTTTGCGCGTACTTACCTGTGCCGTCAAGCCACGCTTCCTAGTACCGTGCAAACTAATCGTGCAGGCAAGTCGCTGCCGTGAAGCCACGCCATGGTGTACCGTCTTACTTGCACAAACTATACCGTGCAGGCAAGTCGCTGTCGTGTGGCCGGGGTTTTACAAATGAATCAACCTCTTTGTCAATTAGGTTGTTCATCGTTCATTTTTTTACATAACAACCATACTTTATAAATAAACACCTGTTACAGTAATGTCATTTTGCATAAAAAATTACACAATTCAACTTACACTGCTAACGTAGGAGTATATATCCGACACGCGTTCATACGCCGTGAATGTGGATTTTTTTAACAAGATGCATTCAATTAGTTTAACTTACACTACTTATTACAGTTGTCATTATCACTATGAACTTTTCTGATGTTGTAATGTAACACAACGACAGATTAAATTGAGAAGCAGTTTTTTTACTTGGAATTGGCGTTGTTTAATGGATGATGTGCTGTTGCTGTGGAGTCGTTGAGGTTATATCTGTAATAACTGTCAAGCTAGTATGGCCAGGGATGTTAAATTACAGTAATTAATTGTTTTCGTAAATTACCGTTGAAATAAAAATTATGAATTTCAAATATTAAATTACCACGTACTTAAGTAAAAATTGAAATAGGCTGAAAGACACCGGTCCAGGACCATTTCCGAAGAAATAAAAAAGAAGAATATGATATGGAGTGGATATCATATGCAGTATAAAATAATTTACAAAATACAATATAATTTATTTTATTTTTTTGAAATAAACTGTTCTATATAAGTATAAAAATTGAAAATGGTAAATTGCGCTGGCCTTAATTACCGGGTGTTTGAAAATTTAAAATGGTAAATTACGATGGTTTAAATTACCGGTTAATTAAATATTAAACATTGTTCATTCAAATAATGGCTTCATTAGTTTAACGAACTGTCATTAATCATTATTGTATGAGAGTACTGTCAAAATCTGTCAAAACTTACGTGGATGACAGTTACTTGACAGTTCGCCTCGCCACCATTGATAGATAAACCGTCGTATTTGACTCGCACATAGGGTTGTTATGTTTATAGCACTTTATTTTAAAACATTGTTTTAAACATGTTTTAAAGTTTTAAACAGTTTATTTTAAATGTTGTGTTTTATACGTGTTTTAAACTACCGATATTTGAACAGTTTTTGCTGTTTTTCATAAAATATAGTAATACAATATTAGTGGTAGCAGGTAAAAGGAATGAAAATGCGTACAAATAAAATAATTGCATTATTTAAAGCATGTTTATAACAAGTTTTATTGCTTGTTTAAAATATGTTTTTTTATGATTTAAAACAAGTTTTATTTCATGTTTAAAACATGTTTTTTGCGAGTGTTTCATATCATTGTTTCGTTACAAAAACATCATTTTATAAAAAGATGTTTTTGTTTAATATAAAAGAAAACGTTTTTCAATTACACGGTCGTCGGGTATAAACTTACGACCATGAAGTTTTATCCTTATGATGTGCTCGTCAAATAATATATTATTTTAACAGTTACTTATTTTCAGGCCTTTGGAATTATTATAAATATTGGTAAATTACCAACGGTAATTTAAGGTGTAAATTACTGTAATTAAAAATGCGTAAATTACCATTAAATACGGTAATTTATTTGGTAAATTACAATTTTACATCTCATTGATAATTTTGTTCCAACTGTCATCTCGTCAAGTGTTGACACATAATTCGCACTTCGCAAAACTTTGCTGGAAACGTCATGAAATTTTCATCAAACATGTGACAAGAACTTGTTAAAGATAATTGTCAAAAACACTGATATATATTAAGGTAAACGTCGCAAATTCATGCACTGTCCTAAATTCCGACATATTTCTGTTGTTTAGTTGGATAAAATAAGGAATCTAGAACATTAAACTTTATTTTAGGACACCCGGTTTGTTGATTTGACGTTACACTTATCAACCCACAATCGTTGCTTATTCTACCAATGTTCTAATGGTCAGATTATAACCTAAAAGTTTGACTGATCTTGATAATTGAGTGTTATGCTTAAAGGTATTTTTCACTTATAAGGTAACTGCAATTCGACTTTTTCTAACATCGCTACAGGATAACAGTATATGCTCTGCATTCTGGGTTCAAATGACTTTCTGTATCTACGCTTTTGCTTTTCCTTCCACTACATTAACGCATTCTTAAAAAAAAAGCACCGATTCACTCATGCAATTACAAAAGCGGTAAAACATGACTAGTCATATTGTTAAATCATTATAAACAGATTACTTTTCGCATTAAACGACTCTCAACCATTTATACGGGCATATCTACGATTTGCTCCAAGCATATTGTTGCTTAAAATAATGCATAAATCCACCGATAATGTCATTTTCTACCAGTCGCACCTGTGTTCCCTGCGTTCCTTATATCCGCTAAAATAATTTTTATCATTTGCCGATTTACTATGATTGTTTGTGTTTTATAAAGATATTACGCTGTGTGCAATTGATCAAGGCAACTATGGTGCAATGACATTGTGTTAAACTCGCAATACAGCTATGCAATAATTGCACTAGCATTCTTACGACAATGTGGTGGATTCTCGGCTTTGATGTAACGTTAATTTAAGTTCACTTTATAGTGCGGTTTTTTTGTTGGATTTTTGAGATCAAAATCCCTTCTTTGTTGATGTATTAGTATTATCACCAAGTTTGTTTGTATGATTATTTATCAGAATTAATAACGTCAATGCATGTATTTGGCCCATCAGATACCATATCGCAAGTCATCTGCATTATAACAATTATTAATTGGGTATACATGTGGTAAACATTAAAACGTGACATTCACATTTGGAGTTGAAACGAAAAGGTGATTTTTATCGTTAATACATGCTATAGTAGTATTAAAAGCTATGAGGTCAGAATATTGATTCAACATACAGGATAATCGAAAAACAATAACACATAACACGCTCTTACAACTTACTCAAAAACAAGGTATGGATATTTTTTTAAATCTAAAAAAAATGTACAAACGTAATTATAATATATATATACCTATAATGTATGTTAATAGTTATTTAACCAACAAGTATATTAAGAAGAGCGATTAATGATCGAGACTGTTTAACGCACGAGCGATTAGCGAGTGCGTTAATTGTCGAGATCAATTGTCGGCGTCTATATACATAGATTTTATATGTCATTTGAGGTTATACAGGGTGAGTTATTAGTATCCCGGCGGTCGATAGCTATTAAATTGTTAGAAAAAGGAAAAAATGTTTAACACAAAAGTTGTTTGACTCACCAGTTTCTATAACGTAAAATTATTTTTTTATACAAGCTGTTGGATTTAGGCGTGACGGAAAGTATGTAAATTTTTTTAAATGGAATGCCCGGTATATATTATTATTATATCAATACTAATAAATTTGTTTATCCAACCATATAGGTAGCTAACTGTCAGCGTTAATAGTTCCTGAGATATTCAATTTTTTCCCTAAAATATGCCCGTTGCAGGATCTTCTTTAAAACTGTGTAAAAAAGACATTTTTCAGAGTTTGCCGTTAAAGTATGTCAGACAATAGTCAAAGCCAGTAGATAGATGATAGTATCCAAAGATATTCTTATAATAATAAACAATTTCTAATTTTTAACTGAAAACCTAAATTATTTCACATAATTAAACTTTCTTTCTACCAAAGAAATGCAATTTTACCATTTGACAAATAAAAACGTTTCTTTAATTGTAAATTCTTTAAAAACCGCGGTTGTTCGACAGAAACAGTTTCATTATAAACAAAAAACTATCGCAATGACAGAAATTACAATATTGATCGGATAATCTCGATTCTAATATATTTTCGGATGTTTTGCTCTTGATATCTTGATATATAGGTGAATAACCTCAAAATTTATACATATTAGATAAAATAAACTTTCCTTAAATATCAAAATTTCCGACCATTTTATCATAATTTCATTGATACGACTATAGATCTAACTGACGTTCATGTTTATATCTCTAATTCGATATTTTTGGATAGCGAAATAACTGTAAATAAACTCGTTGACTAATATAGATTGTTTTCCTTGCAGTTTTAATATGGATGGCGAAGAAGATTTCTCATACCTCTGCACGAACGAATCAAAATGTTCATCGCCTAGCAAAAGCGGACAATGCAAGACGAGCGGAGGTTGCAATTCCGACATTGGCGACATGAGTTTTATCATGTTCGAATATATTAAGGATGCCATGAAAGTAAGTTAGTTAATGTTATTATTATTTCTTATTATTTTATTATTTCTTATTTGAACTTCCCGCCACGTGTTGTTGTTTGAAACACACCTCCCGTTCGATACGTATTCTGGTTGTCCGTGCTTTATGAATGTCATTTGATTTGAGATTGAGATATCTAGTTTAAATTTGAACTCAGTCACCTCCGGTCAAGATAAACCATAAACAGGCCGCGTGACTTGCAAATATTTTCGAGCGCGCGTTTGCCGTGATTTTGTTCCGTCAGTGGTTAGCTAATTGATTGTCAAATAGTTTTTTTGACCAATGGAATTAATTAGTAGTAGTGACTATACACGTGGGTCTATTATGTGGAAATGATTTTTTCAATTAGTGTATTTATTTGTTAAATGACTTGCAATGTTAAAAAAAAAACATTTAAGTTTCGAGCTTTGTAGAGAAGAAAAAATAACATACAAAAGTAGGTACTAATATTGAAAATATGTATCTGTGAAGAGAAGATATCTAAATTTTTGTAAATAATTGCATTTTTTGCCTTTCGCTGCAAGCGATATTCAAAAAGCTGTCTCATGCAAAATTATCTTTGGTCTCTATGTTATGTAGGTGTAATCCTAAGAATTAATGCTACAACATAACCATTATTCATTAACACTTCTTTGTCATACAAGAAATGACAAGCACATATTTAGTTCAAAAAGTTGAAAATTGACAAAATGGCTGCTGTTTGAATCTTAAGATCTATTTTTTTGCACCTTTTTTCGTTTTCAAATCGTTATAAATAATATAATTATTTAAAAGTTTTACTTATTATGATGTTCAGCCTCCAATAAAATGTGTTTTCTCTAAGGGAAAAAAATAATAGCTCGATCCCTTTAATGGGTAAAATCATATTTATTTTCACCCAAAATTATAACGGCAAAATTAAATAATATTCCATTATTAAATGTTGCCGTATACAGACGTATTTCTATAAAGGCAGATTGTGTAAAAGAAAGTGTATTTAAAAAGGCATATTCTAAAAACTATGAGTATACCAGTTAACTTCACTGCCAAACAGAAACTACAATTGATAGAAACTTCCTCAGACTGGTTGAAACTTTTAAGATTAATACACGGCTATGTTTATATCCAGAGGAAGAATTATTTTAAAGAAATTGCAGATTAAGATATTAGATTTTTAAAGCCTTTTTGCACCACCAATTTATGTAAAATATAGTTGTCATCAATATTAATTTAAAGGACATAATTAATTATTGAGGCAAATTTGAGATTGAAACATGAAACTTTCACTGAGCATAAAATTTTAAAAAACAAATAATCCCAGTCGCATCAATATTTAAATTATTTTATATTATTTCAATGTAAATGATGTTTTTTTGATTTGTTTTTGTATACCAAATGAAGTTTTGTTATATAATTGTTTATTGTTAGGCCATTGTCTTTTTAAAACCAAGTAAACTGTCGTTAAACAGTTATTATTTTGGTACAAAATAATATGTAGGTACGTATATTTAAAATCTGATATAAACTTTTTTCATTGATGTACGTATTAATATGCATTTTTGTGTAAAGTTGGTGGTACGGTGAAATTTGAATATTTTTTTATGTGGTACACGGACACTAAAAGGTTGAGAAGCCCTGCTTTAGGCTTAATAAAACCGTAAAACTTGCGAGAATCAAAAAACTGTTTCAGGAACTTATTTTATACAGTTCAAGGTTTCAAAATATGAAAGAAAAAACTTGATTTTTTCAACCGATTACATGAGAAATTTGCTTCTCTTCTTGCATAAGGATTTTGCGTGACCCATAGCGAACTTTTTTTTTTATTAATTTATTCAATTTACGTGGAAATATTTGACTTATTACACAGATAGAAATTTTCGTTCATCTTAAATAAATGCGTATTTGAATAGAGGCAAAAATATATTTATTTGATACAAAGAATGTTTATTTGAGTCACATAGCATTTGTTTGGAGCAAAGTGGTATTGTTTGACTCAAATTAACATGCAAATAAATATATTTTTGCCTCTCATCAAATAATTATTTATTTATTTATTGGTGAAAATAGAATCTGGCACCACGCAAATATCTGTGAAAATATGAATACCAGCTACGTACAACAGCAGAAGCATTTTCATAAATAAAAAAAGATATGAATATCTTAAAAACTTCGATAGGCACAGGGAACACCAGTATGGAATGATGGAGCACAAGAATTTTTTTCGAGTGCTGTATTGGTTTACAGGCGGTTCCATAAGAAACAAAAATTGTTTTTGAAGTTTGAAATCATTATATGTAGTGTTTCAGATATAACGTTCTAACCTTGAAGGATCATACCCCTCAAGGACAGAGCAGCAATTTTGGTCAAATACCGTATAATCTATTTCTCAGTTTTGATTACCAACAAAAATGTATTCCAGAAATCGTCTAATGCCTGCCCCTGGTAATTTACCGATCCCGCATTATCGAAAGACGTTTGCAGACGATTCTTATTGTATATAAAATAATCCGAGCAGCTGACTGGGATGATATGAACAATGCAACCGCCTATATGTTCAGATTTTCACTATTTGTAGAGTTAATATTTGGCTTACCAAACAATAGGGAAAAATCGTAGATTAAGTTGATTGAGCATCCTAGCTAACTCTGCAGTTACCAGAAGTTTTCTCTAACATTTTTTTCTTATTTTACTTTTTTTTTCTTTTTAGGCAATGGATATGATGAGAGGTCATCAGATGTTGACTGACGTAGTTCTAGAAGTCGGTACGGAACTGTACCACGTCCATAGGGTAGTATTAGCCGCAGCTAGTCCATATTTCAAAGCCATGTTTACCGGAGGCCTGAAGGAATCCGAGATGAACCGGGTCAAACTACAGGGTGTCTCTCCGACAGCGATGAGCAGACTAATCCATTTCATGTATACGGGCCGGATACGTGTTACGGAAAATACCGTCTGTCTACTTTTACCTGCTGCCACCATGTTTCAAGTAGGTTTCTAAATGTTACTCACATACTTGTCGTTATAAGTACAGATGTTTCAAATTAAGAAGAGGGTACTACCACTTTAGTCCTCGTATCACAAAAAATTAAATATTTAAACAAAAAGATTGTTACCCCAAAATAACGAGTACGAAGTAATAAGTATTGTGTTCTAGTAAAAATTGCATACAAATATAAAACTAACAGCCCGAATTCCTCAATGATTGCGGTGTCTAGTATAGATACCAAACGCCGAGTTTGCACAAAAGGCAAGTGAACAACCTCTAGGTTTGGTAACCTAATTAACGGTAATGACGTATTTGGGCAATTGATATAAATAGCAGCATAGCGGAGTATCAAGGAGAATTGTTATTTGTCTATATTTACGAGCGAGACATCCGACATCTGTATGACAAGGCAGCGACCTGTCGTCTCAGCAGTTTTCTTAGTGTACCTGGAAATAATTATACTCTCATGTAAAACCCCAGTGTGAGTTTTATTTACATCCACCCTGGCCTGGACTATCCCAATCGCGAGCTACGTAACAATACGTTCATGCAGCAAATTACGTCATACCCTCTTCTTAGTTTGAAACATTTATTCATATATATTTATTCATATATAAGAGCAGGACAATGTATCAAGAAACTTTTTATTTATCAGTAGTTCCCATAATTAAAAGATGTGCAAAAGACGTTGTTGTACAAAACTTATTTTCTGCACAGTTAACATGGTTTTTACGCATTAAAAAGTGATTTGCAGCGTTTTTTCTAGGTTACTAATGTTATACAAGCGTGCTGTGATTTTCTTGAAAGACAATTAGACCCAAGTAATGCCATCGGAATAGCGAGTTTTGCAGAGCAACATGGCTGCAATGACCTGTGCCGTAAAGCCAACCAGTATATCGAAAGAAATTTTAGTCAGGTAAGATTTTTTTGTGATAGAACATGTTGGAGTCTTTAGAAATTTATTATAATATTTAATTTTTCTCAAAGATCTGCCAAGAGGAGGAATTTTTGCAACTCAGCGCGCTCCAGTTAGTAAACTTAATAAAAAAAGACGAATTGAACGTACAAGAAGAGAAAGAAGTCTACAACGCTGTCCTAAAATGGGTAAAATATGACGAGGATAGCAGGCATATAAAAATGGAGCACATATTATGCGCAGTTCGTTGTCAATTTTTAACGCCGAAATTTTTAAACGATCAACTCGCGAAGTGCGACGTGTTGAAGAAAACGCCAGCGTGTAGGGAATATCTGTCAAATATATTTAAGGTAAGCTTTAATTTGTATTAACTTTAACTTACCTAAGATGATATTTATATTAGTTAAAAAGATAAAAATAGAAAAACAATGATATAATGGGGTCAAGTGGTTCTAACCTAACATTTGAATGTTTCACTATAAAAAATGTGTTTGTAGGATTTAACGTTACATAAGAGGACAGCTGTAAAGCAGAGAACGCCAAACACTCCAAGGATTATCTATATAGCCGGCGGTTATTACAAACAATCACTTAACGTATTAGAAGGTTATAATGTCGATGATAAAACGTGGCATCAATTAGACAACTTGACAGTCCCCAGATCTGGCCTTGGTGGAGTCTTTTTACGGGTAGGTACTGAATAATTCGCAAAACTTATGATGATAGCGACACAACTTCCACAAAATAAAAAAAACACCCCGTAAAAACTAAATTTATAAAACTGCGTGTTTTAGGGAACATTTTATGCTGTCGGTGGTAGAAACAACACTCCTGGAAATAATTACGATTCTGATTGGGTCGATCGATACAATCCTATTAAAGACCAGTGGCGGCCATGCAGTCCGATGTCAGTCTCGAGAAATCGTGTTGGCGTTGCAGTTATGGATGGCTTATTATATGCTGTTGGTGGTAGCGAGGGTATTAAAAATCACAATACTGTAGAATGGTAAGCACAACTATTATTATTATTATTTATGATGACAGTTAATTGTTTTATGGTGGTGACAGGTCGGGGTTTTATGATCATAAAACACCTAACTGTCATTCACATAACCTATAATCCGTAATGAACTTCATGCTCGCGGACTATAAACTAAATAATGCGCGTGTCAAACAACATACTGTTAATGTGTCTACGAAAGCAACATAGAAAATATACCTCGTTGTTATTTATGTATTTGAATTCTGCATTATTATAATTATTCATGGTTGATTTTGTATTTGTTTTCTTTTAGTTATGATCCTGAATTGGATAGGTGGACGAATGTGAAACAGATGCACTCGAAAAGGCTTGCCGTAGGCGTGGCGGTTGTAAATAGGTTACTTTTCGCGATTGGTGGATTTGATGGTGTCAATAGGTTAAGGTCTGCCGAGTGTTACCATCCCGAAAATGACGAATGGACGATGATCACGCCAATGCATACGACGAGAAGTGGTGCAGGTAACAAATAAACTTTACATGATAAATGTTTACCAGAAATATATTCTTGAAATATAGCACGTACACTAAAATGTTTTTCACATTATTAACTGGATCAACTTCTTACTAAGTCTGTTACGAATCTGGCAACCAAAATTCACCACAAAACAAATTTCTTTGATGTGTTAAAAATGCTTGAAAGTATTTGGTATTTTTTTATCCTTTCCTAAATAATACTGCGACGTGATAGAAACGAGATTCTAAACATGTCTAGAGCTAAAACAAAAAAAGGCAAAAAGTAGGTTAAAATGAAACTTTGAAGTTCAATGGTAAAGAGAAGAAAAGCAGTGGCAACTTTGTGAATCTGCAGTAGATATGCTACCAGATCCGCCCGTGACCATGCTGCGCGCACGTGTACATGAAAGTGTAAAATAGGATCTACAAAAGTACCTACCTACAATAATGGCTCTCCCAACAGATATAATTCAAGACGATGCTTGCAAGGAATTTTGTTGTCTTGGTGAATTTTCTCAAGTATACAGATTACAAAAGTAAAATTATTTATCTACGACTCATATATAATAAGTTCATTGCATACGTATCTACGACTATGTAATCCCCATCATTATACGCGCCAATGATTATAATGACACTAGCGTTGTATAATAATGACAGTTCATTCAAATAATGACCTTATTATTTGAACGAACTGTCATTATTATACAATGCTAGTGTCAAACTCTGTCAAAACCTACGTGGATGACAGTTATTTGACAGTTCGCCTCGCCGTCATTGACAATTACATTTAGAATATTTTGCATAAAATAGAAATTATGAGTCGTAGATAAAACGTCGTATTTGTCTCGCACATAACGGATATAAATCGCTCGCATGATTAAACTTTATGCCCACGATTTATATTGTTAATTATGTACTCGTCAAGCCATTTAACAGGTTTGAACTATAGCGTGTTTTAGCATATATTAAACATCCCCACTTAAGTTAAATTTCAAATTGTATCCATTTTATAGGTGTAGCAGCTATTAACCAATACATCTATGTCGTTGGTGGTTACGACGGCACAAGACAATTGAACACCGTCGAAAGATACGACACAGAACGCGACACGTGGGAATTTGTAGCGCCTATGAAGTACGCAAGAAGCGCTTTAAGCGTCACCGTTTTGGACTGTAAAATATACGCCCTAGGTTCGTAAACATCGTAATATCTTTTTCGCATAAAATATTTATATTGTTTTTTATTTAGGTGGATATGATGGTCAAAATTTCTTAGCGCACGTTGAAGTTTATGATCCGGCACGAGACGAATGGGAGGACGGGGTTCCACTGACTTCGGGAAGATCTGGTCACGCTAGCGCTGTTTGTTATCAAACGCCCTGTCTACAGGCGTGTCAGGTGTCCCCACGTCCGAGTTGCTCGAACCATTCGAGTCCGAGGTCGACACACTCGAAAACGTAGCGTGTATAAGTTTGGAAATTTTGGAGAACGAAAATGGAAAGCCCAAGTACAAAAATATGAGATCGAAAGTTGTTGGAATGTGATAGTTTCGGATGAGAAGAGACACAAAAAAATTAAAGGCGTTGATAATTACGTATTGTATAGTCAATATATAGATCGCTTCAAAAATGCTCTACGGTGCTTAACTTGCATTTTCAAGTTTTAGTAATTGTTGTCGTTTTATTTAGTATTTATTTCTGGCCTTCCGATTCTATTTATTGTAGTGCGACGACTTGAAAATGTTTGTTTGTTCGTGCCATGTACGAGCGAATTGTTTTTGATGCACTTCCATGTTTTTACATTCCGTTTTTGAAATGTTTTGATGAATATGTTACAAAGGATAAATACCTACCCAAAATATAAAATAAATATTTTGTATTATTTACAATAAATACTGTCGATTTTATAACCCTCGTAATTTTTATCATCGTCATCTGTGGAAATTGGTCAGTCATGGTAGCTGACGGGTAAGTGAAGACGTGTTACGTAAAATTGAATTAAAGGGAGAAAATTTTAAAAAGAGATTATTGTACGGTCAGGAAAGGTATCGAGATATCGGAACAGGAAATTTGACTTGAAACTAGAATCGCAGGCAGATATAACCTAAATATTATATCAACAAATTTATAATAATTGTAGCAGCTCAAATGACTCTTGTGTTGCAATTGAATCGAGGCAACTAAACATTATTTTTGAGATACCTAGAAGCTTTTGGAAACGAGCCAAATAATTATATGTATTTCTAATTTGTGTTTAGTCATGTGACAATTCATATTGCATCCAGAATGTTCTAATATTTTATGTAAGTTTGTTTCGTAATATTGTTTTCAAGCAAGTTTTGTTGAATAATATGCTACAATATGCAATTTAAAGAAACATTCTAAACAGTATCTTATTCTGAATATTGTCTTATTTATTACTTTGCAAAATTTTACACGGTTTTAGATTACGTTAGTTGCAAAATATGTGGTAAATTTTAATCATTTAAGTTGCTTTGTAAACTTACCTTGGATTTGACGATTCTAATATAAAAATTCTTGAATTAGTTGTTGCAGTTTGCGATGCCACACAATATTTACAAGTTTTCTCCGACTAACAAAGATATCTGCATGCATATCATAGACCAAACTGCAAAACCCTCATATCTGCATTTATAAGTAACATAAATTTTAATGACAGGTTTTGCAGTTTGATTGACGATATATTTTAGCCATGTTAAACTGCAAACTTCTCAAGTACGTACTTATGTTGACCACGAGCTATTATGTTTCTGTTCATGTTGAAACGTAATAGAATACAAACGTGTAACAGAAATAAAACAACTTTATTAAATTAGAATAACTATGTAGGTATGAAACATCGAAATTTTAAGCAGAACCTTAATAATAAGTGGTAAAACACAAAAGTAACGACAAGTAGAATCGGTCTGTATTAATAAATTATATACAAATTACAATACCACATGATGGGATGATGCACAACATTGCGTACGCTCATATTTTTTTTTGATCTACTAGTGTTATGATCGGTACACGGCCACTTCTTCATTTATGGTTCTAGTAATAAAAACTATGCGCTGCTTCAGTCTACGAACACTTCCCAGAGGACGATTGAGAAGCTAAAGCAGCTGACGCAGTCATGACATCGTTCATCTCTGACTCGCAATTAGAATAGGCCATGCCCAAACCGAATCCACCGCCGAGTATTACTGGCCATCTCTTCCTTTTAAAGAACAGCAACGAAAATACCGCTCCCAAAATGGCACCACCTCCTACAAAACAAAAATCGATCAGCATTCGAGAGGTTAGGTATGACATAACATCGGACATTTTTCGTCCGGCACAATTCTGGCGAATGTTAGTTATCTGAAAGGATTTTTAAGTGGAAATTACCGAATTTCAAGACACCATCGGTCAGACAGCGATCAAAACGTTGCCCAACTTCGTCTTCGACGTATACGGGACTCGCCATCTTGCAGCAGTGTGATCAGAGAGATCAGAACAAAAATTACGTCACTAGTTATTTCAACACGTTCGCGCGATGGCCGGGAATCCGCCACAGGGACTTATTCCCGTATTTTTTGACATTATATATTGATAAAGTAATTTTGTTTCACTTGTATTTATCTCTGCCCGGGTGTCAATTGTGTCAAATTAATTACATAAACTTCTTGATTCCAAACCTCTCTTGATCGCACCCTTTTTCTTCGTTCTGCAACATTGGCAGCTCCGTCACCAATCTTTTTGAATTTCTCCGGTACAGGTGATTTGTCCAAAAACCGTACACAATTACATAATTTTGTGCACACGATGAAAATTAAATGATAAATGTAAGCATGAGATGCTACATAGAAACCGAAATAAACATCAAACGTCATTTACTAATAAATGAATGTTGGTAGGTATTGGAATTTCACATTCTACTACCTACAATCCCAAAAACTTTTAACTTTTTACAAATTCCTATATATAAAACCCCCAAAAACCCCCCAATGCGCTTAAATACCAACACAAACCGAAAAAATATGATTTTTTTCTTCAAACAACACAGCTTCAAAAAACATCAATAATCAAGTTTTAATTATTACAGGATATGAAGAGAAAATACCTAATTTGAAATGGTGCAGCAACTCGAGTATAACTGCAAAAATGCGAAAGTCTTCGTCAGAATTACCCCAAAAGTTGACGTATGTTGGGATTACCTGAAGATCTTCGAAGACAAAAAGACTTTGTATGTTAGATGTTTGCAAGACTTTCTAATAGGAAATCAGGAGACAATACCGAACTATTGGTGTTTCAAGACCGATGGAGTTTTTTACAATGACAGCCAACAGCAAGTCTACGAAGCTGTTTTCCCTGGACTTCTAGAACAGTAATCGGTGAAGATTGGTTATCTATTATTTATTATTGATGTGGTTAAGTGTTTTAGGTGGTTCGAATGCTGTAATTTTATCGTATGGAAATACTGGAACAGGAAAGAGTCTGACGACAAGTGGAATTGAAAATACATACGAGGTACACACGTCAAAATAATAACAAAATTAAAAAATTATTGAGAAATTGTAATTTAAAAATTTAAAGAGGTGCGTTTAATTAATTATATTGTTTAAGTACTGTACAAAGAACTTTTTTAACGTAAATATCTGTTATCAAACTCATATCGGTTGCCCAGGAAAGCAACACAAGTAACGATGATTTTTCACAAATGTCATAAGGTTGGTAAAAATTTGAATGAAATCCTTAATCGTTTTTATGTTGGTTCTGTAATTAACAGTAGTTCTACTGTTTTTTTTTATTATTTTGATTAATGTTTTTTTAATAATTTATTTTTTCACATGAATAATAGCCTTGAACTAATTGTTTAACAAGTAGAATTTAAAATACAAAAAGGTACAGTCTGCAAATTTCAAATTTCTTGAAAGATGTGCTGGTATATTATTAATATTAAAAATTATTAAAAAAATTATCTTTAAAAGATTTCCAGAGGCGTTTTAATTACCATTGGTTAAGTACCATATGAAACACTTTTTTGACTTTAATAATTTGTTAAATCTACATCTCTTATATAGGATAGAGGTTTTATACCTAGGGTTCTAGACGATTTATTCAAATTCAGCGATGAGAATCTTGATAAAATGAGAATAACGTATAAAATGTCGTTTGTCGAGGCCACAAGAACGCATATTTACGATCTACTGGACGATAATGTTCCCGCTTATGACGTAAATTCCATGAAAAGCATGAGTGCCTATAGGATTGAAGATTTAGAATCGACGCTTGTTTCAATTTTTCAAGGTAATATTGAGCGTCGTCAATTTTTTTTATTGGCTTTTTGTTTTTTTCTTAGGAGAAGGAAGAAAAACGCTTGTTAAAGATGGTTGTTATAACTCTCATGCGGCACATAGTGTATTAACAATCTACGTTAGTTGCCGACTGAATAATGAAGTAAAGCCAGTGAAAACTATATCAAAGGTAGATAATATTTGCTTTTTGAGTTTCTATCGAAATTTTGATGAACGCAATTCTATAGAAACAAATATCGAATATACAGTTCTTTACCAGACTTCTTCGACATAATTCTCCATTGAATAGAATAGAATAGAATAAAGTTTATTTTGCAAAATACACAATACATAATCGCACAGCATAGTATCGCAAAAAAGCAAAAAAATTAACAATATCAAACAGATAATGTAGCGTTTTGCATCAATGGAACTGTTTTTTTTTCTCGCTCTTCATGAAGGCCTTAAATTCGCCAACATCGTAGAAGCTTTCTTGGATGAGGATGGCCCTTAAATGTTTTTTAAAGGTCAATCCTGGTTTTTGTAGCCAGTGTTGAGGAAGCATGTTCAGTAGGTGGTGATGTGTATGTTTGGATGATGTTGTTTTTGTTCGGTGATATGGAATTTCTATCTGTTCTGCATTCCTGAGTATCCGTTGGGTGACATTACTTCTTCGTGTGAGTGAGGACAGCTACTCTCGAGCCTTGCACAGCTGTTGGAGGAGGTATGCAGCGGTGAGGGTAAGAATACGATATTTCCTAAAAAGTGGCCGGCAGTGAGTTGTCTGGTTCACTTGTTCGATTGCGCGTAGGGCTCTTTTCTGCAGTTTAAATATGGTCTCTACATGACACGACACACCCCACAGTTGCAAACCATACGACATTCTGCTGTGGAATAGGGCATGATAGGCTGTGAGAGCTGCCTCGGTCCCACTATTTGTCTTATTCGGAGAATAACATAATGGCTCTTGTAAGGTTTTTTGTTAGCATTTCACTGTGGCTCTTCCAGGTGAGTCGAGTGTCCAAGGTGATACCGAGCAGCCTGACGGAAGTCGCTGTACAGTCACTGTTTCTAGTAGTGGTAAATTTCATTGTTTCGCTCTTGTTGGTCGAGCAAAGCAGCTTGTCCGATCGTATGACTCTATGCCATTGATCGAGTGTGCGATGTTAAGCGTATCGATAGTCTTGCAATTTTTCTTTTTTATAAAAAATCAGCTGCTCTTTGCCTGTAGGAAATTTCTATGATTTTCAAAGCTAAATCTTTTTATTCTTCTTTCATAGAATGAAAGGAAAACTGACTAGATTTTTTTTCTTTTTTGTAGCTACACATAGTCGATCTCGCAGGTGTTGACACTTTGGGAAACAAGACATGCTTTTACAAGAATATCCAGCAGATTGGTATGGCTAACGTCTGCAAAACACAATTGGAGCAATTTGTGCTTATACTAATCGAAAATATAACGCAACGGATCTTAGTCAAACAGCGACTGAATGCACTGATACAATACTTGGGGGATTCACTCAGCAGGTCCAGTCTATTACGGTAATAATGTAAAATCATAAAATCACAAAAAAAATCCTATACAGGGTGAGTCATTAGAGGTGCAGTGGTCGATTGAGTTGATATTTCGGTTATTTTAAGACAGAAAAGACAGAAAAGACGCCGATTAAAATGCTTAGAAATAAAATAATTGCATAATTTAAAACATGTTTAAAACAAGTTTTATTCCTTTTTTTAAACGTCTTTTTTGTGTGTGTGATTTAAAACATGTTTTATTTCATGTTTCTTTGTTTAATAACATTTTTTTTACTAAAGAAAAATCATTTCATAAAAAAACATGTTTGATACACTGAGTATTGATACTTCATATACCGATTTTCTTTAGATTCATCGGTCACGTTCGCACTGACAGAGATGATCTCATGATGTCACTGTCGATGTTACGTTTTGGTAGCATAATCCGAGGTTTAAAAGCAAAAAAACTGGGCTTCCATATAAAAGATTCAAAACAAACGAAGATCAAGTACCTTGAGGTAAGTAATTCCTCTACCTATTATAATAGAGTAAGCTGTGATTTATTATGAAGTTGGCAACACACACTAATGATACCTGTGAAATATATTAACAGCTGTCAGTACTACCAACCATTAATAACCTGTGATATATTATGAAGTTGGCAAACGTGTATCAATGACAGTTGTAAAATTGACATTGACAGCTGTCAGTACTACCAACCGTTGATAGAAAAATATAAAAATCACAGCTATTTTGCAGGCTTCTGTAAAAGAAATGAAAAAGGAGATGCAGATTCAAGCAATGATAACCAATAACGATTTACGTGTAAATTTGACGCAAGATCGCCTGGAACACATGCAGCAGTTGGCGGAGGATTATCTCCGCGACAAAATTGATGAGTTGGTGGTTATTAACTTTAGCGATGTCAACGCAATACTGAAGGTTTTTAAAGATAAGTTTCTTACAAGTGAGGCGCAAAAAGCACTTGAGATCGAAGAGGCATATAAGCAAGCTTACGAAAAGATTATCACGACTGTAAAGCAAAGTCCATCACGTGGATCGGTAAGTCTTTTTAAAACAAGAAGAGCCAGGGGTAAAAATTGTTTAACTTGATTCAATTTATGGATGTATCAGTTTTCTTACCCTGGGTTTTGAGGTTAATAGTACTAGGGTTGAGATTGATGCATATTTTATTTAGACGAAGAAAATACCGCACATTAAGTCGAAGGAAAGCCTATCCAGTCAGCATTCTAAAGTCAGTAAAAAATCAGTTTCTGCTAAGGGATCAAAAGTGAGCAGTGATTCTAAAGAGAAAGTTAAGAAAAAGGAGGGATCCAAAAAGATAAAGTGTACGAAATTCAACGTTTTGTTAATAAAGAATTGGTTATTTCATAAAACTACCCAATTCACCTAATATACAATGTGTCAAGCAAAGTCTGCATCTTATGGAAAAAATTTTAAGTACCTTTATTTTCATTTTTATCGGTAAAATTTATTTGGAAATGTTGTTTTAGAAGTAAAAATTATTTTCAAATATGAAGTAACAGCTACCTATCGTAAAAAAACTTTTTGTTTGTTCTTTTTTAAATTTTTTCTCTAATGACAAATATTAGTAAATGCTTTTCTATCTATTCTTTTTAATCTGTTTTCTATTATTTTGGTATTATAACTAATGTTTATTTAGAACTAGTGCAAAAATGCTCATTTTCTTGATGCGAAGTTGATTTTCACCCTGTAGATAATAATAGATCATACAATAACTAATACAGGAGCGTGACTTTTACCTTTTATTCAATTAATATTAATGACTTCGGATATGTTTATAACAGTAGTCATCGCGTCTACAGCAAGCGATTGTCTCGATGTTGGTGTAAATAGATAACTATACTATTATAAACATATCCCAAGTCATTAATAATAATTGAATAAAAGGTAACTCATGCTCCTGTTTTAGTTATTGTGATCTATTATTATCTACACTTTACTCTTTCACAAATTCATATATTCTGGATCGCTAGGTATATGCCACCAAAATTTATATATTTGACGGTTGACGTTTTGGTTTCATACATGCTGCCAACTTTTAGCATTTTTTTCCATATGATGCGGACTTTCCTGGACACACTGTAGAGAGTTTTTCCATAATGAAAAAATAAATATAACAATTGATTATTAAGAATTTAATTACTGTATCATTTCCTGTAGTTTTAGAAATGACTGTATCTTTCAATTTAATGAAACATCATCATTAATAAGAGTATAATAATTTATCATTTAGTTATACGACATTATATGAAAAATTATTTTGGCATATACAGTGTGTTTGTACTAATGTATGTTTTTTAACTGAATAGCTTATAACATATGATATATTTGCACATTGCACAAATTTTATACAGGCTGAATGTGTATAATAAAGCAGAAACTTCCATTTATTTCAGGAATTAAAAATGGTTGAAAGTTGTGCTACTTTTTACGTCTCTATATGAGACGTAAATATGAGACCATCAATAGTTATTAAAACATTTAAGCTTTATTATTATTATTATAGCTTTATTAAAACCTATTTATTTTTTAATATTATTAATTATTAATACAATCTTATGGAACCCTGTATATGCCACAAAATAATTTTAAAATGTGTGCTCTCATTATATTTAACTGTTAAAAATATTCTTAAAAAAAAAAAAACAAAATGTTCAATACCAAACCACAACAAAATCTAATGTAATTTAATTTTAACATTTAGCAAGCCAGTCGATATCACTTGCGGACTCAAAAACATCAAGAACGTCCTCGAAGATAATGAAGAAATCCGTAAAAAGAAAGTCGAGCACGATATCCGAAGCAAAAGAAGAATACGAAGAAGGTGAGGGTGTCCCACTTGCCGACGACATACCACCCTACAAGCAGGCCTGGAGCGACTTCACAGAAAACCAAGACTTCGGCTATAGCGGCCTAAAAACGGAATTGGACGAAAACGAACAAACAGCCAAGACATACAACATAAAATATTTAAACGAAGTTCGCGACTTGCAGGACATGAAGCAAGCTCTCGATCTAAGACGTGAGTCGCTCATGCGGGTGCAGATGGCGAACGACCTAACGGGATCGCTAAGCGTTGACGAAGATGGAAATGTCATCATTTCCGACCAAGAGAAAATGTGTGCGGATAATTTTAAGAAGTTTCAGGACAAGTTGGTTCAATTGCAAGAAAATGTTTTGACGATACAGACCGACTTGAAGTTGCAACTGGATATTTGCAAGCAGATTCGGAAGGCGATTGGCGATAAATTCGATTTATTCTGCAAGGAGTACTATAAGACAGTCCTACCAAACCTCAGGGAAAGGGTTTCGTCCGTAATACTTTTTCTATACAGTTAATTTTTTATTTGAAGATTTATATGAATTATTGAAACGTTGTGTTACTTTTTGTACACACTATATTATGTATATTTTCAGACTTATGCGAGTGACAGAGAAGCCCTTGCAGCAGAATTAGAGAAGCACGATGAGGAAATGAACGAAAGAGAACTTTCAGATTGCTATAATAACTTGATGAAGTATCAGTCGTTGAAGAAACTGATGCACAGGCAAAGAAAGAAGATGGTTCTGAGAGAGCTTCGGAACAAAAGATGGATACAAAGCTGTAAACCGTAAAAGAAATTTTGAAATGTATGCGTATGAAAATAAATTTTTGATGTATTCGTTGTGTACAATTCTTTTGTGTGCACCTATTGGCATTTACATCGTCAATTTTTATTGCCCGATAGTTGTAAACAAATTGTCAGGATTCCAATTAATGGAACCTTACAAATTATATTCTAAAGCAGTATTTGTTTTTGGAATGTGCCCATGTTGACAAAAATAATAAATCTTATCATAATTCTTTTATGATTTTCTATCTCAAGCTGTTCTAATTACTCTAATTTGTAGTTTTTATTGTGTTTGTGAACAGGTGTAGGTTTGTTGTATTTTATGCAATCACCTGTTCAAATTTTATGTTGATAAACGTTAGAAGAAGTTCTAGATTTATGTTCCGCTATCGGTTTTGCCAACTACCTTCCGATTATAAACACTTCTGACCCAAAGAAAAGTTTTTTTCCCTAAATATTTACTTCAATGTTAAAAATCAAATGTCCAGGATAATTTTGTATTCTCAGATTAAATAAACATAAATAACAATATAAAGAAAATTTTAATTCATATATTATACAAAGTTTAAACAATGTCATCAATAGCATCTTATTTTAATGACCAGTCCATTCTTGTTGGTAAACAATCATCAAAATGTTCTTTTGTGACTAAAAAAACTTCATAGTTAAAACAACAATTGTGTTTTTCAGCATTTCAGGTGGAAGCGTGGAAGTAGTTATCTATACAAAGTATACCGGGTGATTCAATTTCGAGCCTCACCATGGAGATCTCGCTTATTAGTGGAGATAGAGCCTACGTTTAAATTTGGCAAAGTTTCGTATTTTTATGCTAATCAATTATCTGAAAAGAAATTTAAGCAATCATTTTTCATTTTGAAGATATCCACAAAAAACTAAAATGTTAAGATATATCGTTCCTATTTTTTATTCAAAACCAAATATAGCTAGACATTTGAAACAAAAACATTCTAGAGGTACTTTTAAATAAGGAATGGCAGTGTCATTTTTTAATTTGAAATAACATCAAAGATGGCGGCGTAACCCATGGCCAGCTTTTGTTTTTCTTATGGGCGCCATGTTGAATTTTGACATTTTCCGATAGTCGTGTTTTTTCTCAATGTATAACACGCAATGTATAACATGTTACCATTCTTTTTTTAAATAATGGTGTAATAATAAAAAAAAACTTCAGGTACCCAACTGGAGCTTGGTTACAGACCGCCGGAGTCGTAGCCAAGCAACTCCAACAAAATGTAGGTACTTGGATCAAGCGGCGCCCTCAGCGTTAGGTTTGCCATTTAACCAAATCAATCCTAATTGTGGTTGATTGTGGATGTAAATTGCCGAAAACGAAAAGCGTGATATAATAAGGGTTTATTATTGTTCTCTTAGAAATGCCGCATCGTACAATATTCCTAACATTGGACGGAAATTTAGCGGACCATGGGTCGTTTAGTAAACCCTGCAATTCTTATAATCCTCATGGAAATGTTGAAACTGATCAAAGAGGTATTTTGGAAATGATAAACATTAAAGTACCATAATTTGCAATGCTTCAACTATACATGGTTTTTAGATTAATGATGATCCTCGGATTTCAAAGCGGGAAGTATTCCTTAATTTGGAATTGCCGCATACACGTGTTTGCAGACCATTACGAACAAAGAAATTGAAACCGTACAAACCCCACACAAGTCAACTTTGCAATTGTACGAAATCATTTAAATCAACAATTTCCAAATCGCTGAATTGGTAATGGTGGAGTGGTGGATCCCCTGATTTATGTCCTCTGGACTACTTTCTTTGGGGAACTGTGAACGACGAAATTTGTCACGATACTCGCAGAAATATCGACGATCTGTGGGATCGAATAACAAAATAAAGCGGTCAATAATGCTATTCCGGGAAGAACAGTTAGAAGAGCATAACAACATGAAGAAAAGCGGGCACACTTTTATGCCTTCAAGAAAATAGCGGCCAATTTAAACATTTATATAAAAAATAATCTTTATGTTGTATACAAACTTGCTTCTTTTACAATCTGACAGTTTTTAATCCAAAGCACTCTTGGTCAGTCCGGCGGTGGCGGTCTGTAACCAAGCTGCAGTTGGTAACTTGATAAGCACGACAAACAAAAAGAAGAACGTGTTTTTTGTATTATTAAACCATTTGTTTTAATAAATAATGCCGACATGTCAAAATTCAATTAAACTCTTAACTATATCACGCTTTTCGTTATTGGTGAACGGCATGCGGGTGGTGTATTACTAGTTTGAAATTGTATTGTGCTGCCATCTACAACTTCTTTCCGCCAAATAAACCGGGAAACTGCCTTTATAACTTCAGCAAATCGCTTGATAAAAATGATAATCATAATACAATAATCTATATTACGTAAAAATTGACGATGAATCATACCCATATCGTTTTGGATAGGTACATATATAAATGTCCATATCAGTCAAAAATAAATTTAGTAAGCTACCTCCAAGATCGCTTAAATTCAACACTTGTAATACCGGCTCAAGGCTAACCATTAGAAATCCACTTGTAAACATTATAATTACCAAGTTCTTCTCACTACAGTCAAGGCTGACCTGTTTATCCATTCGATAAAATGCCTCCAGTTATTGGTGCTGTTCTTCTCCCAAATTTGGGAACAATCATCGATTGTGCCTTTTTCAGAGGCAATTCAGACTGGTTGGACGCATTGAAAGACCCACCATGCAAACTACCACCTAAAGTAAACGAAGTTCTTCGCTTTTCAACATCCGCCGGTTTAGGATATGCATCTTACATCGTCTTCAAGGAATTTGGGTTCACAGGTATTATTTTTTCTTTGTGATATGTATGAACTAATAAAATTTTGTATTTTATTGTTATTAGAAACAACAAGAATTCCGCTGATTGTTTATGGGTCTACCTTGTTTTTTAATTGGTCTCATCTGGTTGCCCTAAAGGGTTGCAACAATTTGAAATGGGTAAGTTATTTTTTAGTTCTTTATGTATCCAACATGTATACTTACCTGTTTTTTAGGCTTATATGGATTTGGCATTAGCTGCAATAACTGGAGCTGCAACAGGACATTTATTTTCTAATTTTAATAAATGTGCTGGACTTATGTGCATACCTTATGTTTTGTTTACTAGCTACTCAGCTGTTTACACTTACAAATTGCAAGAATTAAATAGTGAGTGAATAGGGGAGGTATACACAAATAAGGAAGTGCTTCAGAGATAACAATAGAACAACAAGGAACCACAAACGAGATTATATTTCTGTCGTACAAAATAATAAAGATTTTTCAAGGTTTTTTTTTGCTTTGTCATTCTTTAAGAACAAACGAGTCGAAAATTAATAACCACCACTAACTAAAAATAAAACACCATATAATTTTGTATTAGAATATCCTTGTATTTCCGTGTATGAAATATTCTATACATGGTCTAATATTATTATTAACAAAAAGGTTTTGTATTTTTGTTAAGAAAAACAGTTTTGGTACAATAATTGCGTCTCGAGTTAGCGCGATAAAGATTAAAGTCGGACGGGGCGATACCAAACAATCGCCGCCCGGCGAACTAATCAAAGAGATTAAGAACTGAGAGCAGATTTGCAAGAAATTGCGGTCACTTGGTTGAAATGATCACTCACTAAACGTAGACGAGAAATACGAGGGACAACCTAGTTCTCTTTAGGCTTCTCCTCCGTATCTTTCTTTGCAACTTCCTCTTTTGACGCTTCGTCAAAATTCTCGACTAAATCCGGCACGTCTTCCTCATCTTCGGGTACGATTTTACCTAAACTACCAACGTTGCTTACTGAAGTGGCGAGCCTCTTCAATTGATTGATTCCGTCACTTCCAAGCTGATTTAGGATACCCGGCAGCATATCCGTGATCTGTTTTATTTCAGCGTGACCAGTAATCGCAAATGTGTTCGCTGCGAGTGAAGCTTGTGCTTTGGGGTTGTTGAAATGGATCACCGTGCCATCGTCTTTCATCATATTTACCTCTTCGATACCGGGTATTGTGTTGACACTTAATTTCTTCAGAGAGGATTGTAGTTTTTTGTCGTCGGTGGCTTGAGTTGAGTGGACAACCTTCTTCTTGCGCCTCGGTGTGCCCTTACCGCCGATCCTGACTTGGGCTTCCATTCTCTTCAGCTTTTCGGAGTTCATCTTGAATTGGTTTGGTATAGTAGCACGTGAACGATCGGTTTTACTCGATATTTTGAGGTTAACGCACCGCCTCTTCGATTTGTTTTAGATGTATTTAAAAATTACTTTCACGCACATGGACCACGAACGCCGGTCAGTACGAAAGAGAATATGGTGGACTTCCTTCTCTCACGCGATTGACACGAGCGTGCGCGTGCGCGAGCCGCTTCCAAACATCCGGCGCGAAATACGAAATTTGAATTGCGAACACCTCATTACGTCAAAAATAAAGCAGCAACTTGTTAATTATGCAATATCTTATCATACACGCATTTATCTACGTCATAAACACGAATTATTATTTGAGTGTTACACAAACACCGATGATATTCACAGATAAGCTACATGGGTTGCCTACCTTCCATCAAGATATTAAATATGCAGGAAATATGAAATAAACGACAGGAAATGCATAATTTCTTATAATTTCTGACTTGATTCCCTCGGTTATAGTCTTGAAGTTCTCTAAAACATATATTGCGCATTGATATCGGTGTCTTTATTAATGGAACTATTTATTATCATAAAAGGGCATAAATGTTGAAAGCATCCTTTTAGCATGGCATCGTTTGCCGCATTTGGAGATGTTCCCCTGGGCAGTACTGCCAACCTACGGCTTGAAGTGAACAGGGTTGCCAATCTGGATGTTCAATCCGGTTTTGAAACAGTATGTGATCCATTTTTACAAAAATTGTTATCTGTGGTTTTGAGAGTGATTATAGATCCGGTGTTTTCTGGATACGGGTGCAGAAACGGGCAGCAGAACGTATCCTAAAAACTTCAGCAATGCATAGTCAAATCCTGGTAAAATCTCCTGTCTATGCATGCAATAAAATATCCATAAAACGATCTTGAAGTTTCGAATGTAGCAGCAAAAGCGACGGTGTTTGTGCGTTTGAACCAGTTTGAACGGAGTGCGGGAATTCAATAGTTCAGCAGTTTTCGGATAGATGGCGCCACCGTCTTTCACAACAAAACCGTTCACGACAAATCACTATTTGAATTTTACAAACAAGTCTGATTATTGTGTTTGCTCTTTCATAAATTCGTTAGGTCTTATTATACGGTGTAACTGGAAACATAGTGTGCATTAGAAATTTGTATTTATTGCAGTAATTAATTGTAAAAAGTTGAAAATTATAATTGATACCCACTTATTTGCAGTGACAGGTATAAGTTATAACTGTAACACTATCAATTATTATTCTTGTCCGTTTTAACTGTGTCTAGTTTAACAAATAATTTTCAAATCCAAAACATATTGCACATTATTTCAACTATTTACAAATATTTTACCTTTACACCAAAATAAACACGGATAAAAACATGTAAACAATGTAAAAATTAATGTAGCTTTAAAATCATTAATAAAATAGATACATAATAAAGGAGAAACTGCATATTAAATAACAATAAGAAATAAATATTACATTTCTCAAATTAATGTTTACATCCATAACGTATTTTTGCACATTTATTTATTAACTATCCAAGCAAAAGAAAAAAAATCTGATGTGGCCAGGCACATGACTTTATCATACAATATATAAAATTAATAGTTTAGCTGCATGAGAATCTATTTGATTGAGATAAATCGTGTCTGCATTAAAATTAAACTAGTTAGCCAGGATTTGACAGATATTTTGATAGTCAATAGTATCAATCGAAGGTATTGTCAAAGCATCAGCATTTGACACTACCTACTGTGATCAAAATAATAGTTGTTTATCTCACCAGTGCCGAAAGTACGGAATAGCACAACGAGCGGTGATGCGGCGCGTCACCGATGGCGGAGCGTCGTCGTCGCATGTGAGCGAGTCGCGCTATGTAGTTTTCGGCAGGAGTGACATCAACGTTTTTGTGTTGCTTTTTGAGAAATACGTATTTAAAAAAAAATCAAAAATGGTTATATTTCGGTATAGAAAATGTTAGGTTGATACCACTTCTACGAAATGTCAACTTTAAAAAGCTAATTCAAATTCTGACAGATTTATATTCGTTCATGACACTGTAGATGACGTTCCATGCGGTTCTCCGAGTGTGACAGCGTGGTGACAGCCATAGACATTTCTGTGGTGACAGCAAATAAAATATTTGTCAAAATCCTGGCTATACTATGCAGTTTCATATCAATGCAGATGCGACCGATCTCGATCAAATAGAATTTGCTCTTGCAGCTAAACTATTAATTTTACCAAAAAATGTCATAGGCATAAATTATTCAAAATTTCCTCTGCTTTAATTTATTATTTAACTATTTTGAAGAAATTACATAAATGGCGGCTCATCTGCAAAATCCTTGAAAAAGGCTTAAGGCCGCCACTGACGGTACTGCGCCGCAGTACGATTTTGTTGGATGCAACGAAATTGGAATGAATCGGTCGAAATTTGACCGTGTGTGGGCCCGACCGATCAAGTTGAGTCTGCTTGACGTGTAGTTAAAAATTTTTAACTTTGCAGTACGACAAGTACGACGCGGTCGCTCGGATGCCCATATTGGACCGTGTGTGTCTCTCTGCGACTAAATTGTACAGCGGCGCAGTATCAGTTGATACTAGTAAAATACATGGGTCAAGGGTTTGTTGTGTTCAGGGTTGCCAATTTAGAATAATTTCTACTAAATCTGGTAGAATGAAAGAAATATTGATCTGGTGACCAAATTTTGAGTTTAGTACATAGTGGAAAATCTGGTAGATTGACATATTTTTTTAGTTGTTTGTTCTCTACTTATATTAGTTTGTTATACTTAACTTATACTAATACTAATATAAGTACAGAAATCCTTACTCCTTAACAAATCTGACCAGTATTGCTAAATCAGTAGATTTTTTATTTGATCTGGTGTATCGATTATAGATGTTTAGTGAAAATCTAGTGTCATAAGTCATAACTCATTAATGTTCTGTTCTGTACAATCTTTAATGATTCTATAACAAATATTTATTTTATAATACGTGTATCATTATACTGCATTGTAGGATATGCATAGGTGATTATAATGTTGGTAGATTTAGTAGAATTTCTGTAGAGCTAGTTGAGAAAACTAGACTTTAGTCGCTAGTAGAATTTTTAACAGAGAATTGTGTCGATTGTTGTTAAATTTATTGGATAAGATTACACAGGGTTAGTAAAAATTATCGGAACACCTAAATAATTCTCCAACCATAATAAAATTACTAAATAAATCAAACGAAAGTTCTTTGGGTTTAAACAATCTCTCGTTTAAATATACTTTTGAATATACAGGATGTTTTACTTTATCATACGTAGTATGGTAAAGTATTGTAATCATGCCGAAAAAAAAAATTGAGATTTTAGCGGAAATAGGTGTTTTTGGGTCCCCTGAACATTTTTGACCAAGGTCCAAAAAAATGTCTGTGTGTGTGTGTGTGTATGTGTGTGTGTGTGTGTGTGCGTATGTGTGTACTCGATTTTTGTGACGACGATTCCGGAGAAACTACTAAAGGTATCGGGACGAAAGTTCATATTTAGAAGTTTTATGACCAAACTTAGAGCTGAAAAGCTTTTGGTTCAAAAGGGTCCAAAGGAACTGGTAGTTTATTCTAAGCCTTTTTCAAGCATTTTGCAGATGAGCCGCTATTTCTGTAATTTAGTCAAAATAGTTAAATAATAAATTAAAGCAGAGGAAATTTTGAATAATTTATGTCTATGACATTTTTTGGTAAATTTAATAGTTTAGCTACAAGAGCAAATTCTATTTGATCGAGATCGGTCGCATCTGCATTGATAGGAAACTACATAGTAGCCAGGACAAATATTTTTTTTGTGCTGTCACCACAGAAATGTCTATGGCTGTCACCACGCTGTCACACTCGGAGAACCGCTATGGAACGTCATCTACAGTGTCATGAACGAATATATATCTGTCAGAATTTGAATTAGCTTTTTAAACTTGACATTTCGTAGAAGTGGTATCAACCTAACATTTTCTATACCGAAATATAACCATTTTAATTTTTTTTTTTAAAATACGTATTTCTCAAAAAGCAACACTCAAAAACGTTGATGTGGCTCCTGCCGAAAACAACATAGCGCGACTCGCTCACATGCGACCACGACGCTCCGCCATCGGTGACGCGCTGTCACGCGCCGCGTCACCGCTCGTTGTGCTATTCCGTACTTTCGGCACTTGTGAGATAAGCAACTATTATTCTGATGACAGTAGGTAGTGTCAAATGCTGATGCTTTGACAATACCTTCGATTGATACTATTGACTATCAAAATATGTGTCAAATCCTGGCTACCTAGTTTAACTTTAATGCAGACACGATTTATCTCAGTCAAATAGATTCTCATGCAGCTAAACTATTAATTTTATATATTGTATGATAAAGTCATGTGCCTGGCCACATCAGATTTTTTTTATTTTAATATATTTATTTATTTAAGATTAATTCTAAGGTTTTTTTTGTAGGAAAATAATCCTAATTTGAAATTCAGGAGTTTTGATTAATTGATTATAACTCACAAATGACGCATTTAAAAAAATTATTACGCCCTAAAAATATTCTTAGAATTACTCTTAAAATATGAAAAAGAAAATATACCCGGTGTTCTATCAGAAAAACAAAAGGTTACCAAGTTTCTATAATAAAATGAACACCATATATCTTAAAACTTTCTTTGGACGACAACTAGTTTACCACAAAAAAAATGGTTAAAAATTTTTTTTTTGATCTTCAACACACTAACTGTAGCTGCAGTCAACAATAAATCTTCTTCGCTGTCCGACATCTTTACTACTCGCTGTCATGGCAGAAACTGCCGGGTTGGATCGTGTGTGGCCGCTCAACGTATATACTGCGAAGTTGTACAACGCCGCAGTACAATTTTGTCGTACTGCGGCGCAGTACCGTCAGTGGCGGGCTTTAGAATAAACTACCAGTTCCTTTGGACCCTTTTGAACCAAAAGATTTTCAGCTCTAAGTTTAGTCATAAAACTTCTAAATATGAACTTTCGTCCCGATACCTTTAGTAGTTTCTCCGGAATCGTCGTCACAAAAATCGAGTACACACATACGCACACACACACACACACACACACACATACACACACACACACACACACACACAGACATTTTTTTGTACCTTGGTCAAAAATGTTCAGGGGACCCATAAAGACCTATTTCCGCTAAAATCTCAATTTTTTTTTCGGCACGATTACAATACTTCATCATACTGCGTATGATAAAGTAAAAAAACATTGAAACCGTTGGCAATAGAAAGGTTTAACCACCATCAAATGATACCTTTTGATGAGTAAATAAAATATATGTATACTTTTATATGTCTAGATCTACCATTTTTAAGTTATGCGGTCCATTTAGCTTATTTTTGTGTTATTTGAAAAAAGAAAAACGCAATTTGAGCACAACTCGGAAACCGGTAAATGTGTAATAAGCAAGCATGTTGTCAGGGTCCCCTTAGAGATATCGCAATGAAACTTATTTCGGATCGGAATCCGAAATATGTAAATTAGTATCCGAAATTAATTATGTAATAACTGAAATTGGGATATTCAATAGGCTGTATCTCGTCGACTGTTTGTTCAATTTTAATAAAACCAACACCATTTGATTCCCCTCATCTTGAACTATAGGAACGCCAAAAAGTCCGATCGCGATTATACAGCGACAGTTTGCGTTCTTAATTTGGACGGCCAGTTACGTGTATAGAAAAATGCTAATTCCCCGAGTACCCTGAGAGATATCGCAATGAAACTTACACTTTTCAAACGAGCATTCTTCGGTCAATCTAAAAGTGGAAAACTCCGATCCCAAATATGTAAGTTAGTAGCCGTAATAATTAATAACTGATTAGGTGACACGAAATATTAGCAAAAATCGGGATATTCAATAGGCTGTATCTCGTTGACCGTTTGTTCAATCTTAATAAAACTAACACCATTCGATTCCCCTCTTCTTGAACTATAGGAATGTCAAAAAGTCCGATTGCGATTATACAGCTTTGAAATAGAAAAATGCAAATTACTCGATTACCCTGAGAGATATCGCAATGAAACTGACACTGTTGAAACAAGCATCTTCGGTCAATCTTCTATATATTAAAGTTCTAATAAAAACTTGTTCTATGGCCTGTGCAAAATCGGTAAAATCTTTTGTTCAGTTCTTTTTAACAGCCAAGTGGAGCAAAGCAAAATATTAGGTGACCGGTGACCTAAAGGCTGGTTACAGTTGCACACATGCCTTTCAATTGATCTAAGATGTGTATTCCATATGATTGGATACTTTCTTCAATATGACAATAAAAAAATAAAGTATTGCACATTAAAACTATTTATTGCGATTATAATGATACATTATTCGGTTCATGAAGATATAACAACACATATTTGATCAAACATTTATTACAGACGTCCCAGAGCGAATGGAGCGTTTGAATTGGTGTTCAAATAGAAATCTCCTCTAGCATTTCTATTGACATTTTCTCCCATTACAGTACGCTCGTTGTTATTGCATCGGCCAGCATCAAAATCTCTTGCATTTTGACAACGTACAGTCACGAATCCATTGCTGGTAACCGATTCAAACCAGTATGGTGGTGCACGGTTGTGACTGCAAGTTGCTGAAATCGAATATAAATGTCAATTTGACCATAATTTCAATAGGGACATAAGGATACTTACGGTTAAGTATTGAGCAACCATTTTGCCTAGAGCCACCATTGGGATAATAGTCAACATCACCAATGGACATTCCAATACCAGCTAAGAGGCTATCTGTGTGCATGCAGTCTACGAAGGTGGCGTCATCGGGACTCAGGCGACCATCTGGACCTCTGCTGGAAAAGGTGGGACCCGCAGGATCCAAACCACTAATCCTGCCCACACTTTGGCCTCTCAATCTACGAATGCGTTGTCCTGAACAAGAAAAAAACCAAGTCAAATGAAAAAGAATACATATGTCTTGAAGATGAATGCTGATTTGTTATGAAACAAGTTATTTAGAAAAGCTTAGTTTTAAAAATGTTAAAAAGGTGTACACAAATGTGTATTTTAATAATAAACATTACTACTCGCTTGGAAACCATTTGGAATTCAACTGTTTTCTGAACACATTATGAATGAGCACATAAGTATGCACTACTGTGCCCATTTAACCGTCTTTCTATCTCTATTAATAACAAAAGTACCCATACAATCCAACGTCCAGTGTAACACACTGTATAATTACATACCTGCCAATCCGAAAAGATGTGCTCCCAAAGAATGTCCAATCAAGTGGAATCTTGACAGAGGAATGCTGTTGGCATCAGCAAACTCCAGCAGTTTGTCAGCAACATGGTTGGCGACGCCTTCCAATCTGCTGACAGCTGTTGAATAGAGACCTCCAGCATGACGTGACCAGTCAATGGCGATGACATTAGAACCACCGGCTCTTATGTAGTTGTCCTTGGTTGGGTCGTACCAATTTGAGTCGACATTGTCAAGCCATCCGTGGCTCAATACTTTTATCTCCAAGCTGCGATCGATTCCAAGACTTCCAAGCTGGCCAGATCGGATTTGTTGGAAACGGGTGTTTCTCGTCGTCAGCCAGTAAGTGATATCGTTGGCGTTGACATTAGCGTTGACTGAAAAGTATGGGTGTTAGTACGCATGAAGAATATTAATTAATTCATATTAATTTGAGTGTAATTACCGTTTGCTACAAAGAGCGCAGCCAATACAGTGTAGACCCACATCTCAACTGCTTCAACGTGCTGTACTGGATGGCTCTTTATAGTAAAATATATGCGAACGTAATCGTTAAAAATCACGCGATTTTGGATTTGCTTTGTTTAGTTAAGCCAAGGTATTACATAGGCCTATAATACTTATAGTCACCTCAAATCGTATGTTTTACTAAAAAAATATGTAATAAGCTGGATTTTTATGGATACCATTACTTAGATGTTGTGTGGTGTCCCACAATTCATTCAAAAATTAAAAACATTCGCCAATAAGCATGAATCTCGCCCAAGCCATCACGTCAACATAGAGGCCCCAACGATATAACTGCTAAAACAATATATAAGAGAATGGATGGTGGGGGAGGGAACTTAATCAGTGTTTATTCACTTTCTCTAACTTAATACGAAGAAGTTTTATCAGTGTCTTGAGCAAAAAAAATATTTGAAAATGGTTAGCCATACAGTTATAATTTTGAAAATTATGACTTGTATTGTAGAACTGATACCTACTTTACGATTGACTGTTTAGAATTACAAATTTCCAAAAAATAAACCGTTAAAGCCGGATTTCGTTTTTGTGGACAATAGCAATATAATTAAGTAGTAACAAATATTGACGGTTAATGGCAAAAAGCTGGTGACCCCAGGGTAGTGTTTTGGGACCAATTCTCTATCTACTATATACAAGTGACCTACCACAGCTGCGAAATGTAACAGTTGCCACATTTGCCGATGACACGGCTCTAATGGCAATAGGATCTACTATTGGAGAATCTACTAGGAATCTTCAACAAGCTCGTAATAAAATATATAAATGGACCAAGGAATGGAAGACCAAGCTCAACGAACTGAAATCTGTCCACATTATATCTTTACAAACAAAAGAATCGAGGATATACCTCATGTCAAGATTAACGATGCCATAGTTCCATATGCGAACACTGCAAAGTATTTGGGTATGACTCTGCGGATACAAAACTAAGGTGGAAAGAACACGTTACGAAGAAAATAGTAGAGCTTGGCCTAAAATACAGAGACCTGTGTACTGGCTTCTGGGAAGAAACTCTCAGTTGTCAGTACAGAACAAACTACTAGTTTACAACCAAATACTAAAACCAATTTGGTTATACGGCATCCAGCTTTGGGGTTGCGCGAAAAACTTTAATATACAAGGAATCCAGACTTTTCAAAATAAAGTACTAAGGAATATGGTTAACGCTCCTTGGTACATACGGAATAGTGACCTGCACCGTGATCTTGGTGTCCCACAAGTCATTCAAGAAATAAAAATATTCGCCATTAAGTATGAATCTCGTCTAAGCCATCACGTCAACGTAGCGACCCTGCAACTAGTGGACAACCAACGTCTAGTGAGAAGACTAAAAAGAACTAAACCCTTCGAACTAGTGAATCAGTGAAATGTGTAAAAAGCAGAGCACAGTAAGTGAAGTGTTAGTGCTTCTTGTTTAGGACAAAGTGAATAGTGGACATCAGTGGATAGCCTATTAGAGACAACTCCACAGTTTTAAGAATTCAGATTTAAATTGATAGTTAGTTAACCTTTTAGATTACTTTTAATATGTTATGCATCATATATTTATAAAAAAATAAAAATAACGCTTATGCAAAACTGACATTATACAGTATCAATGTACCTCTTGAAGAGTTAATAGGTGAGCTTTTGCCAGACCAGAGTATTTGAAATATGGCGTTAGTAAAAAACATGTAGTTTTCGATATTAGTATTTTTAGTAATTTCGCAAAAGTCAGACAATCGAGGGGCACAGTCGCAAACTTCCATACTCAAAGGGTCTAATTGCAACTAAAAAAAAAATTACAAGAGAAACCTTTGTAAAATATGTTCCTTTCAGATAAAAAGCAAAATTGTTTTTTGTGATCTCAGCTTCCATACAAGAAATTTAGTGATATTCTTTATTTTCTAACCTCTTGAGAGTTCGGAGCTTTAGTGGTGTTGATGGGGACTTTTGATGTTTCTTAAAACGCTAAATGTGGGACAGCTTGTTACTAATTTTGTCGAACTCAAAATCTAATGGGACGGTACTAAGTAATCAGGGGCCTATTTTGTATTTATTTTACACTTTTGAAATATTATTATAAACATAAATACCTAAGATGTATACAACAGTTCAGCAGTTTATATTTTTTATAAGTTGATTGGGGATTGTTTTTTTTTTTTTTTTATATATAAATAGCTGTATAAAAAAAGATGAACAACTGATTTACGGAAAATTTTTACGTAAAATCGGGCACATTAACTTCGTTTCCTTACTTTCTCTGCATAGTAAACTTTTTAAAACTTCCATCTTCAACATTCCATTTAACCCATTCTCTGTCTGAAAATGAACATAACTCAATTTCCGGGAACTGGAAATTGAGAATTTTTCTAAATCCCAATACACCTTAAAACGTGTAAATAAAACTACATTGAAAATTCCAGTTTTCCATTTTTTGGTTATAAACGCACGTTTATCTACACTTAATTCCATACCAGTTGATATAACGTTACACACAACTATAAGTTATGTTCTAATTTCGTCATATAATCTATTCATTCAAATCTCACAGTGAGTATAGAAATTATAAATTAAGGAAATATGCGTATAATGTAGGTAGATACATGTGATGAAATTATCAGTTTTTTCAGGATTAATTACCTTAATCGTAATGCAGAATAATTTAATAGCCTTAATGAAATATGTTATCAATAGAGAAAATTCCTTTATGATCCTTTATGAGTGATTCATGTGAGTTGAATTTATCAGAACAATGTTGTATATGGTTGAAATATAAACAAATATAAAGATTACTGAAATTAAAAGGCAAAAAAACAAATTCCTGTTATATCTAAAACGTGGCGCAGTCGTAAGAAATACAAAATACAAAAACAGGTATTTGTAATAGTTATTTATGTACCAAGGGCCTCACACGGATGTTTATGCCCCGAGGGTGACCGTTTAAAAAGCTCGGGGGCCGATTGGCCCGAGAGCTTTTTAAGTCGCCGGAGGGTTTATACCCTCCGTTTGACTAATATTAATAAATATTTTGACGTTATCAAGTGACAATACAACAATACAAACAATTCGGAGTTGAGTGACAATACAGACAATTAATTGTCAAACTTATAACCTTAATCGCCAATAATTGACATTGCCGAGTGACAGTACAGACAATTAATTGTCAAACTTATAACCTTTAAAAAAAATTATGAATACAAACAATATAAGAGTATGTATAATGAAAATAAGTGAAATTAAATCATTTTTTGGTAATTGAAATGAACAAATAAATATATATTTTTTAATCAAGGCTGATTTATTAGTTATAAATAGTTTTTACAATAAGTTGATATCCTATCAAACATCCAATAATATAAAATTATAAACTATTAACATATTAGCACTTATTTGCTAGTATGACACTATAGTGTCTATCCAAGTGCAAACGGTGACGAATCAGAGGTATTCAAGAACAGGCTACCTCTTGCAGTTCTATTAACATTTTCACCCATAATAACATCTCCATTACTCGAGCAATTTCCTGCCATGAACTCTTCATAGTTCGAACACGGCACAGCAACAAAATTCCAACTATTAATACTCTCTATAAAATATTGAGGTGCACGAACGTGACTGCACGAAACTAGAATCAAAGCATATTATTTGAGAAAAAAAAGTATAACGGTTGAGATCCATACTGTCAAACATTCCACAGCCCTTCTGCCAAGCTGTACCACCGTTTGGATAGAAGTCAGCATGTCCAATCGGAGCTTTATATCCAAGCACTCCAGCATCAGTGTGGATGACATCCACAAACAGAGCATCATCAACACTTAGTCGCTTATTTGACGCCACTCCTTCAAACCTTGGACCTGCTGGGTCCAAACCAGTAATCCTCCCAACTGTTTCATTTCTAAGTGAAACAACATATTGACCTACGAAATAAATGTCAATACCTGATCAATAGGACAACAATAGATAAATACCTGCATATCCACAAACGTGCGATCCCAAAGAATGACAGACCAAATGAAATTTCGACCAAGGTATCTCATAGCCATCATGCAAATCTGCTATGAATAGTGCAATGGAATGACCAACATCTTCTATGATGTCAACAGATGCACCGTAAACGCCTTTAGCTTGCGATGACCAGTCAATACCGATGATGTTTGTTACTCCTTTCTTAAGATACGCAGCTTTAATGTTCAGGAACCAATACGAATTGATACTGTCGACCCAACCGTGGCAAAATATCTTCAGGTCGGCCTCTTTGTCGAACTCCACAATACCGTGCTGTCCAATCTTGAGTTCTACAAGGTTGTATTTGTCGTTTGAGAGGAAGAACTTCACATTGTTTTCCAATATTCCTCCCATCGCAATGCCAATGAAAGCTAAATAAAAGAAACAGATTGTGAGCGGATTTGATTATTATAGAGTATACAGTACCTACCACAAAACAGCAAAGATATTGACCCTGTCATAAGTGCTGATTGCAAGAGGTACTTTTACACAACTTGACAAGCGTAATCTGTCAAATAGTAGTGTGCGCCATGTTTTGTTGCCATGGCAACCACCAATGTAATATAGGTTGCGTTCTCAACGAGGGTAGGAGATAGTTTTCGATTGAATAAAAACAACAATTTTGTTTCCTTACTTGCAATATATTAAATTATAATTGTAATAATCATATTAACATATATAATATTAACACATATTAACCAAGGGCAAATGGAGCATCAGTTGCAGTGCTGAGATAGAAATTGCCACGAGCTGATTGGTCGATGTTTTCACCCATGACGATTTTCTGGTTGTTGGCACAATTGCCTCTGGTAAAGTCACTAGCGCTGGAGCAAGCCACGGCGACGAATCCATCGCTGTTGATGCCTTCATAGAAGAAACGAGGAGCACGGTTATGACTGCAGGAGACTAGAATTGAAAAATGCAATTATTATGTATACTTGGTCGAGAAACAGTGTGCAAGTACTTACTAGCCAAAATACCGCATCCATTTTGGCGGGCAACACCGCCGTTGGGGAAAAAGTCGACGTCGCCGATGGATGGTTCGATACCAAGTTGACCACCATCTGTATGGATCACGTCAACGAAGATAGCATCTCCAGTACTTAAGCGTTTCTCGGGAGCTTCACCTTCGAATGATGGACGAGCTGGGTCCAAACCGGTGATTCTTCCGACAAGTTCTCCGGTCAAAGCCTTAATATTTTTTCCTGTTTCACGAAGAATTAATATACACTATCTTTAATAATTATATAGTACGTACCAGCAAATCCGGAAATATGCGCTCCTAACGAATGACCAATCAAGTGGAATTTGGATAGTGGGATACCATAAGTTTCGTGCAAATCTAGTATAAACAATGCAACATAACCGCCGACTTGTTCAACACTGTCAACAGCAGTGGAATAAAGACCGCCAGCGTGCTTTGACCAGTCAACAGCGAAAACATTGGTCATTCCTCTCTTGACGTATTCGGCTTTGGCGTCAACGTACCATGTAGCGTCGATGCTGTCTACCCATCCGTGGCAAATAATTTTCACATCTTTCTCAGGATTGATGTCGATAAGACCATATTCGCCAGTTGTAATTTGATGGTAAGAGAGTTGCGTGTTTGACAAATAGAATTGTACATCTTCAGGAGCTACGTTTGCTAATGCAACGGTTGCTGAAAATCAGAAAATAATATGTTTGTTGGTAATTTATGGTATTGATTGAGAGTAATTTATCTTAATAATTAGAGAACTTACCCAGAGCAAAGATTGAAAGAAGGCGAATCATGGTTGCGTTTGTTGGCTGTGTTACTTCAGCAGTAAACTGAATTTGTTCAGCATTTTAGCTACTATATATACTGATATATTTTTTGACATTGATATCATAAAGGCTTTACTATAATCTAATGGTAATTAATCACCAGAACTCTATTCATTGTACATTAAGAATTAAGGTGTTAATTTCTATGAATGACGTTGCTAGAACAAAAACTGCGAAGGCTTAGGCAAGACAAATGCAATTGCATTCTGTATGATAGGTATAATCACATTATCAGTATAAACTCGCTATAATAAATTATAATGTACTTAAAACAAACATTATTTTAAATAAGTGTACCTATCTATACCTAAAATCTCTATAATCACATTTAATTCTATGGAAAATACATTTGTATGTATTATTGTTAGTAAAGGAAACTGTGTCAGTTGAAATATTTAATTATATTTAAAATCAAAAGAGATTTCCTGTTTGTTGAATATTCTTTAATCTTACAAGATCTTGTTATTTATGTTCCCGACTTTTTGTAGGGTTCATTGATAATAAAAGTTTAAGGATTTATTATGGTCTCCTTAATTAGCAAGAAAACTGATCATTGAAATTAATAATGTTCCAATTAAAAATATTTTTGGTAATGTTTGTTACAATTATTAAATGTGGTTTTGATCAAATAAATAAGTATGTAACTACCTATTTTAATTTATTTAGCCTCCTAACTCCAGGCGCTGTTACAACTGACCGAGGTATGTTGTATCCGTTAATAGAGTATGAGTTGTAGCTGGGATTCATAATATTACAATTTACAGGTGTCCCACGCTAGATACAAAGTAGATGAATGGGATTAAGAAATCAGAATGCACGCTTCTTCCATTTATAAAAGTTGTCGCTCTACAACCAGTAATATTAATCATGCTTATAGGGTGTTAAACTAATATTTTTTAAATGGAACATTAGGTATATTATAGAAGTTATTAATCAGATTTTTATATTAATTGTTTTGTCATCAACGTGTATTAGGCTATTATCATCTGGTTTTGACATTTTGAGATAATAATATCAAAAACGTGAACGTCTAACAATATTAAAGAAGCAAAAGAACTAATTTTGCATAGTAAAAGTATCGCCTTTTCGACAGTTATTATTGATTTGCGATGCTAATATGACTTATCCCGAATAACTGTAGATTTGCTACATGTCAAATAACTTAAGAATTTTTAATTTTATTAACATTTATATCCTCATATATTTCGAAAGACCGATAAATCAGCTATCCTAAAATGTCTAACTCGGTATGTCAATCGTCAATACCTAAAAAGTTATTATTTTGTATGAATCCAATTTAACATTAGATTACATTACATTAAATATGCAGATGGTTCGACAAGATTCAACAATCTTACAAATGTAATAGCACGTTTTTTTTCATGCAGCAGCTTTTAGTAATAACATTCTGCAATTTTGAATTACACAAACGTATAATTTGTGATATTGATTATTTTCAAAGATACAGAATAAGTAATTTATGTATCACTAAGAATTGATTAAATAATATCTACAAAAACATACATTGTTCATGCTGGTCCAACTAGATCGCCTGATTTAATCCCTATTTGATTTGTTACTCTAGAGACACATTGAGGAATAAATTTATTGGAATTTTATAGCTACGATAATGAACATGAAGAATAGAATAAGGTCGCCACCTTATTCTATTCTTCAAAATATTTTTATGGAAACCATGAAATTTAGATGAAATTTAGCCTGAGAGGGTTGATATGTGCACTTTAACAATCGAACTGAAATAATTAGTATTTAGTCAGTTTACATTTATTTATTCATTGATTTATATTGAATTATTTATTCTTATGAGAATATTGCTGACACTATGTTGTGTTCAGAAATGTTAGGATTTCTAGTTGATAGTAGCCTAATTAGTGTCATAATAATTGGGATAAAAATCTAAGCAAAAACTGCAATACCTAGTGTTTCATTTAAAAAACAAGTTTGTGTTGATATGTTGTTGTGGAATACCCTGTTAGCATGAACATATGTCCAGGCTGTAGAGCGAATGATTACAATTTTTATATGTAGTAGGTGAAGGAGAAAACTCAAAAAAGAAGACCATAATCAGGGTGACCACTTGGTCTACCTTTCTTGTGTTTTCTCCATTGAGCTTCCATCTTGCTCCTTAGCTATACCGTACTGATGATGACTAATAATTGATTTTCAAGTGTTTTTCCAACATAAATTTCCAAAAGGAGTATACAATATGAGTGACAAAAAAGTAAAATTTCGTAGAAATTGCGGAAGACAAGAAGAAAACCCATTTCCTTTGTCTAAGTCATACTCAGGTCATCATTATTTATAGATACGACCACCTGGCAACATAATGGGTATTTAGTTAAGCTTACTACTTATTTCGATACATGAAGGTGCATTATTGATACATAGATAGGTAGGTACTACATAGAACCTTAATTCGTAAAATGCATTGAACAAAGTTAAACCTATTACAAAATGATTGCCATTAGATTATAATAATGCTTCGATGATAGCACTAACAAAAAATATTGCAACTATATATAGTTGCTAAAATACCAAACAAATTCAGTTTATTGCTGAAGTACCGCAACAAACCAATACAATCATGATTCGTCTGCTTGCCATCCTTGCTCTGGGTATGTATTCTAATCATTAAGATAAATCAGTCTCAATCAATACCATAACTTGTTAGCACAATTATTTTTTCTGGTTTTCAGCAACCTTTGCATTAGCAAACGTAGCTCCCGAAGATGTACAATTCTATTTAACAAATACGCAACTCAATTACCATCAAATCAAAACTGACGAGTTTGGTCTTATCGACATCAATCCTGCAAAAGACGTAAAAATTATTTGCCACGGATGGGTAGACAGCATCGACGCTACATGGTACGTTGACACCAAAGCTGAATACGTCAAGAGAGGAATGACCAACGTCATTGCCATTGACTGGTCAAAGCACGCTGACGGACTTTATTCCGCTGCTGTTGACAGTGTTGAAGAAGTCGGTGGTCATGTTGCATTGTTTGTAATAGACTTGCACAAAACTTACGGTATCCCTCTATCCAAATTCCACCTGATTGGTCATTCGTTGGGTGCGCATATTTCCGGATTTGCTGGTACGTACCATATAATTATTAAAGATGGTGTATATTAATTCTTCTTGAAACAGGAAAAAAGATTAAGGCTTCGACTGGTGAACTTGTCGGAAGAATCACCGCTTTGGACCCAGCTCGTCCATCATTCGAAGGTGAAGCTCCTGAGAAACGTTTAAGTACTGGAGATGCTATCTTCATTGACGTGATCCATACGGATGGTGGCCAACTTGGTATCGAACCATCCGTCGGCGACGTCGACTTTTTCCCCAACGGTGGTGTTGCCCGCCAGAATGGATGCGGTATTTTGGCTAGTAAGTACTTGCACACTGTTCTCCGGTCAAGCATACATAATAATTGCATTTTTGTTTCTAGTCGGTTGCAGTCATAACCGTGCTCCTGTTTTCTTCTATGAAGGCATCAACAGCGATGGATTCGTCGCCGTGGCTTGCTCCAGCGCTAGTGACTTCACCAAAGGCAATTGTGCCAACAACCAGAAAATTGTCATGGGTGAAAACATTGACCAATCAGCACGTGGCAATTTCTATCTCAGCACTGCAACTGACGCTCCATTTGCCCTTGGTTAATAAGTGTTAATATTATGTATATTAATTTGATTATTACTGTTTAATAAATATGTATTGCATGTAAAGAAAGAACTGTTCTTTTATTAATTAACACTGTGCTGTGCTTTTATCTCATTACTTCACTAACTCAAAAGGTTTTTTTTAGTCTATGTCACAATTATCAAAGAGCTGGATTCGTGTGCTGAAGAAGTCTGTTCTAATGTTTCTTTGCAAATTTACCAACTTCGTTGGATACGAATTTTATCTCAACATCCCTGTGGAAATTGGTGATTTCTAATAGACCAAAGCGCATCCACAACGTTTCTTAGCACCTTTATTTTGGAAGCGTTGAATTAGCTGATATTGCTTGGCTTAGTGCAGTTTGATGCCATAGGTTCATACAGGTTTAAGTATCTGCTTGTAAAGAAGGAGCTTATTATATGTCGATAAAGCCGACTTCCTACCAATTAACCAACAGATTGCTTTTGCCCCAACGGCGGGGTTGCCCGCCAAAATGGATGTGGTATTTTGGCGAGTAAGTACTTGCACACTGTTCTCCGGTCAATCAAACAATTGCAATAATAATTGCATTTTCAATTCTAGTTTCCTGCAGTCATAACCGTACTCCTCGTTTCAGGGCTAGGTACTTCACCAGAGGCAATTGTGCCATCTCAGCACTGCTGCTTATGCTCCTTTTGCCCTTGTTTAATATGTATTACTATTATGTATATTAATATGATTGTTATCGTTTAATAAATATTATGTATTGCATTTAAATATTTTTTTATTAATTAATATTGCGTTATACTTTTGTCACATCACTTCACTAAGTCAAAAACTCTATTAGAATATTTCTTTGCAAACGTACCAATTTCGTTGGATACTAAAATTCTACCTCAAGCTCTTTGTGGAGATTGCTATTTCTAATATACCAAGGTGAATCCACAATGTTTCTTATCACCTTTTAAGCGTTTAATGGTGTTCTTATATGTTTGGCTTAGTGCAGCCGGACTGATGGATACCACAGATCCACACAGGATTGAGTATCTGCTTGTAAAATAGGAGCTATTTTATATGTCAATAAAGCAAACTTCCTATCAATAAGCCAGTAGATTGTTTTGTATCCTATGACCAATTCTTCTCGTTTATTTTTTGCGTGTGCGGTCCAGCGAAGCTTGGTGTCCAGCGTCATACCAAGGTATTTTGCCGTGTTCGAGTAAAGCCGGGGCTGCATATTCGCATACTTGCCAAATATCAAATATTTGCCAAATGTCAAATATTTAGCAAATATGTTTGGCTAGCAAATTTTTCTTTTTGATTACACTATAGAATGTCATGAGATATTCCTTTGTTAAAAGTTTTTTCACCGAATATTTCCGGCTTATTTTAATAAAACTCAAAAAATCTCTCACATACCAACAATTTTGTACTATATTCGTCATGATTTCAAACCGTCAGAGTTGCACTGGAACAGCGAATGCATCTGATATTGATGCATCCCCACATGGCATTTACCAACACGAACAAATCTTCTTCTTTGGAGACTTTGCTACATGTGCGTACCGAATGGGCGCTAGTTTTTTTAATTACTTCGCCTTCTTTTGCCTCATTAGCTTATCGTCTTTTTCCAATTAAACTGATAATTTGATGAGCAGGCAAGTTTTTAATTTATAATACCGATACATTTTTACTTATATAAGTGCAGAAGGTACTGTAGCGAACCAACAACGGCATTGTTGTGGAAATTTAGGAAACAAATCTTGACGAAACCGTTTATTTGATTTTAACGAATGTTTATTTAGTTCATCAGCATTCTGTATTAATAATTCGCAGCATCTAATTTCAACAAACTCTAAAACTCAATACAATAGGTCATTTGGTGACCTATATTTAAATAAATTATTATTTTTAGGAGAATATTTTTTTATTAGGAAGATATTGCCCGTAAAGAAAATGTTAGGTATGGTTTCTTCACCATCTTTAAAGTTCTACTAAATCCAATTGTACTACTAGGTTAGTAGCATAAATGTGTCTTAATATTGTCTGAAATACAGATGCTATTAAAACAAAAAATTTAGAAAATGAGTTGTCAAAATGTAGCTTGTTGTTAAATAAAAAAGGTAAAAAGAATTTCTCTACTATTAAAATATTTTTAACCGTTTTTGTTTCTCTTCAAATAATAAACATCATAAAATCGACAAATATATAAACACAACAAGCAAATAAAGTACAATTTTCCAAATATATAACTTATTTTATAAACATGCTCATCTATATTGTTCATAGAAAAGCCAACTTAGGATACACTGTGTACTATCGTAGCCATATAATATGTACCTTCTTTTGACTTCCATTTTCTCCGATACCTAGGGGCGAAAGCTGTATGTGTTGGCGTTTTCCCGATTTTTCCAAATTAAGAAGAATTGGCGCTGTTTTTGCCACGTAAATTTTATTCGTTTAACTTTAGCAATTAATTACTCCGGAAATTATACATATATTTGAACAAATTAAAAAGTAAAATCACCTGCGGAATGCTAGCTTTCAATGTGCATTTTTGTAAAATCATTGGATTAGTGCTTGACCCACAAAAAGCTATATTATGCAATGCCAGAAATTCCTTTATTAGAAGAGCTAGAATAATGAAATATAGACTATAGGCTACCCACAAATTCATAGGTTTAAAGTTTATTACATAATCATGGTTTATCTTGCATTTTCCCTACAAAAAATCGATTTGAAGCATCTCATGATTGCTGCAGTTGACGCGGCGCTCTACGGTCCGAGGGGGCGACCGGGGCAAGGGATCGACAGCGACGTTACTAGTGTTTACGGACACAATACATAAAACGACACGGCGATTATGCGTCCCCAAAGAAAATTGGATATCCGGCAGCAGATGACCGAATTAAAAAATAATGGCAAAATAAGTCAATAAGAAAACAGAACCACGAACAGGCGCAAGTCCCATGGGAATTCTTAGCAATTTAAACCGGGTTTCGGGTTTAGCATTTAAAATTAATTAGTGATCTGTAAAATATTCTATGTGTCTACAAATTTACGATGCTAAATTTGTAAAAGTTTTTTGATATTTTTAAGTTTTATACGCTCAGAGCTGACGTTTGTAATATATGTAATATATCAAGAGTTGGTATTTATTTTATATTGTTTCTGCATGTATTTAAATATTATTAATAAATAAGCTGTTGAAACTGAAACAAAATCGGGCAAACTTTTTAAATATTTTTAGGTTTATCAAGCATGCTTAATTTAGTATCACCACTAATCGGAAAATCTGGAAAACTCCATATTATTAGATTTATCCGCTTCCATCAAAATCTTGTTTACAACGTTATTGTATAAAAACATAAACGCCAATCGATAGGAGAGATTCCTCTCGTACCGGGCCACATATTCTAATCAAAATTATGCAAATATTATGAATTTAATTGTTAGTTAAAATTGCTACCTTGTCAAGTTATGGTTCTTTTTGTGTATTGATAATAAGCTGCCCGGTTCTCCCAGCTGTGTCGGTTCTCTCCGACATGACTGCACCGCTAACGCCTCTCTTCCCCGCAGCCCCTCAAAGACCGTAGAGCGTCGGAATTCACGCGGAGTTTCAGCACGATCTTTTGTATGAAAAATGCAAGATAAACAATGATTACGTAATAAACTTTAAACCTATGAATTATTGGGTAGCCTATAGTCTATATTTCATTATTCTATCTCTTCTAATAACGGAATGGCTGGCATTGCATAATATAGCTTTTTGTGGGTCAACCACTAATCCAATGATTTTACAAAAATACACATTGAAAGCGAGCATTCCGCAAGTGATTTTACTTTTTAATTCGTTCAAATCTATGTATTATTTCCGGAGTAATTAATTGCTAAAGTCAAACGAATAAAATTTACTTGGCAAAAACAGCGCCAATTCTTATCAATTTGGAAAAATCGGGAAAACGCCAACACGTACAGCTTTCTAATTTTGATGAGTTGTAGCATATTAATCAAGGACAGCACCATAATTTTTTAAAAAAATTTCGCCCCTAGGTTTCCGAGAGAATGGACGTCAAAAGAAGGGACATAATATATGGCCACGATAGTACAAGGTGTAAATTTTTCTTAGATTGAAATAATATTGCGTTTATGTGAAGAGGTAAAAACAACAATAATTGGTTTTGAATTTCTATTACACAAATATATTGACAATCTTCGTATATACTTTACACAAAACGAATTTAAAAATTGGACATGTAAACAGCGTACTAAAATGTCTATCGAGTACAAATAAATGCACCAATACTTGTCGCCTTGGCATTTGCTATACCCACTTCAACTGGGTTTTGCAAATAGCAAGTACATTTCGTAAAAAAAAACGTCCGCACAGCCGAACGTCGAATATATAACTCTATTTCAGAATGGACTCGCCACGAATTGAATAGAGCATGTTCATTTTTTTCTTGACAAATATTCGTATTGTGGGTAAAATTTAAACTTAAAAAACTTAAAAACCGTTAACTAATGGTTTTGTTTTTATCAATGCAATTAGCCATCGATGCATCCAATGACTTATATTGTTGAATGCATTCTGCAGTTGTAAGTAAGTGAGAAAATAATAAAGTAGAGAAAACTGTTTCTTTCTCATATAAAAATGGTTAGCTTATGACGCCAAAGCTGGTATTATGTGATTATAAAATTGTACAAAAATCACGCAAAACTATAATACACAAAAAATTAGTGAGTTTTTGATAAAAATGCTAATAAATGATAAAAATGATAAGCGCACGGTATCCGTGCTCATTCACAAACTGATAAAAATTTAAATATCGTACGAAATTTTTTAATCAGAGGAACGTATCGGATTAAATTATAATTTATTAGATTATTGTGGCTTAGGCTTAAGTAGACGATGATTTGTCATTGGGGGTCGAGTTGACAAATTATATGCAATGTATATGTACGTGTGTTGTAAGTTACAACGGTAATTGCAATAACTTTTGCTCTATGCAAGTGTAATTGTAAAAAAATGTTACAATAAGCATAAATCATTTTATTGCAAAACTTCTATAATCCAGAGAACATTGTGATGAACAAACAGTGAGAAAAATGTATTGTATATTTTATTTTACACAATACACTGCAGAAGGGAATATACGCAGTAATATCTACTATAGAACCACCGATTTCAACAATTTTTATGAAAAAGGAAATTAATTTATGATGCAAGAAAATTGGTTAAAAAAGTAATAATTACAAATACTCTTTTATCTTTTCTTTCTATACAGACTGACAAATTTGTACAAATAATTATGTATCTCTTGTTGGTGAGCATTGGTGTATTAAATAAGTCAGATTATTACACGTTTTTTCTTTCAATATTATTCACAATTCATCAGTTTATATAAAAATTATTAGATTTTCCAATCCAGAACCTCTTTGTAGGTTTGCCAATATTCTCTATTCGATTTTTCGGGCAATAATTGTATATCGTTTTCATCCACTTAACTTAACTTAACGTACGAAAAATTTTACTTAACATACGAAATATAGATCGGTTCCATTTACATTCACTTACGTTTGGGGTGGTTGTCATGACATTTCACATGACGTTTGACATGACACAAAATGAATCTATCGCTTTTACCAAACAAACATATTTATGTACCTACACACAAGTTTTATGAAGGTTGCATCATCCATGATAAAAATCTGTGAAATGATGTAAAAACATTTCAAAACAACACAAAGACAACAAAGTGTAAGTCGCACGACATATTTTTTAGGTTATGTTACTGACACCATCACCCGAATTGTCAAAATCAACGGCCTGTGATTGGTGCACTTAGCGCACGGATTTTGTTAAGTTGAGTAAACAAATCCGTACGTAACGTTAAGTTTTTGTACGTTAAGTGATACTTTAAGTATCGTTTACATCCACTTAACTTAACGTAACCGTAACGTACGAGAAGTTAAGAATTAGTGCAAGTTGAGCTCCATTGAATTATATGTGATTGTTTACATTCACTTAACGTACAAACACTTCACGTAACGTACGGATTTGTTCACTCAACTTCAACTTAACAGAATCCATGCGTTAAGTGCACCACTCACAGGCCGTGGATTTTGACAATTCGGGTGATGGTAACAGCAACATAACCTAAAAAATATCTCGTGCGACTTAAACTTTGTTCTCTTTGTGTTGTTTTGCGATATTTTTAGACCAATTTACAGATTTTTATCATGGATGATGCATATTTTATACATCTTGTGTGTACATAAACATATATGTATGGTAAACGCGATAGATTTCATTTTGTGTCATGTCAAACGTCATGTGAAATGTCATGACAACCACCCCAAACGTAAGTAGTGAATGTAAATGAAACCTGTTCTATATTTCGTACGTTAAGTATAATTTTTCGATAACAGAAACAGTTTTTGCCCCGGCATAAACGATGTAAAATGTTACTTTACGATCATGTAGGACATAAAAATAATGTTGGCCATAGCACTATTTAAATATAATATTCTACACACACACACACACACACCTGTTGTTGTCAGCGCAAAAAACGACGTCATAATCTAAACGAATCTATGAACAATCATACAACTAATTACTTAATCTTGCGTGAATTATAGCAGGATATTTCGTTTTCCTACACCTACCTCCCACGCACTTTAAAGGGATTACAGAGATATTGAAAACATCTCACGTTGACACGTATGTGCTATTAATTCACCAACGTTGTCAATAGATTGTCACTGAGTATGATTTATATAGAACCATATATTGAACTATAAGTCCGGGCCACACTAACGCCTAACGTTTAATGCCCGCGTAACGTTCAAGTGAATGCGTTAAAATCAAGTGTGAGCACTATTTAACGCATTACCGTGCCAATCAGAAACGCTGAAAAGATGACGCGTTGGGTAACGCATGGAAACCGTTAGACGTTTAGGCGCTAGCTTAGCCCGGGCATTAGAAACTAATCTTACACTGACAGAGCATTAATTGCTATTTTGATGATGTATGTTTAAATAATGCTGAGCAACTACTAAACGAAAGTAAAGTATTTTTTCTACTCCTATTGAGGAATGCATTCATTATCATGGCAATTTATGATAAGTAATACTAACCATTCCCCACACACATGACAAATATGTCATTCCTGGCTCCTCATACCCCGCCAGTAGTGAGAAATATTTCATTCCTCACGGTTTTAGAACCAATCACAGTTCTGGGTTTTTCATTTCCAAATTGTTGATACACTGCTTAGCGACATTGTCAAGGCATTGACAACGTCGCTAAGTGACAAGGCGCACCAAACAATTTTAATCTGTCAAAATCCTGTAAACCGTCATAGTGACATACAGCTGTCCCTGTATGCACAAAAATTAATTTATAAAATTTCGTTGCATGGTCGTAGAAAATAGTTATTTAACCAACAAGTATATTAAAAAGAGCGATTAATGATCGAGACTGTTTAACGCGCGAGCGAAGCGAGCGCGTTAATTGTCGAGATCATTAATCGCTGTTTAATATTCGAGTTGGTTACAAAATTTTTCCGTCGATCGTATTCTTCTAGCGTCGTCTACATACATTTTTCTTCGCCGATGTCTTTTTAGGTTATATGACCATTTAAGTAATTTGACACTGACAGTTCTAGAGGGCGGTATGTTTTGATTGGAAGGTTTCATTTCACATATGTTCGATTGGCCAATCAAAACGACGTCATTGCGTGTTGTGATTGGCTATAACAAATCATGCATTAATTGAAATCGTGCATTAATGTAGTACTTTAATAAACGATTTCCTATTCACTAAACTGACTCATAAATAAACCATCGACGGAAAAGTATAGTATTCCATTCGCAAGTAATGGCAATTTCTCACTCGAACGCTTTGCAGCACTCGCCCACGGCTCGTGCTGCAAACTTCGTTCTCGTGAGAAATTGCTTACATTACTTGCTCATAGAATAATATACTATTATAAAGCGGCAAATGAATCTATATTTCTCTCTAATAGGTATACAAATAATTTTCTTGTGATAAAGGCAAATCTAATTATTCTCCTTTTCCGTAAGGCGATTTGCTGTTGGTTGTCAAGTAAAACTCTCCAAAGGTGACTTCTTTGATTCAAAGAGAAATAAACTTTTTTTAGGTGAAATATGCTATGTGGTAAATCAAGAAAAATTACGATACTTGTTAGTGAATTCTTGTGTCAACCAAGTAGCATCGACATAGCAATCGTAATATGTGTAGTAGAAACAACCATGGCGAAAACAAGATAATAAACTCTTTTGTAATGTTGCAAATGAATCTATATTTCTCTCTAATAGGTCTAATACAACTAATTTCCTACTGACAAAGTTAACTTAAATTATTCTCCTTTTCCATAAGGTTCTTTCTTGTTCGTTGTCAAGTAGAACTCTCCAGAAGCGCTCCTGTCGCAACCATCACCCATGATAGCAACTTGGTTGCTTGAGCATGATCCTGATTTGTAATTGTTGTACGATCCGCATTCTCTAGCTACGAAATTGTTGCTATTGATGCTCTCAATAAAGTAAGTTGGCACGATGTTGTGACTGCAACCAACTAAACAAAAAAACGAAACATTCAAATTACGAACAGAACAGAAATATTTCGACTACGTACGTTGCAAGATACTGCACCCATTCTGGCTGGAACCACCATCGGGATAGAAATCAGCGGTACCAATGTTTTTCTTGAGACCCAGAGTACCTGCATTGGAATGAAGAACGTCCACAAATTGAGCATCGTTGGCATCCAACCTCTCAGTTGCACCGACACTTGTGAAAGATGGTCCAGCTGGATCCAAACCAGTGATACGTGCAATTTTCAATCCAGTGTTTTGGTACATTTTCTTTCCTATATTATAAGAAGAAAAATAAACAAAAATAGATCATTTTGCAGCGAATACATACCTGCGAAACCACCGATATGGGCACCAAGAGAATGACCAATGATGTGCACATTGTCAGGAGATAGTCCGAATGTATTACGCAACTGGTTGAGGTATGAAGCCATGACTTCAGCAACACCATCACATGCAGCAATTGCGTCACTATATCCATCGTTGGCATATGCCTCCCAATCCATAGCGATTACCTGGTGACCCTTGGCCAAGTAAGTTTGGATCATAGGTTCGTACCAATCGACAGAGCTGGAAGCTGCCAAGCCGTGGCAGATGATTTTCAATTGTCTGCTGGCGTCAACGTTAACTTCCCTAAGGGCTACGTTCTGCAGTTCAACAGCTGGAGACGCAGCGGAACTGTAGTAGATGAGCCTCACGCCATCGAGGCAGTTAACTAGAAAACGGAATTGTTTATTACTCGACAAGAAGAAGAAGAGGAAGGTATATTGGGGTACTTACTTGGTGCGGCGAACACAGCTAGAAGTGCTAGGAATCGGAGCATGTTGATGTAGTCTTTGCAACTGCAACTGAAATCTACTCGAGTGCAGTTCCATATTTATAGTTCCATAGGGTTAGCTGTGCGTTTGATGATAATTTATTGATTTATTGTTTCTTTGTGGGAATATTTTTTATAAAGTTAGATTGTGTTGTTGTCGGCGCATAGGGTACCAATAAATCAGTCCAGTAATAGTTATTGTGTTTATTTGTATATCTAGATACGGGGAGGTAAAAACTAGAAAATAATTAATGAAATGGGTGTCGTGAATGTATTTATGAGACATAAATAAGGATTACTTTCGCTACCTGGAAATGTGTATCAAAAGTTTTACAAAATACTTATTTCTAATGTTTTATAGTGCGATGTCGAAAATTATACCTTTGACAATAAAGCTATTTATATTTATATTATAAAGTTGCCTACTATAGACATGTTCTTTAGGTAGTCATATGAAAATCTTTCATACAAAATAAAACAGACGATAGCTTTTCAACACATAATTTTAAACTTCAAGAAATTGCAGCTTAAAATAAATACAGATCTGGTATTTTTGTATTTAAAAGTTAAAAACTCACGACAGTATGGGTTTTATCCTTCATGATCTACATTCACAGATAATAATTTTAGAAATAATTCAAAATTATTGCTTATACTGAATGCTTAGAGGCAACTCTTGTTAATTCAGACAATAAAATAGTATTTAAAACGCGGAAGTATTTAAAACGCTTCTCTACTTGACTACACTTATTGTAAAATATACAGTGTGTTCAGAAAAGTATGCGTCATACGGGAAGTTTCTTTAAAATCTATTATCCAAAAATTTTACTATTAGAGGTTAAGATGTATGTACCAAATACTGGGCGGTCCAGAATATATGAATTGGACGTTTGACAAGAACAATTTGAGAAGAATGTTTATCAATGGGCGCCAACTAAAGGGGACGCGAAAAAGCGCCTAACGTATAAATACGAAACCGAAAATTAAAAAAATATTGATAAAAATACGTCTTTTTTCATCTTTTTCAGAAAAAATACAGAACAACTTCATTCACATCATGGCATCCACTGTTCGTCATAGTTTGCTACAAAGAACTTGTAAAGCAAAGTATTACGGAGTAATGTTTAACTTCTGATCTCCTGACTCCTGATCAAGCTCATCGTGAACAAATGTCTGAGGTAGTAAGATATATTGACATAAATTTTGAGAAAAAAAGACTTGGTTTAAGAAATATTGGAGCAGTTAAAAAAAGACAACATGAATTTACAAGATTGCAGGCCATTGTGCTATGAGAATGCTGCTGTTTTGCCTGGACACAAGACATTCGTATTGACCGCGTTCAAAAGAGGTTGCAGGATCCTAAAATGAACTTACATAATGCAGCTTTAGATTTAAAACCTCTTCAAATTTATTTTCATGATGAAAGAGTTAGAGAGTTAGTGACTCAGTGAAAGAAGGAATTCAAATATTCAATGAACCTGACATGAATTTGAAAGACGTCAACGAAGAATGAAAAGAATGGATGGCAAAACATCGAGAGATGCTGGTTTATCAGCTAAAGAAGATATGAAAGGCACTGTCGACCGTCTATGCAATGAATAAAAAAGTAGTAGGTACTGTTCATTTACAAGAAATAGATGAAAAATTTGGATTTGTTTTTGATATGGACGGGTTGTTTTAAAGCCGAAACAAGCTACAAGCTACTACTTTAAAGAACATTGCGTAACATTTGGCGAAACCTACAGTTTATGAATTATATGAAGAAATTTTGGATTTTTCGAACGCTGCTAACACGCTGTGCATGCCGTCATATTGCTGACAATCGCGGTTTCTATTGCCAGTTGCGAAAGATCATTTAGAAAACTAAAATTGATACTCATATTTGAGAGCCTCGAAGGACCAAAGTCGCTTATATGATCTTGCATAAAATGAAAAAAGACATAGTCCTATACTTTTATCATGACGTCATAATAATTACTAATAATTATTTTTTTAGTTTCTACCCAACCGTATCTAGATATACAAATAAACATAATAACTATTACTGGACTGATTTATTGGTACCCTATGCGCCAACAACTACACAATCTAACTTTATAAAAAATATTCCCACAAAGGAACAATAAATCAATAAATTATCATCAAACGCACAGCTAACCCTATGGAACTATAAATATGGAAGTGCACTCGAGTAGACTTCAGTTGCAGTTGCAAAGACTACATCAACATGCTCCGATTCCTAGCACTTCTAGCTGTGTTCGCCGCACCAAGTAAGTACCCCAATATACCTTCCTCTTCTTCTTCTTCTTGTCGAGTAATGAACAATTGCGTCTTCTAGTTAACTGCCTCGATGGCGTGAGGCTCATCTACTACAGTTCCGCAGCGTCTCCAGCTGTTGAACTGCAGAACGTAGCCCTTAGGGAAGTTAACGTTGACGCCAGCAGACAATTGAAAATCATCTGCCACGGCTTGGCAGCTTCCAGCTCTGTCGATTGGTACGAACCTATGATCCAAACTTACTTGGCCAAGGGTCACCAGGTAATCGCTATGGATTGGGAGGCTTATGCCAACGATGGATATAGTGACGCAATTGCTGCATGTGATGGTGTCGCTGAAGTCATGGCTTCATACCTCAACCAGTTGCGTAATACATTCGGACTATCTCCTGATAATGTGCACATCATTGGTCATTCCCTTGGTGCCCATATCGGTGGTTTCGCAGGTATGTATTCGCTGAAAAATGATCTATTTTTGTTTATTATTCTTCTTATAATATAGGAAAGAAAATGTACCAAAACACTGGATTGAAAATTGCACGTATCACTGGTTTGGATCCAGCTGGACCATCTTTCACAAGTGTCGGTGCAACTGAGAGGTTGGACGCCAGCGATGCTCAATTTGTGGACGTTCTTCATTCCAATGCAGGTACTCTGGGTCTCAAGAAAAACATTGGTACAGCGGATTTCTATCCCGATGGTGGTTCCAGCCAGAATGGATGCAGTATCTTGCAACGTACGTAGTCGAAATATTTCTGTTCTGTTCGTACTTTTAATGTTTCGTTTTTGTTTAGTTGGTTGCAGTCACAACATCGTGCCAACTTACTTTATTGAGAGCATCAATAGCAACAATTTCGTAGCTAGAGAATGCGGATCGTACAACAATTACAAATCAGGATCATGCTCAAGCAACCAGGTTGCTATCATGGGTGACGGTTGCGACAGGAGCGCTTCTGGAGAGTTCTACTTGACAACGAACAAGAAAGCACCTTATGGAAACGGAGAATAATTTAAGTTAACTTGTCAGTAGGAACATATTTGTATTAGACGTATTAGAACGAAATATAGATTCATTTGCAACATTATAAAATAGTTTATTATCTTGTTTTCGCCATGGTTGTTTCTACTACACATATTACGATTGCTATGTCGATGCTACTTGGTTGACAGAAAAATTCACTAACAAGTATCGTAATTCTTCTTGAGTTACCACGTAGCATATTTCACCTGAAAAAGTTTATTTTTCCTTGAATCAAAGAGCTAATGCTATGAAACGAAGAAAGAAATGTTTATAAAATCAGTGACTAATGTTTGGGGAATAATCAAGAATATCAATAACAAAAATATGATCATAACTATTCTTTATTGAATGTTTAACAATTATTGTGGTACGTATTGTCAAATGTGGTCAAAACAGGTCATTATACCAGTAGTAGTGTATTCATAGGAAGGTAGGAAATGTAGCACTTAGGAGTAAATAACCGATGTTGTTGTTATTCCATAATGAGTTCTATTCTCCGCAAATGTCGACAGTTTCGGTCGTGACTACTACTGGTCTCTACCAGATAGGTCATTATATGTTATTATCCTTTTCCATATGGTGAATTTTTGTTTGTTGTCAAGTGATATACCCCAGATGCGGAGCTGGCACAGCCTTCTCCCATAACAGCAGATGGTTTACTGGCACACATTCCTAATAGGTATAGGATGTATGATGCACATTGCCTAGCAACGAAGTTGTTACTAGTAACGCTTTCAATCATGTACACAGGCGCGATATTATGACTGCATCCAACTAGAAAAAAGCGTTCATATTTAACAATTTATAGTCCAATATGTTTAGTTACTTACGTTCCAAGATACCACAACCATTCTGGCTGGCACCACCGTCAGGATAGAAATCAGCATGTCCGATATTCTTGTCGAGGCCAGCTAAGCCTTTATTGGTATGAATACCATCCACAAATTTAGCATCACCGGCATCCAACCTATCACTTGCAGAAACAATGCCAAACAACGGACCAGCTGGGTCCAAACCAGTGATTCGACCAATCTTCTGACCAGTTGCTTGGTATACAGCCTCTCCTACAAATACAAAAGAAAGGGAGTGTTATTTCCGTTTGTGTATCGGCAAAATATTTGGTTGTGGTTGTCTTTAATTATGAAATCATGTTTTATGTGTATGGCATAAAAGTCTAGAATCACTACACAAAACAACAACATGCGTAGGTTACCATAATTGTGAAATCCGAAACCGGAACAAGAATAAGTTTTGTAAAATAATGAAATTCAAAAATAACAAAATTGGGTTTTAGGGATGTAGTACGCTTCACAAAGCAGTTGTAGGCAAGCAATCGAAGTACCTAACTTAACAAACAAAAATGTGCGAAAATGAAAAATCCAGAAAAAACATTGTCTTCTGATTCTGTAAATGTGGCTCTGTAGTCTGTACCACGGTGGTTCTTTACGTATTATTGTACTGCACACTTCGCACACGCCTCCCGCCGGCCCTGGTACACCACTAGAACCTTTTGTTAATAATTTTGCTAATTTTCCCCTGTACTATTTCCACATTTGTTCTGGAGGTACGCAAAATTCTGATCTACAAGACACTTATCAACACGAAAGAATAGCTGCTTGTAAGAACCTTACTTATGTATGGAGCTACATTAAACACTAAATGAACAGTTTTTGTAATAAAGAAGAAATAAATAATTGCAGTATTTATTTTTGATTCAGCATAGTCAGCACATGACTATGTTAACAAAAACAAGGCCTGTTTATTGGTGTCTCCTACAATCCCTATCACTTTGTAGCAATCTTTATGGGACACCTATGTGGAGTGAGCGTGTAAAGTATGGAAATATGACAAAAACTCTGGAACGGGTTGTTATTATAAAAATCCTAGGACACGTCGATTTTTAATGATCAAAATATACATGAAATTTTATTTCTTATCTTCAATTGTTTTCGATTTATGACTTCATGGACACTTTTCTAAAGGACAACCCCATATTGATAGATCCGTTAATTGTGTTAACGTAATTTACAAAATTTATCGCCTTAAATAACAAAGTTTTTGTGAAAAAGACTGTTGTGAAATTTAGGGCAATATTGGTTGTTTGTGGAGAGCAAATAGGCGTTTTCGATTGACTTTGCGCTGAGTGCGAATCTAAGCTCAAAAGTGTTTTCTTTTATGTAGCCATCCGTACCTCACTTAAAGAATCTGTAAATTATTCAAAAACATTTGGGAACAAACTCTTGCGATTTCATGTAAAAGTGCAAAGATTAAGGTTTACTATGCGACCATTTTGAGGTTTCTAGGACAATGGGTTCAGCTGGTATGAATTTGTATAACTTTGACTCCACTTTTTTCGAAAACTTTGCGCGATAGAAAATTTTGGAGTCCAGATTTGTTTTCAGAGCAAATAATTCTACCCAAAACGCTATTTCATATTCAATTCACAAAAGTTATTTTCCGCCAATGTTATCAATATTACTTATACAATTTTCAATTGTCTTTTTCTCGAAACTTTTCTTATGTAAGGCTAGAAAATATTTCCGATAAAATCTAGACAATTAAATTGTCTATCAAAATCGGTAAGAAAGAAATGGTGTTACCATGTAAAAAAGTGTCGATAACGTCATAACTCAGTAACAATTGACGGTCGGAAATTGAACTTTTTAGAGAAATATGTATTTTAATAATTAGAAATCGACGTGTTCGAGCTAACATAAATTTGCAAATATACACAAATTTTCAATTATTTTATAATCTTAATTTTGCAATTTTAAATTGTGTTTTTCTGGAAATTTTCTTATGCAACGCCATAAAATGTTTCCACTAATTACAAAATTTTATTCAGTTTTTCATAAACATGAATACTAAACATCACATTAACCATATTTTCTATATTATTTCTGGTGGCAATGTTTCTATCAATAACTTGTTTTATTTCTTGCGGGATAAAACAATTGGGCGTCCATCTTTTATTTGAATATAATCCTTTTAGTATTTAGAAATATGATGCAATGTTTTGAAATATTTATAAATCATCGCCTTTCTAAACCATCATGATATAATTCAACTGATGAAACACATAATATAGAAAGAAAAGCTTAAAGATGAATCTAGCTGATATATACCTGCAAAACCTGCGATGTGAGCACCAAGAGAATGACCAGATATATGGACATTATCCAAGCCAAGTCCCAGATCTCTTAGTCCAATGATATAAGTAGCAATTACATTACCAACTGCAGAACTTGCACTTATGGCATCAAAATATCCATCGTCCGCATGCTCTCCCCAATCTATGGCAATAACTTGATGACCTTTCGCAAGGTATGCTGCAATTAATGGCGCATACCATTCAACAGAACTGGACGCGGCCAAACCATGGCAGATGATCTTCAGTTGCCTCGAAGAGTCAAACACATCTTCTTTCAAAGCGATGTTTTGTAGTTCTACAATTTCTGAATCTTGAGATCTATAGTAGATTAATTTGACGTCATCGAGACAATTTACTGGGGGAAAGAAAACTTTAGAAATGTAGCTTATTTATAGTGTCGATGTTGTACTTACTTGGGACTGCTAAAAGAGCAAAGATTGCAATAAATCGAATCATTTTGGTCAACTCGTGCTGACCGCAAACCAAAACAACTTCGGAATATTGAAGGACACACATTTATAGGTGGTTGGTTTCTTATCCTGTCATTCTTTAAATTTATTGTTGTGCTGTCGTATACTCGTATCCTCAAAACAATAAATCAGGCATCATATTTAATACTTGAAAGCTTTACAATCTTTTCATAATTTAAATATAATGGTATATCTAGGAAGTTCTTTGTTTATTTTGCCTGAGATTAATCGAGTGGGTTGGGTAATTTAAATTAGTCACTTGTTTTTTTCTGAACTCTTTACAGGACGTGTGGGACCGGTTTCTATCAAAACAAAGTAAGCAAACGTCCGGTTGCTAAGGTAAGCGTTCATCAGTAGTGCGCTTTAATAGAGGAAAAAACGTATGTTCAATCTAGGATTCGAATGCTCTTGCAGAGGAAAGCAAAAACCTTACAATTCGGCGAGTTGTGATGACAGATATTTGACAGCTGTAGAAAAATCAACTTTTCAAGAGGTTGCCCAAATGTTTCAAATTGAATAAAATGTACAACAGTAGGTTAATTTTGAAATTAAGTTAGAAATGTTTTAAGTATAAGACAGCCTGGAAAATAATTAAGGAATTTGTATAGCTTCTGAAGTTCTGTGCTATAAATCTGATTTTTTTTCGATTCATTCCAATATTTGCATATGTCTAAATTATACAATTACGAGTAATTTTTTTTTAACGAGTAAAGTTTCTCGTTCAATAACTTTTGTAATCTTTCAACCAGCTTTCAACGATTTGACCATTTTTACTTTATCATACGTAGTATGATAAAGTATTGTAATCGTGCCGAAAAAGAGATTTTGAGATTTTAACGGAAATAGGTCTTTTTGGGTCCTCTGAACATTTTTGACCAAGGTACAAAAAAATGTCTGTGTGTCCGTGTCTGTACCTATGTGTGTATGTGTGTATGTATGTGTATGTGTATCCGATTTTTGTGGCGACGATTCCGGACAAACTACTAAAGGTATCGGGACGAAAGTTCATATTTAGAAGTTTTATGACCAAACTTAGAGCTGAAAAGCTTTTGCTCAAAGGGTTTAAAGGATCTGGTAGTTTATTCTCAGCTTTTTTTAAGGATTTTGCAAATGGGCCGCCATTTCAGTAATTTCGTCAAAATAGTTAAATAATAAATTAAAGTAGAGGAAATTTTGAATAAGTTATGCCTATGAAATTTTTTGGTAAAATTAATAGTTTAGCTTCAAGAGCAAATTCTAGTTGATCGAGATCGGTCGCATTTGCATTGATATGAAACTTCATAGTAGCCAGGATTTGACAAATATTATTTTGCGCTGTCACACTAGAAAACTGATTTCATCAAAGTTCAATACAAAATTCAAATTTCAAATGAAACAAGATCACCAATTTGAGTGTTTGTTGATAAGAAATATCATCCCGTTGTTATATCTAATTCTAAAAATAAACTGAGAAAATTGTAAATAAAGTATACCGATGAGTTTAGTTTTATTTTAAACTTGACTTTTCGTCGAAGTGGTACCAACCTAACATTTCCTATACAGAAATATAACCATTCTTAAATATTTTTTTTTTGAATACATGTTTCTCAAAAAGCAACACAAAAAACGTTGATGTCACTCCTGTCGAAAACTACATAGCGCGATTCGCTCACATGCGACGGCGACGCTCCGCCTTCGGTGACGGGCCGGGATGCTTTGACAATACCTACTGTCAATAGTATCAAAATATCTGTCAAATCCTGGCTAACTAGTTTAATTTTAATGCAGACACGATTTATCTCAATCAAATAGATTCTCATGCAGCTAAACTATTAATTTTATATAACGGAGGAGATTGAGGAGGGAGCTAGAGACGGGAAATATAAAGTATTTTCATAATAACCTTTTTAACCAAAGATCAATAACAAGAAAGTTACATCCGTTTAAAATTCATAGAAATTAACGTCCACGTGTTGAGAACCTCTGGGTTTTTCGTAAATAATGCTCTTTGTTTCCATGGAAACCCCTCTTAGCAAACCCTTGTGTTCAAACTATCATAAATTTTCCAAATTGTTTTATGAAAAAGTCAGCGGTTCTTAACAAGTTAACTCCTATTATTTCATCATTTTAAAGATAAACAAATAGCTGTAACTTTTATGTTTATAAATTTTTCTTCATTTTAAATCGAACATGTGTATTAAATAACAATCAGGTATCTTCTTTTAATTTTAAAACGTTTCTTACTAGCATAGTTTGTAAATAATGTTCATTAATAAATTCAACTTTAACTTGCTATAACTTCCTAGTTTATGTGTTTAGGGCAAAAGTTTACTAAGAAAAGATGCTTATTTTGGTCTTCTCTTGCTACACCTTCAATTTCCTCCGTACGTTGTGAATCACCCTGTATATTGTATGATAAAGTCATGTCCCTGGCCACATCAGATTTTTTACTTTATTTTTTTATTGAATTTTCCAGAGATTATAGCATTGTAGAAAGTGTTCAAATCAGGTCATTCTACGTTATCATCCTTGTCCATATGGTGCCATTTTGTTTGTTGTCAAGTAATACAAAAAAGGCAAACAATGAAACAAAGAAAGAAATGTTTAGAAAATACTGGACTAATATTTTGGCTCCACTTGATATACCTGTGGTTATATTGAGAACTTTAACAAATAAATAGTTTTAGGGAATAATCAGGAATATCAATAATATAAATATTATCATTATGTTTTTGTTTATTGAATGGTTATCAATGTTATTGTAGTACGTATTGTAGAAAGTGGTGAATACAGGTCATTATTGGTTATTATCCTTTTCCATATGGTGCGTTTTTGTTTGTTGTCAAGTAATACACCCCAGATGCGGTGCTGGAACAGCCTTCTCCCATGACAGCAGATGGATTACTGTTGCAGCTTCCTCCGGTGTAAGTGCTGTATGATCCACACTGCCTAGCAACGAAGTTGTTACTAGTAACGCTTTCAATCATGTAAACAGGAGCGATATTATGGCTGCATCCCACTAGAAAACACCGTTCATATTTAACAATTTATAGTCCAACATGCTTTGTTACTTACGTTCCAAGATACCACAACCATTTTGGCTGGCACCACCGTCAGGATAGAAATCAGCATGGCCGATGTTCTTGTCGAGACCAGCTATGCCTTTATTGGTATGAATAATATCCACAAATTTAGCATCACTGGCATCCAACCTTGCACTTGCTGCAACAGTTGTATATAATGGACCAGCTGGGTCAATACCAGTGATGCGACCAATCTTCTGACCAGTTGCCTGGATTACGGCCTTTCCTACAAATACATGAAAGGAGGAATGTTTTTATTCGATTGTAGAAAGTCTTTTGGAAGAATGTTTTTTTATTTTTTCATGGGATGGTAAATATGTAATATCGAGGAAGCTAGAGGTACTATCAAGAATTCAATAACAGAAGTGGACCACAGAGTACATCTGCATGAGAGTACCTGGTCATTAGTTTGGGTTCAAAAACAAACGACACTCAAATCACTCAAATCCACAACATAACAACGATAATAAAGAAAGACCTTTAGAAGGAGAAAATTATTTGTATCTTTTGTGTACACATGATCTTCCGCAACCAAATGGTGTTACCGTTGCCATGTTTGCTAACGACACTGCTATCATAGCAGTAGATACCTACAGTAGATACAAACGTTGAATGACCAGTATGGGCGCCATTGAAACTGCAGAATGCTGCCAACAATATTAGTGATTGTATGCAACAATAAGGTGATACCATTGAACAAAATCAAATCCGTTCACATAAATTTGACAAATAAGAAGCCAATACAATACGTTCCAGTAAAAATTAAGACCCAGTTCTACCTTTCCTAAAACGCGTTTTCAAATAAAACCTTTATTTATAGTTCAAAGTTTATGAAATTTTCAGTTCAATTAATTTTACTTCTACATCGTTGGCTTTTTTTCAAATATAAAACATCTAGCCCAACTGATGATACAAAAATAGACTTTCTATTTAAGTAACTACAATTTTAACCCAAACATTATAATTGCGACAATAAAGCGTAATCATTGTCCTAAACAAACTTTTAGGATTAACATCAGGCAACGGAGTAAAGTTACAACTTTACTTTTAGTTGCTTTTTTGGGGCTAAATTCAGGCGTTAAAAATTTACAAAAATACCAAACTCAAATTTTTCACCTCAACTTTTTCGAAAACCTTATCTGAAGGAAGCTTTAGAGTCCGGATTTCTATTCAGAGCAAATAAATCTATCGATGAACTGTCCACTTGTTGAATTTAGAAATAAATTCATTACTAAATTTTGGAGAAATGAAATATACCGTCATTTGAAAAACAAATCTTCTTTTTTGTGTATTTTTGTTTTGTAAAAAAGCGAAACTAAGCTCTCTGGATCTTTACTAAACGTGTGAATCTATCGACAAATTACAGACTGTCCAACATTAAATTTTGTTAGTGTCGTTCCAAATAACCCTTCAGACACGTTTTCTTTCACATTTTACTTGATTTGATTGATTGCTAACGATTCATAATACAGAATTTGTGTAGTATGTTCAGAGAAAGTTTCAATTCAAAGTTATAGTGTTGTATGTTTGGGTATATGTAACATTTCTGATAATATTCGGTCAATTTAATGTGAAATGAAAGGTGTATTAAAATCAATTGGTAATGACAATATGTCTTCTGTTGGTCAAAAAGGACAGTAGAGATTTTATAGAATCGTATACAGACTTATTTTTTATATAGGGTGAAACTTTCAAACAATGTTTTTACTTTATCATACGCAGTATGCTAAAGTATTGTAATCATGCCGAAAAAAAAATTGAGATTTTAGCGGAAATAGGTCTTTTTGGGTCCCCTGAACATTTTTGACCAAGGTACAAAAAAATGTCTGTGTGTGTGTGTGTGTGTGTGTGTGTGTGTGTGTGTGTGTGTGTGTGTGTGTGTGTGTGTGTGTGTGTGTGTGTGTGTGTGCGTGCGTGCGTGTGTGTGTAAACGATTTTTGTGGCGATGATTCCGGAAAAACTACTAAAGGTATCGGGACGAAACTTCATAATTAGAAGTTTCATGACCTAACTTAGAGCTGAAAAGCTTTTGGTTAAAAAGGGTCCAAAGGAACTGGTAGTTTATTCTAAGCCTTTTTCAAGGATTTTGCAAATGAGCCGCTATTTCTCTAATTTCGTCAAAATAGTTAAATAATAAATTAAAGTAGAGGAAATTCTGAATAATTTATGCCCATGTAATATTTTGGTAAAATTAATAGTTTAGCTTTTTAGGTTATTCCAAGCCTTTTTGAAGGATTTTGGAAATGAGCCGCCATTTCTGTAATTTCGACAAAATAGTTCATTAATAAATTAAAGTAGAGGAAATTTCGAATAATTTATGCCTATGAAATTTTTTGGTAAAATTAATAGTTTAGCTTCAAGAGCAAATTCTATTTGATCGAGATCGGTCGCATCTGCATTGATATGAAATTACATAGTAGCCAGGATTTTGACAAATATTACTTTATCATACGCAGTATGTAAAGTATTGTAATCATGCCGAAAAAAAAAATTGAGATTTTAGCGGAAATAGGTCTTTATGGGTCCCCTGAACATTTTTGACCAAGGTACAAAAAAATGTCTGTGTGTGTGTGTGTGTGTGTGTGTGCGTGTGTAAACGATTTTTGTGACGACGATTCCGGAGAAACTACTAAAGGTATCGGGACGAAAGTTTATATTTAGAAGTTTTATGACCAATCTTAGAGCTGAAAAGCTTTTGGTTCAAAAGGGTCGAAAGGAACTGGTAGTTTATTCTAAGCCTTTTTCAATGATTTTGCAAATGAGCCGCCATTTCTGTAATTTCGACAAAATAGTTAAATAATAAATTAAAGTAGAGGAAATTTTGAATAATTTATGCCTATGACATTTTTTGGTAAAATTAATAGTTTAGCTTTTTAGTTTATTCTAAGCCTTTTTGAAGGATTTTGGAAATGGGCCGCCATTTCTGTAATTTCGACAAAATAGTTAATTAATAAATTAAAGTAGAGGAAATTTTGAATAATTTATTCCTATGAAATTTTTTGGTAAAATTAATAGTTTAGCTTCAAGAGCAAATTCTATTTGATCGAGATCGGTCGCATCTGCATTGATATGAAATTACATAGTAGCCTGGATTTTGACAAATATTTTTTTGTGTTGTCACCAGTTGTCACATTCGAAAACAGCTGATCTCATCAGACGTTGGAGAACCACTATGGAACGTGCCGCTGTAGTGCGCAAAATTATAATATACAAATTTCAAATAAAATAAGATCACCAATTTGATTGTTTGTTGATAAGAAATATCAACCAGTCTTTATATCTAATTCTAAAAATGATACATTGAGAAAATTATAAATAAAGTATAGCGATGAGTGTAGTTTTATTTTAGTATGTTGGTAGGGATGTGTCATGAACAAATATAAATCTGTCAGAATTTGAATTACCTTTTCAAGGTGCGTTTTCATTAGTGATAATGGCAGTGGTAGCAGACGCCGTTATAGTATTTCCAATAGAAAATTGCTAGTGACTCATGTTTATGTACATGCAAACTAATATGTGTCATTATCACGATATGTAAGAAATACTATAATTTCGTATTCTACCACCGCCATTAGCTACCATTACCTACCAATCGGAACGCACCTTTCGTCAAAGTGGTACCAACCTAGCATTTACTATACAGAAATCATTTATTTTTTTTAAATACGTATTTCTTAAAAAGCAACACAATAAACGTTGATGTCGCTCCTGCCAAAAACTAGATAGAGCGACTCGCTCATATGCGACGGCGACACTCCGCCTTCGGTGACGCGCCGTATCACCGCTCGTCGCGCTATTCCGTACTTTCGGCATTTGTGACATAAATAACTATTATTCTAATGACGTAGTGTAGGTAGTGTCAAATGCTGATGCTTTGACAGTACCTACGATTTATCTCTATAGAATAGATTCTCATGCAGCTAAACTATTAATTTTATATATTGTATGATAAAGTCATGTGCCTGGCCACATCAGATTTTTTTTTTGTGTTGTCACATTCGAAAACAGCTGATCTCATCAGAGGTTGGAGAACCACTATGGAACGTTGCCGCTGTAGTGCGGCAAATTTTAAAATACAAATTTCAAATAAAGTAAGATCACCAATTTGATTATTTGTTGATAAGAAATATCAACCCGTCTTTATATCTAATTCCAAAAACGATACATTGAGAAAATTATAAATAAAGTATAGCGATGAGTGTAGTTTTATTTTAGTATTTTGGTAGGGATGTGTCATGAACAAATATAAATCTGTCAGAATTTTAATTACCTTTTTAAGGTGCGTTTTCATTAGTGATAATGGCAGTGGTAGCAGACGCCGTTATAGTATTTCCAATAGAAAATTGATAGTGACTCATGTTTATGCACATGCAAACTAATATGTGTCATTATCACGATATGTAAGAAACACTATAATTTCGTATTCTACCACCGCCATTAGCTACCAGTACCTACTAATCGGAATGCACCTTTAAACTTGACGTTTCGTTAAAGTGGTACCAACCTAGCATTTACTATACAGTAATCATTTATTTTTTTTTAAATACGTATTTCTTAAAAAGCAACACAATAAACGTTGATGTCGCTCCTGCCAAAAACTAGATAGCCGACTCGCTCATATGCGACGGCGACACTCCGCCTTCGGTGACGCGCCGCATCACCGCTCGTCGCGCTATTCCGTACTTTCGGCATTTGTGACATAAATAACTATTATTCTAATGACGTAGTGTAGGTAGTGTCAAATACTGATGATTAGACAATACGTACGATTTATCTCAATAGAATAGATTCTCATGCAGCTAAACTATTAATTTTATATATTGTATGATAAAGTCATGTGCCTGGCCACATCAGATTTTTATGAATGAAATTGTTTAACGACATACTTTGTCAAAGTAATATAGGTAAATGTCAAATAAATCAGAAATTACAGCCACAGCCTGGATTTGAACCAGGGACGTTTGCGTTTCTAACAAATGTCATAGGCCTCAGTAGCTCAGATGGGAGAGCATTATGATGTATCACACTTGTTATTTACCGGTAAATTTTAGACGAATGTTACTTGTTCTTGTTCTTTTGTTTTTTGCATAGATTGAATCGCAACTTGAATCAACGTCAATTATACAACTTCTTCAACAAGTATCATTGCTGAAATCAGTTTAAAAAGAATTTTACAATCTGATTTGCATTGATTGCTTATTAAATTCAGCTGACTGAAGAACTGTAGTAAAGGAGCCACTATTAATGAACATTCAAACATACAATTCATAAACGAGAAATATTTTATGCTTCTACTTCCTAGATCTTGATGGTAAGCTCCAACTATGATGAAATACATTGATGAAATAACTGGAAACCGTAGCTGTTACATACCTGCAAATCCTGCGACGTGGGCACCAAGGGAATGACCAGATATATGGACATTGTCCAAGCTAAGTCCAAAACTCCTTAGGCCAACGATGTAGCTAGAAATCACTTTACCAACTTCAGAAGTTGCAGTTATAGCATCCGAATATCCACCGTTTGCGTACTGTCCCCAATCCATGGCAATAACTTGATGGCCTTTCGCAAGGTATGCTGCGATCAATGGCGCATACCAGTCAACGGAACTAGACGCGGCCAAACCATGGCAGATGATCTTCAGTTGTCTCGTAGAATCAAATACATCTTCCCTTAAAGCGACGGTCTGTAGTTCTACAGATGCTGAACCTTGAGATCTGTAGTAGATTAATCTCACACCGTCAAGACAACTTACTGGGGGCAAAACAATGTTAGAAATGTAGCGTATTTTTAGTGTGTATCTTGTACTTACTTGGAGCTGCTAGAAGAGCAAATATCGCCACAAATCGAATCATTTTGATCAAGTCGAGTTGCCTTCAACCAATAACTTTGGACTGTTCCAGGAAGCATATTTATAGGTGGTTGGTTGGTCTTATCCTGACAGATTTTTCAATTTATTGGTGTGTATTGGCGTATCAAGTATACGTATTTTTTCTATTGTTGTTCCCTGAAGGCAGTATTATGCCAATAAATCAGGCGCTATATTTAACATTTGAACGATTTATAATCTTTTCATAAATTAAATTGATCTGCCTATCAAGATGTTCTTTGTTTATTTTGCCCGAGATGAATGAAAATGGAAGTACCTATATCTCCGAATGGGTTGGATGTTTTTCTTTGTTGCTTGGTGTTAAAGTAAACTTTGAAGATAAACAGCTTCTTCAGAGTTAACTGAACGCAGAATAAACTAGCTAAAGAAATTCTGGAAGCTGAAAGGTAGGTATGATATTCTCGCATTAGTTGTAAATGTTACATGCAATATACATATTAATAAATGGTGAATGAATGGTTTATATAAACGAGCTGTAAAATTTTATTTAAGTCTGGATAGGATTGACCATTCTCCTAGCTACGGGTTTTCAGTTAAATTCTCCGGGTTAACTAAAGGTAATCATCGATCTTTTGAGGAACTGTAGCGACCCCTAAATATATTTTAAATATTATGATAATACAGTAATTCTTATTCTAATCATACAGTTTGCGGCGATGTCTCTTGAAAAAAAAGGAATTTTTCTTAAAATAAGAAGCACTCTATTACTCAATCTTCACAACAATTTAATTTTACTTTTTGAGAGCATGTGAGAAACTTTGAAAGTAGCAATTGTAGCATTTATAGATTTTGTCACATGTCTAGTGAATACAGTAGGAATTCTGTAGCGGTACGACGAACGCAGAAAATGATATCCTGCCTCGATGATCATAGATTGAGATAAATCTAATATAAAAAAATCTGATGTGGTCAGGCACATGACTTTATCGTACAATATATAAAATTAATAACCATTAATCATTAACCATTAACACAAATATATTAATTTAAAAAACATACATTATGAACGAACATAATTACAAATATATCCATACGGTGCCTTGCGCCGTGGGCGCTTATCCGACATTATATTTACATTTCGAGTCTTTACGATTTACCCGCCAGTGAGTGAACAGCTTGGCGGGTAAATTTTTAAAAATAAACGATTAACAGATAAATAAATAATTAAATAAATAAATATTCCTTTATTAAAATAAGACAATATTAATTGCAACAAAATATTATTTATATTTAGGGCGCAGTTCAGCACACTTGTTTCCGAATTGCCTTACTCTTCCACTCAACCCCTTACGCAAACTAGAACTAAGACATAATTGTAGCAATAATATAAAAATAATTCCGAGAACTTATCAGAACAAAAGCAGACAACAAAATTACTCTAGATTCTAATTACACGTAATTGCAGCAAATCCAACTCAACAAAACATCGCACTTGCCCATAAAAAAATAAAAATTAAAAAGCCTCCAATGTGCGCTCGATGCCTAAAGTTCCCCCTGTTGAGCAAACAGCCAACGCTTCACCTTTCCCCCAAATCTGGTTCACGATAAGTTTTTCATATCTTCCCTGAGACCTTTGTATATGTGACTGACCTGGTAGGAGAATGACCGTTTATACAGCTCAATGCGATGGGCAGGTGGAGCAAACAAACCCCAGAATCTTAAATTAAGGTTATGGACATACGTTCTACAGCATATCTTCCGCATGAGGTATTGTGGGATCCTAGTGGATAGCAACTTATGATACAGTATTGCTGCATGCAACACCCTAGTGTTATCCATGTTCAACCACCCCAAGTCGCCCAGCCCATTCAATGCATGATCATACTTTGTCAAACCAAAAACAAACAGAACACATTCATTTTGGACACGCCTATCCGACGCCATCAGGCAAGGACGGTACACGGTACCACAATAAGAGATCTTTTGATACTATTAACTACTGTAAATATTAATTGTGAGATTATGTCAAAACACCAGCATTTGACACTACCGGTACTGTCAGAATTTGACACTACCGGTACTGTCATTAGACTGTAAAATTTGCAAATCCTGGGTCACTATATAGTATTAAATCAATGCAGATGCGACCGATCTCGTTCAAATAGAATTTGCTCTTGCAGCTAAACTATTAATTTTACCAAAAAATGTTATAGGCATAAATTATTCAAAATTTCCTCTGCTTTAATTTATTATTTAACTATTTTGACGAAATTACAGAAATGGCGGCTCATTTCTAAATTCCTTGAAAAAGGCTTAGAGTAAACACCCAGTTCCTTTGGACCCTTTTGAACCAAAAGCTTTTCAACTCTAAGTTTGGTCATGAAACTTCTAAATATGAAGTTCCGTGCCGATACCTTTAGTAGTTTCTCCGGAAACGAATTAACAAAAATTGGGTACACACACACACACACACACACACACACACACACACACACACACACACACACACACACACACACACACACACACACACACACACACACACACACACATACACACACACACAGACATTTTTTTGTACCTTGGTCAAATATGTTCAGGGGACCCAAAAGAACATATTTCCGCTAAAATCTGAAAAATTTTTTTCGGCACGATTACAATACTTTACATACTGCGTATGATAAAGTAAAAATGGCTTTTAAAAAGGTGTATTATTTAAAGGTAGGAATTTTGCTTGTCAGAAATCAACATTCAATAATGATACATTAATTAACAAAATATGTTTTGAACTTTCGTTGATTATTTTAATCATAATAACGTATGTTGTTCAGATGATAAGTAATGTCCCAACAAAATGTTTGAGTTTGTCCAAGGTAGTTCACAGAATAGTATCATACTAGTCTGCCAGAAAACAGTATTTTTTAAATCATGAAGATGACGACAGCGATACCGTTATTTGAAAATCTTATTATTAGTTGGACTATATATTTACAAAGACTGATGTAGTTATCATTTTTGACTAGATACACATGTATTATGGAGGTTTATACAAAACGACAAAATTGTCGGAATAAAATGAAAATTTAAAATTAGTTAGGGAATGTGTAGATAATTACTTCAAGCAAACACATGATCCATTCAAACATGCTGTCAGTACATCATAATTATGCTTGGTTTAGGTGGTACTATTGGCATTTTGTCTCATGTTGGTTGTGTCGTAAAAAATCGACAATAAGAGGCAGAAAAGAAAAGAGGGAAAACTAGTAGACATTAATTGAAATAAATTAATTTACTTATTAGCATCTAGATCTCATCGTTTTCGACACTATCTATCCAAATGTATCCAAATTTAACACAAAAGCGTTACTAAAAAGTATGTGTCGATGCCGCACAGTTTTGTGGCGGCTGTTATTAACTTAAATATATGGTCCACAATATAATAATCTTTCTCCGGGTCAGCATAGGGACAATGTTGGAATTCCTAAGTCTGGAGCATACTTATATGCGTTTTTGATTTGTTTCCGCTGAGTACGGTTCCGAAAGTACGTAAATTTGCTATTACGGTTTTCAAATAACTAAAGTCCAAATGCCAAATAAATGTTGAGCGAAATCTTGAGCTTTTATATGAAATCGTGAAAGATGTTTCACAGGCGTCGCAAAACATTGACTATGTGGCACTACTTAATCAAAATTACCTAGACACCTAGATAATCTGCCAACAGTAAAATATTTCGAAAATTTGTTGAAATAAAAGTTTTTGAGGTTTTTGAGCAATTTATCGTTAAAATATATTTTTAATATAGAGCTTATTGTATTCTGGAAATTTGGTAACGTTTCCTTTTTCAAATAGAACAGCCCGCTTATTTTTAAATTATTTAATTCTAAGATTAACTCCAAGAATTTTTGTAGGAATAATTTTAATTTGTTTTTAATTTTCTTAATTCTATGAATTTATTGTAAAAATAATTTGCCAAACCAAACTATTAAAAAATAAGAAAGAATAAAAAACAATTAAATAGAATTAAATTAAATGTCCAAACTGCGAAATTAAAAAAAATGTGTATGTGTGTGGAAAAATGTTTGCATTGCTTATAACTCAAAAATCATCCGTTTTATAACAAAATTATCAATAGAAAAACTCTTAGAATTAATCTTAAAGTAAAATTTTTTCAAAGTATATAGTTGTTATTAGAAAAGGAATACGTTACAAAATGTCCATTATACAATGCGCCATTTCTGAGTTATAAACAACTAATCAAAACTCTTATTTTAACCAAACGGATTAAAAATATTAAATTGAAGAAAAAATAACAAAACAATTATATAGAACTAAATTAATTTCAAACAGCATTAAGCGTATCTATGACTATATAATCCCTACTATGATACACGCTGATGATTATGATGACAGTTGCTTTGAATAATAATGACAGTTTATTTGAATAATGACTCCACTAGTCAAAGGAACTGTCATTATTATTCAAAGCTACTGTCAAGTGTCAACACTTACGTGGTTGACAGTAAATCGAAAACAGTTTAATATCGAAAATCGCATTTGATACGGAAATGTCTATTTTTGATTGAGGTGGCAATAAAACAACAATATGAAAACACAAAAATTTGAAAATCTTCATACTACGAAAGCATGACCTTGACAGCATTTACTGTAGGTACTTAATATTGTATTAATATGGGCTGAAGCATGTCCTTGAAATCTTGCACGTAAGTATAATGTTTAGATTAAGTGGCAGGTGACAAATGATTGTAGATAAAACGGCCAACAGTGATGCAAATATTATTTTTAAACGCAGTAGCGTTTGCACAGTAGTCTAAAGTATGCAATCAGATTTAAACCTATATCTGTTCTCGTATCTGATCTGATAAATGTACGGACGCACCTTTGTGTAGTATTCCTATCTACTCTATATTATAAACGAGTAAATAGGTTTAAAAATGTGACTTAGGCAAAATAAAATAAATAAAGTTGAATGACATTTTCGAAGAAATTGTTTAAAATATGATGCACCATATAAATACCTGAAAAAAACTGATACGTAGATATTAGTAATTGTTATAAATCCTATGGTTTATGTGTATTGTTTCATGAGGTAAGTATTGACAGGTTATTAATAATAAATACGTTAGATTAAATTTATTTACAACTAATTGTGAGTTAGAATCATTCTAGAAGTTATGAAAATGTGAATACATTTACGCACATCAAAAGGAATACTTAAAATGAGTATATTTGCTTCAGGTTGAAAAAATGGGAAGATCCTATATGTATAAGGAATTAAATATAGTATCCATCCAAGAAATACGTATATTCAAAGTTAAAAGGATTATAGTTTAACAACAGAACAACAGAAGAACAACATTCAATCAACGTAAAAAAACGAAATTTATTCATTAAGATCACTACATTTTTTATTTTGAACAAATCAAGCCTTCAAAATGATGTTGTGATTTAATCTCGTTGAGTAAACATCGTCTTGCTTCAAGCAAATTATTTCTATATTTGAATAACAGTTCAAATCAATGTGAATGTTTTATTAAATTGATTTAAATAAAGAAATGGTTAATTGTATAAGATCATATAATAATAATAATAATCAAACGATTAGTTTAATTCTATAAAAACATCTTTTGCTGCTAGACATAAGGGGAGGAAATCATAATACAAATAACTGAAAAGAAATATTTATTAATTTAAAATTTTTGTCAAAATTTCCTGCATTAAGGCGGCGCAAAGAGATACGTGATGTGTGTTCTAGATGTGTTTTCTAGAAACACGATCTTTCAAACTTGCATGCGCGACTACTTTTGAATCGTAAAACGGATCGAGCTTCCCTTTTTTTCCCTTAGAGAAAACAGTTTTTATTGGAAGCTGAATCTCATAATAAGTGCAATTTTCAAATATTATTTATAACGATTTAAAAACCGAAAAAAATTTAAAAAATAGATTTTAAAATTCAAACAGCACCAAAATGGGTGCTGTTTGAATTATAACTTCAAATTTTAAAAAAATATTGATATCTCTTACTATTTATTTGAAAAACTGTCCCAAAGTTGAGCTACTTTTTAGGTCTCTGAGAACCCATGAAAATACACGAGAACCTTAATACCATTTTAACATCCAACATGACAAAAAATTTCTACAAACAAAGCACACAAAATTATATAAGTATATTATATAGTAATAGTTTGGCGGTACGGATAGAAATAAAGCGTATGTATTTAAAAGAATGTCGATGACGTCATAACTCTTTTCTGACAGCTTTGTGAGGTAAAATTTCCGAGTTGAAACCAACTTGATTTGAACGTAAGATATCAAGAATAACGTAAGCAAATCTCTAGATATAAGTAAATACGTACATTATGTTCAAATTATATTGTCAAACATATGCTATCGGTGGACCAATCTGTTGATCACGCTTTAGCCTCGAGCTACACCAAATATTTTAAGAAGATAATAATCTTGGATGTATACAACTTATATCATCACATATTTTCAATACCAATTGATGCAGTAATAGAAAAAAGATAAAACTTATAAAATGCTTGTTAGAATAGGACTTCAATCGCATAAGTATTTTACTATATTACAATCAATTTTTGTAACTATAATGTACTACAGTGAGAATAATATTTGGTCAATCGAGATAAAAACATATGTGACCAATTTAGGGTACGATATCAAAAATATTACAAGAGTTCGAGATACTAAGTACTTAAAAAACGATTAGGTACCTATCAGGGTCATATAAAAACCAATATCGGTTTTTTTATGCGTCAGTTGTGGTAATTCTGTTACCCCAAATATCAAGATGGGTTTGTTAAACAGTTTTCCGACCATACTGGTCCTTCTTCTCGGCGCTTTCGAGGCTTCAAAAGCTTTAGGTATGTTTACTATTTTTATCTAGACGTGCTTGTTATATTTTAGCCATAGTTAGTAAGAAATCAAATCATTGAATAAATTGTTATATAATACTGTTACTAAAATACTTAAACTGTTTTTTAGATGAATAAAGCAATACCTCAGAAATTATAAAGATTAGTGTACTTTATGCACAAAAATGTTGAAAGAATTCAACAATATACACAAATACAGCCCATTTCATTTAAAAATAATGTTGGCATCGTTTTCACGCCACTAGCGTCATCTATGACTCATTTTTACTTTATCATACGCAGCATGATAAAGTATTGCAATCGTGCCGAAAAAATCTGATGTGGCCAGGCACATTGCTTTATCATACAATATATAAAATTAATAGTTTAGCTGCATGAGATTCTATTTGATCGAGATCGATCGTTTCTGCATTAAAATAACACAAGTTAATAAGGATTTGACAGACATTGACAGTAGGTACTGTCAAAAAATCACCTTTTGGCAAATCCTGGCTAACTATGTAGTTTTAATGCAGACACGATCTCTATCAAATAGAATTTGCTTATACAGCTAAACTATTAATTTTACCAAAATATGTCAGACATAAATTACACAAAATTTCCTCTAGTTTAATTTATTATTTAACTATTTTGACGAAATTACAGAAATGGCAGCTTATTTGCAAAACTTTGAAAAATGCTTAGAGCAAACATCCAGTTCCGTTGCACGCTTTTGAACCAAAAGCTTTTCAGCTCTAAGTTTGGTTATAAAACTTCTAAATATGAACTTTCGTCCCGATACCTTAAGTAGTTTCTCCGGAATCGCCACCATAAAAATCGAACACACATCAAACATTTAGTTCAAAAAAAAATTTGAAGATATTTTGAATATAATAAGGGAACGATGACAATCAGAAACAGCAACATCAAGGAGTTTCTTCCATAAGTGCTTTAGATATGACATCTATGCTATCTACTATGACACAAATCATATCATTGTGTTGATAACGAATATTTTTAAAATTCCAAATTAATAATATTAACGAAATGCACCTCATTAGTTTCGATTATTGTTTAGGGATTGAAACAAATTAAGAGTTATTTTGTGATAGATACTTAGCCGTTATTGTCAAACCTGATTATCAACAATAAAAATTACAACAAATATGGCTTCTTTAGGTAGAATCAAACTACTTAAATATGAAATTTCCTATCAAAAGCTTCCACTTTTGTACTGGTGTTTTACTTAGTATTGCTTTTAAGATTCTACAACGAAAAAATTGTAAAATTTAACAAAGTAATATTGTTAAAATGCTCACAAAGCAATTATCAATATATGCGTACAGGCATATTTTAAATAAATGCATTCATATTAGCTAACACACTGGTTCTGCATAGCAAGCATTCATAGAGAGAAAAATGTCCATTTTGACAGCGTCTTATTTGAATGAAATTTGCTACCATTGAGATAGTTATGGAATGCGAAGCTCCAGTAAACAATCTATTAGAGAATATTACGAAATAAATACTCTACCACATGCGATAATTTTACGTTAAATACAATATTATATATTATAGTATAATATTATACATAGTATGTCAAAGCGAAGTGAAAGATAGTTGATAATTGAGATGCGAACCAGGAACCTTCCAATTTCCAGTCGGGAGCTCTAACCAATTGAGCTATTGTAAAATTTTAAGGGGTAATATTTACCAGCCCGACAAGTGAGGTATTCTCAACGACAATTTTTATCCGACGTAGGTAATATGTACTCAGCACGACCAAATAGGTAATCGTAACGACAAAGGTGTACACGACAAATTTGGGATTCGGACGACAATTGAGGAACGACAGTACGACAGATTTAGTCTTTTCTCGTTTATGAACAATTCTTTTATTTATGAATTTCATCTTACTTATTTTAGATTTATGAAACGCATTAAAAAATTATAGCATAGATAAAATTCACTAAAATTATTGTAGTGAATTGTGTCTATTATATATTATTTAAACTGTCAAAATAATACAGGTACTGCGCGCCAAAAAAGTTTTACAGCTAATTTTGACATCATGTAATTCTGGCTTGTCAACCACAACATTGATTATTGCGTTACTGTTGGTCTGTTTGAAATGCCCGCCATTTTACGGGTCAAGTGTGACAGTAACAAATCTGGGTAGGCAACCCGGTACACCGACAAGACAATTTAGATTGTGAATTTTTTGATCACAGCCAGTCTTAAACCCTTATACTCATCGATTGGATAAGGTGCAAGAGAAAGATATCTCCGTGGTGAGTTATTAAAACAAACAAAAAACTAATTACGGAAGTCCGATTATATATAGTATTAATCCTAAAGCAGTATTATTAAACAACATCATTAAAACATGGCCAACAACAACTAAATGTTCAACTGCAAACTATCAAAATATATTTTTCCTCAAACTGATTAATATTTCGCCATAAAATCACATATTTTGTTGCTCAGTTTGGTTCGTTTACATTTTGTGTCATTAAAACAGACATCTTGTCGTTCAAATACATACTTTGTCGTTAAGGTACATAAATTTATCATGGGAAAGCCTAATTTGTCGTGCTGAAAAATGGCACCCAGTTTCAAGTTACTTGGCTTTTGCGTTATTTACAGTCACTATTCAGTAACAAATAACCTACAGTAACCTTCAAAATTAACTTTTATTTCAGATCTCGTCACTTGCTATTATGGAACTTGGGCAGTATACCGTCCAGGTAATGGCAAATTTGCAATTGAAGACATCGACCCTCTCTTATGCGATCACCTCATTTACACATTCGTCGGACTTGACGAAACCGGTCATATTAAATTGATCGACAGGGAGCTGGACATCAACCAGAATGGCTTCCTCAGATTCAACGCCTTAAAACAACAGAATCCACGTCTGAAGACCTTCCTAGCCATCGGAGGCTGGAACGAAGGCTCTGAGGTATACTCCCAAGTGGTTCAGTCATCAGCCAAGAGAAATATTCTCATCCAGGATGCTGTTTACTACTTGCAAACTTACGGATTTGATGGTTTTGACTTTGATTGGGAGTACCCTGGTCAAAGGGGTGGCGAAGAACAAGACAGGGTGATAAATGTTTATTCCCGAAACACTATTGGTACTTATGAGATTGTTGTTGTGTTTTAGGCCAACTATAACCTCTTACTGACTGAATTCAGGACTGAATTCGACAGACACGGATTCTTGTTCACTGCCGCTGTAGCTGCTGTACCCGGAAGTGTTGATCAATCATATGACGTACCTCATTTAATGAGGTAATTATGGTCTTATCATTAATCGATTCTTAAACCAATGAGTCTTATTGCAGGAACTTGGACTACGTTCATATTATGACTTATGACATCCATGGATCATGGGATAACATGACTGGTGGCAATGCTCCTCTGTTTGGTTCCTCAAGAGACGATGATCCCGATTTCAATGTGGTAATGTCTTTATTTTTAAGGTTTCTACAAACAATCTCTTCATATAGACGTTGTTTATTTTCTGGAACAACGTCACATCTAATTCCATTAATAATAGTGTAAGATGGCTTTGTAGCAGCAAAATCTCATTTGATTTTGACATATTCTGAAACGTAGTCATATTTTTTTCTTTTTCTACTTTGCGTTCGTTATAAACTCGCTTTCTGTGTCGTTATGAAAACACTAGATCACTAACTTTTAGTAACTTACAGTTTTCCAAGATTAGTGACATTGATGTCAATTGTCAATTGATGCTAACATCTCAATCGCTATTGGCTCGCCTCAATCGTATTACGCAGTTTTACCACAACTACCAACTGTTGAATATAAAACTACTCTAGCTTGTAAGATGACACTCGCAATTTTCGAAATTTATGTAAAATTAATGTCGCAAAGTAGGAAAAATAGTATATAACACTCGTTTTATAAGACGTATTGGCACACTCGTTCCATTTGGGCACTCCTCGCTACGCTCGTGTATAATATACTATTTTAGTATTTTGTTTGGATATTGGCGTTTCACAATTGCCTTGGTATGGATAATTAATTATATTTTTAATTAAAGGCTCTGAAAGCAACTATGATTTTTGTTAACTTAGTTAGTCTGAGTGACTATTGCAAAATGAATGTGTTTTCTTGAACGTTGTGTTATGTATTCATCAATTATCATAACCTATAAAAAACACCAATTTGATGACCATGTTAGTGGAAAATCAACTAATAACAAGTTTAATGGTTCTGAAAATTTTCTCTCTTTATATAAGACATGTAATTCAGAATTTTTACCTGAAATCTGCCTAAAATAGAGTCTAATTTTCACAGGGGATAATTCCTTCTTCACTGAGACGCGACAAAGAAAGTGGCTAATGTGGCATCAAACAAAAATAGAATAACATGATCAATTATTCCTTTGTCAAATTTTGTTCTTTTCAGGTTTTATCTTGTTTTTCATGCCATCTAAACAGGAGGTAAAGTCTCGAATACTAGAGCCAATCTACTAAAATCGATAGGCAGAAATTTCACCTTGCAAAGCCATTAAACCATGTAAACAAATTGATATTGAAAACAAAGTCGATTCTACGCAACATTATGTGACATTAGATGTTAAAAAGAAGAAAAGGTTTTGTTGTTGATGTAATTTTAATCTCCAACAAAATACATTTGTTATCCAGTGTGATTCTTTCACAACTATTCCGAAAAAATCGGAATTGGAGTTTTGTTGTCATTCTGGATAACTTCGTAAATATTGTTGAAAACGCCATTATGGTATTTGGTTCAAAGAATAAAGACCGACGGATACAAGTGGTCTAATTTCTTGTCGTTGTTCCGATAGTACAATTTGAGATCAGTTAATAAATGATGTGAGCCAGACAAAATAGAGAGTGTCAGAATATGTCAAAGTGTTGCACCCATAAGATAATAAGAGAGTTCATGAAGGTGACATCAAATGTATTGTTTGGCTTATTACACACACACACCTAGCACGGAATAAGCATCTTTCGTGTCTCCATAGAGACGTGCCAATGAAATGTTCGCATAGTGTAGGATAAAAAAAAGTTAAATATCTTGTCTGATTCCAGCAAGCTAGCATCAACGGTTGGTTAGCACGAGGTGGCGACCCGAACAAGATGCTCATGGGTCTGGTAACCTATGGACGTTCTTTCACATTAGAAAATTCAGCCAATGCTTATGTTGGTGCCAGGACCATTGGACCAGGCGAACCAGGTCCTTACAGCGCCGAAGAAGGATTTTTAGGTTATTTCGAGGTGATGACTAAACAGAATCTCATTATAAGCCAGCCATTACTGTTAGTATCATTTTCAGATCTGCTCGTTCATCAATAATAATGGCTGGAATACAGGCTTTGATGATGAACAACAATTCCCATACGCATGGAGTGGGGACCAGTGGGTCGGTTATGATAACTCAAACTCCATTGCTACCAAGGTAATTACAATTATGGTGTTTATGGTCAAACATGCATCTATAAATTCTACATGAAATTCTGCTATCTGTCAAACTAGTATTATAACCTCAAAAAAAGGAAACAAAATAACAAACATGTTCTGGGACTGTATGTTTGTTGATAGTCTCGTATCGTAGCAAACAGATATGTAATTCTTTCATGTTATTTCTAGGTGGAGTTTGCCAAGAGCAAAGCTTTGAAGGGAGTCATGGTCTGGTCTGTGGAAACTGATGATCATCTTGCCCTCTGTGGTACTAGAAATCCCATTCTTAGGACAATCAATAACAACCGATAGAGACTGAGAAACACAATGATAAACAACATGACATTAATACAGATTAATAAATTTATTTGTTGTTATTGCGTTGTTATTTTATTTTTAGTATTTTCGTTGGATATTGGCGTTTCACAGCATTGTCTTGGTATGGATAATTAATTATATTTTTAATTAATGCTCTGAAAGCAACAATGATTTTTGTTTCCTTGAACGTTGTGTTATGTATTCATCAATTATCATAACCTACAAAAAATACCAATGTTATGACCATGTTAGTGGAAAATCCACTAATAACAAGTTGTATGATTCTGAAAATGTTCTATCTTTACATAAGACCTGTAATTCATAATTTTTACCTAAAATCTGCCTAAAATAGATTCTAATTTTCACGGGGGATAATTCCTTCTTCACTGAAACGCGACAAAGAAAGTGGCTAATGTGGCATCAAACAAAAAGAGAATAATATGATCAAGTATTCCTTTGTCAAATCTTGTTCTTTTCAGGTTTTATCTTTTTCATGCCATCTAAACAGGAGGCAAATTCTCGAATACTAGAGCCTATCTACAAAAATCGATAGCGAATATGACATCAGTCATCAAGTAATAACAAACCATGACTAATGTTTACCAAGTACGTTAAGTAAGTCGTTTTATCTGTTGTTTGCAGAAATTTCACCTTGCAAAACCATTAAACCATGTAAACAAATTGATATTGAAAACAAAGTCGATTCTACGCAGCATTATGTGACATTAGATGTTAAAAAGAAGAAAATGTTTTGTTGTTGATGTAATTTTAATCTCCAACAGAAAACATTTGTTATCCAGTGTGATTCTTTCACAACTAGGCTGAAAATAAACTTCAGAATGTGACTTACCACATCTTCACTCATAAACAACTTGCGCCAAGTTGCATTTTTAACATTTTCACTTGATTACTTGTCCTTCTAGGCATTAATAAGCATGTGAGACAAGAACAACAGAGAAACTAAATTCTTGCAGGTGACTTATTCACTTATCCACACGCAAATAACCGCAATAATTAGCATTTTGCAAATTTCACATTTTCTTGTTTTGTTAATATAAATACGTTCATAAAGCCATTTCATCTTTATAAACGATAGAAACAGTGCGAAGATGAGTTTCCGAATACATCGAGTACTATTGCTTGCGCTACAGTTGCTAGTAATAACTACAAAAATACATGCAGGTAATATATAGTTTTGTCATTTATACTAAGGGTCCATAAACTAAATTGCTAGAGCATGGTTTTCGTGCCTCATAGTATTCCTTACAAAGTTTCTATCTTTTTGAGGCTTTCAAAGCATCGTTCTGCTTTTGTTGCAACCGAAGGTGTTATTATTGTTTTTTTAAGCTTTAGAGTTTTATACGCACAGAAATGCTACTCTAATGCTAAGAAAATGATATTTTAAAAATTATTTGCTGGTTTTAAGACAACACATACTTGTAATAAGAATATCTATTTAATATAATAGTTATTTAATGCTATTAAATTAAATTAAATTTACGTATCAAGGGCATTACACGGATGTTTATGCCCCGAGGGTGACCGTTTAAGTCGGCCGAGGGTATACCCTCGGGCATTACTTGATGATTATATATAATCATCAAGTAATGCCCGAGGTGCATACAAAATTTTATGTGTTACAATGGTTTTGTTCCTCCGTTTGAATAATATTAATAAATATTTTGACGTTATCAAGTGACATGCGTATCTACGGAGTTGAATAACAATACAAACAATTCGGAGTTGAGTGACAATACAGACAATTAATTGTCAAACTTATAACCGTAATCGCCAATAATTGATATTGCCGACTGACAGTACAGACAATTAATTGTCAAACTTAGAACCTTAGTCGCCAATAATTCACATTGATGACTTAAAATTTATGATTTTATAATTTGAATGACAAATATATATTTGATATAACCATGGCAACCCTTAATGCCCGCGCGGGCGTTAAGAATCAGTTTTTCCCCGGTATCTAAGATGTAAAATGTCACTTTATGATCATATGTGGGACATAAAATATTATTATTGCTTTCATTATAACATATTCACCTTTAAAAGACGTAGGTGACGATGTTTAATCCAAGAATATGATCTGATTAATCTAGCTACCGAACATTTTTATTCAAAAGATCAAATCCTTAAGTCAAATAAATATAGAATTCTATTATATAAAATTGTACAATATTTAAAAAGGCAACTGGTCAAAACAACGGTTTTCTTCAATGAACGATATATATTCTTGCGTATACAGGGTCCTGCAACTAAGCTCCCGTCTTCTGTAGCTCACTTACTCATTAAGCTAAGAGTTTGACATTTTGCAGGCTTACCCTGTACTTCAAGGTACAATTCAAGAAATTATTTTTTATTTTACAGGGTGTTCCAAAAAATGTGCAACGCCATGGTAATATATTTTTTAAATTGCATGCTATACATTTTTCTACACATTTGGAAGCCTTTTATGGTTGCCTACATATCACCAAAATTTTATTGAAATCGGTTGAGTGACCACAGCGGAAAGAATAAAAAACAAAAAAAATTGATTTTGCATCGTAGGCTTTAAAAATCAATAAAAACCACAAAATGCACCTCGTTAATAAAATTTTGCGACGTGCTTATTAAGTTAGATGTAATAGTCTCGTTAACCAAGTGACATTGATCCAAATTATACACGGTGACCAAAATCGAGTGTCAAACTTGTCAAACTTCAAAGCGCGCTATTGTTCTTATTTTAAATTGGAACCAATATTTTTTTTAGGTGAAACGATGCAGAATTAAAGAATAAATATTGTTTCTGAATACAACCCCATCACAATTCCCAATATTTTAAAAGTTATTCGCCAAAAACTCATTTTGCAACGTTTCCAACGGCAATTTTAGGTAATAAATATCGTACGTGGCGTTGAAAAACAAGTTATTACATAAAATATAACGCAGAGAGGTATTTTAGATTTTACTGTACTTAATTAAGTAGTTATTCAATTGCTAAATTTACTGCATACTTTACCTATAGCCACATTTCCGTCCTTACCGCTATAGGTAAATTATGCAGTACATTTAGCATTTGAATAACTACTTAATTAAGTACACTCAAATCTAAAATACGTCTATTATTTTTTATGAAATTAAATTGTTTTTCAAAGCCACGTACGATATTTATTATCTAAAATTGCCGTTGGAACCGGTTGAGTTCTTGGCGAATAAGTTTTAAAATATTGGCAATTGTTATGGGGTTGTATTTAATTAATAATTAATAATTAATAATAATTAATAATATTTAATTAATTTAATTAAAATCTTTATTTTTTTAATTCTGCATCATTTCACATAAAAAAATTTATGGGTTCCAATTTAAAATAAGAACAATAACACGCTTTGAAGTTTGACAAGTTTGACACTCGATTTTGGTCACCCTGTATAATTTGGATCAATGTCACTTGGTTAACGAGACTATTACATCTAGCTTAATAAGCACGTCGCAAAATTTTATTAACGAGGTGCATTTTGTGGTTTTTATTGATTTTTAAAGCCTACGATGCAAAATCAATTTCTTTTTGGTTTTTATTTTTTTCCGCTGCGGTCACTCAACCGATTTCAATAAAATTTTGGTGATATGTAGGCAACCATAAAAGGCTTCCAAATGTGTAGAAAAATGTATAGCATGCAATTTAAAAAAATATATTACCATGGCGTTGCACATTTTTGGAACACCCTGTATAATAAAAAATAATTTCTTGAATTGTACCTTGAAGTACAGGGTAAGCCTGCAAAATGTCAAACTCTTAGCTTAATGAGTAAGTGAGCTACAGAAGACGGGAGCTTAGTTGCAGGACCCTGTACATCTCCTGTATATAAAACAACCGTTATTTTGGATGAACAAAGGTTGCTTTGAATAAATACAGCGTCTCGTTGTGTGTCGTCTTAGATTATGTTTCACTTTGTTGAATTGTTGAATTGAACATTCATCGTACTTCAATGTTCACTGTTTCAAAAAGTGAATTGAATATTGTAAAATATTTTTCATGTGGTCTGCTACTTATATGTTCTGCTAAGCTTTAAATCTGTAATCCCAGTTTTGTTCACACATCTGTCAAAATAAAAAGCATTTCGACATCATAAACACACACCCACTAATTTTTCCTATAACATCAGCGTCGGCCTTATTTTATTTCTCCTTAAGTTCCACAAAGCCACGGTATTTTTTAAAAAGTAAGGTCTTTAAGTACTGACTACCCAGTATAAATTATCTCACTCCCATCTTAATACATTCTATTTTCTAGAGGTTATAACATGCTATTTTGGCACATGGGCAGCATACCGCACAGGAGATGGATCTTTTCAATTTGAGGACATAGATCCGTTCAAATGTACTCATCTCATATACGCCTTTGCTGATATCAACGACGACGGGACTATACAGATATCGGACACGTATCTGGCCATAGACAAAGGTAACATACGACTATCATAAAGAATTACACTCTTGCAATATATTCTTCATAAAAACCATCAATCGAATTGAATTCTACAGATGGATACGGTAGATTTAACCGATTAAAGGAGAAAAATCCAGCACTGAAGACCCTTATAGCCATTGGTGGGGGTAATGCCAGCTCTAAAAAATTCTCCGATGTCGTTGCGAATCCTACGTTTAGACAAAATCTGAAGAGAAGCGCCTTAGAGTTCCTGAGAAAGTATAATTTCAACGGTTTAGACATAGATTGGGAATATCCTGCACAACGGGGAGGGGTACCAAGTGACAAAGAAAATTTTTCAAAATTAATCCAAGAACTATGGGACGAATTCAATAACAATGGGTTCCTACTGACAGCTGCTGTTTCGGCACTTCCCAGTTCAGTAGATGAATCATTCGATGTCCCAGCTCTATCAAGGTGGGTAACACAAAATTAATAAACAAAAAGTAATTACTTCTATTGAACAGGTATTTACATTACATTCACGTAATGGCGTATGATTTACATGGCACGTGGGATCATAAGACAGGTGAAAACGCTCCTTTATATGCTTCTTCAGCTGATGTTAGTGATCTTGAGAAAACCCTCAATGTGGTAAGGATTCATAAGTAGTTTATCTATCAATTGGAAATGTCTAAAACGAAGCATTGATAAATAAAAAACCTTTAGGAAGCTAGCATTCGTGGTTGGAGAGATAGAGGTGCAGATCCAAAAAAACTTGTTTTGGGAATGCCAGCTTATGGCAGAAGTTTTACTCTAGCTGATCAAAATCAAAATGGTATTGGTGCTCCAATAAATGGACCAGGTAATGCTGGACCAATAACCCAAGAAGCTGGCTTTCTTGGTTACAATGAGGTAATGATTATTATAACTTCCATTGGGAATATACCTTATACGTACAGGATATCCCATAAACTGACGTCAATGCTGAGAGGGATGATAAACCAGATCATGAGCATCCAGAATAACTAAACTTGACTAAAACATCATAGTTTTTGAGATATTGGAACTTCATTGAAAATGTAAAAGAAACTAGTCGAGTAATCTTGTTGACAAAATACTGATATGGTGTTTCTCCATCATCATAATTTTAACACCGGTTTTGATTGGAAGTCGAACATGTGCAGGCATTGTTGAAATAACATCGTTGGCGTACAATCATTGACTAATAAACCTAAAATTACTAGTATTTCTATTAAATGTTTGATTTACTATTATCAATAGATATGCAGGGATCAACAGTGGAGAAGAGTATGGAACGATCAACAGAAAGTTCCATATGCGATTAATGGTAATCAGTGGGTTGGTTATGATGATCCTGATTCAATCAAAATCAAGGTAAGGGATATTTCGTAATGTTCGTGATTTTGAAACATTTAAATTTCTGCCAAATGTAGGTTCAATTCGCAAAGCAACAGGGATTGGGTGGAGCTATGGTGTGGTCTATAGAAGCTGACGATTTCCGTGGGTGGTGTGGTGAGAAATTCCCAATATTATCAGCTATAAACCAAGAGTATGGGACAGGAAGAAGGAAGCATAGTAAATATCATACCAACAACACAAAGAAACATACAAAGGAAGGACTAAAACATAAAGCCTAAATAACAATGTTTTTTACATAATGTAATACCGTTTCGGTTAAGTTCTGTCAATGTTTTATAAATTGTTGAATAAAAAAAATAAAAAATATATATTTAGATGGAGTAACAATATTTTTTCGTTCCTTTCACATAAACTCAGGAATAACTGGGGAAAAATAGTAACCTAGCACAGCTCTGAAATTAAGGCATTGCCGTCACTTGAAAATAACTAATGGCTAATGAGTAAACAACACATAAATCAAAAATAAATTCTCCGTCATAGCTTCATTTGTTAATATTTTTCAACTGACACTTCTGTATTTGCTCAATAATGCCCTCGCGGGCGTTAAGAAGCAGCTTTTGCCCCGGTAGCTAAGATGTAAAATGTCACTTTATGATCATGTAGGACATAAAACAATGATCGTTCAAACTCAAACCGCAGCAATGATTTGTTTTAACTTAAACACTCCTGCTGACTATTCAAAATGAATGTGTTTACTTGAACGCGTGTTCCTTTTATGATAATAAATGTGCTCTAGATATTTGAATATATTCATAATTCGCAGCAGTTATTCACAAATTATCATAACTTATATAAAAATACCAGGGCAAGATCATTTTTGTACTTATTACTATTTCTAGACAATACTAGGAAAAATGTTAAAATCTTAACATACGTAGGTAGTTGGTTGCATAATTAGAATATATTTTAGTTAAACTATTTTCCTGTAACAATTTTGTGGTTCTCCCCATGAATATTTGTTTGTACATGTGAATTCCACGTAGTATATTAATTCGTTTTCAGAATTTTTACGTGAAATCTCCCTGAAATAGTTTAGTAAGTTTTACGGCAGTTAATTCCTTATTCACCGAAAAATGCTCGATTATTTCATTTTAATCATGTTGACCACAGTCAATAGTTTATTTCTGAGAATAATAAAATATTAAACTTACAAAAAGGTCACACCTTTTTGGATTTGTCTTGCTACTAAACAGGAAGCATGGTCTAAAAAACTAGAGCCAATCTACTCGATACCAAAGGAGGAGTGTTATATGAAATATGTTATATGAAACACATTGTGTTATTGGATTTGTTTGTGTTTTGTGCATCTTCCTAGTACAATATAGAGTGCCAAATCCGGCAACGGAATATAGAATTCATCTCTAGAAAACTGTAGTGATATGCAAAGTGCGACATGACATTATCTTGGGCCATTCATGCTAACAATTTTATGTCGAGAAAACCGATATTGATTGTGGTAATAGTGCCGATGTCTGTTGAACAATTAAAGACATTTGAAAACTGACAGTGTTGACAAAATTATTTCATATTTTAAAGTTTGCGTTAAAGTACGTATTAATTATTTTATGTCCTACATGATCATAAAGTGACATTATACATCTTAGATACCGGGGAAAAAACTGTTTTTTAACGCCCGCGAGGGCGTTGATTCTTAACGCCCGCGCGGGCATTAAGGGTTGCCATGGTTATATGTCAAATATATCAAATATTTTTCATCCAAATGTAACTTTTAAATCGTCAATGTCAGTTATTGGCGATCAAGATTATAAGTTTGACAATTAATTGACTGTATTGTCACTCGTCAATGTCAGTATTATTGTCGATTAACGTTATAAGTTTGACAATTAATTGTCTGTATTGTCACTCAACTCAACTGTTGTATGCTGTTTGTATTGTTATTAAACTCCGTAGATACGCATATCACTTGATAATGTCAAAATATTTATTAATATTAGTCAAACGGAGGAACAAACCCATCGTAGGACATAAAATTTTGTATGCACCTCGGGCATTACTTGATGTTTGTACCCTCGGGCGACTTAAAAGCTCTCGGGCCTATTGGCCCTCCAGCTTTTTAAGCGGTCACCGTCGGGGCATAAACATCCGTGTAATGCCCTTGGTACATAAATAACTATTTGTTTTATAAAATTTCTTTCGACGTTCTTTACATAATAACGTATTTGATAAAGTCATTTAAAAGTTAGGAACATTTGATAACTGCAAAATTGTTTTTCTTTGCGTGGATAGTGAATTCTAATAGTCCTTTTCTATAGGTTTTTATGGTGTTAATTAGGGAAAATTACGGAAAAATGTCAATCACAAAACTAAGTGTCCAAGCATTACAAATATTTCCTAATTTCAATTACCAGATTTACTTTCTTATTACTAGAGAGACCTATCTAAATTAATAATAATTTGTTTAATTATCAAGCAGTTTGAAATTAAATTAATTAATTCCATACATTTGACAGTAAGTTTACATAATTTATAATAATATTTTGATTATCATTGATAGTATTTGCTTTTGTTTAAAGAAATTCATACTTTTGTAAACTTAAGTGCACACTGAGACATATCCATTAATATTTCTTAAATATTGCCTTTGTGTGTAATATAAAATAAAGTCAATATAATTGAAAGTAAATGTCTGATAGATTTTAAAGATTTTCTCGATATTAATTTCAAAGGAAACAAATTGAAATTGATAACACGGTTGATTCTACGCAGCATTATGTGAGAATGGATGTTAATGATTTTAATCTCGAGCTAACCAATAAAATCTCACTTTTCCCAACATTTTTCAACCCATAACAATAGAAGCAATATTTTAGAAATCTTTTTGTTGATCCAGTACGATTCTTTCGTAAGTAATAATAATAATAGTAATAATAAAATACTTTATTGTATGTAAATAACTAATAAGTAGACTAAAAATAAACTTCAGAATGTGACTTACCACTTCTCCACTCGCTAGCAAATGCGTATTGCATTTTTTAAATTTAACATTGGTGCCTGCCCTTGTAAGCATTGATATGCATGAGACAAGAACGATAGAAAAACTAAATTCTTGCAGGTGACTTACACATTGTTCTACATTTTTTTTATCCACACGCAAATAACCGCATAAATTTGCATTTTTCGAATTTAACAATTTTCTATTTTGCTATAAATACGTTAACAACTTCCTTACAACTGTAGATAGAAGCAGGGTCAAGATGAGTTTCCAAAGACAGCCAGTACTATGGCTTTCGTTACAGTTGCTACTACTAACTACAACAATAAATGCAGGTAATAACTTAAATTATGTGAATTATATAATGGTCTATAAACTAAATTAACTACCAAATGTTTAATTCGTAAATAATGTGTTGACCTCCGTCAATACATTTATCAAAACACTTTGTTTTAAATGTCAAAATGTGCTGTTTGCTCAACTTTGTCAACACCACAATATTTTATATGGTATACATATAAATTTGGAAAAGAAAAGGGTATTATGCTAAAAATGACAACAATTGTTGAAAGACTTTACAATTGCAGAGGAACCTTATGTGGGTTTTATGGTATCATTAAACATTTGACAAGTAATTGTCAAAAAAGTCTTATGTTAGTCGTAACCTAGGTTCCATCATGAAAACCATCCATTATGATACCGAAAACAGTGTTACAATGTATTCATTATGAAATCAAAGTAGAAAGCATAGCATTGTCAATAATATATTGTCATAAGGTTTGAAAAAACAAATCAACGGTGTCAAATATATTCTTAAAATATATTCTCAAACACATTTTATTTTCTAGTGGTTATAACATGCTATTTTGGCACATGGGCGGCATACCGCTCAGGAGATGGATCTTTTCAATTTGAGGATATTGATACGTCCAAATGTACTCACATCATCTATGCCTTCGCTAATATCAACGACGATGGGACTATAAAGATAAATGACAAGTATTTGGACATAGAAAAAGGTGTGTACCTAATATATTCCTACCATAAATAGTTAAACTCTTGCGATATATTCTTCATAGTACCAATAAATAATAAATTTTACAGATGGATTCGGGAGATTTAACAAATTAAAGGAGAAAAATTCAAAACTGAAGACACTCATAGCTGTTGGTGGGGCCAGTGCTGGCTCTAAAAGCTTCTCCAAGGTCGTTTCAGACTCAGCGTTGAGAAAAAATTTCAAGAAGAGCGCAATAGCATTCCTGAAAAAATACAATTTCAACGGTTTAGACATAGATTGGGAATATCCCACAAAACTGGGAGGCGCGCCCAGCGACAAAAAGAACTTTTCGAAATTTATTCAAGAACTACGCGCAGAATTCGATAAAAATGGCTACCTATTAACAGCAGCTGTTCCGGCAATTCCTCAGGAAGTAGATGCCTCGTACGATGTTCCAGTTCTATCACAGTGGGTAACCCAAAATTAGTAAACAAATATTAGTAGTAATATTTCTATTGAACAGGAATCTAGATTTCATTCATGTCATGGCGTATGATCTTCATGGCACGTGGGATGGCAAGACAGGCGAAAACGCTCCTTTATATGCATCATCAGCTGATAAAGGAGATTATGAGAGAAGCATCAATGTGGTAAGGATTAATAAATAGTCTCTATATCAATTGTCAGTGTCTAAAAGCAAGCATACATAAATTAAAAACCTTTAGGAAGCCAGCATTCGTGGTTGGAAAGATAAAGGTGCTGATCCAAAAAAACTTATCATGGGATTGGCAACTTACGGCAGGAGTTTCACTTTATCTGATAAAAGTAAAAATGGTATTGGTGCTAAAATAAGTGGAGCAGGTAAAGCAGGACCAATAACTCAAGAAGCTGGATATCTTGGCTACAATGAGGTACGTAATATTATAACTTCCATTGGGAACATATCTTATACATACAGGATATCACACAAACCGATAACAATACTGGGAGGAATGATAGATCAGATCATGAGCATCTAGAATAAGTAAACTTGACTAAAAATATCATAGTTTTTGAGATATTACCACTTCATTGAAATTCGAAAAGAAAATAGTCGAGTAATGTTGTTAAGCACAATCCTGACCTTCTATTTTTTGAAAAATGACGTTGCATGATAATGCAGTCATCATAACAGAATCCTGCAGACAAAATACTAAAACGGTGTTTCTCCATCATCAAAATTTTAAGACCTGTTTTGGTCGGGTTGGCAGAGTTGTCATGGTTATATGTCAAATATTTGTCATTCAAATTGTAAGTTTTATGTCATCAATGTCAATTATTCGCGATTAAGGTTATAAGTTTGACAATTAATTGTCTGTATTGTCACTCAACTCCGAATTGTTTGTATTGTTACTCAACGCCGTAGATACGCATGTCACTTGATAACATCAAAACATTTATTCAAACGGAGGAACAAAACCATTGTAGGACATAAAACTTTGTATGCACCTCGGGCATTACTTGATATATATGCCCTCGGGCGACTTAAAACCGGTCACCCTCGGGGCATAAACATCCGTGTAATGCCCTTGGTAAATAAATAACTATTACAGACCTCCTATAATTTATCTGTACATAAGTTTATATCGTCCTAAATGTCTAATAAGCCAAAAATGACTATTGTCTGTTTAAAATAATTAATTATATGTTTAAATATACTATTATTAATAATAGATCTGCACGGATAAAGGGTGGCAAAGAGTATGGAACGATGAGCAGCAAGTTCCATATGCGATTAAAGGAAATCAGTGGGTTGGTTATGATGACCCTGATTCAATCAAAATCAAGGTAAGGAAGATTACGTAATGTTCATACTTTTAAAACATGGAAATTATTATAAAATGTAGGTTCAATATGCGAAGAACCAGGGATTGGGTGGAGTTATGATATGGTCTATAGAAACTGACGATTTCCGAGGAAAGTGTGGAAAGAAATTCCCAATATTGACTGCTATCAACCAAAAGTATGGTAGATCATAACGGAGGTGTAATCAACATCATATAGAAACATTAAGAAAAACTAAAAAATAATGTTTTTCTTTATTATGTAATAACGTTACAAGTTCTATCAAAGTAATGTCAACTGGCAATTAACAAAAAATAAAAAAATTGACTTAATAAAAATTAGTTTCCTTTTCCGTTTATATAAACTTAATAACTAATGAGTAATAAAGGATGACAGCAAATGTGTACCAAAATTTTCACATTCTTTTCCACCATTAGCTATAAACAACAGTCCTATCTATAAATTGAGTTACATGTATCTCTTTACTTTACACTTTACTATACTTTTTCCACAACATCAAATGCAGGTGCTGGAAGTTGGTCCCCCATCAATGGAATTTTGAACTTTTTATTACACCTATCAAATGCTGCATAAAATAAACGTCACTCGAACAATGAGAAAAATGCTGAACAACGCAAACTTTGTTCCTTTTAGGATGAAGATTTAAAATTGGGCACAGTATTCTTAGCACATGTTGTTGCGTTTCTGTGTTCATTTGAACCTTTTAGACATGTCGCAAAAACCAGAACCAATCTACTAGAACTGATAGCAAGTATGACATTAATGTGAACTAAAAAGATGACTAATATATACCAGACATTCTATGTAGGTAATTTTATCTTTTGATCTAGTAGAAATGGCGCATTGTTGTAAACACACAAAAATTAAAAACAAATTACAATTGATAACAAACTCGACTAAATGTAGGTACATAGAATGAAAAAATATGGGTAAAAATATGTTTTTGGGATATTTAGGAATAATGTCCAGCAGCGACTCCCAACTTTGTCTTGTTCCCAACTTAACTCAACCTTTGCTCATAACAACCTAAGTATAATTTTAAAACTATAAACAATTTGTAGTTCGAATACGATTCTTTCATATAACTATGCGTAAACAACTGCGTCGATGGACATTTTTCAAATTTTCACATTGATACTTGTCCCCCACCTTTTCAGCATTCATATGCAAAAGACAAGAACGACAGCAAAAATAAATTCTTGCATGTGACCTACACATTGAAAAACCGTCAACATCAATTACATGCATTTTCCAAATTGTACATTTTCCTGTCTTGCTATAAATTCGTTCATAGCGCCATTACAACTTTATAAATGATAGAAACAGTGCCAAGATGAGTTTCCAACACCGAGTACTATGGCTTTCGTTACTATTGTTACTAATAACAAGAGTAAATGCAGGTAAATATTATGGTTTGTCAGTTTTTTTTTTTAAACGGGTAATTTGTGACACTTGTAACCACTCACATAAATAGACGGAGTTGGATTTAACAAAATTCTACATCGTGTAATATATAATACGTAACCTCACTCAATTGAAGCCCACACTTGTAGGTACAAGTGACAACACAAGAACCGGTAGAACTGTGAAGGCAACAATCTTTGTGGCGACATTATTCACTCCAATAGGGAGTGCATATCAACACAAAAAAAATATTTTCACTCATTTTGTCAGTTATTTCAATATCCTGCATGGTGGCTTTTTTCATTTCACACCGCCTGAAAATTTTCAGCGTTTAATGTATCAACTATTTTCTTTTCAAGTAATTGCTATGTAGTTAAATTAACTTCGAAATTATGATTGTCAACTAATTTTTAGAATAGAATCAACTTCGGAGAAAACTTTACTCCTTTTTGTGTATGATTAACTACGTGCAAATTAGGGCTTCCAATCCCAGACAATATACTGATACCGGGATTAAAGATTTTGTGCTCCCGGGATTCATGAGAAAAGCGAAAATTGCCGCATCAAAACGCCTGGGATGACAAATCCAATCACTAAGAAACGCCTAAAATATATTTTATTGGATAATATCTTTTACCTCGAAACTTGATCAATGTTTTCAAATTTTACAAGTAGAAAACCAAAATTGACGGTTTAAAAGGTAAAAGGTGTCAAAGTGTGTGTACTGACATCAATAATAAACAAAATATATACTCTATTAGATAATAACTTGCTGTACATCTTAAAATTGTTAAAAAAATTTGTACTTTTGTAAATGGTTTCAAGAATAGTCACGGCAAAAGAAATTGTTTGATCGAGCCAAATTTTAATTTTTCCATTTTTCCAAAATTGGATAACTTTAGAATTCATAGTCATGGATGTTTATTCATGTTATTTATTGTTCAAAATTGATGAAATATTAAGTGCAAATTCTTAGAATATTAAATACATATTCAATTTCTTGTCATGAAAAAAATTAATATTAGATACTTGTACGTCTTTCGGTTTTTCAAGTACAGTTCAAATAGCCCAACCTACATTATAGATTTGTTTTTATCTAAGTGCCTTTTCTGACAAAACTTTTCCACTAAAAAAAGCGATAATTGTACGATGCAGAAATGTCAAAAGTAACCATATTACCTCCGTCACAGCTCATCATAAACTCGAGCTGCTTCGTACCAAAATATTACATTTTTTAGTTTATGGTAAAATCCTTAAACTAGATGAAACTGTTTCGCTGTATTTTATTACCTATTTACTAATTTTATATTCTGTAGTACATCTCTGAATCCAGGTAAAGAAATCCGCCACAAATTTCTTTATTTTTAAGTAAAGTAACTAAAAAAAATTAAGCAAGTTGACAAGGTTCATGTTCGTCTCCATATCGAATTATATCTAGTATGTACTTGCAAAACCTGTTCTTCCTATTATAGCAACATGTTGGTGTAAACGAACATTTTATGCTTGATACTTAGTTTAATCAGAAAGGGTGCTGTTATAGACTGATATTCGTACTTAAAAAATAGCAGCTCAATTGATTTATTGTAGGTCAGTGCCAACATTTCGTTAATTAACAAAAAATAAGAAAATAATTTAAAGTTAACTTTTTTAGGATCCTGGGATTTAGATTTATAATCCCGTATAAACTCTAGTGTAAATTCTCTCCGTAAAATTTTAATGTGTGCGTCATTCTTAGCTGATATGTACATTTTCTCCACTAGAGGTTATAACCTGCTATTTTGGCACATGGGCGGCGCATCGCACAGGAGATGGAGCATTTCAATTTGAGGACATAGATCCTTACAAGTGCACTCATATCATATACGCCTTTGCTGATATCAACGACGATGGAACCATAAAAATAACGGATCCGGATCTGGACATCGACAAAGGTATGCAAATGAACGTTAATGAGGCTCATTTTATAGTAGCCATCAATCTTTTTGAATTTTACAGATGGATACGGAAGATTTAACAGATTAAAGGAGCAAAATTCAGATCTGAAGACCCTTATAGCTGTTGGAGGGGCCAGCGCCGGCTCTAAAAGATTCTCCGATGTCGTTTCAAATCCTGCGTTGCGAGAAAATCTGAAGAGGAGCGCTTTAGACTTCCTGAGAAAATATAATTTCAACGGTTTGGACATAGATTGGGAATATCCTGGACAACTGGGTGGCGCGCCCAGTGATAAGGAAAATTTTTCAAAATTAATCCAAGAACTATGGGACGAATTCAATAATAATGGTTTCCTATTAACAGCTGCTGTTCCGGCAATTCCTAGTTCAGTAGATGAATCATTCGACGTCCCAGCTCTATCAAGGTGGTTAACACAAAATTAATAAACAAACAATAATTATTTCTATTACACAGGTACTTACATTTCATTCATGTAATGGCGTATGATCTTCACGGCACGTGGGATCAAAAGACAGGCGAAAACGCTCCTTTATATGCATCTTCAGCTGATGTTAGCGATCTTGAGAAAACCCTGAATGTGGTAAGGATTAATAAATAGTTTCTTTATCAGTTGGAAATGTCTCAAAAGTAGCATTTATAAATCAAACACTTTTAGGAAGCTAGCGTTCGCGGTTGGAAAGATAGAGGTGCAGATCCACAAAAACTTGTTTTGGGAATGCCAGCTTATGGCAGAAGTTTTACTTTAGCTGATCCAAATCAAAATGGTATTGGTGCTCCAATAAATGGACCAGGTAATGCTGGACCAATAACTCAAGAACCTGGTTATATTGGCTACAATGAGGTAAGGAATATTATAACTTCCATTGCTAATATGGGAGGGATGATAGACCAGATCATGAGCATCCAGAACAACTAAACTTGACTAAAAATATCATAGTTTTTAAAATTCGAAAAAAGAAATAGTCGAGTAATCTTGTTGACCATAATGCTGACCTTCTACTCTCTGATGAAAGACGTTGCAAGCTCATGTAGACATCATAACAGAACCCTGCAGACAAAATACTGTAATAGTGTTTCTCCATCATCATAATTTTAAGACCGCTTTTGATCGAAAGTGGAACATTTCCAGGCATGGTCAAACTAACATCATTCGCGTACAATCATTTACAGACTCACTTTAAATTTTCTATCCCGAAGTGTATACCGTACTAAATGACTAATAAACCTAAAATTACTGCTATTTCTATTGTATGTTTGAAATTGTTATGTTAAAATATCCTATTATAAATATGTAGATCTGCAGGGATCAACAATGGACCACAGTATGGAACGACCAACAGAAAGTTCCATATGCATTTAATGGAGATCAATGGGTTGGTTATGATAACGTTGAATCAATAAAGTTGAAGGTAAGGGATATTAAGGAATTGTCATAATTTTAAAATATGTCAATTAATACCAAATGTAGGTTCAATTTGCGAAGCAAGAGGGGTTGGCTGGAGCTATGGTATGGTCTATAGAAAGTGACGATTATGCAGGGTGGTGTGGTGAGGTATGGCCAATATTATCTGCTATAAACGAGGAATATGGTACAGGAAATCGGAAGCATCGTAAACATCATACAAAGACCATAAAGAAACATATAAAGAAACATGGAAAGAAACATATAGAGAAACATATAAAGAAACACAAAAAGAAACAACTAAAACATAAGAACTAATAAGTAATGCTTTTTAAAATTATGTAATAATGTTTGGTTAAGTTGTGTCAACGTTCTATCAACTGTTGATAAGGTAAAAATATAAATATCCAGATTAAATAAGAATGTTTTTTGTTCATTTCCTTTCTTATAAAGTTATCACACATGCTGGCGCAAAATTCAAAAGTTGTAAAAGCCAGAACACATTGCAAACAGCCACAGGGCAATACATTTGAACACCAGATTTTCCCAACAACAATAATTGGTAACAGATTTAAGATTTCAAACTACAAGTGGGCTTAAAAGCAGTATAACACCAAAATTACGGACATGCTATGAATTAAAAATATCTCATGAGTAAATAAATCATTAAAAATATAGTTTTTCTACTCCTATTGAGGAATGCATTCATTATCATGGCAATTTAAGATAAGTAATACTAACCATTCCCCACACACATGGCAAATATTTCATTCCTGGCTCCTCGTACCCCGCGAGTAGTGAGTAATATTTCATTCCTCACGGCTTTAGAACCAATCACAGCTCTGGATTTTTCATTTCCATATTGTTTTGATACACTGCTTAGCGACATTGTCAAGGCATTGACAACGTCGCTAAGTGACAAGCGTACCAAACAATTTTAATCTGTCAAAATCCTGTAAACCGTCATAGTGACATACAGCCGTCCCTATATGCACAAAAATTAATTTATAAAATTTCGGTGCATGGTCGTAGAAAAAGTATAGTATTCCATTCGCAAGTAATGGCAATTTCTCACTCGAACGATTTGCAGCACTCGCCTGCGGCTCGTGGTGCAAACTTCGTTCTCGTGAGAAATTGCTTACATTACTTGCTCATAGAATAATATACTATTTTCTACTCCTATTGAAGAATGCATTCATTATCATGGCAATTTATGATAAGTAATACTAACCATTTAGTAGTGAGAAATATTTCATTCCTCACGGCTTTAGAACCAATCACAGCTCTGGATTTTTCATTTCCATATTGTTTTGATCGTTTTGATACACTGCTTAGTGACATTGTCAATGCATTGACAACGTCGCTAAGCGACAAGCGCACAAACAATTTTAATCTGTCAAAATCGTGTAAACCGTCGTAGTGACATACAGCCGTTCCTATATGCACAATAATTAATTTATTAAATTTCGTTGCATGGCGTAGAAAAAGTATAGTATTCCATTCGCATTCGCAAGTAATGGCAATTTCTCACTCGAACGCTTCGTTCTCGTGAGAAATTGCTTACATTACTTGCTCATAGAATAATATACTATTTTCTGCAATAGTTTCGTAATATTAATAGGTTTCTGCAAGAGGTTCGTAATGTTAATATTACTCAACTGATAAAAAGCTAAAAGTTTTAAATAATTTTGATACACACACTCGTTTATTTATAACGAACAATACAGCAAAACAAAGTAGTTTTCTAAATGAACACCTTGTATATTTTGCCAGTATTTTCTATACTGTTCAAAATTAAAAAAAAAATCGGTTTGAAAATCGGAGAAAGCAATTTACAAAAAAGAAACATTTTTTTAACTAAAATCTAAACTGAATCAACAAAAAAAACTTTTTCTGACAAAATTCAATAAAAGAAAACCTAAAACAGCCCAAAATAACAAAATAACCCATAACCATTTCTCAGAAGAAGATATATACGCGGTATGACTCTTTATAACATTTATTAGTTGTTTCATTTCTCGGCCTCTAGCTCTCAGCGGTTTTAAAAGATCAATTTGTAATTCAGAAACTATCAAAAATATATAGATGGTATTCCATTTAAAAAATGAACCTGAAATATTCACATGCTAACAATAAATAGTTTGCTACTTTCATTGATTATTTAAAAAAAAAACATTACTAAATTACTTTTGGACAAGTGTTCGAAATCCAGAGCTCTAAAATGCGTTGGTTTAAATTTTTGTTGGTTATTATTAATCATAGCCAACATCAATAATAAAACATAAGACCACAATATGGTGGGAGATGTGTCAGAATTCTTAGAGTAAATGTATCATCACATCGAGCCAGTTGTAACAATCACTCGCTTATCTCACTAGGTACCACTCATGTACGTTGTTATTGTGACATAGTTAATAACAATAATATAATACTGCGTTTTCAATTTTTCCATCAAAGTTAATAGAGATATAAAGTAAAAACAAACCAAACTATTTTCCACTGATTCACCGTACTTCCAAGTAATAAGTATACACAGGAAGTACCCGAATTCATTCATTGAAGAGGTCGTCGAGATTTGCTTATAGCCAGGTATATAAAATAGAAAGTCGGCAATAAATTGACAACAGAGTTTATTTTGCGAAGTATAACGAAAGGTGACACAGAATGAAGAACGAGAAGTTTTTGTTAACTGTGCTACAGCTAATTATAATTAGCAAAATATCATCCACAGGTAAGTCTAACTTTATTTTCTATAACTAATGAACAAACGACATAATAATTGTTTAATTTTTTAATAATTGTCGATAATTTTAGCTGTAATCACGTGCTATTTCGGCAGTTGGGCAGCATACCGTAACGCCGATGGAAAATTCGAAATTGAAGACATAGATCCACATCTATGCACTCACGTCATATACACATTTGTTGGACTTAACCGAGATGGTACCATCAAAATATTGGACTCTTATTTGGATATAACGCTAAGTACATTACAACCAACAATCTCTTCCAAACTTATACTAAATCTTTCAACTTTTCAGAGGGCTATGAACGTCTGAATGCACTAAAATCTCAAAATCCCAATCTTAAGACACTCATAGCCATTGGTGGTTGGAATGAAGGCTCTGAGACTTATTCCCACGTGGTTTCCAGCCCAACATTGAGGAATACCCTAAAGAATAGTGCTGTTCAATTTTTGATAACTCATGGGTTCGATGGCTTTGATATAGATTGGGAATACCCTGCCCAACGAGGAGGTACTCCAGAAGATAAGGTATTGCACCCAAGATTCTTCTTTTACCACTTAATATAACACCACTTTTTGTCCTTCCAGGAAAATTTCGTGAGCCTCCTAAGAGAGATGAGAACAGAATTTGACAAACACGGCTTCTTGTTAACATCAGCTGTAGCTGCTGTTCCAAATGCTGTTGACATATCCTATGACGTACCAGCTTTATCCAAGTACTTAGATTACATCCATGTTATGACCTACGACCTTCATGGGTCATGGGATGGAAAGACAGGAGAAAATGCTCCTATGTATCCATCTTCTCATGATGTTAGTCCATTACAGCAAACACTCAATGTGGTAAGTAATAAACAATCTTGTAATAGCTTAATTTAATAATCTCTAATTCTTTCAGAATGTTAGTATCCACGGTTGGCTCGACAGAGGTGCAGATCCCAACAAGATTATTATGGGTATGCCCGTTTATGGTAGAACCTTCATGCTTGCGTCAGAAAATGAGCATGGGATTAGTGCAACATCTTGGGGACCAGGAAATCCAGGACCGTATACTCAATCAGCAGGGATGTTTGGATACAATGAGGTATTACCATTAAACTGAAACTAAACAGTCTACAATTAAATATTTTAAGATTTGTCATTATGAAACCAATGGAGATTGGACTGTAGTATGGAATGAAGAGCAGAAAGTTCCTTATGCTTACAAAGGGAACCAATGGGTTGGATATGACGATCCGAAATCTATTAAAATTAAAGTAAGTTGTTTGTTTTAAATTATTATTGCGAGCTGTAACGATACTTCTTGGTGTGGTGCAGGTTGATTTTGCAAAGGAGTTAAATTTAGCTGGTGTAATGATATGGTCCTTGGATACAGATGATTTCAAAGGGTTATGTGGGACGAAATATCCAATATTAGGCGCAATCAATCAAGCTTACGGTCGTATAACCCATAGAGAAGTAATTGCATTCATGGATGATAATAACATCTAGAGAAGACACATAAATATAAAATCTATGTATAGTAGTCATTATTATTGTTTAGTGCATATGTATATAGTTGTATAAATAATCTTCGAATAAAGTAGTGTATTTATTGTAAAGGATTTGTTTAAAATATTTATCAAACGAAGCAACACCTTAACATTATTTATTTAATGTTTAATCAATATCAAATTCCCAATCCTGGTAACCTATGATGGGTTCGAGATGTTTTTTAATGGCAACTCCATATGTTTGTTACTGATTATGATAGATCTCTTATTTGTCATGGTAGTGTACAAATTTTATGACCTTACGTTACAAATTTTTCGAGATCGTATTCTCTAATAACATTTTAGAAATGTTTACTATTATAGCTTACAAGAATTGCTAAAATGGTTGGCAATCAGTGAGGATTGTCTTAAGAAATGTCTTAGAAAATGAACATTTTTTTATTTATGCAAATTATTTTAGGGCCGCGCCGCGCAAACAAGTACGCAAGACGCAGCAAAAACTTCAGCCGGTCCTGGAAAGAAACGTAACACAAGTAGGTCGCAAAATTAGCAAATTTTTATGAATATTCAGCATTCACGAAAAAATAAAAGCAAGATCGTATCATACGATCACTAATATTTGTAAATGATGTATCGAATATTATACTTGATGTTTATATTTCAAAGTGCGTTAACTCTGTTCGACAATGGTATGTAGATTTATTTGTTTAATTAGTTTATGTCCTACATGATCATAAAGTGACATTTTCCATCATAGATACCGGGGCAAAAACTGCTTCTTGGGCTTTAAAGGCGGGGCTTCACCAAAGTGGGCTAGCCCGGCGTAAGCCGCCGGCTTTTGCCGAAAAACAAAATATGCAAAAGTTTCCTTAGAGGCCGCCGGCATGACCCGCCGGCCTACTTTTGCTAGCGGCCTTTTGTCGGTAAAAATCAAAGGAATTTCTGCGGGCTATGCCGGCAAGCGCTTATAAGCATGCGCTACCAAGTTAGTTTGACACATGTGATTGAAGAGAACGGCCAACTTGAGGTTATACTTCTGACAATATTAATGGAGAGCATAGCTATGGATGCAAACAATGAAGATCAATGGCCACAAAAAAAGTATTGCTATAAATAGAACTATATCGGTCAGAAGATATATCGGACCCAAGAAACAACAACTATAAAAAAAAACGATCAGACTTATATTTACAAATATGCCAATCATTGGGGGTTGAAAAAGGTGAAGTCGAAAGAAAAATGGAAAACATCACGAGTTACTTTTACCGTAAATGGTTTGCTTATCCTTATCTGGAGTTTTTGACCGACACATATACACCACGTCCACTCAAGAAACAGAAAAAATTAATAAACTTAAGTTTTTTTATTTTACAAAATATGTAACCAATAGGTTTTTATTTACATTTTGAAGTCAATATTGAGAAGAAAAGTATTTTCCATATTATTTCATATTATACACTACATAATTACACTACATAATTACTACACACCTAAATTGAAACATAGGCTTTCTAAATACTCTAAAAACTGAACCCAAGACACCAAATACATTTTCGGACATCCTTCTTCCCCTGCTAATTCTGTAATTACAAAATCTTTCTTTTGATCCTATTCGATGTGAGCCTGGGTATGGTTTAATTATCCTAACAAAATTTTGAAAGGACCTTCTGATTGTAGGTTCGCCAGGCAGTAAACAATAATCATCTCTTCACTTGCACTGTAAACGTTTTCTTCGTTTTCTTTTATCTTTTTTTAGTGTTGGTAATGATATTTAGGGCCATATACCCTAATAGAATGTCGTCGTCGTCAAACATTCTCAAAAACAGCAAACAACCAACTGACAAGCCGGCAAGCAAGCTCCGCGGTAACCCAGTTTGGTGTAGTCGAATTTAGATGCGCGGCAAAGCCGCAGAAGCCTGCAGCAAGCCGCCGAATTTTATACCGGCGGCAATGCCGCTAATGCCGCCGGGCTAGCCCAGTTTGGTGAAGCCCCGCCTTAAGGATTCTTAACGCCCGCGCGGGCATTAAGGGTTGCCATGGTTATATGTCAAATATATCAAATAATTGTCATTCAAACTGTACATTTTAAATCGCTAATGTCAATTATTGGCGATTAAGGGTATAAGTTTGACAATTAATTGTCTGCATTGTCACTCAACTCCAAACTGTTTGTATTGTTATTCAACTCCGTAGATACGCATGCCACTTGATAACGTCAAAATATTTATTAATATTATTCAAACGGAGGAACAAAACCATTGTAGGACATAAAATTTTGTATGCACCTCGGGCATTACTTGATGTTTATACCCTCGGGCGACTTAAAAAGACTCGAGGGCCGATAGGCCCGAGCTTTTTAAACGGTCACCCTCGGGGCATAAACATCCGTGTAATGCCCTTGCCTTGGTACATAAGTAACTATTTTGCTTACTTTGCTGGTTTGTTATTAAAATTTAGTTGTTCTTCAAATTTTGACTATAAATTTGAGGCTTTTGATACTCAATAGGTGCGTTCAGCCACTTTAAGTGTTCTTTATGAAAAAAATAATCATGATCTTGATTGAGAGCAACATGTATGAAATCCTCTGGCTCTGGAGCCTTGAAAAAATAGCTATTTTCCACAATTGCTGAAAAAAATGTGACAATTTAATTATTAAGTACATATTATGATTTTATTTTCCAGAAATAAATTTGGAATGTTCAGGAACCACGTTTCCAAATGTAACTTTAACGACATACTACCCAGATTTTGAGAATGATGGTGAATATAAAGACATCAACGGACACCAGTTACGAACATTGCAAGTATGTACTGCAGACCATTGATAAATTTATATACTTTGATTGGATTTTAAAACAAATAATATACATGCCTTTTACCCGTTTTTTAATTTATTAATATACATTTTTTCAGGACTTTATTGATGATCGAAATGAGTACGTTACTCTATCCATGGATAGTGAACTTCATATTCCATATGGCACATCGGTATGCATTCCAGAACTAAACAGGCATTTGGGGCACCGAATTCGAGTTGAAGTTCGAGATTCGAGCAGCGACATTCTTGGATCTGGTTACAAGAGAGCCGAAATATGTGTGCGCTCCGAAGCTGATAGTTATGATATTAATTATAATAGATATGTAACACTGGTATTTGATTAGTGATGTTAATAATTGAATTCGCTTATTTCACAGTTTAAATAAATAAAGTTGTGGTAACCGATGTTTTCTTATTACAGTACTGTTGACTGAAAAATGTTGCTTATGTTTTATATCTTGTATCCAATACTCGTATTTTCTACCATTTAGCTGCAATATTTGATAATCTGAACAATTTGTTAATCCGAATCACCTTCTCTTCTAATTAGTTTGGTTTATCGACGCTCTACTGTAGTTATTTTGTGCAGCAGATAAAGAAGCTCTCCACTTTCAAACTAGATGTTTTTTGTGAATTTTGAGTTTGTTTATAATTCAAGCTCATATTAGTGTAATTCAGACATTATGTTCTACTTAGAAAATTAAATTACTTAAACAAGAATAAATATACAAACAAAATACATTCAGAAAATTTTATTTGAAATTTTTTTTTATATAAATTAATAATATAAACCATTTTGCAATTAATTAAACACTTGTAAGCCAATTCTCAAGGGAACCAATATTCACTGCGTCAGTCTCACCATTATTAGCTGACGCGTCAACAAATTGTACGTCGATAGGCAACTGAGAAAAGTCAAACTTATTTCCTTGTGTAAGGGAATCCGCCCTTTTTACCTTCGGATCGACTGAATCCAACTGACTCGATTTTGTACGATCCAACATTGTCCTAAAAAATTATATAACAGAAAGAAAAAAAAAAACATAGATAAATACAGTTCCTTCAGACAGTTTGGGCATATGCATGGTCAATTTTAACTGGCTGAACCACAAATGTCACCATTTGCTGGTCTGGATGCTCATGACACGTTCAGCCAATGTTAAGTTGAGGTTACGTTTGTATAAGGTTATAAAATTGAAATATCACACATGCCAACGCTTGATAAAAAATCTGTATTAAATAACTACTTACAACTCCTTTTCCAGCATGGACTTAATAGCAATACTATTTTTGGATAATGGGACATCTTGTTTATTGCAAAGTATTAAAATTTTGAACAGGTTATCACATGCGTCTGATAATATGTTGTATAGATATTCAGCAATATCTCTGATTTCTTGTTGGATTACGCTGGAGTCAATTACGTATACGACAGCTTTGATGTCACCCTTGTATTTTTCGAAGAATTTTTCACGTACTCTCTCATGTCCAGGAATATCTACTACACGTAGCGATGACTGAAAGAATACAAATATGAATGAGAAACATTTGAAAATTGTTTTTGAAAGGCAACAATTAATTATACTATTAAAGAGTGTTGATTTATTGCATTTTCTTATAAAATTCTTGTTGTATTATATAATCCAGTCATTCTAGATTGTGTCTAGGAAGTATTAGTCAATTGCTCATGATTCTTATAGTAACATTAAAATTTTTATAATGTTAGTTAATAGGGAAATTTTTAAGTAACGGAAAACTATCAAAAAATTGAGAAAATTGTGTCTATCAGACGTTAATGCTTCATTCACATCTGACTCACTAAACCATAAAAATAAAAATATGTACTACACTTTAGAGAGCAAAATGAACCATCAAAAGGATGCGGGAACCTACACGAGAAAATAAATGTTTCATTTATAATAATTAACTGAAGTAATTTGTTGCGATTTTATGTCAGCCAGTCAGTTGATATTAAAAATATATCTATTCAATCAATTATATTAAATTAACCATTCATTTTCTCATATAGGTTCCAGAATAATTTTGATAGTAAGTTTTGTCTACTTATGTGGTTATTTATTTTTGCAATTAGGGAGTAATGTTTGACGAATCAAGGATTAAAGTCTGACAAGCACAATTTTTTGCTCGTTTTTTTATTAATTATAAATTTTCTATTAACTATGATTCTAAACATTTTAATATGTTACTACGGGAACCACTGGCTTATAAAGCAGATTTATCGACCAGATATGTTGCTATAACAACACAATTATAAATACCAATGACACAATATTTGGTTTGTCACAAAAATAGTGTAAGCAACAAAAATATGCCCATCAAAATAAATGAGTTGATTCTAGTTTCTTTACAATCTCCTATTATAGGACAGAATCAAAGCTTCAACCATGTTTTTCTGGATACTTATCAATAATCAGTGACGTACTAGTCCAGGTGTCAAAGAATTCTTGGTGGAGCTTATTTTAGTTTCATAATTTCAGCTTTACTGATCGCAAAAACGAATAATAGTTATTAAAAACATAACATTATAAATAAAACTAAATATACAGTGTGTCCCACTTACGAGTGTAACACCATCTTTTTTATTTTTACTCCAATTTAAATAATTTTTTTTCAAACATAGAACACATATTTTTCTATTTACTGCCAAAAAAACAATTGTTTTCTTTAAATGCAAAGCACGAAGAGAAATCACCGTAGGGATTTTTTATCAAAAAATTTTACTAGTAATAATTGTACAGAATTGCCCAAAACCCCTAAATCCAAAATTTCATGAAATTTAAATAATATTGAAATTTTCTTAAAAAATAATAATAATAATAAGTCCGTAAATATTATTTGCATTGGCAGCTGCGCTTAAAAAAAGTGTGCTCTGGAAACTTTGTTTGAAATAAAACCTGAACTGTCAAAGTGCTTTGTCGTATTTAATTATTGTCCGAATAATAATGCTTACGCTCGCCAAAAAGGTGGAAATAATAAGATTAGCGAGTGTAAGCATTCAGACCATAATTCGACGAAATTATTTTTGAAGAAAATTTCAATATTTTTAAAATTTCATGATATTTTGGATTTAGGGTTTTTTGGCAATTCTGAACAATTATTACTAGTAAAATTTTTTGATAAAAAAATCCCTCAAGTGATTTCTTGATTTTTGCAATTTATTTTGCCGTCACAAGGTGCTTTGCATTTAAAGAAGACAATTCGTTTTTTGGCAGTAAATAGAAAAATATGTGTTCTATGTTTGAAATTTTTTTTGTTAAAATTAGACCAAAAATAATAGAGATATGAAGGTGTTACACGCTTAAGTGGAACACACTTTATATTTTGTAATTAACATGCGTTGAATTTCTAAGTAATTGTTATTAAGTAAACAACAAAATCTGGACTCTGAGTCTGGGTTCGTTTTTAAGTATAATTTTTTACTATGTATATAATGTGTCCCACTTAAGACTGTAAGCATCAGCACCCTTATATCTTCTTTTAGATTTGATACAAATTCAATTTTTGTTGTAAGATAAGAAATACATAATGGGCTACTTATTGCAAAAAGAAATAATATACACAAAAAGATCATGGACATCTTGTCCTTAAATATTATTCAAATGGAGTTTTAAGATTAGAAAGGCACTCTGTAGCAATTATTTCAAATAAAATGCGAGTATTTTGTTTGCATATTTGTGTTGTAAAAATCAAAAAAGGACACGTACTTAAACAATTAAAAACAGGAACATTCTTTCGTTTTTAATTTTCAAGCAACTTTTTAGGTATTTAAGGTTTTGGTGAAATATGGATTACAAAAAATATCCCTAGAATGATTCTTTTGTGTTCATTACAGATGCAAAAACAAAACAGCAATAAATGGAATAAGGACACCTATTAATTGCAATGCTAATTGTTTATCTAAAAAGAACGCATATATCCTTACAATGAGTCATATATTATTACTGTTAAATGTAATTAAAAACATTACTTTATTATTGACAAATATCAGTTATTGTTACTCTAATGTAATTATACATTTTTGTTTTGAATCTTTATTTATATAAAATAACTGTTTTTTGATGTTATAACAATTTTTGTCTCCATTTTTGATCTCCATTTTACGGGCATCTGGATATTTTGACATTTCATTTTTTTTTTTAATTTTTGTCACATCTTAATGATGTCCAACCTTCGTTCTTAACGTTTCAATATTAATTTTAGAATAAGCCATATAGCAACTAAATTAGGGTCTTTTCAAATTAATACATACTTTATCCAGAACGTATTCACCAATATTTTCTCTCATAGAGGTATAGGTATTTGTAAAACGTTTATGAATTAATCTCGAATACAACAGCGTTTTCCCAGAATTGCATAATCCTGTCAGAAGCACACTTCTACGAGCTGATTGCTTACTCCTATATATGAAGTAAATTACTGAAAAATAAAATATTCACACATCTGTTAGAATTTCCATCTGGCTGACTTACCAAGAGTGAGCAGAACTGCTAGCAAAGCCACTAGCATTCCAGTAAAATCTACAGTGTCATCTTTTGCAGCCATTATTATTCAATCGTCTTTTTTAGTTCGCACTTCAAACCTTCATTTAATTTAGATGAGTACCAACAATAATCACACCTAACCTAAACGAACAACACGTCCAATATGCAAGAGCTATATTTCTCAGAATCTATACGATTTATTCCTAACCTCAAATGTCACGTCATTTGTATTCTCCGCGTATATTTGGTTGCATAAATAGACGCGATCACAGACGCGATAGTTCACGATAGTTCAGTATTTATCGCTTATTATCTCATTATCAAGTGTGTCCACATGTCTAAAATAGTTCATAATTATGAAAAATATAATAGAATATTTCGTTGTTGCGCAAAGGTGACCGCAGTAAATATTAGAAAGGTCTCTCAAGGTGCAGTAACGTTCTAGTTGCTTTGCTAAATGCTTGTTAAACCATGGCAAATCTGTGTGGTAGTTATCTTTGCATATAGCTAAATATTGTTAATTGAGTGACGCTTTTTAGATCTACGTACCGCATACAATGGAAGAGATAATTTACTGTTAGAAGATGGAATACCAGTGAAGTGTCCTTTTTACATATTTGATAAATGGTTTCAAGATGCTCAAGAATGTAAAGCAATTGTCGAACCGAACGCTATGTGTCTAGCGACAGCTACAAAGTACGTGTCATTTAGATTTTTATGAGGCAGAAGTTTTACGTTTTAATGTTTTGAATCGATATTTTATTTACGATATGTGACATATGTATAGGATACTTATTTATGCATGAGCATAATGTTCGATTTTTAGAAAATATGTTAAACGTTTTATTTTTTTTTACGCAGGAGTGGTATTCCATCGGCAAGGTTTGTTTTATGCAAAGGATACGACAAAAGTGGTTTTAAATTCTTCACGCATTACACCAGCAGGAAAGGCCAGGAATTGGTATGTCGTAAATGTGGTTTTATGAATAATTCTTAGAACATTACGATGCAGTAAATACGATGATGAAACTGTTTTGATCTTTTATGTGTAAAAATACAAGGTGGCATTTTTCAGCATGGGAAATTAAGCTTTCTAACAATAAATTTATTTACCTGCACAGTCAAATATGCAGTATAAAGGCAAAATGTGTGTTTTAATGATGTAAAATGTTAATGAACGTCGGAATATGGGTTTTAGCGACAAAAAATATTAATGAACGGCAACGTATGTATTTTACCGACAAAAACAAGACATGAACGGTAAAATGTGTTTTTAACTACGATAGTAGCATATGAACAGCAATGTATGTGATTTGTTTGCTAATAGGCTATAGTCAAATATAAGTCGTTGTACAGAAAATGAATTTTAAAAGGTTTTTGTTCAAAAAAGTCCAAAGGAACTGGATGTTTACTCTAATCATTTTTCAAGGATTTTGCAAATGAGCCACGAGTTCTGAAATTTCGTCAAAATAGTTGAATAATAAATTAAAGTAGAGGAAATTTTGAATAATTTGTGTCTATGATATTTTTTGGTAAAATTAATAGTTTAGCTGCATGAGGAGCTTGCAGGATAGCCAAGTTAGCCAGGATAGCCAAGTTAGCCAGGACAGATATTTTTAACGTTCCTACGCATTGACGTGTGTCAGAATGAAATAAAGAAGATTGCTATGTCATTCTAGCACACGTCAATGCATATAGGAACGTTTGCGCATTATGTCAGCGGCTTACTGCCACTTGTCGTGAAATAAACAATATTCTAATGACAGTAGGTACTGTCGAACGTTGATTTTTTGACAATACGTACTGTCAATAGTATTTATTTTAGTTTTGTAGTTTTATTTTAATGCAGTCACGACCGATCTCGATCGAATTTCATGCAGCTAAACTATTATTTTTATATTTTGTGTGACAAATCTTAATATGACAAATATTTATTTATTTATTTCTATTACTTTAGTTAGTCTATATTTTAAAAGTTGGAATACTTGATGTTTTTAATTGGTTTTTAGTATTGTTCTTATTCATATTTTATTTGAATTTGCATTTTTTGTTTATCTAGCAATGTGTATTCTTATACCATGAATTTGAATATTTTTTTCCCTGAATGATTGACAATTAAATACAATATTTGTAATTGAATTTTGTTAATATTATAATTTTACAAACCAATCATATTTATAACCATGTATTTAAACATAAATAACAAAAATCTGATGTGGCCAGGCACATTACTTTATCATACAATATATAAAATTAATAGTTTAGCTGCATGAGATTCTATTTGATCGATATTGATCGTGTCTGCATTAAAATAAGACAAGTTAGTAAGGATTTGACAGATATTTTGATAATATTGACAGTAGGTATTGTCAAGAAATCAGCGTTTGACAAATCCTGGCTAACTATGTAGTTTTAAATGCAGACACGATCTTGATCAAATAGAACATTGCTCATACAGCTAAACTATTAATTTTACCAAAAAATGTCATAGATATAAATTATACAAAACTTCCTCTAATTTATTTTGTTATTTAACTGTTTTGATGAAATTACAGAAATGGCGACTCATTTGCAAAATCTTTGAAAAATGCCTTGAGGAAAGATCCTGTTCCTTTGGATCCTTTTGAACCAAAAGCTATTCAGCTCTAGTTTGGTCATAAAACTTCTAAATATGAACTTTCGTCCCGATACCTTTAGTAGTTTCTCCGGAATCGTCGCCACAAAAATCGTGTACACACATATACACACATACACACTCGCGCACCCGTAGCAAACAGCTGGCAAAAGGGATACAATATACACATAATAAACACAGCAACAATGACACTATATCGCACTCAATACATTCCCCCTCAAAAATCATTTTCGATCAACTGATTATTGTATTCTTTTTATAGGAGGAAAACCCAAATGCCGCACTAACGTTCTTTTGGGCCCCGTTCTCACGTTCAGTAATATAACCCGCACATTTTTTAAAATTTAGTTTGTAACTTTGACTGGTTTTAGGTTCGTATTGAAGGCCATACAGAAAAGCTACCGATGGCTGACGCCGATCTATACTTCAACAGTCGTCCGTATCAAAGCCAAATTGGTGCACTTTGCAGTAACCAGAGTAAACCCATAGAAGGGCGACACGTCTTAGCTTATAAAGAGAAAGAACTGAAGGAAAAGTACGCTGAAGGCACAGTCCCACGTCCAGAACAATGGTAAAGAATTTTTTTTTTATCTTGATCTAACCTAATGTTCTATGAAAAAATGTGAGGTTATGGCTTTAAATATTTGACACTTTGACACCCAGTAGTGCCAACATGAATCAAATTTAATTGGTTGAAACTTATTTGACTATTTTTGTTTACAGGGGTGGTTACAAAGTCATTCCAAGGTCGATTGAATTTTGGCAAGGCCAGACTGATCGAATACATGATCGTATTAAATTTTGGCGGCCAGAATCCGGTGACGTTGTTGATGGTGAACTGCTACACCAAGGAGAAGACGGATGGATTTACGAGAGATTAGCGCCATAGTGTAGATTCGTACAAGAAATTGACTCATGAGCTCGTTGCAATTATTAGCTGTAGTTTTTAAAATTGCACTTGTTAGGTGAATAGTTGACGATGTCTATTAGCACAGAACGTTTATTGTTTAAGTTAGAAGATTGTTGTGTATATATTATAATTTATTGCTGTTATTATGTTCAAGTGTAGACAATAACTGTTTGTGTTTATTGCTACTGAAAAAAAAATAAATACATATCACATAAGATGAATAGTTTTTTTTTCTGATGCTTTTAACTACCTTTCAGCAACTTTCAAGAATTGTTGGAAATAATAAAATTGAATTGGGAGAAGTGCCCACATTCAGCCATGTTGTTTGTATGATAAACAAATCTGATTTTCGACGACTATTATCTGCTAGGAAAAGGAACCAACAAACATTTAACCCCAAAACCCCACTGAATATCTGCTTTTATCCACTTATGTCCTGGCGATTATGTCCAGAATACTTAAATGATATGGTTACTCATTATCTATTGTTATTAAGGATGCATCTTCTATGGATGGTTCTGGTTTTAGCATGCAGAGTTGTGTTTCCAGCAAGAATTTGTTGCCACTTTGATGTTGCCTTTTTTTACCAACAGTCTTTATTCTTTGTACTCTTTTTCCAATTACACACTGTCTTGCCACGAATTTTGTATTGGTCCAAATCCACCGTTTATAAAGATAAGTGCTTTGCCAATAGGATTACTCTTGACGCAGTGGATGCATTGTTGTACAAATTTTACTCTAAACAACACGTGTTGTAATTCCAAATATTTTTCCATCTACACCAAAATGCTCCCCAAGAAAGATGCACTTCATTTACAATATAATACCCAGTGGTACGTTATTCTATGAGCAAAGTGGGCATATGCCTAGGGACCCCAACAACAGGGGGCCCTAAAGCAGTATTTTGGAAAATTACTGCCGTAATTGATACACAATTTACACATTTTTTTTGTCATCAAAGAACCATTATCTGAAATATTTGAAAGTAGTAATTCGAGAAACTCCTTACGACGTTAGAAGTGAAAAAACTGTATGGTTTCTTCAAAGATTTTCAATCGATACCTTTAATTCTATTATTATGCAAAGATTGGCTACAACAAACAAAAATCTGCAAAATAGAAATTACCATCAGCCAAATGCAGTCAATATTTAAAAATCGTATATTATTGTTTTTATATACAGTGTCTCACTTGAATTGAACTCAAATCCAATCTTGTTATCTTTCATAATTTTTAATTCAAGTGCGAATATTTTCGGTAATTTGCTTAATTACCTACAATTTGGGGTATGATAGAAACTTATGCAATAATTTTCGCTAAAGTTATAAACGTTTGGCTTTTTATACCAAAAGCGGGGCGGTAGCAACGGTTTCCGTTACCCAATTTTTGGAGTTGGCACTATTAACCCAACCCTTGGCCAGTTTTCGTTTTGCGCCCCCGTGGAAATATTTCTGCGGGCGCCCATGCATTGTTATTGGTGAACGCTTGGAACAAAAATCAAACGCTGTTGTCAATAGCGATACTGTTCATAACCACAATTATTAATACTTCTTAAATGTAATTAGAAAAACGATTAGACAAACATCATTATACAATACAAACAATTATCAATAACAAACTAATCATCAAAATCCTTTTTTATTAATTTTCTTCACACGGTTGACAACTTGACTATCGCGGTTAGAATTCGTAAGATGCCGCGACGTGATTGGCTGTTCTCGGTGTAAACAAACAGTCCCGGTTGTGCAATAGAACGGTGATGTTGCTGCGTTATCGCGTCGGGTCGGTTATTTGAATATTTTGGTGCAATTTGGTTGTGTTGATAACTGATTTACTTTTAAGTGCCAATAAGCGATTTCATAAGAAATGTGCAAGAGGAACCTCTGCTCTGTGTTGTTACTACTCTGCCAATCGGTGAGTTTATTTTTGCGACTAGTTTTTAGTGTTTCCTTTTAGCGAAGAAACGTCAAGCGGGCCGGCCATGTTGGATATTTTTCCTTGCATGTAGCGCGCTTCGGTTTGAATATATTATGATGTTTTATTTTTATTGCACTTATGTATTAGGATATGGAATTTGGAAAAACTATTAACCCGTAACGGCTACTGTGATAAAAACTTATATGACAACCAGTGAATAAAGGATATAGATATAGAAACATAGGGCACATAACCTAAAAAGTTAACTTACAAAATAAAAAAAAAAGTTCTAAAAGGAGAATAGTCAATAGTCAACAATAAACAATTATATACCAAAACTTCGTTTGGTATACAAAAGCAAAGTAAAGATGCGACTGGGATTGTTTTACCAAACCCATTTTTATTTATTTCATGCTCAGTAAAAGTTAGTTTCAAGCTCGAATTTGCCTCAATAATAAATTTTGTCCTATGTCTGTCCTTTAAATTAATAATGATGACAACTATATTTGACATAAATTGGTGGTGCAAATAGGTATTAAAAATCCAATATCTTAATCTGCAATTTCTTTAAAATAATTCTTCCTGTGGATCTAAACATTGGTGTGTAAATTAAATTTTCTCAGCCTCAGGAAGTTTCTATCAATTGTTGTTTCTCTTTGGCAGTGAAGTTATCTGGTATTTTCATTGTCATAGTTTTCTGGAAAATAACTGTTAACTTGGTTATTATGATAATGATTTTTTCAAGAAAGCCTTCTAATGCTGATAATAAACAACAATTATTTTTATTAACTTCTTTTTATTGTTGCGTTAAGTTTACAATAATAAAATAATAATATAAACAATAACAATAGATGACAATTTCTCCCTGCAAAACTAAATTTATATGATTCAACTTTCCAAAAATATCAGCTAAATATGGTAACCGGACTATCCACAATTCATCAAACAAATAATATTTGAAGTCGAAATTAGCTTCTGCATGGAAAACTTGAACTTCTAATTTAAGTACGAAGAGACAATGTTGTCTTTTTACTGCTTGATCCAAAACTGTTTTTAGTGTGTCTGGTATAGATTTTGCTACTAGAAAATCCCGATGGATTTTGCTGTGAGTTAATTGAGCTTCTGGAGCTACTGTTTTAATTTTTTATGAGGGCCGCGATTCTTTTCTGTTAAAGCCCGAGCTCCATAAGACCAGACACCAATAAATTTCTTCCATGGAATGATATTATTACATACAATTATTAAAATTTATCACCAGATCTTCTTTCGGGCAGAGGTTCCTAAAATAAATATTCCTCTGCAATTTCCTCTTCAACCTCAAATCAGTTAATGACTAATAATTGAGCAAAATAACTTATGTCAGTACTTTCATCTAACTGTAGTGTAAAATATTTACTTTGTTTTGCGTCACGATCACTTACCAGTCGCAAAACATCACCGGAAACGTCATGCTGACGTACTATAGCATTTCTCAAAATTTCTCAAAATTATCTTGTCTCATCTAGTCAATTAGATTTTCAATAACTAAACACGTGATGTTAAAAATATACATTTATTTATGACCAGAGCCGTTACAAACTACTTGACACACAGTGGTTAAATAGGTACATTTTCTAGAAATACATGTTTACAACATACATTAAAGTGAGTAATTATTTTATTGACGTCAATATTATTTCAATATGCATAATATCATTATCATAGTAGACACTGCAGACTATAGCAGATTTATTTTTTATGGAAGAACAAGTGAATGGTCTCTTTCGCCATAAGATTTTCCTCGATGTCGTTCATCTATTATAGAGTATTATCGGCCAGCGACAGAAGCAGGATTAGGTTAGGAAAATGAGATTCCTCCAGCATTTATAGTTGTCCAGATAAACCGTTTCGTTGACTTTTCTGTTAAGACTACATTTCCTTATTGAAACTCTCAACCTTTCTCAGTTTAATAGAATTTAACGTATTAAACATTTCCCTTTTATGACTTTGCAGATTATCCACAGGGGCAGGATTATTCTCGCTAGGACTAACGATTTCCTTGCCTGCGGTTTTCCGAACATACACTTTCGGTGAATTCGGTTTTCTTCCAGATTGGAAAATAACAGTTAACTTATTGCGAATGTCAGAAGCCTTCTCCAGTGGCCTATCATCGACGCCAGAGTCTTCTGGTGGTTCCGGTTCATCTTCCGGGGTATTTTTGACAATTTCAGAAATAACCTTGGACATAACCGGTTTTAACGTTTGCGAGCCATTGATTTCTTCTCTTTCATACTCCAAGGGTTTAGTTAATTTTGCTGGAGGAGGCCCAAAGTTCCTCTGAAATATCTCGGTCAATTTCGATCTTATATCCTTGCTACTAACTTTCACGTTATCATCAGCAGGTTCTTCTTCACTTTCTAAGTCCACCACCGAAGAATCTCGAGAATAATCTACTAATGGTGTAGTTGGGGCGTTCTCTTTGGGTTTCCTGCTACTTTTTATGCTGATCCGTGGTATTTGCACTTGTTTGTACCCTGCAAAGTTCTCAAGGGGAGGTGGTGGGGGTATAAAGGGTGGGGGTATAGGGGGTGGGTCTGGAATATCATCTATATCCGTTTCATAATCTGCATCTGTATCATCGTTCCTTAATTTTAGACTTACAGCAGAGCTTGTATTTGAACTATTTGAACTTGGGACACTTTCATCATTTTCCAGTAATACTTTATCATCACCATCATCTCTATCATCAACAATATATATCGGCGTGATTATATCGCCTTCTGTTAATAACTTATCACCCCCACTTACTTCTTCCACGAAGGGTACAGGGCTGTTAGAAATGGTTGAATCATTGTCATTGTTATCGTCTTTTGTATTTTCAGATACGAGCACAACTGTGGAAGCGTCACTAGAAGTACTACTCTTAGTATCTTCGTCTTGTGATAGTTGGTCACCATCTCTTGTTTCAGGAATAAACTCCACTGGAGTACTTTCTCCGTTATTGTTGTCGTCTTTCTCATTATCATCTACAAACATGGGCTTATGTTCTTCTGGTTTTGGAGTCCGGATATCCGCGGAGTGTACAAGAGCAACGACATCAACATCGACAGGTCCACAGTCGGAAACGGAATCCATAGACGTCTTCCTACTTGTGCTAATCTCGTCGATGCTGCGATGGTCTTCGTTCGAAATGACGTTATCAAGTTCTGCAAGAGCCACATCAACGCTCGTTTCTGACTTTTTCCTTACATGGGCATCATAGGCTGCGTTCTGCTTGCTCTCTTTGGTGTTGTGCTGCTGTAGTTCCTCTATACTTTGATGGCTTATTGCTATCCCGCTATCTTCCGACGATGGACTCTCTTCTGATTTCTCATCTTCATAGTATCGCGTTGTATGGCCATTGGTATGGACCTGTAGGTCTTCTGGTTTGTACTCTTCCATGGTCCTCTCTATAGGCTTTGGTCCTAAGAATAAGTATAGTGGAATACCTGCAACATTAATGTTTTTGATTAAAAAAATCTATGGGGTACTATCTGGGTAGGTACCAAGCAATATCCATGCTCCAAAACGAATCCAAGTCTGGCCTTCCAGCATCAACATCAAATAGAAATTTCCTATTATGCTTATGCAAGGTATTAAGGGAACCAGAGGAACCTGAAGATATTCAAAATATTGATTAGATTTTACTATGGCTGAACATAGATGCACATAAGTTGACGCTCTTGAAAACGGTTGCAATTTTGTGTTTTAAGGAAAAATGTGACTTTTTGTTATACCTTCGTTAGAACCAAGTATATGAACATTCATTAGACATTGTTTTTATTAAAATATACCCACAATTTTGTTTATTACAGGGTCGAGAACATTCGCTGTTATAAAAAAAACAGTTTTATGCAGAATTAGAGTGTTTTAGTTTAGAGTTTAGCTTAATTGAGCTCTTGAAAATGGTTCAAATTATAGTACACATATTTGGCACTACAACTACTGCAAAATCTGCTGTGGATAGGTGCGGATGCGCTTTATTTGATTTTATTTTTATCACGTTGTAAAGGAGGTAAAAAGGTAATTTAGAACTTAAACTGTTACGGTTATCGAGAAAATGACAATTTTATGTTCAATGCATTTTATATGTTGTAAATGCCGTTATGTACATATATTTTTCCGTTTTGGATCATGTATAGCAAACAACCCCGATGACCTAGACTCTTAAAAATCATCCGAAAAAGACCTTAAACTTTGTACTTGTATGTGAATTTCTTGGAAATTTGTTGCTTGAAGCGGATCGGATTCATATTGAGGGAAAGAAAATACATCGAAAGCACCTACTCGCATACACAGTTCACTGCTTTAAAATGGATTATTGTTGAGAAGAGACAATAGTAAGCTTGTAAATAGAAACTGGTTAGGCGTTTTCGATAAATGTGTTTATGCGGTATGCGAATCCGGGTTCAACACATATGCGTATTAGGGTCATACCACCAAAAAACACCGTTCCAGCTTGAAAGATGATCAAATTTTGAAAGTTTTCATGGAAACAATAAGTATTATTAGACAATTTTGAAATATTACTAAAACAATAGTTTTTATAGTAATAAATATTGTTAAATAGGTTCTTAGTTGCCTCTACTATCACGTCTTAAAAGGAATGTATCGAACGGAAAATAGCATGAATAGCGGATGCACTGTTTCAATACACAATATCGACTGGTGTAAACTTTCATTTTCATCCTCTACCACTGGTTTTAAAATAATAATTTATTTTACATGATTTTTTTACAACATAACAGACCCAAAAATATTATCTCATATAACGCAGAAACGACAAATCCGTCTATCTTGCGTATTTAAACGGGACATACCCATATCTATAATATATATTTTTGTAATTTTCACACAGTAATAGAAAGAAAATACAATAAAGATAGAAATAAAATCACAAAAAATATTGATGACAATTCTTGCAGCAATAATTAATTTACAATAGGTGTAGGTACTGCAGTAAAGAACAATTTTTAATACAGTTTGCTTTTTGTCCCTATTTTGTACTGTTTTATTGTGTTTATTAAGTAATTAACCTTCAAATACTTAGTATGAAGGTTAAAATGCTATACATAAATAAAACAACATATCTAGAGCCATTATAGGCGAAAAAATAATTTTGGTCAGGTTTTCGGTCCGTAGAATGTTCGAAGATATACTTACTCTGAAAGAAAGTTTCTCTGAAGTTCTTGGTTGTATTGCCAATAATACCATCACGATTATGGCAGCACCTCCAAAAATGGCAAGTAGAATAATGCTGTGATCTTCGAAAATCATCTCGTTGACATCGATTAAAAAGAAAAATAGCAAAGCCACTACTGTTGATAAAATACCTGAAACATAATAGAGTGAGTAGGATGTAGGTGAGGTAATGGTCAACGTTGCGGTTTAAAACATACAATATGTCAGTATATAAATGTTCGAGACTTTTTGGGAAATTGCTGATGGTTCTTTTGGTCCACCGATGTTGAACATGCTTGAACAGCAATTTTGGTTTCGGGCAGGCATTTTGCCGTTTCCGTTAGAAATATTTAAGTCTGTTTTGGATTTGTAAGCATCGCCATATCTGTAATAAACAATACAAAGTTTGTATCCAGAAATAATCTGTTTATAAGTGTTTTATAAGTGTTTATAAGTGTCTCTGAAAAACAGACCAAAATTTAACACATTTTGGTTTATAGTTTATATTCTCACGCGCTTATTGAGAGAGGTACAAAAGAGTAACAGAAATACTGAAACAGATGTTCAACTTAACTTTGTTTTTCGTATTTATGAACAGAACAGAATTATTGAACGCTTATGACTCGAAGAACATTCATATATATTCTCGGTGATACATCTACAAACCTATTTAATGAATTATGGTCGAGTAATTCAGAGAAACAACTACGTAATATCTTAAACTTAGACACAACTTCTGCATTGACCCAATTTTCATTATTGTTTGATTCATCTGTGGTAGAATTTTTACTGGAGTATCAGTTTTGAACATATACATGATGCGAGACCAAGGATACGATTTTCAATTTATTAAATAAAATAAATAAATAAAAAAAACACAAAGAAATCGTCCAGAATATTTTTATACACGTCTTTTAGTTTTGGTGCTCTTATTCTATTTGTGTTTTTAAGTTCTTAACGAACAGATCGAAAATTTTGTCATTTGCTATTTTACTATTTGTTATCGCAGTAAAAAGTGTGTCTATAATTGCAATAACCCCATTTGCTCGTATATCCTCTCTTCCATCAAGTTGTGGGTCATTTACTTTAGTTTCGTCGTCGTCTTCAATTTGGTAACCCATGATAATTTTCCCATATTTTCAAAATCATTGAAATTATCTCTATGACTTTTATAAATCCTGGTAACGATTCATATAATTTTACAACCTAAAGCAGCAATTTAACTTGCTGTATGGTTAAGGTGACCAGAATTTACCACTAACAAAATACTGTATCATCTTTATTTAGCTTTATTCATACTTTAATAATTCATGTTGAAAAGTATAACCCTTTTCCTTACCATATTTTCGTCAAATATACGTTTTTTGTACCTAATAGATTTAATGAATATGTAAATTCACTTTCGTCCAGGAATAAATATATTGTTGCCTCTAATGTAGTAACTTATTTATTTGAATTATAGGATATTTCGCCCCAGTGTAAGTTTGACTATTAAGAAAACACCGCAACTCTAAATTTGTGGTGGAGGTATGACGAAAGACTAATAAATATATTATGTTTCAAGATGGTAAACAAATGTTCTATGTACTTAACTGGTTTTGATAATACAACAAAATATGCCAAGTTTAGAAGGACGGTTTAAACAACAACGCTAATTCTTTTTTTAGATTTCGTTACAGACAAAAGGAAAACAAAACAAAAATTAAAATATCAAACCTAATTTAATTGGGATTTGATCTATGACAGGAAAACTATAAGAAAAAACAATAAATTGTTTGTTCATGGGCACAATATTAAAAGCGAAGATTTTCTTCTACTTAATATATCAACAAAATTGACGCAACAGTTATGGCAGCTAGACTGAGTAATTTATTTACCTCTGATCCCTATCTATTTCATAAATACTATCAAAGCAAAGCAGTGAAAACAACGGAGTTGGGTGTTTTTTTTTTTTGTGAGATAAGAACATAACACTGAGCAAATTGCATAAAGAAACCTGTTGATATTTTTTTGTTATTTAAGTGTTAGTGCTTCCTTTTTTTTAAATCTTAATGACATTAGTATTATTATTATAAATTCTTCTTCTAGATTTTGAAACTTGATTAATTGTTTCATAGTAGAATCCTACGTTATATTAATTATAGTTCAACTTACCTCAATACAAGAACGCATGATGCTACAATAGCATAGACGAATAAAGTTGCAATTGACATCATATGTACAAGCTGGGATAAATTAAACAACCCCCCGAAGAAGCCTGAGAATAAAAAAAACTTACGTTATTTATTATATTATCGTATGCACAATGCATTTCTTGATAAAGAGTATTGGAAAAATGCAATAATCAGTTATTGATCAGTTATATGTTTATTACAATAATAAAACCGATAACAGGGACTGAAATCGATTCGTTTAATGTACAAATCATTGATTCATATTTCAATACCGTTTATAGCTCAGGAATTTTTCAGAAATTCAGAAATGTTTTGTTTATAGCTCATTTATATACCTGTTAATATACCAACAGCAAGCATTGCCAATAATCGATAGATTGAAAAGCAACCATTGTTCATAGTTACATAGTTGAAGATGATTCCATCACTAGCCATTCGCCTTGCCAATCTTTGCAGTGCAAATGCTAACTCAAATAATCTAAAATATAATTAATCTAATTAGCAAATAACCGATGAACAAAATAAAGCCTCACGTTGTAAACAGGCAGAACAATCCACCAATTCCTGCTATCCATTTGGCTGCAGACAAACCAACCTCATCAAGGGCATGTAGAAGTGACGCATCAGGGTCCTAAAGTAAAATATTAAACATTATCCTCCCCTTAAGAGAAATTTGTATGAACTACAAACATACCAAGTGATAGAATTCAATCATCAAGGTGAGCACTATGGATATTGCAGTATAACATAACAGAAGTATGAATAGAGATGCTATAATAGCTATTGGAATAAATTGTTTCGGATTCTTGACCTTATTGCCTTTGTCAACAATGGTTTCAAAACCGATGAAAGCAAAAAAGCATATCGCAGCTCCACGTAACATACCGCTGGCCTCAAATGGAAAAAACTGACCATTGTTAATACTGGGGTCTGTTTGGTTTGCTGCTAGACTCCAGTTATTAGAATTACCTAAAATTTAAAAAAGAATAACTTAAAACAAAATTAAAATTTGTATGAAGCTAACGTACTCTTGACGATACTATTACCTATGATGATAATTATTACTATGACACTCACAACTGTTGCAATCACCCTTACTATAGATTTAGTGTTTATCCCAAATGCTACAATAACTGAAAAATACACTTGATAGTTGGACTATAGTTCAAATATTTGGTATACTTACATGCTACAAGCATAGATATTGCAAATGTGCAGAAATCGTAGTAGTCGCCCAAGTAGTTGGCATGTATTGGTGCTATGTCTACAAAGGTCTCTTTTAGTGCGTCATTGGCGAAATAATCTATGAACATGGTGATGCATTTTGCTATACTAACGGCTCCTGTAAAATAAAATATTGCATGTGTACGGTTATTTTAAACGGTATGTCTTGTATACCGATTATGTATTCCAATATAAGACTCCATCCAACAATAAAGGCTAGAAATTCCCCAATGGCGACGTAGCTGTACGTGTAAGCCGACCCAGCTTTTGGCATTCTTGTCGCAAGTTCTGCATAGCATAATCCTGAAATGAACATTTATAATTATAATAAAAGTTGGACCAAATGTTGCTTTCGGGTTTCAAAAAGTAAATACATTATGGGCCAATCCATCTGAAATAGTCTAGAAAAAGATAAGTGGGTCGCTTGACCATTTTTGAAAGAAATCATTTTTTTTAATTGAATTTGCCTATCTTCTGGGAGTGCAAAACGTTTTATTTTTTTAAAATTTTATTCAGTATAGAAATGACGACCAGTTTTATGTCAGCGAATCCGACATTTTTGACATTGGTATGTGTTTGCGTTAAACGAAATAACTTTGTTTGAAATTGTCGTACAGAGTTGAAATAAAAACCACGCGATGAAGCACACTCCAAGCTATCTGTTAGGTATATAATGTATAGAGTTTACGCTTATTTTCTGTTTAAAAAATATCTTAAAGTTTACTTACGATAGTCCATTAGGAGGTGTTTTCATATTTTTTTTCAATATTTTTTAGTTATAACCTTATATGCAAAGGTCTTATAATAAAAAAATAGCTTTCTTACTCCTTGTCCCTATTGATGACAAGCTAGTGAAATTTCAAAATTTCTTATTTTTAAGATCTTTAATGTCAAATATCTCTGATGGGACCAGGACAAAAAATCTGAAACTTAAAAATTAATTCATCTTTTCATAAGGTTTAATTATAAATAAAAACATTCTTGTGTTTTGCACTGTGTTTGGAATCACAGCCCTTTAAAATGAGAGCAAAATCAGATGACGGTAAAAAAATTTAATTACAAATTCTCAGTAAATACAAAACAAAGCATACTATTCATAACAATTATGTCATTTTTTACAAAAGAGACTTATAAAACTAAGTGATCTTTATACGTTTCTGAAGTTGATATGATGTAACATCTTATTACACCTTCTGTTGGTTGAGGAGAGAATTTGTGAAAACTTGTAGTTACTTTTATCTGTTTGGATCTCTGAATTCTATCATGAAGAGTGGTTTTGTGTTTTAAAACCTCTTCTTTTGCCACTAAGATGTAGTTTACCCCTGGTAGGTGTCCATTACAAAAGGAGAACATATCTTCTACGTTAAGGATTTGGTTATTAAGTGGTCTTTGAAGACTGGCTTTAGCCACTAGTGGCTTCGTTGTACCCCCTATAACGTCGCATGCGTTTTTTCCATGTGCACATCCAAAATAATGCCATTCTGCATCTAACCCAAAATATTTTTTATGATACGATAAGTTTGCAAAGTTCTTTTTGTTCTTGTATTGACTTGCTGCACCACCAGAGAAATATATACGTTTTGATATGCTATAATTTCATAGAATCAGTAATATATCATATTCTTACTGATATTATAATATGTATATTATTATTATTTAGAAATATCTATTATAATTATTTTAAATTGAATAAAGTTAATAACATTGTAATAAAATGTAATAAGTTTAAATAATTGTGCTTTTCCAACTTCAGGATGGAATTATCGTTGTTAGTAAGCGTTGATTAACGTTTTTCCCCATGTTTGAGGGCATGTTACTTAAAACACGGTGCAATACACAAGTTTTTATTTATTAATAAACCTTATAAAAAGGTGAATTAATTATGAAAGTTGTAGATTTTTAGTCCTGGTCCCATCAGAGATATTTTACATTAAATATTGCAAAAATGAGAAATTTTCAAATTTCCTTAGCTTGTTATCAATAGGGGGAAGGAGTAAGAAAGCTATTTTTTTATTACAAGGCCTTTGCATACAAGATTATAACTAAAAACTATTGAATGGACAAATGAAGTACCCCTTCATGTAAAAAAGTCATGAAATCGGCTCCTAATAAGCTATTGCAAGTAAATTTTAGGTTACTTTTTTGAATAGAAAATAAACGTAATCAACACGTATTATATACTTCACTGGTAGCTTGAAATCTGCTATAGAGTTTTTATTACAACTCTCTAGGACCATCCCCAAACAGTTTTAACAGAAAAAATTTTATTTATAACTTTTCCAAAAGTTGTTGCATGGATTTCTATCATAAGTAAGGTGACCACACGTCCCGCTTTTGGAGGACAGTCCCAATTTTTCACATTTTGTCCCGCCGAGTTGTCCCGCTTTTTAGGTAATATTACTTTTTGTAAAGCAGTTATTAAGAATTACTAACTAAATAAAGTTATACACGTTGTTTATCGGGTTCAAATAATCTTTTTCAAATCCAACATTTAAAATAACATTTAGGGGTTGCCACCGGTTTTGGAAATTAGTAATTTTCACAAAGAAAAATATGAATTATTTATTTTAGGAACTTACATACCACACTAAATATAAACTTAATCAATATTCATTAATTTGTCAACAACAAAGCTCTCAACTAAATGACTACAAAGCAGTTTCTTTTGTCATCTGAAATACCAATTTAAACCAAATCAGATAATTTTGATATTCAATAAATATTGTAATTTTTTATTTTCATTATTTTTCGCTACTTTATCTGAAGTTAAAGTAACAACTATCAAAAACCGGACAGTTGGCAACCCCAGCCACTCACTAGGTTGATCTGTTTTCAATAACAAAACATGATGACAGAAAGTTTAGGTTTAATATAGAAAAAGGTTTCTGGTTATTTAATATAACATTTAGTTAAGTTAACTCGTAAACGAACCGAAATTTGAACAAATATTACTATTTAATTGCCTGAGATTTCAATTTTCAACACTAGTTATAAATCAGCGTATTTCATAACTTCTTTGCGGGCGCCCATGTTCTCTTTATAATAGTAATAATAATTAGTTATTTTTGTATGCCACCAAAACATCAGTAGTGGTCAACTGCTAATAACAAAAATTTAATGCTTGCGAACATAATTGGTGTAGAGTCATCAATCATTATAGATACGACTTATTATCTGTTTCCAATAAATCACGTCTGCTTTATCTCCTAGAAATACTACAGCTTCCATTTTAAACGACGGGTATTAGGCCATAATAAGTGAGACATAATTAAAAAATTTTAGATGATGTATGTAGATAGTAGAATGATTCTTACAAATTTATTCTTAGGGTCCTCAATATTTGGGGTTATTTTCGCACCAGAAAATTGTCAAGCTAACAGGAAAACAGCGTGTTTGTGTTATCTCATTACAACTTATAACGGATGATATTAATTACTGAAATGTAACAAAAAAAAAATACGAAAATTATTAAGTTATTTACAAATAAAATATAATCTCCAATTTTGTGTTTAAACTAAAAACGGACGTACCTAATTGTTTAAAAATAACTAAATTTTACACCTCGAATCATTCTTTCTTTTGTGTAATTTTGTTAAAGCATTCTTTACGTTATCAAATCTAATATTACAAATATCAGCTTCTGCTTTGGTACTTATTTGTTTATCTATTTTAATGAGCACTTTAGATGTATTACTTAATCATAGGGTATTAAGTGGTTATACATATTAATCCGTTGGATCGCAACGATAACAAAGTTAAAACACGCTTATCAGGAAACTTTTGAGTGTGAGTGTTTATTAAACTAAATTATTTTTACGTCATGTGATTTCCGTATATTCTCCGCTGATGAATCTTTATTTACTAGTGCCTTGTTTTGAAACCAAAAAAAAAAAAATATAATTTTCAATACGATATTGTATTGAATTCAATCGAAATAGCAGGATAATAATAGCTTATATATTGTTTCTAATTCCTGAAAAACTGATATTGTAAGATTGGTTAAAAGTTTCATGGAATCGTCATTAGTATCATTTATCTTAATTTGTCCACATGTTGAAAGATATAAGATGATTGGATACATCAAATAACGATTCATCATCGAATTTTCTTTAATTACGTTGTTTTTGACAACATAAATGGACAAATGCAATGCAATAAACGTTTGATCTTCTACCGTCGGTTATAATTAACCACAGACTAAAAAATATGGGAAAACATAGATATACTCTAAGGGCAAAACAAAATTTGGGTGAAAAATTTTAATTACTCGTATTTCCAATAATAAATACCCAATTCAAATATTTCTTTTTTATTTTTGTATCGCCTATATTGAGAAGATTGACTATTATTGACTGATTATTCGCAATAACAAAACGTTTCTATCCCAAGTAATGTTACTTTTTATTATTTATATGGCATGCAGTATTTTTGTTAGTTGTCGGGCCAAATTAATGTGAAATGAAAGGTGTCTCAAAATCAGTAGATAATGACATGTGTTTGGGTTTGGGCAATAAGAACAGTGGAGATTTTATAGCGCCATATATCTAGTAATTTTTTTGTAGATAGGGTGAAATTATAAAGCACAGTTTTTTATTATTTCTACTAAAAAAGTGGAATTGGGCATTTATAACATAAACATTGCGCAGGCTTGAGATATCTAATTGTGTACTTTTCTACATTTTCAATTATGATGTATCACACCTGTTGTATCTAGCTTGTAGATTTCCGCGGTCTGTGTAAATGATAAATTGATTTCCGGGTGGACACCGCGTTGATGACTTTAAAATCAAAGTGCCAAAAGGCAGTTGGTTGATAATGTTGATTTTAGCTGCAAAACACTTTGCAAAAACAAAAATAAGGAAGCTTTTACAAAATTTACTTGCAAACAAGTGTGGTTTATTACATGAGTCAGAAGCAATAAAAATCCTCCAATAATGTCAAATTAAAACATGTTGTCCATAAGAAAGCTAAAAAGCTCCCATTTACACAAATATTCAAAAACAAACATATAAAAAACTCAAATTTATTAGAACTAAGAAGTAGTTCACTACAGCTGCTGAAAATGACGGCCACCTTTTTCGATGCAAGCATAATACCTTTCCAATCTTTCGAGACAGGGGTCTCGTACTTAAGAGTTTTTGTGTGCCAGAGAAAAAAATCCGTTAGTGTTAAGTTGGGGGAATCTCCGACGTAAATGTCAATAATTTCACATGTTGTAGAAAAAGTGAAAGGATGATAATCGCATCAAAACTAGCTTATGTCAATCTATTGGATTTTTTTAAATGGAGATGGCATGAGTTCAAAGATAGTGTATTAGTGCCAAAATCGCTACTCTTTCTAGTTAGTATAATAATTAGGAATTATTGATGTCTGTAATTCCAACACTCGTGTCGGAATTTAAACAAAATGCATACAATTAATTGTAATATAGCAAACAATGTAAAATATAATATGAAAAATGGAGAAAATAAAAGCCTCGATATCCTTTGTAGTTCAAATATTTTAATGGGTACCGGTTTCGGCAGTAATTAACATGCCATCATCAGCCCAAATGGTCAATAAGTTAAATCGTACAAACTAAACATTTAAAACAAACAGCACACTCACACACACAATACATTAGCATTATAATTTCTGTCGACATCTCCAAACAAATGTCACATGTGCAAGCTATGAAAGGCAACTCAAGAGTTGCCTTTAATAGCTTTTAGTCAATCTTTTATGTTATATTCTGACCGTTAGAATATTGGTAGAAGAAGAAACGATTGTAGGTTGATAAGTGTAACGTCAAATCAACAAAGCGGATGCCCTAAAATAAAGTTCAATGTTGTAGATTTCTTACTTTATCCAACTAAACAGAAATGTCGGAATTTAGAAGTGTCTGAATTTCGGACGTTTACCTTACCTAAAATAGTATTGTCATCTAGGATTGTCATCGGCGATTCTTTTAAGAATCTCAATAATCTGTTTTCTTACCTTAATATAGGTAGTTTGTAAGTAAACCGTAGTTGTCACAACACTGCTTTATTCCTATAAACTGATATTTTCTGATCCGTAAGACACAGTATTCTGATTGAATTGATGATTGTTATGTTTTTGAGTAAATAATAGTAATTATCATCATGGTTAAATCTAAAAACTAATACTAACTTTCAGAATTTCCCAAAAAAAATTAAGAAATGGATTTGTTGGATTTTCATTTCTGAACGATTATGTTTGCTCAATGCACATCCAGAGAAATTAACAAAAAAATTAACATATAAATTAGTATGGAAACGCAGGATTTTTTTCACTTAGTGCTTGTATACAATATCAAGAGATTAGTGACGATGACGTCCAGACATGGCGCCATAATTCCCATGCAAACAGAAATATAAATTAATTATATATCGATAATTAAAATTATCAATTCATCTTAAGCCTCTATTCGATGATATTTTCAACACAATCTAATTATTTTTTCTGCATCCGCTCGCACAACAATGAAGGGAAATGGCGTACTCCAATAAAATGAGATGTAGATTAACCGGCGTGAAGTTTGTACATTAATCACACCTACGCGATTAACAAAATACGTACCACATAGATTTCAAACGATAAATGATCACAGAAACAGATAACGTTATTTATGAAGGAAATGTAATTTTTCTCGGAGGTCATAATCATACCTGACAGTGCTGCAGCTATACCAGCAATAACAAACGATATTATTACAGATGGTCCAGCAACATCTTTAGCAACTACACCAGTAATGACGTAAACTCCTATGCCAATAGCCGGAGCAATTCCCAAAGTTGTTAAGCTGAATAAATTCAGACCATCGGTGCCTGGTGTCGATTTCGCGTCGATGGTATACGAATTATATTCTTTCTTTCGCGTGAAAGCGTTGCGAACTCTATCCATCGTAAGTTTGGTATTTTTGGGGTATCATTTGCCAGTATATTTAGATTATGAATCACAATCTCACATAGTTCACCACTACTTATGAGCGCCGCCACTCTGAACTGATTATGAATGCGACAGTATACTACAAATAAAATACCTGCGCTGATAAGTGATAAGATAGAAACAATGCATAGATAAATCGTTGGACGGGATAGGAGTACGTATAGTTAATTACTGTTATATCTGAAATGTTCGTAGATTTTCCCGACCTAGTTCATCCAAGGATCTAGGTTAGATTATGTGCTATATATTATGTGGTAAACAATATTTGCTTTATGAAAATTGTTGCTTGTTGCCAGTTTGGTTAATGCTTACTTAAAATTAAATACAATGGTTGCCAACCCTATGTGTAAATGATGTATCTGTTGCCAACACAATGTAAGAAAATAATTTACTGACACCCACTATAACTTACTGCCTACAAAAATTTTCCGACATGTATTTTTGTTTGTTATTTCTTATGCATTTTAGACATTTTGTCTATCCTAAAATATGTTCAGAAGTGGTGTAAAAGCAATATCTATTACAGATATGAAAGTAACATGGATAAAATAGTGTAATATTCATGCAAAGTGACATTTGTACTTTTGCTATTGGCCACTCTCTATTTCTCGTCTTAACTATTTTTAGTCTGTCTCGTTTTTACTTTATCATACATAGTATGATAGTGTAATTCAGACATTATGCATTCTATATGTATTTTTTTCCATATAGAATCTTGCGTTGAAAAAGAGTGCTACTACAATGTGCGTTTAAAACGCACACCTGTTCCACAACTACAATGTGACTTTTTGCAAAAATATAATTTATTGAAACTATTCTAAAATATTTTCACGATGTTGTGAAAACTCCACGCAATGAGTTTTGTTAGCATCAACCTGTGTGGGAGTTTCTTATCTTTAATTTGCTTATCTCTCAGCAGACGCAAGTGTCGGCGCTGTGTTGGTTGCATATGCTGTGGCGTTTCAGAGCGCCGCGACGCAACATCTGTGTGTTGGAATATTTTAAAAATTTGATTTATTTTATTCATATTTACAGGTTTTATTAATTATTAAAGTTTTATTATGTCATAAACTATTAACATTACTTTGAACGAATGTAACAAATTCTTTTTGCGTTATTTACAAGAATATTATGTTGTATTCATAATTAATTTGATAAACGTGAATATTAATATACGGGTTTTCGGAGATAGGATAAAAAGGTAATCAGACTTGTGTAATTAACTCAACAAGTGTATTATTGATATAAATAAAATAGAAAATATAAATTAAAAATGGGCGCATCCACCATTTTGCTAAACTGTTGGTAATTTGGATTGCTGTTATATTGAAACTTTCTGACCTACCATTTACCATTTACCGATTGATTAATATAATTGGCGAAAGATATAAAAATGTTCTATTTTCTATTTTATCATGATTGTTTTCTTCGTATTTCAACCTATTTGGATTTGTAATTTCATCTTGACTGCTCTTTTTGTTGGTGGTGACAATGAGGTGACATCTGGTTTTATTATTGTCATATGTACTAAGAAGTCGTAACCCAATAGTAGACAATTTTTTAAAATTATTTATGTGTTTATATGTTCTAAAATGATCATAGCCAATTTCATATGAAGAGGTATTTTAGTTTGTGGTTTCTAATAAAGTGCGTTGTTAATATTCGTAAAAAAGTATTACAAAAAATGGATATTTAGGAAATCAGAGAAAAAGTATAGAAATGGTTTAAAAGCCATGTAACAAACAGACGCAAAAGGTTAAGATTGGAGAAAATGAGTCAAGTGAATTAATAAGTAGCTTGGGAGTACCACAAGGTTCTGTTTTGGGACCGGTTTTGTTTAATTTGTACATAAACAATCTTGCTTCACTATACACTTAAATCTTATGGTAGGCACCTATTTGCAGACGATACACAAATGTCATTGGCAGCAAATACCTTACCTGATAAAATCGGGACATTGAACTCTGAACTGGTAAGGATTTGAAATTATAAAGAAAATAAGTTATGTTTAAATGTATTGAAAACGACAGCTATAATATTGGGAAACAGAAATTCGGTAAACCCTACACCAGAAGTAGTCATCGATAACACTGTTGTGGAGATAGTGAACAAATTCAAATATCTACGTGTCACATGGTGGTGTCATATTAGACAATATTTTGAAATTTACTAGTAATACAGATTATATAGTTAAAAATGTGGGCCTAAACATAATCTATTTAGGAAGACTATCTAATAAACTAACACCAAAATCTAGAATATCTTTGTACCCTACGATAATAGAACCATAATTGTTGCAGCAGTATGATATTTTTGTCACTTTAGTGCATAGATGTATAAATAATAAATTACCAATTTATTAGACTAATTATTTAACATACAATAGTCAGAAGAATGATTACAATACTTCAGATTTCCAAAATATACAAAAACCAGTACGCAAAATTCATTTTAATATTAAGCATTGATATTTAAAACCTTACCAAGTGATATTAAATACACTTGGCTTAAGTCTTTTTAAATCAGCATGTCGGGTTTACGTATTGGATAATTTTAAATAGTTTATAAGTTTAAAACTAAGAAAACAAAATGTATTGTAATTATTAGTTTCTTTTAATTAAATAGGCACTATTATTATTATTTTCAGTCGATCGTTTATTCATGAGCATGTTTACTGAATAGAAATTCTATCATTAAAAACCTATTCTATAAATGCACGATTTCTATTAATGCATGATTTGTTATAGCCAACCAAACGACTTCATTATAGCCTATCGAACATACGTAAAATAAAACCATCCAATTCCCAGTTCCGTTATCCAGGCACACAGTCCAGAACTGTCAGTATCAAATTACATAAATGGTCATATAACCCAGGGCTGGCCCCAGCCATTTTTCCTTTAAAATTAAATGAATTTAAAACAGATGTAAAAAACATGATCCTGAAAAATACGCTCTACACTATACAATATTGAAATGATTTTTGTTTATATTAAAAACACATACATACTTGGAACTAAAACTAATATAAACAATACTTTTAAAGTAACAAAGACGAAAGACTAGTACAATACACAATAAAGTTTTACCGTAAATTAAAATATCTTTTCGAACCTTTTTCCTGCAAAACCGCGAACAACTTCTTTCAGATCAAATATATTACTCAATTCATATTCAATTTCCAAACATTACTAACCCATTAAAACAATTTTGAGTAGACATGGGTCATAAGTATTTTTTATTATTTTACCTACGACCGTATGTGTAAACGTCCATTACGTCACGGACTGCTTCGCTCGTATATCGCTTATAACAAACGTGTGCTTTTAGTTTGGGCGTTTGTGTTTTCTACGCACGGCATAATATCATTATGACATATGTCACTCGAATATTTTGATTAATTATTTGTCTCTTTTGATACAATTTTTATTTATTAAAATTTTCGTGCCATACTCGAGCTGTAACATATATTACATGCTCGTGAACATTTATGTTGCATTTGTATTGGAATTTTCTGACGACACTTCTGATAAAGTTCTCCGTAGTTGCAATAAATGTCGCGCGAATACATTGCTTAACCGTCAAATATCCTTACCTGTTTGTCATTTTATTTGTCATTTTTGATACAATTTATTGAAATTGTCGGTCGTAGGTAAAATTGTGTATAAAACTCGAGCTGTAACGCATATTACGTGCTCGTAAAAACTAACAAAACTCGCCGCTTGGCGGCTCGTGTGTTAATTTTCCACTCGCACTTAATATGCTAGTTACAGCTCATGTAATGTAATATACGATTTAGTTTACAAAACGTTCGATGGCAGAGTTAACAAAATTGTTAAAGCAATGCTTAAATTTGCCCGAATGTTAAGGGAGAAGTAATGAATATACAACGTCAACTGGACCTTCTGGAAACAATGTCTTTAGTCTAGCTAAATTATTGAACATAATAATAAATTCGCCCGGCTATGAAAATAATACCAATGATAGCATCAAACCAAAAATGTTTACTGAATCTTTGATGATTTCATTATTTAAATGAATTAAAAACTATAGTTCAGTTGGTTTTACCGCCCCTAAATTTTGCCGCCGTAGGCAGTTGCTTACCTTTCCTACCGCCTAGGGTCGGCCCTGTATAACCTCAAACGATATCGATGAATAAAATGTATGTAGACGCCACCAGAAGAATACGATCGACGAAACAATTTTGTAACCAACTCGAGTATTAAACGGCGATTAATGATCTCGACAATTAACGCACTCGCTAATCGCTCGTGCTTTAAACAGTCTCGATCATTAATCGCTCTTTTTAATATACTTGGTTAAATAACTATAATTTGATGTATGGCTACAATTTTCACTACCATACATGTTTTCATTATATTTCATATTTTTAGTCAAATCCTTTAAAAAATAACAATACTGTCTAGGCTGGAGCATAAATCATTCGAACTTGGACATTTTAAAAATCTCCGCTCACGAAAGCATGTAATCCAATTCGGTTGATATCCATTAAAAGCAATGGGACGTAGTAAAACAATACCCAGTAAACCGAAAGTACTTACTCGTAACAATATCACCGTCCCTCTGAGTACAGAGCGAGCCCAGTTTCAACCTTGGCCCCCGGAGTAAAATAAATTTCAATAATTCTAATGAACGCCCAGGCAAATGCATGCCCAGCGCAATTTACATCCGCAATAATTTGCGGATATCCGTCATAATTTGGTCGGATATCTTTCGCCGGGATACCCACATAACGTGCTTACTGCTTACTCCCTAAATCTCGGGCATTTCAGGATTTCAGGATATTTTATCCGGGCCTACGCAAACCGCCGAAAAGGTTAGTGTGGAACTCAAATATTTAATTAAAATCGTATCTGAAAATGTCCCACCCGTCTCATGAGGATTGCGAATTATTTTGACAAGGGACTGTGGTCGCTTGGACGGAAATTTATCGTGGAATTTGATTGTTTTAATTGAAATGGACGAGAGATTGTAAAGTTTGAATCGTTCTAAATTGTAGAATAATAATTTTATAGACGTTTTATTGTTATTTGATATTAAAAGGTACCAGATACACCTTAATTTTACATTAACTTTATCTCGTTGTGACTCATTCCGCTGTGACGGGTGTGACACTCGGATGACTATAATGCACTATAAAACAAGTTGTGGGAGATCTTAAGTTTTATAAAAATGCGTTTCGTAATATTTGGAACAATAACTTGGAAGTTGGATCATACCAACTTGGAAGTTGTATCACACCTTTTGCAATGACATCTGGTTTTGTTATTGTACCATTAGTGTGCAAAGCACGAATACCATGTGACGTAATAGACTTAAAGTATTTTGTAGGAAGGTTGAAATATTTCGAACCATTAATTGTTTTTGTAAAAGATGGATTCATACGTGAGTGATATGTTTTGAAACCTTGCTTCTTTTTCTTATAACTGGTACTGTTTACGAGACAAAAATATAAATTATCATTCCGGATGATAAAAGATCTTGTAAAAAACAATCAGAATCTGAAGACTGATGGGTCTGAATTAATTCAAGCTCTTAGGAAAACAAATGGCAAAAAACGCGTTTTGTAAAATTTTGAAACAGATTTTCTCAAAGGCAAGACATAATTCAGAATTTCTGCCTTCTGATTCATATTGGTTCAGATTGAAATTAAGGTTACATTGATTATTGTGGTTTTAATATGGAAGATAATTATCATTATCGTTATATTTCTAAGGGCATTCTAAAGGAACAATTAAATTACTGTTTAAGAAATAACCAATCGGTCACTATCGTGACCGTCCAGACAGTGTCACCACATAATATGGCAACCCTAGAGACATGACTCAACATCATCGCAAAGGATGTGTTCTAACTTCCTAGTTTATTGTTCCAAATATAAACAAAAACGGTTCAGAAGCGAATTTATTGTAATAAAAATCTTTATTGAAAAGTAAACTTTGAAGCAGTATAACAACAAAATAAAATTACATGTGGATAAATAGGGCTAAATCGTCTTATATTCGTTCCAAGAAAGGCAGTGTATTTACTGTGACGGGTGTGACATTACTTAAATAACATACTTAACTGTTTCTTGCATCTGGAATTTTTAGTGTTTTTCTTGGCGCAGTTTTTTATTCCGCTACTTTTTCACTTCCTTCCATAGTTCTCTAGAATGATTTGCTTTTGTTGCAGAAGAACAGTTTCTATTTACTTTATTTAGGTGTTTCAGGCCAGAATAATGATTTCTTTCAATGGAGATGGCATGAGTTCAAGTGTTGTCTCCAAAGGTTGTGTATTAATGCCAAAATCGCTACTCTCTGCTGCTATTGTAATTAGGGGTTATTGATGTTCGTAATTCCGCTACTCGTGTCGGAATTTGGACAAAATGCGTATAAATTAATTGTAATATAGCAAACGATGTATAATACGTTATTTTCTTGAGTAAAGATAGCAATAGAGCCATATGTATTACTTCTAACCAGGTACACAATTCCGACACACATGTCTGATTTAAGGACGTGCTATATTTACATGTACTTACCTAATTCCGTTACACCACTAAATTTGTAAACAATAGTGGTTAAAAGAGTAGTACAGTGTATTGTTATGAAAATATAAAGCATTTTTAGTCAGCGTAAATAGATATTATTAGAATTTTCTTAATTACTGGCCCTCTTCGCCAAAAGTAAGCTCGAGTATCAACATCTATACCTACAGTAAATACATGATGGGATCACACAATAAATCCAAGTTATCCAATAGCGGTTATTTATTAAAATTCTAATTTGAGACGTTTACCTTACATCAATTACATATTTTATTAGCATAGAGGACACCAACTGCTTTATTTCAGTGCGTATCCACTATAGAACTGTCCTCGAAAATAAACCGTTTACTTGTTAAATTGCAGTTGGGTTTATTTAGTGTATTAGAATATAGAATATAATTCACTCCTTGCGAGCGTACAAGATAGGTTGCAGCAATTACATTTGCACACTCCATGCAAAAACCTGGTTCATCTACGTTTAAATTGCTTCGGTGCTGATGAATATTCAGGAGTGTTGCACGACTTTGAACACGTCCTGTGCGAAAGTACCAGGACGATACGATCCTATTCAGTCGTAGCAAAGGACACGGAGTAGTGGCACTCAGCTGTTTTGCTAATGCAAAGCCCAAAAGAGATTTAGAACGAGTTTGTCGCCTTAACACGTTCCTTGAATCCTACAAAGGACGAAAAGGCTATTGTCCTTATTCTTCGTTGTGTATTGCTTTCAATTCCAATCATATGTATCTTTTTCAGTCATTATTTTTTTCTTTTTTTACTTCTACGTATATTTGAGCATTTTGGTACCACTGCTTAGATTTAATGTAGTATATTATTATTACTTTATCATACGCAGTATGTAAAGTATTGTAATCGTGCCGAAAAAAATTTTTGAGATTTTAGCGGAAATAGGTCTTTTTGAGTCTCCTGAACATTTTTGACCAAGGTACAAAAAAATGTCTGTGTGTGTGTGTGTGTGTGTGTCTGTGTGTGTGTAAACGATTTTTGTGGCGACGATTCCGGAGAAACTACTAAAGGTATCGGGACGAAAGTTCATATTTAGAAGTTTCATGATCTAACTTAGAGCTGAAAAGCTTTTGGTTCAGAAGGGTCTAAAGGAACTGGTAGTTTATTCTAAGCGTTTTTCAAGGATTTTGCAAATGAGCCGCCATTTCTGTAATTTCGTCAAAATAGTTAAATAATAAATTAAAGTAGAGGAAATTTTGAATAATTTATGCCTATGACATTTTTTGGTAAAATTAATAGTTTAGCTGCAAGAGCAAATTCTATTTGATCGAGATCGGTCGTATCTGCATTGATATGAAAGTGATGAAAGTACATAGTAGCCAGAATTTTGACAAATATTTTTACTTTATCATACGCAGTATGTTAAGTATTGTAATCGTGCCGAAATTTTTTTTTGAGATTTTAGCGGAAATAGGTCTTTATGGGTCCCCTGAACATTTTTGACCAAGGTACAAAAAAATGTCTGTGTGTGTGTGTGTGTGTGTCTGTGTGTGTGTAAACGATTTTTGTGGCGACGATTCCGGAGAAACTACTAAAGGTATCGGAATGAAAGTTCATATTTAGAAGTTTCATGACCTAACTTAGAGCTGAAAAGCTTTTGGTTCTACAGGGTGCAAAGGAACTGGTAGTTTATTCTAAGCCTTTTTCAAGGATTTTGCAATTGAGGCGCCATTTCTGTAATTTCGTAAAAATAGTTAAATAATAAATTAAAGTAGAGGAAATTTTGAATACTTTATGCCTATGTCACTTTTTGATAAAATTAATAGTTTAGCTGCAAGAGCAAATTCTATTTGATCGAGATCGGTCGCATCTGCATTGATATGAAACTACATAGTCGCCAGGATTTGACAAATATTTGTTTGTACTGTCACACTGGAAAGCAGCTGATTTCATCAGAGGTCGGAGAACCGCTATGGAACGTTGCCGCTCTAGTACAGGAAAGTACAATATAGAAATTTCAAATAAAATAACATCATTAATTTGATTGTTTGTTGATAAGAAATATCAACCCGTTGTTATATATAATTCTAAAAACGATAAATTGAGAAATTGTAAATAAATTATAGCGATAGTTTTATTTTAGTATGTTGGTACGGATGTGACATCTACAGTGTCATGAACAAATATAAATCGGTCAGAATTTGAACTAGCTTATTAAACTTGACGTTTTGTATCAACCTAACATTTCCAATACAGAAATATAACCATTTTTTAAATATTTTTTTAAAATACACTTTTCTCAAAAAGCAACACAAAAAAACGTTGATGTCACTCCTGCCGAAAACTACATAGCGCGACTCGCTCACATGTGACGGCGACGCTCCGCCTTCGGTGACGCGCCGCATCACCGCTCGTCGCGCGATTCCGTACTTTCGGCAGTTGTGACATAAATAACTATTATTCTAATAACTAGTATCAAAATATCTGCCAAATCCTGGCTAACTAGTTTAATTTTGATGCAGACTCGATTTATTTTAATCAAAATGATTCACATGCAGCTAAACTATTAATTTTATATATTGTATGATAAAGTCATGTGCCTGGCCACATCAGATTTTTTTACTTTATCATACGCAGTATGTAAAGTATTGTAATCGTGCCGAAAAAAATTTTTGAGATTTTAGCGGAAATAGGTCTTTTTGAGTCTCCTGAACATTTTTGACCAAGGTACAAAAAAATGTCTGTGTGTGTGTGTGTGTGTGTGTCTGTGTGTGTGTAAACGATTTTTGTGGCGACGATTCCGGAGAAACTACTAAAGGTATCGGGACGAAAGTTCATATTTAGAAGTTTCATGATCTAACTTAGAGCTGAAAAGCTTTTGGTTCAGAAGGGTCTAAAGGAACTGGTAGTTTATTCTAAGCGTTTTTCAAGGATTTTGCAAATGAGCCGCCATTTCTGTAATTTCGTCAAAATAGTTAAATAATAAATTAAAGTAGAGGAAATTTTGAATAATTTATGCCTATGACATTTTTTGGTAAAATTAATAGTTTAGCTGCAAGAGCAAATTCTATTTGATCGAGATCGGTCGTATCTGCATTGATATGAAAGTGATGAAAGTACATAGTAGCCAGAATTTTGACAAATATTTTTACTTTATCATACGCAGTATGTTAAGTATTGTAATCGTGCCGAAATTTTTTTTTGAGATTTTAGCGGAAATAGGTCTTTATGGGTCCCCTGAACATTTTTGACCAAGGTACAAAAAAATGTCTGTGTGTGTGTGTGTGTGTGTCTGTGTGTGTGTAAACGATTTTTGTGGCGACGATTCCGGAGAAACTACTAAAGGTATCGGAATGAAAGTTCATATTTAGAAGTTTCATGACCTAACTTAGAGCTGAAAAGCTTTTGGTTCTACAGGGTGCAAAGGAACTGGTAGTTTATTCTAAGCCTTTTTCAAGGATTTTGCAATTGAGGCGCCATTTCTGTAATTTCGTAAAAATAGTTAAATAATAAATTAAAGTAGAGGAAATTTTGAATACTTTATGCCTATGTCACTTTTTGATAAAATTAATAGTTTAGCTGCAAGAGCAAATTCTATTTGATCGAGATCGGTCGCATCTGCATTGATATGAAACTACATAGTCGCCAGGATTTGACAAATATTTGTTTGTACTGTCACACTGGAAAGCAGCTGATTTCATCAGAGGTCGGAGAACCGCTATGGAACGTTGCCGCTCTAGTACAGGAAAGTACAATATAGAAATTTCAAATAAAATAACATCATTAATTTGATTGTTTGTTGATAAGAAATATCAACCCGTTGTTATATATAATTCTAAAAACGATAAATTGAGAAATTGTAAATAAATTATAGCGATAGTTTTATTTTAGTATGTTGGTACGGATGTGACATCTACAGTGTCATGAACAAATATAAATCGGTCAGAATTTGAACTAGCTTATTAAACTTGACGTTTTGTATCAACCTAACATTTCCAATACAGAAATATAACCATTTTTTAAATATTTTTTTAAAATACACTTTTCTCAAAAAGCAACACAAAAAAACGTTGATGTCACTCCTGCCGAAAACTACATAGCGCGACTCGCTCACATGTGACGGCGACGCTCCGCCTTCGGTGACGCGCCGCATCACCGCTCGTCGCGCGATTCCGTACTTTCGGCAGTTGTGACATAAATAACTATTATTCTAATAACTAGTATCAAAATATCTGCCAAATCCTGGCTAACTAGTTTAATTTTGATGCAGACTCGATTTATTTTAATCAAAATGATTCACATGCAGCTAAACTATTAATTTTATATATTGTATGATAAAGTCATGTGCCTGGCCACATCAGATTTTTTTTTATTAAATATATTTTAAATTTGTTCTGAGATATTTTATGCACTTGTTGAGTTTTAAAATTTGCTGAAAAAAGTCACATGCGAATACACCATGCGGTTTTGTAAATCTGACATGATATTTGATTGATACCAGGGAACTTAAAATATCATAGAAAATAAGACTAATGTGCATCTGAGTTCATTTTTTCATTTTGGTCGACATTTTTAGGTCGGGCATTTTGAAATTTGAAAATTTGGCTGCAGATATGGGTTTTTACAGTTTTGACCACCATACTAGGTAGTATCCATCATTATGAATTTTGACGATGTGTCTCAGAACTGGAATCAGTGAGTTAAAAATAAGACAGGAAATACATTCACGCAAAGTCGCATTTTTTACATTTTTTGTCGCTATTTGTCGACCATATTTGACAGCCATTTAGAATAAAGCATATATGATTTCAGGTTTGGGTTTCGCTATCTTTTATTTATCCAAAGAATCTCTAGATTCATGCGAAACCAATGATCATTTTACATTTTTGGTCATCATATAGTTTTCTTAAATTATGAGCGATTGATACATGAAATAAGTTTCATGCGAATCTACGGTTTCTTTAAGTTTTTTTTGTCGCCATATCCAATCTGCCGTTTTGAATTTATTTCGAAAATCTAACATGATATTTAGAATCTCCAATCTTCAAATGTAAGAAGAAATAAGTTTCATACAACCCCCGAACATATTTTAAATTTTTGTCGCCATATGGAATCTGTCATTTTATATTCTGCATCCTCACAACGGATTTGTAATCTAACAAAATCAAAATTCACAGAATTCATAACAACTCGGCATTTTTCTACATTTTTGGTCGCTATATTGAATCTGCCATTTTAAGTATTTAAAATCTAACACAATACATAAATGAAATGTTTAGGAAAATAAGTTTCATGCAAATCAATTTTTTAAGGAGAAAGGTAGTTTGTCGGGCAATTTCGTCATACGAAGAAGCAATCGTAGACACGTGTTTCGGACTATTAGTCCTCATCAGTACGGTATAGCCAAGGAGGACTAATAGTCCGAAACACGTGTCTACGGTTGCTTCTTCGTATGACGGAATTGCTCGACTTTCTCCTTGAATATCTTACCGTCGATAAACCAGTTTACCAATCATTTTTTTTACACTTGTGGTCACTCTAATGGATCTTCAATTTTTAATTTTGCAAGTCTGACGTCAGGTTTAGAATCTTTCGTTTTTCACAGCATATATATGTTTTAGCAAGTTTTACAATAACCAATCATTTCCTTACATTGTTACTCGCGATACTCAATCCGCAATTTTGTTAAAAAAAATCGGACAACAGATTCGGAATCACAGACACCAAAAACTATAATAGTCTATACCAGGGGTTCTCAACCGGTGCGGGTGGTACGCTTACCACTCACTGGTGGTACGCGAAGGACTTCCAGGTGGTACACGAAAGGTACCAAATCCTCTGGGTAAAATGATATTTATTGTGATGATAATGGTTGACCCAAAATTATAACGGCAAAATTAAATAATAATCCATTATTAAAAGGTGCCGTATACAGACGTATTTCTAAAATGGCAGATTCCGTAAAAGAAAGTATAGTTAAAAAGGCACAACAAAGTAAATATTTTACACTACAGTTAGATAAGAATACTGACATAAGTTATTTTGATCAATTATTATTCTTTAACAGATTTGACATTGTAGATGAATTTGCAGAGGAATATTTATTTTAGGAACCTCTGCCCGAAAGAAGATCTGGTGATAAATTTTAATAATTGTATGTTTAACAATTCCATTCCATGGAAAAAATTTATTGGTGTCTGCACTGATGGAGCTCGGGCATTAACAGAAAAGAATCGCTGCCCTCATAAAAATTAAAACAGTAGCTCTAGAAGCTCAATTCACTCACTGTAAAATCCATCGGGATTTTCTAGTAGCAAAATCTATACCAGACAGAGTAAAAATAGTTTTGGATCAAGCAGTAAAAAGATAACATTGTCTCTTCGTACTTACATTAGAAGTTCAAGTTTTCCATGCAGAAGCTAATTTCGACTTCAAATATTGTTTCTTTGGTGAATTGTGGATAGTCCGTTTAGCATACTTAGCTGATATTTTTGGAAAGTTGAATAATATAAATTTAGTTTTGCAGGGAGAAATGGTCGTTTATTGTTATTGTTTATATTATTGTTTTATTATTGTAACATTAACGCAACAATGAAAAAAGTTAATAAAAATAAATGTTGTTTATTGTCAGCATTGGAAGGCTTTCTTGAAAAAATCATTATCATAATAACCAAGTTTAACAGTTATTTTCCAGAAAACTATAACAATAAAAATTAGATCAAAACTCCAAAAACTATGAGTATTCCAGATAACTTCACTGCCAAAGAGAAACAACAATTGATAGACACTTCAGACTGATACAAAATTTAATGTACACACCAATGTTTAGATCCAGAGAAAGAATTATTTTAAAGAAATTGCAGATTATGATATTGGATTTGTAATACCTTTTTGCACCACCAATTTATGTGAAATATAGTTGTCAGAAAATTTTAATACACACCAATGTTTAGATCCAACGGAAGAATTATTTCAAAGAAATTTCAGAAATTTCATTCTCACTTTTTAATTATTTTCTCAAGTAAACTCGTTAAAAAGTTACTATTTTAGTACAAAATAATATGTAGGTATGTGTATTTAAAATCTGCCATATTTTTTTTTTACTTTATCATACGCAGTATGGTAAAGTATTGTAATCGTGCCGAAAAAAAAAATTGGGATTTTAGCGGAAATAGGTCTTTTTGGGTCCCCTGAACATTTTTGACCAAGGTCCAAAAAAATGTCTGTGTGTGTGTGTGTGTGTGTGTGTGTGTGTGTGTGTGTGTGTGTGTGTGTGTGTGTGTGTGTGTGTGTGTGTGTGTGTGTGTGTGTGTGTATGTGTGTACCAGATTTTTGTGACGACGATTCCGGAGAAACTACTAAAGGTATCGGGACGAAAGTTCAGATTTAGAAGTTTCATGACCAAACTTAGAGCTGAAAAGCTTCTGGTTCAAAATGGTACAAAGGAACTCGCTATTTACTCTTAGCATTTTTCAACGATTTTGCCAATGAGCCGTCATTTCTGTAATTTCGTCAAAATAGATAAATAATAAATTAAACTAGACGAAATTTTGAATAATTTATGCCTATGACTTTTTTTGGTAAAATTAATAGTTTAGCTGCAAGAGCAAATTCTATTTGATCAAGATCGGTCGCATCTGCATTGATATGAAACTAAATAGTAGCCAGGATTTTGACAAATATTTTTTGTGCTGTCACACTCGAAAACAGCTGATTTCATCAGAGGTTGGAGAACCGCTATGGAACGTTGCCGCTCTAGTGCAGCAAAGTACAAAATTTCAAATAAAATAAGTTCACCAATTTGATTGTTTGTTAATAAGAAATATCAATCCGTCTTTATATCTAATTCTAAAAACGATAAATTGAGAAATTTGAATTAGCTTTTTAACATGTCCTATACAGAAATATAAACATTTTTTAATTATTTTTTTAAATACATATTTCTCAAAAAGCAACACAATAAACGTTGATGTCACTCCTGCCGAAAACTACATAGCGCGACTCGCTCACATGCGACGGCGACGCTCCGCGTTCGGTGACGCGCCGCATCACCGCTCGTCGCGGTATTCCATACTTTCGGCACTTGTGACATAAATAACTATTATTCTAATGACGTAGTGTAGGTAGTGTCAAATGCTGTTGCTTTAACAATACCTACGATTTATCTCAATAAAATAGATTCTGATGCAGCTAAACTATTAATATTATATATATATTGTATGATAAAGTCATGTGTCTGGCCACATCAGATTTTTTTCATTTATATACGTATTTGTGTGCATTTTTGTATACGGGTTGGTGGTACGGAGAAATTTGAATATTTTTTATGTGGTACACGGAACCTAAAAGGTTGAGAACCCCTGGTCTATACTATAATAGTAAAAACCTAGACAACTATTGTTCAATATGTACGCTGCTGTTGCAGCATGTTGCATTGAATTAAAAAATCCGATGTGGCCAGGCGCATGACTTCATCATACTATAAATATATAAAATTAATAGTTTAGCTGCATGAGATTCTATTTGATCGAGATCGATCGTGTCTGTATTAAAATAAAATTAGTTAGCTAGGAATTGACAGATATATCGATTCTGTTGACAGTGGGTATTTTCAAAACATCAACGTTTGACACTAGCTACTGTCATTAGAATGAAAATACCTGTCAAATCCTGGCTAACTAGTTTTATACTAATGCAGACACGAGAATGAATCTCAAACTTGAACAAATACTTATAGCCGTTATAAATACTAAGAACAACATCAAAAGACCCTTCTGCTCCATTCCACGATTCAAATTAATTCACTTGTCAACTAAATAACAATACCAGTCGTTTGTCGTGCCGCCCAAGTAGTCTAATGTTTTCTCAGTCATGTCGTCTGGCGTTAACAACAAAATTAGCTGTTACTAAACGCAAACGCCCGTCCGTCAGTGATATATTTCCTTTAAAGTGCTCGAGCATACGCGGAATCTTAATGAATCCATTAGTGCCTGAATGGAGAGTTAGGGCTCCGAATTATTCCGGGCATTCCTATGTGTAGGTACTCAGCTAGACCGGAGCTGACAGCAAACAGCATTACTCACTTTATGGATTTATAACAGCATAGTTATAACCGACATACCTAGCATCATCCATAAGATGTCAACCCTTGAACATTATTCAACCGAGCATCTATTAATAATACCTACATTACTATGAATGATTAAACATTTTTCGGTTGAGTTAGGAACATTTCTTAGGATGTATGTTGGTATTGCTGATTTTATATTCAGCTATGTCAAATAAACGTCAAATAACATAACCTAACCTAAAACATTCAATACGAATCGTCACCAACTGCTCAGTTGGTAACAATTTCTAATATCACGTTATTTGACAACTGTTTCTATAGATTTATTTTATGTTAATTTTTCTATTTCTCTAATTTGACGATTGATTTGACGTATTAAACTTGACGATCGCGTATTCCAACTTAGAACTTATCAACCAAAAAATGAATAAAGCATCGGACGAAATGTGGTGAAATATTTCAGGAGATTTTTCTGCGTATTGTAACGTTATAATAACATTCTTTCGCGGAAGAGTCTGCTGGGAAAATGGCTTCTCCTGAAGTATGTTATACGCTATCAAGGAAACAATAACGAGGAAAATCTGAAGGAAAAGCTGGAATATAAGTTTATATAGACAGGGGGAAATTTATGTGGCGCGAGTCTCGGGTCTGAAACCTGTACACGCTCTGAAATATAAAGTTATTGCAGAAGTTCCAACGGTGGATTTTGTTCTTTCGTGGCTTTGTCCGTAGTGCTTATAAATAAATAAGTTACAAGAAATCAATCCCATACTCAGGAGAGATTTATGCTAAATTTTACTTATATCTGCCATCAGTTTTTTTTACTTTATCATACGCAGTATGCTAAAGTATTGTAATAATGCCGAAAAAAAAAATTGAGATTTTAGCGGAAATAGGTCTTTATGGGTCCCCTGAACATTTTTGACCAAGGTACAAAAAAATGTCTGTGTGTGTGTGTGTGTGTGTGTGTGTGTGTGTGTATGTGTGTAAATGATTTTTGTGGCGACGATACCGGAGAAACTACTAAAGGTATCGGGACGAAAGTTCATATTTAGAAGTTTCATGACCTAACTTAGAGCTGAAAAGCTTTTGGTTGAAAAGGGTCCAAAGGAACTGGTAGTTTATTCTAAGCCTTATTGAAGGATTTTGGAAATGAGCCGCCATTTCTGTAATTTCGACAAAATAGTTAATTAATAAATTAAAGTAGAGGAAATTTTGAATAATTTATGCCTATGACATTTTTTGGTAAAATTAATAGTTTAGCTTTTTAGTTTATTCTAAGCCTTTTTGAAGGATTTTGGAAATGAGCCGCCATTTCTGTAATTTCGACAAAATAGTTAATTAATAAATTAAAGTAGAGGAAATTTTGAATAATTTATGCCTATGAAATTTTTTGATAAAATTAATAGTTTAGCTTCAAGAGCAAATTCTATTTGATCGAGATCGGTCGCATCTGCATTGATATGAAATTACATAGTAGCCAGGATTTTGACAAATATTTTTTTGTGTTGTCACATTCGAAAACAGCTGATCTCATCAGAGGTTGGAGAACCACTATGGAACGTTGCCGCTGTAGTGCGGCAAATTATAAAATACAAATTTCAAATAAAGTAAGATCACCAATTTGATTGTTTGTTGATAAGAAATATCAACTCGTCTTTATATCTAATTCTAAAAACGATACATTGAGAAAATTATAAATAAAGTATAGCGATGAGTGTAGTTTTATTTTAGTATGTTGGTAGGGATGTGTCATGCACAAATATAAATCTGTCAGAATTTGAATTACCTTTTTAAGGTGCGTTTTCATTAGTGATAATGGCAGTGTAGCAGACGCCGTTATAGTATTTCCAATAGAAAATTGCTAGTGACTCATGTTTATGTACATGCAAACTAATATGTGCCATTATCACGATATGTAAGAAATACTATAATTTCGTATTCTACCACCGCCATTAGGTACCATTACCTACCAATCGGAACGCACCTTTAAACTTGACGTTTCGTCAAAGTGGTACCAGCCTAGCATTTACTACACAGAAATCATTTATTTATTTTTTTTAAATACGTATTTCTTAAAAAGCAACACAATAAACGTTGATGTCGCTCCTGCCAAAAACTAGATAGCGCGACTCGCTCACATGCGACGGCGACACTCCGCCTTCGGTGACGCGCCGCATCACCGCTCGTCGGGCTATTCCGTACTTTCGGCATTTGTGACATAAATAACTATTATTCTAATGACGTAGTGTAGGTAGTGTCAAATGCTGATGCTTTGACAATACCTACGATTTATCTCAATAGAATAGATTCTCATGCAGCTAAAATATTAATTTTATATATTGTATGATAAAGTCATGTGCCTGGCCACATCAGATTTTTTCATTTTACTTTAATATACGCAGTATGATAATGTCATGTGCCTGGCCACATCAGTTTTTTCTTTTCGGCACGATTGCAATACTTTATTACACTGCGTATGATAAAGTAATAAAAAAGAAGAAAACACAAAAGAAAACATTCTAAAGGATTCCGACTACTTGGAACAATCCTTCACTCTAAATGAAGATAGAAATATGGAAGAAACAACTAATTCTACAATAACCCAAGGAAATCAAATATCCCCTGTAACTCCTAAAGAGGTAATAAATGAAATTAAAAAATGAAAACCAAAAAGTCACCTGGGTTTGATCTAATAACAGGTGGGATGTTACAAAAATTACCTACAAAAGCCATTGTTAGGATAACTAACCTCTGCAACGCAGCAGTTAGGTTAAATATGTGCCAACTATTTGGAAAACTGCGGAGGTAGTGATGATTCCCAAGCCAGGAAAACCACCAAATGAAGCATCCTCCTATAAGCCGATTTCTTCACTGCCCACATTGTCAACTGTTTGAAAAACTACTTTCAAAACGACTGAAGCCAATCTTAAATGAAAGAAACATTATACCACCCGCCCATCAGTTTGGATTCAGAAACAAACATTTGACAATTGATCATGTGCACAGAATAACAATGTTAATAGAACGAACTTTAGAAGAAAAAGTATGCTCCTCTATATTCCTGGATGTGGCAAAAACCTTCGACAAAGTTTGGCACAAAGGTGTACTCTTTAAGCTGGATCGGCTACTACCCTTCGAGTATAGCCAACTATTAAAATCATATCTTGCTGACAAATACTTCCGTATAAAGCAAGATATTGATTACTCAACTCTTAAATGTATTAAAGCTGGAGTACCACAAGGTAGTGTACTTGGCCCAATTGTTTACCTTCTATACACACATGATCTTCCGCAAGCAGATGGTGTTACCGTTGCCACGTTTGCTGATGACACTGCTATCATGACAGTAGATACAAATGTTGAAGGAGCAACACTAAAACTGCAGAATGCTGTCAACGATATTAGTGATTGGATGCAACCATGGCTAATTACATTGAACGAAACCAAATTCAGTTCAAATAAATTTTACCAACAAGCGAATACGATACGTTCCAGTTAAAATAAATAACACCACTGTACCCTAGTCGAACACCGCAAAATATCTCGGTATGACGCTAGACACCAAGGTCCGCTGGAAAGCACATGTTAAAAAGAAACGAGAAGAATTGGGCATAAGATACACAAAAATGTACTGGCTTATTGGTAGGAAGTCGACTTTGTCGACATATAATAAACTCCTACTATACAAGCAGATACTTAAACTTGTGTGGACCTATGGTATCCAACTGTTGGGCTGCACTAATCCAAGCAACATCACCATCATTCAACGGTTCCAAAATAACGTGCTAAGAAACATCGTGGGTGCACCTTGGTATATAAGAAACAATTTCCACAGGGATCTTGAGATGGAATTAGTAACCGATGAAATTGGAAAGTTTGCCGAGAATCATGAAAACAGACTTCTTCAGCACACGAATGTCGAGGCAATCCAGGTTCTTGACAATACTGACAGTGTGCGCAGACTCAAAAGAACTAAACCTTTTGAGTTAGTGAAGTGGTGAAGTGGTCAGACTAGGTGTTCAAAAATTCTAGAGAAATAAGAAAGGTAACGAAAAAGGAACTGAATTAAAAGCTGCGCTAAGAAAAACACTAAACATTCCAGATGCAAGAATCATTAAAATACAGAGCATGAAACTCTCCTAAGCCATCATGTCAACTTAGTGGCCCTGCAGCTACTGGAGAAAATTAAATAGAACTAATCCCTTGGAACTAGTTAGTGAAATGTGTAAAAATTAGAGCACAATTATACTATATCTCCATAATTTTTCCGAGCTTTAAACCTTAGCAGAATGTTTTTATTAACGGCAGTTTATGAACTATTCGGTATGTGCTCTTAGCCTCGTAAGGGGTAAGAGGCAAATATGATTACAGTACATATTATAATATTTCCCTTCAGATTTTGCAAGGTTCCCAAAGAAATTTTTATTTACGGAATCCAGAATAAAAATTGAAATCCATATCTCCCAGGTACACCCTACAACATAACTGACAAAAATAACCTGTAGAACAGTATTTGCCCATCTCCTCCCATTACAGTCGCGATATTTCTTTCACTCAATTCTCGAAGCGTGTCATTCCTCATCGTCTATTTTTCGCAGTCAGGCGTCCATCCGATGAATAAATAAAATCCAATTGCAACCGAATCAGACGTCACGTTGACGAAACGGCGCCTACAATCAGTTTTATTTTATTTTTTCGCTCGTTTTTCGTACCTCGCTCACAAAACGCAGTCTATTTTCGAACGCGGAACGACACGACGCCCGCCTGCTGCTACTCTTCTGATTTTTACGGCAGGTTTCCATCCGTTCGACGCTGAATAATGGACGAATTGATAAGAGTACATATTTGCTGGTTTAAAGAAGCGCCGTGCTTTTTGATCGGCATGGCAGGTGACTGAGGAAAGACGTCTACCGATACAGTGGTGCTTATTCTGTAGAAACGATCGATTTCGTCTTTCCTTTGCTGTAGAGAGACAATATTTTCGCAGCGATGATTTATCTGGTGCTAAAAATAGGCGAATTGTACGCGAAAGCGACGTAATAGACCGTTTATGGGTTGATTTTGTGATTATGTCGCGCGAAGTCGGTGGAGTGTGAGTAGTTGTATTGTTAAGGCTTTCAGGAAATAAAGTGGCAGAGAAGATGGCAAATCTTCTGTAGGATTTTTAAAGTTGTGTCATAAGAAAAATGAGTACAGTTTTAGGGTACTTTGAGATATTGACTCTATCTAACTAACGATCGTCTACATTTCTTTTGGTTTATGTGGTTTAATAAGTTTTGATAATTATTAAATCTTTTATCTCATATTGCGTTACCAAAATCAAATATATTTTAAGGAGATGTTTTAAGCTCGTCCAGGAATGTAAGAAAAATACTAAACCTATGTTGTATGTTGCAAAAATTTATCATTAATTTAGCGAGATATATTCTACGTATTAAGGTATTATTTTCTCATTAAACTTGAAACGTAATAATTAATTCTTGTATGTTCTAACCCGAAAACAATTTCTAGCAAATAGAAAAACTATTTTTCTGCGTAGCATTGATGGCATATGTTTTCCTCTCAAATATTCCAACAAAATTTGGCGTAGAAGTTATTTTACGGCCGTAAAATAACAAGTTTTTGTCTAGCAGCGTGTCGAGTACCTGAAACGCGTTGGAAATCTATATACATATGCGATGTCTCGACAATATTAGATCTTTATATTCTATACGTACATATGTATTTTCAAGTATATTTGACTTTGATAATATTAATCTCACATTCCAATTTGTTAATATTAATAGAATAATATACTGGGCGTAATACAATAGATCTGAAAACTTAAGAATATTTTGTTTCATGTTGAATAAGTTTTTACAAAATTAAAATTGATTTCCGTTTTTTTCCGGAAATGACGTCATCATCTTGAAATGAAATTTAAAATGGCACCCTTTTCCAGAAAAAAAATTCCCCCAAATTTCCCATTTAAATACTTTGCAAAAATGCATATTATTTCCTTCTATGTTTCACGATTACGATTTTAAAAAAAGTTGCGGGGGATTATCAGAAATTGTTCAGAACTCCCTAAGAAACAAATCCACAACCACTATTTTTTTGTTCACCAACCCCCACCCTCCCCATAGTACCCTAAATATGAGTCCAAAGTTTCCCTAAATTTACAATTTTACAATCTTATGTGTTTTATTAGTTTTTTTGGCAGAAATGATTATTATTGGATTACTGACATGCCTTTCGTCATTTATTAACTAGTTTGAAATTGCTTAAACAATTACCATTTGTTTAAACAAAAATATACGATGTTACAAACATATTTTTAATTTTTTTGCAGAAATTATTAGATTATTGGCTTTTTTTGTCATTTATGAACTAATTAGCTATTGTTGAAACAAATAACATCTGTTTAAGCAAATATATACAATATTGCGGACATATTTTCTATTTCTTTAAAGGAAATTATTATTAGGTTATTGGCATTTTGTGTTTATTTACAACTAATTTCCATTGTTTAAGCAAATACTATTTGTTTACAACAATATACAATACCGTTTCTTTAAACAAATATATACAATGATACTGATGTATCTTTTTGACGAAGTTTATTATTGTATTTCTTGTGCTTTTTTTTTCTTGCCTAGTGTGAGAACTGATAACTAGTTGTCAATTATAACCTATAATAAATAATTGGTGTTGCAATAACATTGCCGGTTTGACAGATATCGTAAATAAAACCTCTAAAATTACAAAAACGACCAGAAATCCTATAATTTTTGCAATTTTTGCCAAGAAATACGTAGATGCTAACATTGTATATTCTTGTTGAAATAAATTTATTTGTGCAAACAATATCACATTAAGTAACAAGTTACAAAAATTCCAACAATGTTACAATAATAATTTCTAGAAAAAGAAAAATAGAAAACCTTCTAATTTTTTTTTAACAGAAGGTTCTTGTTTAGAGAATTGCAAATTCGTTAATAATTAATTGATAAAAAATTACCAATAATCTAATAATTGTTTCGGCAAAAAAATATATCAGTAACAATGTATGTATTTGTTTAAACAACTAGTATTTGTTGAAACAATTGAAAAATATTTATTAAATGCCAAAAAGATGCTAATAATCTAATAATAATTTATGCAAAAAATATAGAATATATGTCCATTATATTGTATATATTTGATAAAAACAAATAGTATTTGCTTAAATAATTGCAAATTAGTTAATAAATGGCAAAAAATGCCAATACTCTAAATTGTTTTGCAAAATTGGATATGTGCGTAACATTTTATATTTATGTTTAAACAAATGACAAAAACATGTCTATAATCCAATAATAGTAATTTCTGCCAAAAAATAATAAATCACGTAAGTTTGTAAAACAGTAAATTAGCGGAAAATTTTGCTTCATTTTTAGGGTACTCTAGGAGAGGGTGGGGACAGTGAAAAAGAGTAGTGGTTCTTCATTTGATCCTTGGGGAGTTCTGAACAATTTCTGATAATCTCTCGTAATTTTTTCCAATGTATTTTAAATAGGAAATTTGTGGAGCTTGCTACCGAGTTAACACTACCGTGTTAACGGTAACCGATTTTTCTCAAATTTTGGGAGATTTTTTATTTCGGAAAACGAACAGATCGGCGGGGATCATTGCCCTAAAGCAAAAAAATTTGAATTATAAATTTGGACCACTCTAATGTATATACATAGTATGCATTATGTATGTGTTTCCAATGCAAGAGGTTAAAACAAATGCAAAGAAAAACATACAGAAACAGATTTAAGTACGTATTTTTTTGCAGTTCTTTAGCACTGCATTTCTCAAAAACTAGACTGTAGTCGAAATTTCTGCATTCAGATTCTGATTTTATGAAAAGAAGCATACCAAAAACGACTTTCAAATGCGAGTTCCACGGGTCTTTAAAAATAACAGATGAACTGTAAAATAGTTTCCGATCAAAATGTGTTAAAATACTCGTTGATAATTAAAGTACAGGCAAGCGACAGCTAAATAATCATAACTTAAAACAAAAATCAGTCAGCACTTTACTAGAATTTTTGTTTTTTTTTAATTTTTGGCTTTCTCTTTTGCTGCTGAAGTTGACGTAAATAGTAAACAATACACAATTTTTATTCATTTCTATATTTATGCATAATTATTCATCATATACCTTCCTACCTTAACGTGGCAGATTTTATTACACTTAAATTGCACAAAGAATTATCTTTTCTATATGAAAATGTGTTACGGTAAGCATTATTTAAAACATAAATTCACCCTCAAGATTGCGTAATAAAATATTGAAATATTCCAGTTGCGTCGTGCAACCAAAAAATGACGAAAGATACGATCTCCATTGTACGGCGTTATTTCGGTATTGGTTGCTGCGTTAAAGGTATGATTAGACGAGTAATTTTACGGAGAGCAAAGGTAACTACGCTATGTAATACAACACAATTTGAGTTACCGTCTAATCGTACTTAAGGATATTTAACTCAAACCATCTCTGATCTAAATTTAAACCAGCCGCTAATGACATATCGTGTATTCAGACTAAAGTATACAGAGCTGCTGTCCTTGGATGGTAACGTAAAGTTCTATATGGAAATGTAGCACCTTAAACAATATTTAATTAGAAAATATGAAAACCAGTAAAATTGTGTACGTACCTATCAATAAATCCCTAATAAACAATTAATCGATCAATATTCATTTTGAGAAACACTCATAAATAAATTGCTCTCGAAAAAAGCACACCACCTAACTAACCTAACAACACCATAAACACTTCATTTCTTCTCACGAATCTTACAAAAACAGCACACAAATCATATTTTAACGATCTCCCTACACACTAATTACGTTTGCAAGAAAAAAAAGCAAATACGACGTCGACCGTTCTTGCAAAACGAAATTAGGTGTACCTACCTAATACGCGAAGACGCCGCTCTCGTACAGTACGTGACGCATGCGTCCGAGCGCGTCTGCAGGTGAGTTGAGCGTCGCGACGCCTTTACCGCCTCTAGTATAGCTCCGGCAGCGGACCGAAATAACCGCCGACACTACCGTCGCGACGTCCGCGTCTACGCCGACGATCAAGTGCGCGATGACTTAGGTAAGTAAGCCAACTACAAAACTTACACTAACCAAAAGACCAAAAAAACACCAATTTCTTTTCTTTGACGTTTCTTTCGTCTTTTTCTCTTTGTTTGATGATTCGTTGGAGCTTCTGTGCTTGAATTTCCTTCGGACCATTCGTTGAACTCTCCGAGTTTACTAAAAAAAAATATATTTCTTCGGTGTTTTTCGCGATCGCTATTTTCAATTACATAAGTGTCGAGATTTTATAAATATAGTAGGTGCGCGGCGTCGTTGTAAACACAAACAAATGTGGAAACTGCCCGCGAATTCGGCGACGGCGGCGTCGGGACGCTTTCATAACCCCAAAATTAGATTAGCTCTGCCGTTTGTATTTGCCGAGACGGCGGCGGTAAAGTTCTGGTGCAAAAAGGATGCATTCTAACCTGGAAATTGAGTTATTTCCGAGCGTGGTTCTTGTCTGTGTGTCTCGCGTGTACCTCTACGTGCCGTAGTGTAATTCGTTTTGGTTGCAGTTCCTGCTAATCAGTTTTCTATTCGGGTTTTTTCTGTAGGAGGAACGAAGAAAAATAAGTATTTCGGTCTCATTCTCCCTCTCTGTTCCTGTTTTGTCCTTTTTTTATTCTATTAATGAGGAAATTCTGTACGTAAACCTGCGCAGTTAAATTATGATTTTTACGAATGAAACAATCAATAAGAAGATAATAAGTAGTAATAGTTACTAGGTACAGAACTTTTCTTTGGTTGGTTTGGTGTGATGAGTGATGAGTGATGACCATGCGTTTGGTTTTAGCTTTTATCACTGCAAAAGCTTAACATTAGGTATGAGTTCTGTCCAAAATTTGTAGCTTAAATTATTGTGTTTTTGACAAATTGAGACAGGTTAAGGGATATTTACCTCACTCTCTAAAATAATTTTCCTTTGTGTTTTCTTCTTTTTTATTAACAAATATTCTCTCCAAGCATTAGATAATAATGTTACAGACGAACATTTTTTTTTTTACTTTATTTGGGTGTTTCAGGCCAAAATAATTACTTTTTTTAATGGAGATGGCATGAGTTCAACTGTCATCTCCAAAGGTGGTGTATTAATGCCAAAATCGCTACTCTCTGCTGCTAGTGTAATAATTAGTGATTATTGATGTTCGTAATCCCGGCACTGGTGTCGGAATTTGGACAAAATGCGTAAAATTAATTGTAATATAGCTAACGATGTAAAAAATCGAAATTAACATGAATCTTGTGTAAAGACATCAATAGAGCCATATGTATTACTTCTAACCATGTACACAATTCCGACACACATGTCTGATTTACGGACGTGGTATATTTACATGTACCAAATTCCGACTACCCTAAATTTGTAAATACTAATGGTTAAAACAGTAGTAAACCGTATTATTATCAAAATATAAAGCATTTTTAGTCAGCCTAATAGATATCATTAGAATTTTCTTAATTATTGTTGCCCTGTAGCGATGTATTGGGAGGGTGCGTGATGCAAGTGCCTCTCCCAGTGTAGGCGAGTACTATGTCCACGAGGCGTAAATGGAGCAGTTCGCAACTATATGTTACAGTTATCTGTAGTGTTTTAGTGGTCCAATCAAACTTGTATTATTATATTGTTTTTGAAAAATAACTGTTAATAGTGAACTTCATTAACTTAATTTCATTGAACTTAATTTAATTTACAATATATTATAAAATATAATTATAAACAACTATTAGGTAAGGTTATGTTTCATGTACAATTAGTTCAGGTTAAGTTATTGTTTTTTGATTAATAAACTAGCAAGGCTGTGCTGTAGGGTCCGAGATCTAGCTCATATTCGCACAGTCACTTTCAATTAGCCGGCAAAACACGTGCACAACACAAAATGAGGTTAGTTTACGTTTTGAGACTTTTAGGTTATATTGTAATTATGTAGAACACGTGCACACCACAAAATGAGTGTACTTTATGTTTTGGGACTTTTAGATTATATTGTAACTTTCTTATAAAACAAGCAATCGAACTAGACAAACCCTTTTACTCAAACTTAATAATAAGATTATATTGCTGAATTCTGAACGTAATTTGAAAATAAATTTCTTTTTTAGCTCAACATGAGTGTAATAATCTGGAAATCTATAAAATTTGCATTTCTTGTTCTTTCTCCTATTATTCGTACATTTGTCAATACAACACTTATAGTGTCCCCCCATTACGAAGTTATCGATGAACGATCTGTTGCTGTGAACCACAGAATTGTATACTTATGAGTTATGACAGCTAGGCATCAACATAATGCGCCGCAAACTACTGAACCTTGAAACTACTGCACATCTGTAGGCCGATATTTCTCCGTTTCTCCGCCACGGGCGCCTAAACCGATTTTCGTCTCCCTTCCACGGGGCATGCACGGTGCCACTTATAAGCAAACAATCAACTTTTAGCATAACACTCAATTATCAAGATCAATCTAACTTCTAGGTTATACTCTGGCCGTTAGAACATTGGCAGAATAAGAAACGATTGTGGGTTGATAAGTGTAATGTGAAATTAGCAAATCGGATGTCCTAAAACCAAGTTCAATGTTGTAGATTTATTATTTTATCCAACTGAACAGAAATATGTCGAAATTTATGATAGTGCCTGAATTTTGGACGTTTACCTTACTAGTAAATATGTGAAATGCTTTGATATCGAGTCTCTAAAGTTAAAATTGAATATTTTTGTTTCTATTAAGTTTTATAAAGCTGGACGAATGAAATTTGGGAATGTGTTAATAGACAAAAAGTGTCATTGTTTTGGGATACTCTTGAGGTTAATATGACTTCCGGTTTTTCCGGAAATGACGTCATTTTGAAATTTTAAATGGCACCCTATATTCTTTGTGTGATGTTTTCAATCAGGATACCATTCTGAACACAAAAACATCGATCGTCAATTTCTATCACCAAAGCAACGCAAAAAATAACTTTTTTTTTAAAATAAACACTAACTAAATCGATTTTGGCCGACATTGCATTAGTGGTGCAATAACTAATTTAAATAAGTAATTTTTTTCACGGGTACCCAATGCCCACACCCTAATTATTCGATAGAAAACATCTTTCCGATTACAATGATACCAAATATTTGATATTTTATTGAAATTCTTTGCGTACAAACTGTGTTAGAAGGAAGGAAATCGAAAAAAATATTGACCTAATGATCAAAGATAGCGCACAAGTCATAGTCATATGATAACGTCATTTCCGGAAAAACCGGAAGTCATATTAACCTCAAGAGTATCCCAATGAATGGATTTTTTTACTTGTAGATTTTTGTTGTAGATTTCGTATTTTATCCAACTAAACAGAAACGTGTCGGAATTTGGGACAGTGTCTAAATTTGGGACTTTTACCTTACAGTAAAATGTACAAACAAAGTTTGCGGTTTCCTATGAGACCCTTTTGAATTTTCTACGTCATAGGGGACAATAAGTTCGTAAAAATTGCCAAAATTTCGAAGAAATCTTACTTGAAAGGAACATTTTTAGTCGTAATTCATATTCAGTGCAAGAATCTGTTTGTTTAAAAAGCAGAAAACGTTATGGGTTTAATAACAGATTTGACAAAAAAAAATACAAAACACAAAAATCGAATTATTAAGTATTTCTGATTTGAATTAATAATGTTTATGAATAAGTTTTTAAAATGCGTTCGGAACTTTATTGAAGGAATCAGACTGAATAGCGTTGTAAACACAAACAAAAGTGTGGAAACTGTCCGCGAATTGGTCGACCGACCGACGGGAGGCATCGGGACGCTTTCATAACCCCAAAATTAGATTAGCTCTGCCGTTTGTATTTACCAAGACGGTAGCGCTACTTCTCGTGCCAAAAGGATGCGTTTTAACCTGAAAATTGAGTTATTTCCTAGCCTCGTTCTTGCCGGTGTTTCGCGTGCACTTCTACGTGCCGTATTTTAATTTATTTCGAGTGAACACATAGTTGGAGTTCGTGCTAATTAGCTTTTTATTCTTTTGCTCTTTATAACGAAACAAGAAAAATAATTATTTCGGTTGCATTCGCTCTCTTTATGTTTTGTTGTTTCGTTTATTATATTCAATTCATTAGGAAATTCTATTCATAAACCTACCTGCAGGTATTATTATGATTTTTTATTAAGAATAAAAAAGAATTAATGAGAACATAATAGCAGTCACTGAGAATTTTTCTTTGTTTGGTTTGCTGTGATAACAATTCGTTTGGGTTTTATACAAAATTCTTGCATCTAATTTAACAGATTCTATCGTAGTGTGTTCGCGAATTTGGTTTTTAGGCTTGCTGTTTTCCTTCTTTTGATAATAACTCGGTAGTTCGGAACAAAATAGAAAAATAGTCTAGAATCCAGGGAGCTTAAACTTGCGAAAATTTAAGTGAGTTTGACTTTTTTACTTAAATTTTGTTTTTGTTTCAAGATATGAATTATAATAGTACGATGGGGTGATTATGAAAGAATTTTCTTCTAAGGATTCTATTTTTTTAAATATCCTCCTTGTACACTGTTTTATAGGTTCATATTTCATTTTCACCCACAGTGATAATTTTCGTAATCTATGTAAGGTAAACGTCCCAAATGAAAAATGCAAGAAACATTAACATGCAGACGAGGGAGAGAGGGCTGACTGAAGCAGACTAAGGACTTATTTAATAATAAGTGTTTAATATTTCTTAATAATAAATCTTATTTAAGAATATTTAAAACACGTAATATTGGTTGACTTTGCTACTGTTTCACACTATTTTTAGCTCCAACCTGTGTTTCACGAAAAGTATACCGACACTTTTTATTTTAAAATGCAAAAATAAAAATATACAAATCAGTACGAAAAAAATGGTGTTGCCATTAAAAGAAATGACGATGACGTCATAAGTTAGTTTCAATGGAACGTTGATAATTGAATTTTACGTTAAGAACTTCTAATGGAACTGTTGTATGGGACATCCTGTATTTTCAATGGTAACTAATATATTTGAAAGAACTATCGGAAACTATTAAGTATTCCTGATTATGTATTTCAAGACATTTTTTGTATTAATATAGTTTTTAAGATGTGTCTCTGAACACTCATAAAGTTCAGAACTTTATTTAAGGAATTTGACTGAAAACCTGTTTTTAGTTGTTTTTAGTAGTAGATGGGATAGACTCATGTTACTCATGTGAATCATGTTTCACTCTGTTAAATGGCAACGTCAAATGCGATGTTCTGACCTTGAAAAGTGATATTCAAAACATCTGCCCATGTTAAAGACGCATGTTGGTGCATAATAAAATAAATCTTGCTAATAAAATTGGTGACTTTGTGTCAAAAGCCATGACTATTTCTGCTTTTTTAAGTAGCTATATCAATTTTATAATTGCTAAATGAAAATTATACCTACATCGATTACAAACATAAATAAGTAATTTTTTTGGTTGTAAAATCCATCCCATATCATATATTGCTCCTTTCATTTGTTTTCAGCAGAAAACCTCATTAGTTTGATAACAGATTTGGCATCGCAGTGCCCACACAAAAAATCGCTCGGTAATTATAATTTTTGTGCGCAGCTGGCGGCGATCGTTAGTGATTTTCGAAAAAAATAATCCCGGTGCCAGCCGGAAGGCATTATCCCACAATTAATTTCGGTCCAATTGCTTTATTTAGTGGTGCAAACACAAGGTACACGTGTATTACTGGCGGGCCTGCACACAACAGGTTACGGATCGATATCGTCGACATAATGGGACAATAACTCTAATTTAGAAGCGATCATTAGTGGAAATCCGCTTACGTGGCTTTCCAAGTTTGAAAATACACATTTAACAATGTTCCGTGCAACAATAGTTACATTGGTTCTATAGAACCAGAGGTTCAGACCGATATGATCGATTGTATCAAGCAGTTTGTTAGTGGTTCCAATGTCTCATGTATGTACATTAGAAATTTGTTGCTAAATATGTTACAGACAATAGGCAATTTTAAGTGGAATGTACCAAGCTGTTGATTAATATTTTGCCCTGAATATAGATAATAAAATTATAAAAAAATAGTAAAATGCAATTAGTTTAAATAATTATACTGTTTCAAATTCCAGGAGGAATTATAGTCAAGCATTTGTGCAGCAATTTTGCTATATCAGGTAACCAATCTATAAAGAACACGCAGTTGAATTGCAAACATAACTTTAACTGTGAAATTACCATACTTTTCGTCCGAAATTACTAAAATAATCTGAAAAATTACTGTAATAACGGTGTAATATTTCAATATCAAATAACCAGTGATGTTGCAGTAAAAGGAAAACGCAAGTAACTGCTAATTATTTTACAGAATTTTTCCTGTAATTTATTACATAGTAGTAAAGTGCATTAAATACGAAATTATAATCTCTTTCGTCGTTGCATGAACACCTGGTATATAGAACGTCGAAGATGACTATAATTTAGTTTTTATGCCTATCTAATACATATTTTGAAATACATTTTGAAATAAAATTTTTGCGAAGCTTGCTTCACTCTTTATCGTTTTTCATAGTTTTGGTAACACCCGGTATATGCAAGCTAAAACTTACATCTATTATTTTCATTTTAGGTTTAAGACACTCTAGACACTTTTTAAAAACTACATTTTTCTGAGAGTCGATAATAAAAATGTTAATCGTTAATAAATACACCCGGTATATTCAATGGAGAAGGTGATTATAATTATATTTTTGATGACGTCTAATATTTTAAAACTTTTTTGTATAACTTTGAATATAAATGTACCTACTTTACTTTTAAGGGATTTTTCTTATCCAGAAGTTTTATGAAGAATAACATTTTTTGTAGGTTAATATTAAATTTTTCTTTCACTAGTGTCCAGCTTTTGGCCAGACACAGTGTGATTGACATTAATTTTACAGTATTATCGTTACTTTCAGGGCTTTTTTGCTGTTGTTTATTTTCAGATTTTTTGTAACGGACATTTTTCTCTGTATACAAACATATTTGTTTTTTCAACCGGCCCAAAAGTCACAGCCGTTCAAAATATTAACTAAAAGAATGGAAAAAGCAAATACATATTAGACAATGTGAAAATGTAGGAAGAAAGAAACACAAATAATATCCATTACAATAATAAAATCTAAATAAATAGTTAAAGTTATAATTTAATATTGGGATACCTGATTCTGTTTGACATAAATAGGTATTTTGTTGTCATTTTTTGTGTTTTTTATTTTTTTTTTTACTTTATCATACGCAGTATTGTAATCGTGTCGAAATATTTTTTTTTCGCGAAAATTGGTCTTTGTGGGTCATTGTGGGTCACATTTTTGAGCAAGGTACAAAAAAATTCGGTGTGTGTCTGTTTGTGTGTAAACGATTTTTGTGGCGACGATTCCGGAGAAAGGTATCGGGAGGAAAGTTAACATTTAGAAGTTTTATGACCAAACTTACAGCTGAAAAGCTTTTGGTTCAAAACGGTCCAAAGGAACTGGCTATTTACTCTTAGCATTTTTCAACGATTTTGCAAATGAGCCGTCATTTCTGTAATTTCGTCAATATAGATACATAATAAAGTAAAGTAGAGGAAATTTTGTATAATTTATGTCTACAACATTTTTTGGTCAAATTAATAGTTTAGCTGCAGGAGCAAGGTCTATTTGATCGAAATCGTGGTCTGCATTAATAGTAGGTAGCCAGGATATTTTGAAACTTTTGACAGTATTCAGAACGTCAGCGGTTGCGAAACGTCAATTCAAGACGCAAATGCATGGAGAATGCAATGAGGAGGAGAAACATGCGCGCACGTACGCAATGTGAAACAGTATTGAAACAGAGAAACATAGAAAAATGGTATTTCTAGTTATAGAAATGCATCACATGATTAATCTGTTTTTGTAATTTAGTCGAACTGGTTTTTATTGATTTTAAATTTGTTAAAAAATACTTAAAAGGACAGTCTAGTAAAAATCACCGGCTCTACGTAAAACAAAACTGAAAATTGTTATTATCGGGTTTCGATCCAAATAAAAACAATTCTCAACTTTAACCAATTACAACCGTAACAATCGTACAACCGTTAACTTTAACCAGTTGCAACCAATTTTGGGCTCGTGGTAACCTGTTTTGAATGCTCTTTTATATGGACCATGAAAAATGTTGTCAATAAATGGCAATCCTAACTCTTAATTCTACTATTATGTTGCTCATAAGAAACAGAGACGTTATATTGTCGTTTTCTTCTGTACAGAAGTGTACAAAGTCATACAATTTTAAACGATCAAAACCGGAAGATACATCTACAAGCATCGTGTGAGCATATTTCACACTGTCCTTAAATATTTTACCACTTTGCAGAGGCTCTCTATAGCAATAGATGAATTATATATGACATAGCTTGCAGGCGAGTCCAAACCGTTAGCCGTCCGTATTTTTACGGCCCAGCTAACGTACTAGCGCTTACCAAATAATGCAGCGTACGACTATACCGGCTCTGTGTATCTAACGCCAGCCGATGACCAAAAAATCATTAGATAACAAACGGCTGAAAAGCTTTTATTGCATTGTAATCCGCAATACTTCAAAAGCTATAGTTTTCGATTTTATCTCGCGGAGATATTGCAGGTAATAATTATCTTATCGCACCATTGGATGTAGAAATGACGCGAATTTGCTCGGTCGTGACGATATTTGGTCTTTTACGCAAGCAGATGTAATTTGAATATTTGTTTTAGGCCAATCTGTATAATAAATAACCAGCTATGCAATAAGTAGCTATAAAACTTTTAATTCTGGCCGTAATTGCCGCTATAGTTCACCTTTTTTGCGTAACAATTGATGAAGACATCTTAAATTAAATTTATTTGTGATATAATTAATTGAGATTCTGTGTACTGAGGCTGTTGCCAGATGATGTTTTGTGGTTAGGAAATTGCCTGGTATCAAGATTGACCGAGTATTCATTAGAGTAACAGGTGTTAAGTGGTGTGTTTTAAGTCTACGATGTATTTTGGATATAACAGTGTAGTTTTATAAACATCAAATTGGCGCATGGGTTTGATTGAACTTGATTACGGGCCATTATGACATAGAAATACATTATTTAGTTATAGAAATGTTAATATATTACTCAATTATGAACTTGAAATTGAAACTGTGTGCTGATTTTTTTGTTCTTTCTTAAGAAATATACAATGAGCGCGCAATGTTTGTCATTAAAAAAAATCCTGTTATACATCGATTTATAATTGTTCAACACACATATATTTATAAGAAATTCGACTACCCTCCTTCAGTTGTTTTTTACTTATGACGTCATTGACACTGTTGTTAAATGACAACCCCACATATTTTGCTTATGATAGATTTGTTAATTTCTTCATGGTAGCATACACATTTTACTACCTAAAATTGAAAATTGGGAATATTGTTAACTTTTGTTTGAGAATGAAAAGCGAATAGACGTTTTCGGTAGATTTCCTTGCGCTGAATACGAATCAGGGCTTGAAAGCTTCATACCGCGTCACGTTTATCGATGACAAATGAATTCTGTTATCAATTTTCGTTGATTAGAAACGTCATTAGAAGTAAAATGAGGCATCTTAGTGAACTGCGAACTGTGAACTTTGTATGCGAGTAGGTGCTTTCGATGTATTTTCTTGCCTTGAATATGAATCCGATTGGCTATAAGCAACAAATTACTAAGAAATTCATGTAAAAATAGGTACAAAGTTTAAGGTTTTTTTCGGATAATTTTTAAGAGTCTAGGATCTAGGTCATCGGGGTTGTTTGCTATACATGATCCGAAACGAAAAATATACATACAGAACGGCATTTACAACATAGAAGGAAGATACATTGAACATAAAATTGTCAATATCTCGATAACCGTAACCATTTGTATATACATAGCTAAATATGGTTAAATATGTTCTAAATTACCGTTTCAAGAAATTGCATCGAATTATATATAAGCCGGTACATCAATTTTTGGATTTTCCAGTAATTGTAATGTAAAATACCTATACGATAACTTGAACCAGTATCAAAAGATTAATTAAGCTAAACACTAAACTAAAACACTCAAGTTCCGCATAAAACTGTTTTTCTTTTTTGTAACAGTGAATGTTCTCGGCCCCGCAATAAACAAAATTGTGGGTTAATTTTTATAAATTATAAAATATCGAATGAAAGTTCATACTTGGTTCTAAAGAATGTATAACAAAACATTTTGCCGGTTTTTAATACATCGGTCCTTTACCTATCTCAGAAACTGGTTTACTTTTCGGAATTAAACAATTTAGAAATTTGATTTATGGCCAGCCTTTTGGGTCAATTACCCCAATGTGCGACGTGTTCGTCCTTATTCAGGAAAGTGTGGTTATTGTATTATATCTGAAAAGGGAATTTGATGTGTATTTAACACGATAACATATGAGTCCTTTCTTCACCCACTGTACAAACAAATTTTGGCTTATTCTTTAAAAAAACGATGAAAATGGGGATGAAGATTGGGCTCAAATCCCACTCACTGTAATCAAAACAAAAAAACGTGGTTATGCATACGCTTTTAGGTATATTTGACGTGTGAAGTTCACCAATTTTACAAACCAAATAGTTACTAAAAACAGTCTGTCTGAATGTAGACAAAATATATTACAAGTAATCAAATGTATATTATTATATTATATATCCTTTGTTGTCTGCCAAATTATATTAAATTGGGCCAATCGATACCAAAAGCTATACAAAAGGTGTATATTATCAAGCACCTACTTATTAATCAGGACGAGAGTAATTTCGCAATAGATAAGTGATGTGCAAATATCATCATCATTCGTTTAGAGTTAATTTTAGTTACCGCACGCACCAGCGTCGTGTTTGCGGTCAATTTATTACATTCATATCATAACCAAATAAAAACAAGCGGCATTTTTTATACTCCGCGAAATCTGCATTAATTTGCGATTTATCTAATACAACAACACCCTATACGCCACGCTACCAGCACTAACATTACCATATTAAAATTGATGCATGCAAACACTTTGAAATTCTAAATCTGAAATACATGGAAGTACTATCATGGCCATATATTATGGCTCCTCTTTTGAAGCCCATTTTCTCGCAAACCTAGGGGCGAAAAAATTTTAAAAAATTCTGGTGCTGTCCTTGATTAATATGCTACAACTCATATAATTTAGAACGCTGTATATGTGGGCGTTTTCCCGATTTTTCCAAATTAAGACGAATTGTGGGCTGTTTTTACCCCGTAAATTTTATTCGTTTAACTGTAGCAATTAATTACTCCGGAAATAATCTATAGATTTCAATGAATTAAAAAGTAAAATCACCTTCGGAATGCTAGCTTTCAATGTGCATTTTTGTAAAATAATTGGATTAGTGCTTGACCCACAAAAAGCTGTATTATGCAATGCCAGCAATTCCTTTATTAGAAGAGCTAGAATAATAAAATATAGACTATAGGCTACCCACTAATTCATAGGTGTAAAGCTTATTACATAATCATTGTTTATCTTGCATTTTCCCTACAAAAGATCGAGTTGAAGCGTCTCATGATTGCTGCAATTGACACGGCGCTTTTCGGTCTTTCGGGCGAGCGGGGGAAGGGATCGACAGCGACGCTGCAAGTAGTGGCGGGTCGCACGTGCATTAGTTAATAGGAGAACAGTGTTTACGGGCACAATACATATAACGACACGGCGATTATGCCTCGCCAAAGAAATTTGGATATCCATCGACAGATTAACGAATTAAAAAATAATGGCAAAATGAGTCAGATAACAGAACCACGAACAGGCATTTGGAGGTCCCATGGAAATTCTTGGCAATTTAAATCGGGTTTCGGGATTAGCATTTAAAATTTATGAACGATCTGCAAAATAATCTGTGTCTGTTTACGATGCTAAATTTGAAAGTTTTTTGATATTTCTAAGTTTTATACGCTCAGAGCTGACTTTTGTAATATATGTAATATATCAAAGTTGTATTTATTTTATATTGTTTGTGCATGTATTTAAATATTATTAATAAATAAACTGTTGAAACTGTTCTAATAGTTTGAATATTTATATAACAAAATCGGGCATACTTTTTAAATATTTTTTGGGTTTATCCAAACAAACTTAATTTAGTATTCACCACTAATCGGAAATACTGCTAACTCCATATTATTAGATCTACCCGCTTCCATCAAAATCTTGTTTACAACCTTATTGTATAAAACTGAAGAAAACATAAACGCCAATTGATAGAAGAGATTTCTCTCGTACCGGGTCACATATTATAATCAGAATTATGCAAAAATTAAGAATTTAATTGCTAGTTAAAGTTACTACCTTGACAAGTTATCGTTCTTTTTGTGTATTGATAAAAAGGTGCCCCGGTTCTCTCAGCTGTGTCGGTTCTCTCCAACATGACAGCACAGCGAACGCCTCCCTTCCCCGGAGCACCTCAAAGACCGTAGAGCGTCGGAATTCACACGGAGTTTTAGCACGATCTTTTGTATGAAAATGCAAGATAAACAATGATTATGTAATAAACTTTAAACCTATGAATTATTGGGTGGCCTATAGTCTATATTTCATTATTCTAGCTCTTCTAATAACGGAATGGCTGGCATTGCATAATATAGCTTTTTGTGGGTCAAACACTAATCCAATGATTTTACAAAAATGCACATTGAAAACTAGCATTCCGCAGGTGATTTTACTTTCTAATTCGTTGAAATCTATAGATTATTTCTGGAGTAATTAATTGCCAAAGTTAAACGAATAAAATTTACGGGGCAAAAACAGCGCCAATTAATTCTTCTTAATTTGGAAAAATCGGGAAAACGCCAACATATACAGCTTTCTAATTCTTATGAGTTGTAGCATATTAATCAAGGACAGCATTAGAATTTTCGCCCTTAGATTTTCGAGAAAATGAACGTCAAAAGAAGAGACACAATATATGGCCACGATAGTACATAGTCTATTAAATAATTCACGAACAAAAGAGAGTGAGTAAATTAGTTATGCTGTATTCTTTTGACATGACGAGCGTATAATTTAAGCAAACTATTCACGAAATGATTCACCGATGAAGTCAACGTATAAACACAACTTGTTTAATTTATATCGTGGCGAGTCGGTGTGATACAGCGAAAATATACAATCGGGCAGTTTGGCAGTTTTAAAATAAACGGTCTTAAATTCGTCAGACAATCAATCGGATGCTTAGCAATCGTTTTTTTTTCGCGAACGAATGCAGCGAAACGTGATGGCTTATTGAGGTTGTCAAAATAGTGAGACAGCTCGGTGTATCAAAATACCTACTTAAAATATTTGATTGACAGATATTTTGGGACATGGCCAGAAAAACAGAAATAGCGCCAGCATGGTTTAACCTACCTTCACTAACAACACAGCGCCGTCAAAAATAGCCCAATCAAATTTTATTTTTGTCCACCGTGTCGAATAATGCCGCTTCTGAGGAGTTTTTTTATGAGGATGGTGGTGTTGTCACATGTTTGTGTCATCGGATTTAAATTAAAGAAGGACGAGAGAAAATAAGTTTAGGTTATGTTTTGGTGTGATTCATATTAAAGGCGTTTAGTGAAAACATGATCTGTTTAATTCTTTTACAAAACCTGCTGTTTTAACCAACATTATGGCTTTGGTAAATTCGATACAGATAATGTTTTTTTTTTTTTTCATTCGAGACACTTCCTGATAGATTATCAGGAAGTATATTAAGCTCAAGTTCAGGCCATCTACAGATAGAAGGTTGAACTCACTTGGTGTGTTACAAAGTGCTTTAATCCATATTTCAGGCAACACGGTGGAATAGACCCTTTTCGGAACTACCCCTCATCCTTAATGGGTGTAAGGCGACCTTAATCGCTAGGAGACTCCTCTTACATCCATTGCGAAAAGGTTCTAGCAGGATTTACAGATTTTTAAAATCACGGATTGGGGTGGTCAACGCTTTGGATAATATAAATGGTGTTTTCTAAGTAATGAGTTTGTATAATGTTATACAGCGAGCGCAAAAAGGATGGAAAATATCCGGAACTGTTTTGTTATTCTAAAAAGTGGTCGACCACTGCTGTATTTTTAATCATTAAAATGATTTACGTCATTGAAATTCCTGCCCTCAAAGTCAGATTCTACGATAAAAAATCCTAACGAAAAAACATATCATAATATGTAGTATATTATTTGACAAGCACATAACTAAGGATCTGAAATTTCACAGGAACTAAGTAAGGAAGTATGGTTGAATGTCGAAAAAAATGTCAGAAACATTTAGTTATTTAACTAACGAACTTGACAAAAAAACTTACAAACTGTTTCAAACTGTTTATCATGTTTCCATTATTTGCGCGCTTATTAAGAGCAAAATATAAAATATATCAATGTAAAACTTATAATATTGAAAAAATCTGATGTGGCCAGGCACATGACTTTATCATACTATATATAAAATTAATAGGTTAGCTGCAGGAAATTCTATTTGATCGAGATCGGTCGTGTCTGCATTAAAATAAAGCTGGGTTTAACAGATATTTTGATTCTATTGACAGTAGATATTGGTAAAACATCAGCGTTCGACACTACCTGTCAGTACAATCAAGATATCTGACAAATCCTCGCTAACTAGTTTTAATGTTGCACGAGCGATCTTAATAAAATACAATTTACTCATGCAGCTAAACTATTAATTTGGCCAAAAAATGTCGTTGGCATAAATTATACAAAATTTCCTTTACTTTTATTTATTATTTAACTATTTTGACGAATATGCAGAAACGGCTTCTAAATTTGAACTTTCGTCCCGATACCTTTTGTAGTACACACCCAGACATGTTTGTACCTTGGTCAAAAATGTTCAGGGGACACAAAAGGACATATTTCCGCTAAATTGTCAAATAATTTGTCGGCACAATACTTTGTCATACTGCATTTGATAAAGTAAAAACAAATATTTGCTATTTTTTACTTTATCATACATAGTATGATACAGCATTGTAATCGTGCCGAAAATAGTATATTATTCTATATGAGCAAGTAATGTAAGCAATTTCTCACGAGAACGAAGTTTTGCGTTCGAGTGAGAAATTGCCATTACTGGAATACTATACGTTTTCTACGACCATGCAATGAAATTTTATAAATTAAGTTATTGCATATAGGGACGGCTGTATGTCACTATGACGGTTTACAGGTTTTTGATAGATTAAAATTGTTTGGTGCGCTTGTCACTTAGAGACGTTGTCAATGCCTTGACAATATCGCTAAGCGGTGTATCAAAACACAATGGAAATGAAAAATCCAGAGCTGTGATTGGTTCTAAAGCCGTGAGTAATGAAATATTTCTCACGAGTCGCGGGGTATGAGGAGCCAGGAATGAAATATTTGCCATGTGTGTGGGGAATGGTTAGTATTACTTATCATAAATTGCCATGATAATGAATGCATTTATCAATAGGAGCAGAAAAAATAAATTTGAGATTTTGTGTGTATTTTTCAAGGATTTTGCAAATAAGCTGCTATTTCTGTAATTTAGTCAAAATAGTTTAATAATAAATTAAAGTAGAGGAAATTTTGGATAATTAATGTCTATGATTTTTTTTTGGTTAAATTAATAAATTAGCAGCATTTTTTTTCTATTTGATTGAGATTGGTCGTGTCAGCATTAATATAAAACTAGTTAGCCAGGATTTGACAGATATTTTCATTTTAATGACAGTAAGTTGTAAAACGCTGATGTTTTCACTACCTACTGTCAGTATAATCAAATCCTGGCCAACGAGTTTTATTTTAATGCATACACGACCGATATCGATCAATTAAAATCTCATGCAGCTACACTATTAATTTTATTTGTGTTATGATACAGCCATGTGCCTGGCCACAACAGTATTTTTTTTATTAACTTGCTCTTTAAATTTTTTACGTTTTAAAGTTCTTGCGGTGCTTCTTATTTTGTCAAACTTTATATTTTGATCGTGAAGTAAATTGCTACCGGCTCCGAAAATTACGAACTTTTTACCGTTTTATCTATAATTTTATTGTTATTCTACAATAAATTTGCAAACACCTGAATGAAAAAGCAATCGAACAAATAACAACTGATTCAGGTAGGTGTGCTTCTTTCCGTAGATCTGAATCTGAAGAAACAGTCGAATCAAGAATCACAAGTTCTTGATTGGATTGGATTTTGTAGCACTGATTTTTTCCAATACTAGACATTGTCAGTTTCTGCATTGAGATGATCCTACGAAATAAAAAAAAGTATCCAGTACCATAATAGTTATTACAATATGATAGTATTCCTGAAAACTACAGGTCTCTAATAACAACTAATTCAATACCAATTTTCTATTGTCGAGTAGATAATATGCAGTCTGGTCTACAGAGTGTGAGAATGATTCGATAAGTTCATAGATGCGGTGTTATAACAGCGATATCGAATTGGGTTTTATGTTCAGTTTGATCCTTTTGCTCAGCCAGAGTAGCCCTGGGGGAAAATCCCTATTCAGTTAGAGGAGCGATTTCGTTTATCCTTTCTTCCAGTCACAAAACAACGAAACAAGGTGAAATCCCTAGTACAGAAAGTTTGCCACCGGTGGCGCCAGATGCATAGCGCTGCTTTGTTTTCTGATGAAAAATGCACTGTCGGGATAAGAATTCGTTCGTTTCAGAACAATCGGATTTCTGTTGATGGATTGCTTAGATTTCTACTTGAAAATGGAATGAGATTTAATATGTAATTGTGTTAAATTACCTGCTGCTGCTTATGAAATAAAAATAAATATACTGGAAGTTGTGAATTAGAATTCTCTAGGAAAGTAGTTATTGTTTTAGGATATATTTATTTTTATATTACACAATATAATACATGGAAAGCCAAAACTTGGTATAGTAGGTACGTACAGCAGGTCAAACTCTTAAATTTGGCTAAATTTATATAAAGTAGTATAAGTTATACAAATTTATACTATAGATTAATTACTAACTCCTATTTTTACGGAAAAACATGATTTTGCAAATTCAAAATAAGATGTATAACCATATACAGTGTGACCAGAAAAGTCCGCATCATATGGAATTTTTTTTATTATCCATTTCTTAGAAAATGTTATTCTTTGCACAAGTTGGCGGCTTGTATGAAACCAAAACGGCAACAGTCAAATATGTAAATTTCGGTGCCACATATCGAGCGATTCAGACTATATTAATTTGTGATAACAGTAAAGTACCATTATTTTCATTATTATCGATAAAATTTATTTGGATGTGTTGTTTAGAAGTAAAAATTATATTCAAATATGAAGTCACAACATTTGTTTTTTTTAATTCTTACTTGTATGACAAGTATGACTGAATACCAGTGATAGTAAAAAGATTTTATCTATTTTTTAGAAATTTGCTTGTTATTTAGTATGTTAACTAATGCTTATTTAGAACTAGCGCAATATTACTTAGTTTGGTGTGGTGTGAAGTTGAAATATCACCCTGTAGATAATAACAGATCATTCAAGAACTTCTTTTGAATCTATTTAATTGAAATTTGATTAAATTATTTAATTTTTGTGGTTTTGGTATGATAGAGTAATGATCATTAGAACTATTGCAAAATTACTAATTATCTGGGTTGATATTTTACATCTATGTCATCATCATATCTCTGTGAAGTGTCCCTCCCGTTCTATGCATACACACATTAAAAAAAATCACATTATTTAGAAAACTCCGTGGATAGTTTTAATTGCAATGTTGTATAGCTTCCTCTAAGTGTAAATGGTCATTGTTTGTGTCATTGTTTCTTTACGTAACAAAAATCAATCTATAAAGTCAATAATCAAACCAAAGTGAATAAAAAAAATTCAGTAACATTCATTCTGAGTAAACATTTTCTTTTGGATCTTTTGTTTTCCTTAAGACACGGTTTTATTAATATTTACTACTTAAATGATTTAATATTTAGTTAATATTTAATAATTAGTAGTACTTTTGAACCCTCTCCATAAATTACTCGTTTTCTTTATGCAAAGTTGATATTTAACCCTGTAGATAATAAAAGTTCATACAATAATTAATACACGAGCGTGACTTACCTTTAATTCAATTAATATTAATGACTTTGAATATGTTTATAATATTAGTTATTCATTGCTGTAGAATGCAAGCGATTAGTCGATGCTGCTGATATTTTCAACGAAAGACATTCGGACAACCGAATTACCCATTCAACCATTCCTAGGATAATCAGAAAATTCAAACAGACTGGGTCTGTTGAAGATCTCTTTAAGAAACACCACTAAAAATATGTTACCGAAAATAAGGAAGCAACTTTACCAGTGTTGTAAGCGGTAATCGAGCATAGAACGACTTCGGTTGGACAAATTGCTTCTCACACCCAATGCAGTAAATCAACAGGTTCCTACGTCCCTTACTTACGCAACTTTTGTCCCATTTACGGACACACGATGCACATGTGACGTGTCAACACGTGTTAACACGCTTGTAAACCTATTTGTGTTCGGCCTCTGGCGAACCAACAATGCCAAAACTCGTTTAAAAGCGTGTTAATAGGCGTTAACTCGTCACGAGTGAATAATGTATCCATAGCTTTACAGTTTTCGAGATTCCCATATACATCAAGTTAATTTAATGCTTTGTGCACAAATATACCGGGTGATATCGTTTAAAATGTTCATTGGTTTAAAATTGCTCCAAACGATGCGATATACTACCAAATGTTCGACGTTGGAGCGTCGTTCGTAGCATCGTGTAGCTCTGGCTTTAGCTGTTGTTGATTTTTGCGCACAAACATTGGCCCGTGTGAATATTTTAACAGTATAACGTAGAGCGCAAACAAGTTTCAATCTAGCGTAGTATAACAATTAAGCTGGAAGCCCATATATATTGATTATACAGTACGTTGCGTTGGTTGGTGGTGTCGCGGGTACTGGAGAAGTTGGGAGCATTTTTCTAGTTCAGCGGTCGTATATTGATTTTTGTATCGCAAATGCGATAAATTTGTCTACGGGGCTAATTTACGTTTCATCGGCAATAACCTTCCATCAGAGCAGAACAGGTAATCGGTAATTTATATGTATTTTTTTGTGTTGCATAGGGCGTTGACTATATAAATTAAACAAATGCAGTGCAACCAAATTCTGATGTTCGATAATACAACACATTTTAACCCTTATAAAACATATATGTAAGTAATGTACGTAATTGGTAATGCTGTATGTATACATAATTTACACTGTATAGTAGTGTAATAGTTTGTCGGTTGGGTAAAATCTGGTTATTAAGTAACCATAATTTTAGTTTTAAGAACTTTATCTAATGCACTATTCTATCAGACAAAGCCCATCACTCTTACCATGATAATCAGTATTTTTTTCATTTTAATATTAAGCAAGCGGAATTCTTGCAACTGGTTTGTTTTACATATCAAGTCACTCTCTATCTCTTTTGGATTCTGGATTGCCAACCAATCTACGCCTTACCTATTTATTAAAACTTTCCCCTCCTTGACTTCATATTAGCAGAAAAAAGGACCACACGACAAGTTGAACGAAATGTGTAGATGGCAAGCCAGTTGCCCTAAAAGCATAAATATCTCGCTAAGTATATTATACAAATATACTGTTTATCACAAAAGTCGTAAATCTATTACCAAAGAAAGTCCTGCATGGGAATAAACGCCATTAAAAAGTGTCCTCGTGTAGAATATTTATGTCATACAAAAAAATACAGATTACAGCTGCGTAATCGACTGTCAAGTATGGTAGCGATATATGTATATGCGATAAGAATACTTGTGTTGAATGTCTGTCACAGACCAACGCGCGGTAAAGTTGATCCCACAAACAAAAATAATGCCAATTATTACAGTAGTTCGTACGAGATGTGATAGTGATTCCAGCTATTTTTTAGCTCATAGGGACAGTATTGCTGTGTGACGAGACAGCTGGTTCACGCGTGGGCTCATACATTTTGAGGTATGAGTTATTCTCATTTGGCATGGGAGCTACTATAATGGCATCTATAGATTTTGTTATTAACATGAAGCACATTTTTTGGAAACACCGTGGTGGTACTTATGCAAACATGATAAGGAAACTAGATCGTGTGAAGTATCATGGGATATGTATTTTAAAACACAGTTGCAACCAATTTCTTTTTCCAATCACGTTTCTAAAAAAATTATCCTTTTTCTACATTTCTGCTGTTAAATTTAAAGATGTTTCAAATTAAACATATATAGCTTTAATAGGGCACATTTTAGATTTTATAGGACTCTAAAGTTGGTACCATCTTTAGGATCTCTTTAATTCCATGCATCTTCAAAACAGTGCGTTTTTTGTATCTTGTTGAGGTGTGTTCTTCAGAATAGCTTGGTAGAAAAATATTTTATAGCCTTATATAAGAAAATGTTCGAAAAGTACTGTATAGTAAGTATTGTAAATTGTAAAAATTCATAATATTAGAGAAGCCAGCTTTTGTAAATTAAACCTCAAAATGGGCTTATAGTAAACGTTTTTTGCACTTTTACCTGAAATCCACAATATTTGTTCATCAAAACATTGGGTTTTATATAAAACTTAGATTACAAAATATTCACTAATAGTTAAAAGTAACAATGTGGACAAATTTTGTTAAAGGCATGCCCAGGGATGTTAAATTACGGTAATTATTTGTTTTCGTAAATTACAGTTGAAATTAAAATTATTAATTTCAAATATTAAATTACCACGTAATTAATAATAAAAAATGGTAAATTACGTTGGCGTAAATTACTGGGTAATTAAAAATTAAAAATGGTAAATTACGCTTGTTCCAATTATCGGGTAATTAAAAATTCAAAATGGTAAATTACGCTTGTTTTAATTACCGGGTAATTAAAAATTCAAAATGTTAAATTACGTTGATTTAAATTTCCGGGTAATTAAAAACTAAAAATGTTAAATTAAACCGTTAAATCACCGTAAGTTATGATTACTACTAATGTTAATAAAAATGTTTGGTATAACCTTAAATCATTATTTTGTATATAACTAGCTATCTCTGATCCTTTGCCTGTTTTGATAGTACTAAAACCAAAGCAAATCTACATAGAAATGCTATTTATAGCACTACTAACAAAAGGAATATCAAACAGAATAATAATAGTAGAAAATAAACACTTTAATTCTGTCCTGATTCACAAAATAACGCTCCGTTTTACTGAGGGTTCTTTGATCCGGATCATTTTTTAGTCTCGATTATTTTTCTAACACTGGTATATTTATTAAAAAGTGAATTTTGATAATAAATGGCTTCTGACTACAAAAGCTGCATTATCGGATTTGTTGGATTGATCGTCATTGGCGAAAGGGCTTCCCACTTCTCTATTCACTAAATACAAAATATTGGTTCTGTATTTTCTCAAGTAATGTCTGATGATTTGGAATTGTAAAAATATAACGTATACGGGTACTGTCCAATGAATGATCCGATTTTATTTGAGAAAATATAGGTAATCTTTTAGTATTTAATGAATATGAGTGGGACGGATCGTTAACTATGGAGATTGATTCAGCGGCCAAAAAAATGTTTGTTGTTAAAAATGTATCTAATTAAAAAAAGCTTACGGTGAAACTAATAAAAAAAAACATGGTATGGATGGTATTCATGCGCCTACTGATGGAAGGTCTTTGAAATTAATTTATAAATTCCGGTAAATTACTAACGTTAAATAAAATTGGCGGTAAATTACCAACGGTAATTTAAATAGACGGCAAATTACCATCGGTAATTGAAGCCGTAAATTACGGTAATTAAAAATCGGTAAATTACCGTTAATTACGGTAATTAATTCGGTAATTTACCCTTTTACATCCCTGCTTTTGCCACATCCAAGATTATTTGTTATCTTCCCAAATTTCCAATGAAGCCATTAAATACAAAAGGATAGTTGAACATTTCAACTATTATCAATTATTTTTCCTTCAATTTTGGAACACCTTAAACCCAATTTCCTAAATACCACATCATTATGTCACAGAACAAACCACAAGATAAAAACCCCCAAATTCTTTAACAAACATAATTGAGGAATTTAATTCAGACCCGTATCGCGTCATTAAAACTTCCTAACAAAGGGACGAACTGGTCAAAATTTGGCCTGACTGTGGCTTGGGTCAGTTTGACCTACCCGAATATTCCGTCAAACTTCCGCGTGGCATTAATTAGAAAAGTGCGCAAATTCGGCTACGCCCAACCTAATTCAATTTCACGCGTCAGCGGCCGAAATAAGGGCTGCTACACCAACCCTAAGCCGGACATATCACCCTATTAGGGTGGACCTAATTTTTCGCCGACTAATTTGATTAGACAGAGCCTCCGTTCGCTAATGGCAATATTTGGAAACATGTTTCATCGTGTTTACGCCCATAATTTAAATAAATATAGCTGATGTCGTTTAACGTGTTTGCGTTTAATTTGCTGTTGGTAGTTCTGGTTAATGGATTTCGCCGGAAAACTAACATACGTCAGTGAGAACTAAATTAACACCTGTTTACGTATGTTTCGCTGATGAAAGTTGTTTGCTGCAGTACCAAAGAAAACAAAATAACAGGATGAAGGTAAAATTAAATTCCTTGTTTTTACTTACTATGATCGGTGTTGTTCGTTTTTTTTCGCTAAGATTACCACATTCTCTGGATATTTGTCAAACTCAACTTACCGATTTAGCTTACCAAAATGAGGACGATTTTTGCTACTAAACTGTCGTTTTGTGATAAATTCGTCCAGAGTGTTCTCGGCTTCAGCATGACACCAATCGATAGAAGAGATTTATTTCTCTCGTATCGGGTAACATATTATAATCAAAATTATGCAAAAATTAAGAATTTAATTGTTAGTTAAAATTACTACCTTGACAAGTTATCGTTCTTTTTGTGTATTAATAATAAGTTGGCCCGGTTCTCTCAGCTGTGTCGGTTCTCTGACATGACAGCACCGCTAACGCCCCCCTTCCCCGCAACACCCCAAAGACCGTAGAGCGTCGGAATTCACGCGGAGTTTCAGCACGATCTTTTGTATGAAAAATGCAAGATAAACAATGATTATGTAATAAACTTTAAACCCATGAATTATTGGTTAGCTTATAGCCTATATTTCATTATTCTAGCTCTTCTAATAACGGAATTGCTGGCATTGCATAATATAGCTTTTTGTGGGTCAACCACTAAACCAATGATTTTACAAAAATGCACATTGAAAACTAGCATTCCGCAGGTAATTTTACTTTTTAATTCGTTGAAATCTATAGATTATTTCTGGAGTAATTAATTGCTAAAATTAAACAAATGAAATTTCCGGGGCAAAAACAGCGCAAATTCTTCTTAATTTGGAAAAATCGGGAAAGCGCCAACATATACAGCTTTCTAATTTTTGTGAGTTAGACATAATATATGGCAAGGATTACACCAGCTATGTGGCGCGACTGGTCAGTACATATGCTAAGGAATTTCATTCTTCGAGATCGAATGATAGCATGTGCCTGGCCCATGACTGCTTATAGCTAAGTGTTATGTTACAAAATCAAACTATGAAGTAAATTAAAGTTTTTGCTTAACAATTTTGTTCTGTTTCAATCCATGTAATCAATTATATGTTTGGGGCTAAATAAGTTCATATAATTGCTTAGATGGATTGAACCTGAACAAAATTGATTAAAATAAAACTAATTTATTTCAAAGTTCGAATTAGTAACATACCACCATCTTCCACTCACAGCTTTATTATTGTTAGTTGAATTTAAGAAGTTTAATTATACAATACATTGTTTGAAAACAAATAATTTATTGAGGTAATTACGTACATATAAATATATCTTACAATAGTACTGTCTCTTTGTACACAATCACCACAATATACTAAATAACAATACTAACTATGTAAATAAAATATGCAAATGATATTGTCAACAACATTTTTGTATTTCTCAGTTTCCTGTTCGATATCCCCAAGAATCTGAAATAAATTGCATTGGTCATGTTATCAATATAGTATGTTCCGTTCCGATAGTCGAGTATTTCCAATATTTGTTTCTAATCGTGCTTCTACATTTGGGGAATTAGGTGAGGCACATATAACTGAGTTGTAAACTTAGCATCGATACCAGTAGTTAACGATAATATTTGTTATTTATAATTTTTAAGGACTTACTTTCATAGTGGATGTTATAGTGACTGAAATCCAAAGTAATGTATAAAATAAATAAACTACAATATTCAATAATATGAAAATAATTTTTCTACACAAATATAATTAATAATAATATCAGAATATAGCAGCGTAAACAACTATATTTAATACAGTAGACCCCAGTAGTTACAGTAGTAATATCGTGTTTTGCCGTCACATTGCAAGTGTCGTTACAGAGGTTCATTGCAGTTGCATCCAACTTTGCATATTTCATCTAAAGTCGACTTTTCCTTACAACAGGTAAATTGGGAAAACTGTGTACTGAACACGAGCTCGCATCATTATTTTCAGTCTCATGTCCGTTATAATTATTTATTTAATCGGCATTTTAGAATAGGTATTAGGGAATATATCGATCCGACAAAGCAGTAATCCCTATCTCTATAACTGACGTTTGACCTTTTATATCTAATGTATATTGGAACACTTAGTAAGGAACTAAATACCCATTAGGCATGTCAACGAGTTATGTATGCTCGGTGAACATAAAGGAATGGAATCACACGCCATAAAAACAACGGTATCGAGAGTGCAGAATGAAAAATCTATAAAGAAACGATTAGGTGGTACATATAAAATAAATAATGATGTATTGTTAGGGTGGCAAACTTTTCTTACCCAGCTAGATTTTTCAATACACCCTTCCTTGGTCACCTAAACGATTTGAAAATCCTTTTTTTCCTATGGCAATATCTCCCTTCCCATGGTCTGGCGAGAGTGAAAGGAAAGTTGGGATAAAGTTACTAGATCATTTAATCATCTACAATACGTATCATATACACTGTTTTTTTGTAGAGGTAACCGTTGTTACCAGTGTGTCACTTTAATTGCTTTTCCTATTAGAAAATATGATGCTCTATCATGTTTCCAATGACTTTTTAATGACCCAATCCGGTCATCATTAACCATGAATATCTCGCGACGCAGACACAATATCGATAAGGACTTTTGCATGCCATACGTAATGCCCAACCGTCTATACAAAAGTCTAGCTGGGTTGGAATTTTTCCGAAGTGAAATCCCAATTTGGCTGGGCTTATGAAATTGAATCATCTACCAACATCCAAATGTAAGATTTATAGGTTAGAAATTTCTTAATTATAACTTTCCGGTTTCAGGGGAACAATTCAATTTGAATATTTGCGGGATCCTGAGGGCATGTAAGGGTTGAATTAAGACAAGGAGTAGATTGCAACGAATGGAGGAAAATGGCCAGAATTGATTCTAATAGGCCGTTATACGCGCCGGGTCTCGTGAACTTGTCCTAACTGATATTAAACTTAATTTGTCAGAGGTAGAGGTTCCATGGAAGTTCACTCGGAGCAAATTTGCCAATTTTTCATGTAATTAGCTGCCACATAGCTTAAACTAATTTCGCAAGTCGAGTGTGACTTACGACGTTGTCGGAATTTGGGAAAATGTAATCAAGATAGGAATTTTATAATTAGATTGACGCACATGTTATGTGAGTTGTGACATGCTATTTGGAGATGATATTGATATTATAATGTGTTTAAGTTTGCAGTATTGTTTTTTATATTAAATGTCTTTGATTTTTGGTGATACAGATTGAAAATAAAGAACGTAGTCGTTGCAGTCGTTTAAAATATTAAGAACTTGTTAAGGAATTGAATAAATTTTTTATATCTAAATGTTTTTACTCAGAATGACAGTTACTATGCAAAAACATCAACAAAATGTTTCAGGTGGATTTATTTATTTCTTAGTTTGGTTATTCATTGTACTTTTTCGTTTTTGCATTGTTTTATATGTACATTTTTATTTTTTTTTACTTTCTGATTAATATATCAAACTGTCACTTTCTTGTCACTCAATGTTACAACTCTTAGTTACTTCTAAGTTAAACTTGGATAAGTAATGCAAAATTAAATGAAAATGGCTGTCATAGTATCAATGGCAGTCTGTTTTTCTGTGGATTGGTGAGGTTTAATACAGTGTATGCCCTCCACGAGCACGAATGACTTCCTCACACCTAAGTGGTATACTTCCAACTAGCTGCGAAGAGATTCTTGGGTCATGTTTTCCCATTCCTCAATCAGGGCTTGTGTCAGTTCCTGTATGGTTAGTGGTAGATTAGGGCGCTTGCGAACACATCGGTCAAGCTGATCCCACACGTGTTCAATAGGATTCAGGTCAGGACTTAACGCCGGCCATTCCATGACTTGATTCGCATGTTCTTGTAAAAAGTTTCTGGTGATTCCGGCGGTGTGTGGCTTTGCATTGTCCTGCATTAGGATGAAATTTTGACCGACGCCATATGCAGCAGGCACCACATGCTTCTCCAAGATGTTTTCGATGTAATTCATGGCGTCTAGTCTAGTAGTCTTGATTTTGAGTAGTTTTTTGATTTCGACCGTTTATTTTCGTGTACCGTTTATATACAGATGCCTCAGTTTTTCTATCTTTTATTTCCTGACAGTAAATGTCATTTTGAAACAAAAGTTTCATATTGACTTCTTTGCTTTTTCCTTTAAGACATTATAACGTTTTCTCCTAAAAATGAGGGAAACAAACATCATATTAATTTGTTTCTTCATTTTTTATTCGATTGATTTCGATTGATATTGTTCTAATTTCTTGCCCGTTCATTAATTTATTTAGTTTTTATTATAGGAATTGGTATTGGGTCGTGTTTGTATACTTCTTTTGCTGTTTATTCACATATTTGAATTTGAAAATTTGTATTTTAATTGTAAGAATGTAGAAACATACCCATATAATAACAATAATATTAAAAGCTAATGGTTTAATTAGTCCATATAACACACATCCAGGGTGTGTGTTATATAGCCAACCGACAAAACTCTTATTTTATCTAAAATGCTTTTAGACCTCTTTAGACTTCCTTCCTTTAAAGTTTATACTTTGTTCAAGTTAGTTCCGTCTTTCGGTATATGAAATCGTGACGATAGAAATTTTAACCCTCACGAATGGCGAATGAAACTTGAAGACCCTTCGGGGTCTTTAAATTATTAACATTACATCGAACCAGTGATCAACTTCTAAATGCGTCTGAAAATTGGAATTTAATTAGTTTTGTCTTATTCACGAATCGACCAACTTAATGGATAGGGTAGTTTTTCATCGTTTCATTATTCCCCTGTCTTAAAGTGCTTTCAAAATACGTTTGGTGTTTTGTTTTCTACAATATTTCTACAAATGTCTATAATATTTACGATTTAAAACGGAATTGATAAAAGGAAACTAATAATCAATATAATGAACGTAGTAACTCACATCAGTCGCTTGTGAAGTCAGTACGATTTTTTAAATTAAACTAAATCTGGAAAAATTGCAATAAACATAGTCATAAATTCACAACTCTGGAAATATCCTAAGAATCTTGATGAAAGTTTCCATAATTTATAAAAGGAAACTCATAATCCAAATAAAGAACGTATTAACTTACCTCAGTAGCTTGTAAAGTCGGTACGATTTTTTAAATTAAACTAAATCTAGAAAAATTGTACTAAACATAGTCATAAATTCACAACTCTGGAAATATCCTAAGAATGTTGATAAAAGTTTCCAGAATTGATAAAAGGAAACAAATAATCAATATAAAGAACGTAGTAACTCATATCAGTCGCTTGTGAAGTCGGTACGATGGTTTAAATTAAACAATAACTGTAAAAATTGCACTAAACATAGTCATAGATTCACAACTCTGGAAATATCCTAAGAATTTTGATAAAACTTTCCAGAATTCATAAAAGGAAACTAATAATCAATATAATGAACGTAGTAACTCACATCACTCACTTGTGAAGAAGGTACGATTCGTTAAATTAGACAATAACTGTAAAAATTGCACTAAACATAGTCATAGATTCACAACTCTGGAAATATCCTAAGAATGTTGATACAAGTTACCAGAATTGATAAAAGGAAACTAATAATCAATATAAAGAACGTATTAACTCACATCAGTCGCTTGTAAAGTCGGTACGATTTTTTAAATTAAACAAAATCTAGAAAAATTGTACTAAACATAAATTGTCATAAATTGACAACTCTGGAAATATCCTAAGAAGTTTTATAAATGTTTCCAGAAGTGATAGAAGGAAACTAATAATCAATATAAAGAACGTAGTAACTCATATCAGTCGCTTGTGAAGTCGGTATGATTTTTTAAATAAACAATAACTGTAAAAATTGCACCAAAACATAGTCAAAGAATCACAACTCTGGAAATATCCTAAGAATTTTGATAAAACTTTCCAGAATTGATAAAAGGAAACTAATAATGAATATAAATAACCTAGTAACTCACATCAGTTACTTGTGAAGTCGGTACGATTCTTTAAATTAGACAAGTGTAAAAATTGCATTAAGCATAGTCATAAATTCACAACTCTGTAAATATCCTAAGAATTTTGATAACACTTTCCAGAATTAATAAAAGGAAACTAATAATCAATATGAAGAACGTAGTAACTCACATCAGTCACTTGTGAAGTCGGTACGATTGTTTAAATTAGACAATAACTGTAAAAATTGCACTGAACATAGTCACAACTCTGGAAATATCCTAAGAATCTCGGTAAACCTTTCCAGAATTGAAGAAAGCAAACTAATAATCAATATAAAGAACGTAGTAACACACAACAGTCGCTTGTAAAGTCGGTACGATGTTTTAAATTAAACAATAACTGTAAAAAATTGCACTAAACATAGTCATAAATTCACAACTCAGGAAATATCCTAAGAATTTTGATAAAACTTTCCAGAATTAATAAAAGGAAACTAATAATCAATATGAAGAACGTAGTAACTCACATCAGTCACTTGTGAAGTCGGTACGATTGTTTAAATTAGACAATAACTGTAAAAATTGCACTGAACATAGTCACAACTCTGGAAATATCCTAAGAATCTCGGTAAACCTTTCCAGAATTGAAGAAAGCAAACTAATAATCAATATAAAGAACGTAGTAACACACAACAGTCGCTTGTAAAGTCGGTACGATGTTTTAAATTAAACAATAACTGTAAAAAATTGCACTAAACATAGTCATAAATTCACAACTCAGGAAATATCCTAAGAATTTTGATAAAAGTTTCCAGAATTGATAAAGGGAAACTAATAATCAATATAAAGAGCATAGTAACTCACATCAGTCGCTTGTGAAGTCGATACGATTTTTTAAATTAAACAAAATCTGTAAAAATTGCACTAAACATAGTCATAGATTCACAACTCTGGAAATATCCTAAGAACTTTGATAAAACTATCCAGAATTGATAAAAGGAAACTAATAATCAATATAAAGAACGTAGTAACTCACATCAGTCGTTTGTGAAGTAGGTGCGATTTTTTCAATTAAACTAAATCTGGAAAAATTGCACTGAACGTAGTCATAAATTCACAACTCTGGAAACACCCTAAGAATTTTGATAAAAGTTTCCAGAATTGATAAAAGGAAACTAATAATCATGAATTATCTTAGTATTTCTTTACTATCTTTACGTTCAGGGCCTGTAAAACCAATACACCCGGCGGCGGAGCGTTTTTGGTGGGAAGTTATATAAAAATAGCCAATTTAATTGGCTCTATGACAACTTCTTATGCAAGGAAGCAAGTGTAGCTGCCACACACTTTTTGCAAATGTTGTTTTAAATAGTAGCGTCGACGGTAAATACGGACTCAAACTAACATAATTGCCTCGGTTTCGCACTCTCATTATACTGCAGACGACTCCGTTACCCATTATTTTTATTATCTTGAACAGTGTACTGCTGGAGCGTGGTCTATAATAATTAATTATATTTTAACGACCTGATGCCAGATATTTATAACTAATAACTTAACTAGGAGGCAATTATGTCTGTCTGAAGGAGATGATGAGAATCATTAATTATCGCGTTTAAAAACTGTGGAAAAACGACAACCGGAAGTTGTTGCGTGTTTTGCTTGTTTGTATTGAAAGGACGGGACAATATATTGCAGTGCAATTTGCTCTAAAGGACGAAATGGTTTTATTTTAAATGAATCCGAAGGTATAACATAACTTCTTTTAGACTGGTTTCTAGATCTGGTAGTTGTGGCTTAATAATCGTTTTTAATTAATAGTATATATTATGCGAGTTTTATAAGACGTTAAATTGGTGCATGAGTTGTTTAAAATGAACGAATAGTCCAAGACGTTTTATAAAACGAGTCTGATCTGTTGCAAAAGTATTGAGCCCTGTGTTTGAAGGCTCGTTTATTATTACTTAGTGCAACTCAATCTTGCCAAATCTCTTTTAATACAGTGCTTCGTTGCATACATTTAACATAGATCTTTAATTTTAAATGTATTGTGGCTTTTTGAAACTTTATTTTGTATGTATGCCTAAATTAATTCTATTATAGTAAACTCGAAATGGGCTACAGGCAACCACAAAAATTTTAGTTCATTCAATTGTACTTTAGATTTTTTTTTTTGATAAACAATATAGTAGAAGTACCTACTCTTGATGGTAATTTTTGACAGATAAAACAGATTTGCTTTAGTTAATTGAGAAAGAAATTTCTGACATTGATAATAATTAGTTGTTTTACCTTCTTGGAATAATAATTCACCATTTTTGCTGTCGACTTGCGAAACACGTATGCACGCAACGCAGTTACTCGAGAAACAGTATTCAAGAAATTAGTAATCAATGGAATATTTAGGTTTTTATATTATTTTGATTTTACCCGAACTCAACTTGATATATTATATTGTTGGGGTCTGAGAAAAAATAATTTGTTTTGTTATTTTATTTGTTTCCTGCTACCTGATATTAAATTAAATTCCTGTTGTTGATTCAAAATGCGTTAAAAACAAAATAACATGTTTACAGCTCTTCGCTATACTCTTGTAAAGTATTCTTTCATTAAACAAAGAGCCCACAATTTCTAACCTGCAACTTGAAGTTTGCTTACATCAATAAATATGTACGAAGTTTGGTTTAATTTAATTGTTTTAATAATTTAAGTACGGTCCTGTGGTGCAGGCTGTAAGCCAACCTCGAATCCTGAGCCGGTGACTCCGTTCGACGACGTGACGTACTTTCGCGGTATCCAAAAATTGTATAGCATATTTACATCGGTTTATAAAATTATACACATCTGAAATGTGTTTCTGTTTCAATAGTCTCATTAAGCAAAATCTTGCAATTGTTTTCGTTCCTGATGCGTTATCGTGCTAATACTCGTTGCCGAGATATACGCTTTCATTAAAATCTTCTTGATAGCCTTTATTGCAAGAAAAATTTGGAAAATACAAAAGCCAATCTGTAGACAAGATCCTGAGTTATAGTGTGTGTAAACTTGATTTTTTTGGACAAGCGTTTATTAAAAACTGCTAAAATCAGGGTCAGTGCTCAATACTTTTGCAACTGATAGTAGTTTTTACAAATTCAGATATAAATTAATGGTAAATAGTTTAGATTAGTTTCAATATATTAACCATCGTTTGCTTACTAAAAAAAAGTTCCAATAGCTAAAGAAAATTGTAATAATACTGAATACACCACAATCCCACTCTTAGGGATTTATCACAATGGTGGCAGCGCTTATAACGGTTTTTTAGGCTAGTACGGTCACAGAGCGCCTTGCATAATTTAATAGAATTTACAAATTTAGAAAGCAAATTTTCGCCAATAACTTGTTACTTTTTGACCAGAGTGATAAAGACAGAAGATTATAAAGTACTTAGCTTTAATTTGATGCGTTTCTTGTGAGTTTGTATAAATAAGTAACAGCCAAAAGCTTGGAATAACAAAACACATATTTCAACAATAAAGGCACAACGGGTACAACTACTAGCCTTATAGTCTACGTATTCAAATCGTCAGGGCCTCGTTTGTACATTCTTATCAAAAATCATCTCTTAAATTAACCTACCTAAGGATATAAGATATCACAACTGTAACTACACACGAATGTTTCTGTTGGCGTGAAGTTCACTAAACTTTATGTATATGACCTATCTTCAAACCATAGGACTTACCAAATATTTTTCTAATTACAGATTACGCTGGAGACAGAATGGATCCTTTCGCCGGATAACTAGCAAGGCAAGTGTCCCCACGCATCTCCCAATGGATATACCCCTAAAAATTCTAGTTTAAGCTTTCTCGTTTAGTGTTTAGTGCGTTAGGTAATTCTGTGGATGTACACTGAGATGTAGTAGTGCGTCAGTGCTTCTGGTGCGTGCGAATTCCCCCTTGTAACGTGCGCGTCGTGTTGCATGGGATACCAACCGGTGATACAAAAGCGTAGGAACGCTACTTCGCGATGCGGCTGCCAAGAGCATGTACGTAATATTTCCGGCCGATGAAGTAGTCTATCTGTCATACGGTCGACTTATCTACGTACCAGCACGTCAACCAGTCCAGCAGCAACAGCAACAGCAACGTCATCAAGACATCCAACAACCAACCACACCGACAACACCGCCGGAAGAGACCCAGAAGAGGAACCACTCGTCTGGTAGCTACTCGAGTGCCCCCTCCACTAGTACCAGCTCGAATAGGAGCTTTAGGTCAACCTGCAGCGCGCCCTTCCTAAGTCAGAACCGTTCCAGAGAGCATCTGTCTCCTCAAAAGTCATCAAGGAGTAAAGACGATCTCTTTCAGGAGACACCAGTTAGACCTAAGCGTAACAAGGAGAAGACTGGTGCGTTTCTGAAGATCCCTGGCGAGAGAAAACAAGGGAGAGATAGACGGTTGTCTTTCTCGGATTTTGCTCAGGCGAATAGGGATTATACGCTGCCTGTGCCTCCCCTTACTCCCTGTTCTGCTTCCCCTACGTCTGATAAGAAGGCTAGGAGCAGGGAGAGGAGTCCGAGGTATTGTGATCCATCGAATCAGTATAAGGCTGAAGGCAAGGAGGCTAAACCTGCGCAGCAGCATATCAAACCAGGTGATGGTGTGTGGTGTGTCTTGGTTTGAGAGTGTGGAATTAACCAGAGCAACGCTTGGAACTAACATGCTTATCGAGTTTCACTAACCTGATGATGTGATTACGTGATGAACGTGGAAGATATTTTGAAACATCATATAAATGATTTCTGGTTGATAATTCTGATGTGTCTCAAAGTTTTTGATTCACTTATTCTTAATTCTCTTTACAGTATGAACTTCCTATGTAATTCGTTAAATGAGAAGATGCTTCGGCAGCCTGAATATATTTCACTTCTACATAATTCTAATATAACGGAATATAACAGAGCAATAAATCTGATATATCTATCAGATACCTCTTCAGGACTTTATATAAAAATGACAATGGTAGGATGATATAGATTGTAGGATGGAGTAATAAGGCCCACATGACATGATTGAGGAACAACAAACAACTAAACGGCTAATTCTGTATAAAAATAAAAGATCATCCAGAACGTTCCTTCAAAACAGTAGGAATTTTATATTTTTATTCTAAACTCCAATGCATTGGTTTGTAAGAGATAGATGTTTAGATTTGACTAATTGATTAATAGTGGACAGTATTAGATTTTTTCACAATTTCTGATAGGTTTATCCACAGTGAGTCTTATTTCCCACCTAGAGCGTAATATTCTAAGGCATTTAAAACTTCATCAGTGAGAAACGCTCCTGAATTAAATGAAGCAGGTTCTTAGTTGTACGTTTCAGCACAAATTAGCCAATTAATATGTGAGCTAGGCGTGTATAAAAATATTATCATTCCCAATTACGGTTCTCATAATCGTACATAAATCAAAATTATGATATTCCTCAAAACAAAAGGATTTTAGAATTTTACTACCAGCAGGCTCAGAACTGGCCATAACCATAAATGAATATTTTTTTTTGTTAATACTCATAAAGTGCTTATCATATTGAAACTAATCTAAAAGATTAACCATCAATTTAAATCTGAATTCTTAAAACTAGTTACTTGTCTCTAATAGGCTATCCACTGATGTCCTATATTCTCTTCGTCCTAAACAAGAAGCACTAACACTTCACTCACTGTGCTCTGCTTTTTACACATTTCACTGCCTTACTAGTTCGAAGGGTTTAGTTCTTTTTAGTCTTTTTAGTCTCACTAGATTCTGGTTGTCCAGTAGCTGCATGGCCTCTACGTTGACGTGATGGCTTAGGCGAGATTCATGCTTAGTGGCGAATCTTTTTATCTCTTGGGTGACTTGTGGGAGACCAAGATCACGATGCAGGTGACTATTCCGTATGTACCAAGGAGCGTTAACCACATTCCTTAGTACTTTATTTTGGAAAGTCTGGATTTCTTGTATAATGGAGTTTTTCGAGAAACACCAAAGCTGGGTGCCGTATAACCAAATCGGAGTTAGTATTTGGTTGTAAACTTGTAGTTTGTTCTGTACTAACAACAGAGAGTTTCTTCCCAGAAGCCAGTACAGCGCTCTGTATTTGAGGTCAAGCTCTACTCTCTTCTTCTTAACATGTGCTTTCCACCTTAGTTTTGTATCCAGAGTCATACCCAGATACTTTGCAGTGTTCGCATATGGAACTATGGCGTCGTTAATCTTGACATGTGGTATGTCCTCGATTCTTTTGTTTGTAAAGTTAATGTGGACAGATTTCAGTTCGTTGAGCTTGGTCTTCCATTTTTTGGTAAATTTATATATTGTATTACTTAGCTTGTTGAAGATTCCTAGTAGATTCTCCAATAGTTTATCCCACTGCCATTAGAGCCGTGTCATCTGCGAATGTGGCGACTGTTCCATTACCCAGCTGTGGTAGGTCACTTGTATATAGTAGATAGAGAATTGGTCCCAATACACTACCCTGGGGTACATCAGCGTTTATTTCTTTTAGTCCCGCGTATTCATCGATCTGTTTCCTCAAAACAAAAGGATTTAAGAATTTTACTACCAGCAGGCACAGAATTGTCGATAACCATAACTGAAAATGATTGGATAAGAATAACTTTGAAACAAATGCATAGATTTGTAAAGGCAAATATAAAATGTAAAAACATAATCATAGTCAATTTATAAAATCATCGATATTTTTAAATGACAATCCCTACTTTTCTTATTGATTTTGATTGCGATCCTGTATTACTCATGAAATAAAATTAAGGAATGTTTTGATAACTTTGCTCAAACGACCCCAGACAAATTAAAGTAGAGGAAATTCTGTATAATTTATTTCTATGACATTTTTTGGTAAAATTAATAGTTTAGGTATATGAACCAAATTCTACTTGATCGAGATAGGTCGTGTTTGCGTCAAGATAAAACTAGTTAGCCAGGATTAGACAGATATTTTTATTCTAATGATTTTTATTCTAAGGTAGTGTAAAACGCGTGTTGACACTACCTACGTCATTACAATGAAAATATTTGACAAATTCCAGCTAACTAGTTTTATTTTAATGCACACACGACCTATTTCAATCAAATAAAATATCTTGCAGGTAAACTATTAATTTTATATATAGTATGATAAAGTCATGTGCCTGGCCACATCAGATTTTTACATTTTGAGCTGTTTTCAACAGTGTAATAGATAGAGGCAAAACACAGAAGTTTGAGACGATTTTTCAGTTTAAAAAACACATTGATATGGTGATAAATAAGCTACCAGTTGAGCCAGTTTTGACAGTTAAAGTAATTTCGTATCTCGAACTTTTATTGTTATTTCTTTCCTAATTGACGTGCTTGCTAAATAAATATGTGTACATAAGTTTCATTTAATAGCCTTGGATAAAAATGTAAAAATAAAAAAGTAAGTCACTTGGCAGTCGTTCGCGACAAACTATCAAATCATGATACAACCACCCCGATAAAAGTCCCACTTTTCTCGTAATAATAGTAAGCTTGATCTCCGGCATGGCAAGAAAAATTTGGCATGACTATGAAAAATATGATAGAGCGTGTTTTATTGTTTTTGGCTGTCGACAACAGAGCCCCACCACACACACACACACACACACACATACACACACACACACACACACACACATATACACGCAATGCTACAGCGCAACAAAACTCAGCGGCAAACAGGAGACAATAATAATAAAATTTATTTTGAGATGGGATTTTCAGCCGGTCGACCTCAGAAGTGATTTCAGATAGTTGCCAGTGTGGCCGCACTGAACGCTCACCGCTTTCGAAATCGACTTATAAAGTGCTAAAAGAACACAGCCATTACAGACAAATGGCATTACCCCGTCGGTGTTGTGATTTATCGGTATCCGTTGGAAACCTGGGGCGAGTGAGTATTTACAGAAATAGAAACTATTGTTCGAGCTCCTTGGTAAAGCTGTCCACATTACTGCACAAACTTATTAGAATTCAAATTTAATAATAACTTGTCTTTAAATATCTAACTTGAGCATAAAATTGCTCTACAATAAAACTCATGTTTGTGTGTGTAGTATTATACAAAACAAGGAAATGAAAGGAAAATTAATGATGATGAGTTCGTTAGCATTCGTCATCATCTATTTACAGAAAAGTATGTAGATTTTCTTTAATTGGATTGATGTGATTGCTGATTAGAAACAATAATTCCCTATCATGGGTTAATGTTTGTCACTGCTGGGTCTTACAGCAATCTAGATGTTTCTACATTTTGAGTGCCTGAATAAGCAGCGGCTAATTAGTGTTAAAAACGGATCTGCAATGTAAACAAATCTAGCATTCTATAGAATTATAATTAAATTATAATTACTGAAAACTTTACTGAAATATCCTTTGAAATTACAGTAATAGGGTTGTAATCTCCAAGAAATATCATCTCATTTTCACAAAGATGTAGTTTGGACAGTTAACTGTAAAAAAAAAACGTTTATTTCGTAAACCATATAATTGTATGAGATTTATTTCCAACGAAAGTTGTTTTATTTCAAAATATCTATCCACTGATACCACTCACGATCTAGGTTTTCATTTGAAATTCTGAAACTGAGTGGAGTGATGACTACTTCCGGTACATTCGCGAAATGAAAATTGCTAGAATTAAAGTATTCAGGATGAATTATTATGTGTCTTTCTGCATCTCTATGACGTCATATAACCAGGAAATAAGCCTACGATAAAACTGGTTACATTTACAGATATAATAATATTATCTTTTAAACATTTAATGTGTATTTGCAGCTATAATATGCTACCCGCACGATACAATCGCCCTAACTGCTATCTCGCGTTCCATAGTATTGACTCCTGTGTTTGAAGGCCCATAACTCTAAAATTACAGAATAGAAAAAATTGAAAAAGTATGCCATTCTCCACAATCATTTCTACAGAAGTTGTATGTATAAATGTACCCGATTTTTACAGTTTTATATTGACTCTCGTCTTTCCGATCTTGTTTCTCTTTAACCAGTTACCAAAAAATTTTTTGTGAGTCGCTTCTATATATTGGCGTTTTTGCTTTCTAAATTTTTTTTTTTGTAATCCAGGTTGCGAACAAGATTTTGATGGAAGCCGCTATCTCAGTAACGAATGTTAGCAAGACAACGAAGTTAGCATGCAAATAATCTTTATTTACTGCAATCCACATCGCTTAAATTTAATAGTATTCCGACTATTTGTTAATGTTAAAGACCGAACTAAACATGAACAAGATGCGGTTATAATTAATTGTACATCTAAATGCATTATCTATATTTAACTCGCACTACTATTCAAAATTCCGCAATTTAATTGTCCTGATCGTTTCGTACTAGTAGTAAATAATCTTCCACTGTCCCAGCTACGTTTTCATTTACCGTTACGCGCTGCACGAAATTTATATCATTCATATTAAATCGCTTTAAAAATTACCTAGAAATTAGTATGCAATTATTTTTGTAGTCGCATTAATTAAAATATGACGATTGCTTACGTGTATATCCCGCTATCGTGGTAATATCTGTTACTGAGATATCTGCTACCATAAAAATCTTGTTCGCAACCTTTATTACACAAAAGCTGAAGAAAACAAAAACGCCAATCTATATAAAGGCTCTAAATGGAAACAGCAGCAAAAATTGAATTTTTTTGGCAAACGGTTTACGAGGAAAAAAATTGAGTAAACGGCCGGTAATATAGAAGTGCAAAAATCAGGTATCTTTTCTCATTTCTCTCGCGCTGATGTTTACACCGAGAGGCAAAAAGTGTTGACATTCATACAACTTATGTGTATAGACATGATTCAGGAGTATGAGACACTTTATTAGTGAGTTATGCGTCTTCAAACACAGGGGTCATACTATCGAAACGAGAGATAAAAAAACATATAATTCAATAAGATTTCTTTCCAACAAAGATATTTTACTTTAAAATATCTATCCAATGATAACACACACGACCTAGGTTTTAATTTGAAATTCTGAAACTGTGCAATTATGACTACTTCCGGTACATTCCGGAAATAAAAATTGTTATAATTAAAGTCTTCAGGATGGCTTATTTTAGGTATCTTCCTGAATCTCTATGTCGTCATATAACCAGGAAATACGCCTACGATAGAACTAGTTATAGTGGTTATGTTTGCAGATATAATAGTATTATATTTATGTATATTTGCAGCTATAATATTATCATATGCATATGGTTTCAGAATTTTCAATACACACTTTATTTGTCAATCTCAACCCTGTCAAATACAACCCCATTGTTACTAGGATTTTTTTAATATTTCTGGCATATTCACAGGTGAAATATTATAATACTCTTGTGTATTAAGTGTATTATGTACCATGTGTATTTTGTGCTAAATGCTCCTCAACAACGTGATATTTTTTTCAATTTCTAGGGTTGGTTTGAACTGATTAATGTTATTGGCATTGGCCCGTAATCACTGATAGTTTTTAGTTAATAATAATAATATCATCAAAATTCGGGAAACATTGCGATATGACTCCGGAATTTTTTTGGATTGTTTGGATTTTTTCTTATATGCTGTCGTTTTATTGGTGATGTTCAATGATTTTGTTTCTTATTTCACTAGACTATGAAACACGCAAAGCAAAACAGCTTCTGTTTAAACTCTCCTTTGTTTTTAGTATCAAATAACTGCAACTCTTTTATAGCATCGTTTATATAATTTCTCATATTACAGTACTGTAATTTTACAGCATTACCTAATCTTTTACTAGAATTTACTGTATTTTTTCCTGGTTAATGGATGGTAAACGTGGTAGGATAGTCTGTCATTGTTAATTCTGACAGAACTGGAAATTCTGTTTAGCTTACGGAACAATTGATCTGACATAAATCAACCTAATTATGTTATTTTATCTAAACATGAATGGTCGCCTGACATAGATAGAAGATTTATAATATACACCCTGTATAACAATAGTATATTATAATAAAATCTGGCGAATCTTGTGTGTTGTTAGTTGTAACATTGGCAAGAAAATTGCCCAATCTTCCGACGATTAAATATAAATTTTATTGTTTGGTGTTTTAGGACAATCCGTTCGCGTTTTATTTTGTTTTGGGTTGGCACAGTGACAAAGAACCGTCTCAGCCTTTAGGTTTATCGTACTTTTATGTGTTCCGTACCATTAACAAAACCGGGCAAATGATTTTTGTTATTATTGTGTTCGAATGTTTAGACTCATCAGTTGCAACATGATATCAAAATGAAGGCCTCTTTGCAAAATACAATGCAACTTAATGCATTGCGCTGTATCAGTTTTAAAAGAGAAACCAAACCGAGGTTAAGTATGTCTTCACATTTCATTGAAGAGAAGTGAGGTATCATTAGATAGTTCTCTCCGAACCTGATAAACCGTTAGCACACAACATGGTTAGGAAAGACAGAACGTTATCAGTAAAAGAAGGCAAGTTGAAAACAAGATAGGGCATCATATTTTATAATAAAAAAACAGCATTCAGGTATCATACTTGAATGTGGAATAACTAACAGACCGATCATCAAAAGACCTATCTGATCAATCATCAAAAGATCGATAATATTAATATTAATAATATTAATTTGACAAAATGGCGCTAAACATTTTCATTTGTTAGATAATAACGTTTATACTTTAACACAATGGAACACATTGGCCACTGGAACTCTAAAACTATTCGTCATATTTAAATATTTATTCATTTATTGTAAATGAAAATAAATTCTGTACAGTGTAGCGTAGGATTTTTTCGATATTTTAAGACGTATTTTAAGACGTATAACTTGAAAGCGCCAACTCGTATATAAACGATCTGTAGACATTTTTTGTAGCGAATTGAAAGATCAAGAGGAATTTCCTTCGCTTATTGTCGTTTGATCAATAGAAATCAAAAATAACTTCCGACGCAGACACGATATCGATGGGTATAGCTAAAAAAGGAATCACTACAAACTGCAGTGTTAGTTTCGTCGATATGACCGGGTCATTGCACCGCCACTGCGGCAACCATTATGCCAATTTTATAGGCAGAGTGATACAATTACTTACCAACTGGTGGCGGCACGCTGCTGAATATAAACTGTTTATTTAACACCTCAGTGGTCGGCTTTGATGCCGAATTTACCGACATTTCAAATATTTAATCAAGACATCGTTTTAGTGAGTTTTACCTACACCTGGCTATAAAATAATAGCTCACTCTCCTGTTGTTAGTTTGAAACTGGAAATAGGTTACCTATGTTATTCCGTGTTTTGTGGTAAACCAAAACTACTAACCAAACTTTGAACAGTTTTAAATGAGTGCTGATGTTTTTAGTGTTTGTTAGCATTTGTCACAATAAAACTACATGTTTTATTCATAATATAAGAAATTAAATTTAAATTAAATTAATTATCATTAGATTAATACTTCAATTTTACTCTACTTAGCTACTAATTTAGTAGTTAGTTACCCGTTCTCGTTATGAAAATAGCTGAAGTTGAATGGTTTACAGTCCCATCCGTTAAAGTTCGCACGGTGTTTGAAATTTAATTAAAGCTTATCCTTTATGGAAGGAACGCTAGAGTGGTTTCCTTGTATACCGTCGCTCATGCACATACATCACTACCAGCTTGACAATGCGAATTATCCAATCTACTGTCCTAAATTATATTGTTCTCGCACTAGAAGCATTTCAATCGCTAAAATATAGCGTACAATTACCACAGTTAATTCTGAATTATTCTTGAAACAAAGAATGATCTGAAAAAGTTAACTGGTTTCTTTTTCCTTTGAATTTGTTGAAATATTGTGAATGGTACTTTTCAGGTATTTGGCTTATTAGCGGAGTTGCGATTGTTTAATTTCGGTTGCTAATTTTCACAGTAATAAGTAAGTTTATTATTTGTTACTTTATTTTTATATGTAATGGTGAAATAAAACTATGAAATAGCCAATTCTGAACAACTATTACAGGTTCGATAAAAAGTAAATACTCGATTTTTTCCATTTATGGTGATGTTATGGCCTTTGTATTTAAAAAGGGCAAATATTTCTCTTTTTTTGTCAAAAACTTGAAAACTAGTGACAATATTTTGGAGACTGTGGCGAACTTAATAATCAAATTATAAACCCCTAACCACAACAAGTATTTTAGAAACCTAAATACGTATTTCAGCAACTATGTTGCCATCTTCAGTAGAACCTAAAAAGAGGAAAAGAGAGATTAGCACTTCATAGTATCTTTACTGGATATTGTCCAAGCAAATCACTAGTGGAAGTGACGTCCATGTTAAAAATTACCCTATATATACCCATTTGTTGGTCACACCTCAGTGAATTTTGATCATTGAAGCGTAAAAAACAAGTTTTAATTAAAGCAAACAATGGCGAACTAGGTATAGGACCCCTGTCTGAATTTATTAATTTATCTCTATTCAAGTGAATAAAGATACTTTCCAAGCTGTTTAGTTCCCTATTATTTGACACAGCTTTTACAAGTTTTAAGTCATCTACAACTACTTTATGACCTGTGTCTAAAATATGTTGAGCCACACTAGATTTTTCAAAACGATTATATTTAAAATGAGCTACATGTTCTTTGAACCTAGTTAAAATTGTTCTTCTAGTCTGGCCTACGTATTCTTTTTCACAGTCATGACATTTGATACAATATATGCCAGATTTATCAAGTACATCTACCTTATCCTTTGGGTTTCCAAGGTTTTTTATGCTATTATGAGTCGGATATGCTATACAGAGATTTTGTGATGTAAAAATACTTCTCAAACCCATTGTATATGCACAATCGAACGGTATTTTAACATATTTCTTCTTTTCTACAGACAAAGTATTTAAAGTAGATATTTGATTTACATACATTTTTTGATTCTGCTTCTTAATCATTCTATCAACTATTTTCTCAGGGTACCCATTATGTATGACAACATTCTTAATAAACAATAATTCTTGCTGATATCTATCTGCGGACAATGGAAATTTCAATAACCTATTTACTAAACAACTAATAAAAGCCAATTTTTGTTGAAAAGGATGCTGCGAATCATTAGGGATAAACCTGATTGTGTTAGTATCTTTCCGATACACGTCAATTTCTATTATATTTTTGCTATTCCTGACTACCAGAGTATCTAAAAATGGGAGTTGGCCGTTAACTTCTTGTTCTACAGTAAAGTTAATGGTGTTGAATTTCGAATTCAAAAGGAGAAGAAAATCTTGAATACCGCACTTCTTGGTGTCAAAAATGGCAAAGATATCGTCGACATACCTAACCCAAGTCTTAGGGAAATATGGTGCAATAGACTTTACATTGGTTTCAAATCTGCTCATAAACAAGTTGGCAATAAAGGGTGAGAGACAGTTACTCATTGCAGTTCCCTCAAATTGTTCAAAAAACTTTCCGTGTATTTGAAAACAATTTTGAGACATACAAAGGGCAGTCAATCTTACATATTCATCTATTTCTGACGGGTCAAAGTTGTTATTGCTCAATAATTCCCTAAGAAACTCCAAAGTTTCCTGAATAGGCACACTAGGAAACAGTGAAGCAACATCAAATGAAATCAACAATTCGCCATCCTCTAATTTTACATTGTTAACCTTATTGATAAACTCCAATGAGTTATTAACAGAGAAGCTTGGTTGAGGAACAGGTAAATTGTTGAACTCATTCGATAACCATTTCGCTACCTGGTAAGTAGGTGAGTTAATACCTGATACAATAGGTCTCACTGATTTACCAGGTTTGTGAATTTTGGGAAGAACATATAATCTAGGTACAGTAGGATTGGAAACTTTGAGTTTAAATCTAGTTTGGCGGGTGATAAGATTAGGACAACTGGACAGCGTACTATTTATTTGACGGACTAGTTTGGGCAGGTATATTAAAACAGGGTAGGTATATTAAAACATAATTCTGACCAATAATGGAGAGTATTGTTTATATTTGATGTTGAGTTTCCCTAAAATATTTAACCGAATTATCTCAAATTATTATATATTTTCCTATCATGGAAAGTAAAAATCGGGGTCACATCGAAGGATGTTGCTGATTAACGATTCCTTGCAGAAAATTCCGAACGTAGGTCCTAGCGGGGCCCTTTAGAGTGGTGCTCGTCTAAAGGGTCCATCGAGGGCACTCAAGTTTTTGTGTGTCTCGCACTGAATTTAACCTCGCGTAATGAAGATTCCCGCATCTAATATGCTATCAAGATCGTCCTTCAAAAGGCGCTGAAAATAACCACCAAAATTACAAATTCTTCACAATTCCACACCACGCATTTTCATAATATTAACGCTTTCACGCTTTATTATAATAAGGGATTAAGAATGAAGAAGAATAACGTTTGGTAAAGTCTAAAAATATAAATTGTTTATTTGTTTTTAAATCTGTGCTTTGTTTTAAAAGGAATGTTTTCTTTGTAGATAACTCGCTTGTAGGCAATTCTACACAACACATTTTCTTTTTATTACATATTCACGCTATATTTAATAATAGGGAATTAAGAATGAATAAGGATAACGTTTTGTAAAATCTAAAAATACAATAGTTTATTTGTTTTTTAATCTGTAGTTCTTTTCAACAGGAATATTTTCTTTGTAGATAATTCGCCTGTACGCCATTCTACACAACACATTTTCTTCTTATTAAATTTTTGCGCTATATTTAATAATAAGGAATTAAGAATGCATAAGGATAACGTTTTGTAAAATCTAAAAATACAATAGTTTATTTGTTTTTTAATCTGTAGTTCTTTTTAACAGGAATATTTTCTTTGTAGATAATTCGCCTGTACGCCATTCTACACAACACATTTTCTTTTTATGAAATTTTCACGCTATATTTAATAATAAGGAATTAAGAATGAATAAGGATATCGTTTTGCAAAATCTAAAAATACAATGGTTTATTTCCTTTTCAATCTGTATTTGCTTTAATAGGCATATTTTCTTTGTAGATATATCGCCTGTAGGCAATTCTACACAACACATTTTCTTTATATAATATATTTCGCGCTATGTTAATAATAAGGGATTAAGAATGAACAAGGATAACGTTTCATAAAATCTAAAAATGCACTTGTTTATTTCTTTTATGTCTGTATTATTTTTTAATAGGAATAACTACTTTGTGGATAAATCGTTTGTAGGCAATTCTACATTTTCTCGATATTAAATTGTTACGCTATATTAGTAATAAGGGATTAAGAATGAACATGGAAAACATTTTTAAGTCTGTATTTCTTTTTAATGTGAATGTTTTTCTTGGAGATAAATCGCTTGTAGGCAATTCTATACTACCCATTTTCTTGATAGTAAATTTTCAACCTATATTAATATTAACTGGTTAAGAATGAACAATGATAACGTTTCGTAAAATCTAAAAATATAATTGTTTATTTGTTTTTAAGTCTGTACTTATTTTTGATAGGAATATTTTCTTTGTAGATAAATCGCTTGTAGGTAATTCTACACAACGCATTTTCTTGATATTAAATTTTCGCGCTGTTAAATCTAAAAATACAATTATTTATTTCTTCCAAGCTGTATTTTTTAATAGGAATATTCTCTTTGTAGGCAATTCTACATAACACAATTTTTGATATAACATTTTCTATATTATCTAATTATCAAGGATCAGGTTTTGTTAAATCTAAAAATACAATTGTTTATTTCTTTAGTTTAATTTTTGATAGGAATATTTTGTTTGTAGGCAATTGTACATAACACTTTTTCTAGATATAAAGTTTTCTCGCTATATTAAGAATAAGGGATTAACAATTAACAGGGATCAGGTTTTGTTAGATCTAAAAATACAATTGTTTATTTTTTAAGCTGTTTTTTAATAGGAATATTTGCTTTGTAGGTAACTCGCTTGTAGGCAATTCTACACAACGCACTGTCTTGATATTACTTATTCACGCTATATTAATAATAAAGGATCAATAATAAACAACGATAACGTTTTGTAAAATCTAAAAATACAAGATCCTTTTCGTCTGTATTTGGTTTAATAGGCATATTTTCTTTGTAGATATATAGCCTGTACGCAATTCTACACAACACATTTTCTTAATGTTAAATTTTCGCGCTATGTTAATAATAATGGATTTAGAACGAACAAGGATAACATTTCATAAAATCTAAAAGTGCTCTTGTTTATTTCTTTTATGTCTGTATTTTTTAATAGGAATAATTACTTTGTAGTTAAATCGTTTGTAGGCAATTCTACATAACACATTTCCTTGATATTAAATTGTCACGCTATATTAATAATAAGGGATTAAGAATGAACAAAGAAAACGTTTTTAAGTCAGTATCTCTTTTTAACCCTCCAGCCGCGGGAGACGCGATTTCCCCGTCCATTTACCCGCATTTTCGCCGTTGTGCCGCGGCAGGAGGGTTAATAGGAATGGTTTTCTTAGAGTTAAATCGCTTGTAGGCAATTCTACACAACCCATTTTCTTGATATTAAATTTTCTCGCTATATTAATAATAAGGCATTAAAAATTATCAAGGATAACGGCTTGTAAAAACTAAAAATACAATTGATTATTTCTTTTAAGTTTTTGTTTTTTATAATAGGAATATTTTCTTTGTAGATAAGTTGCATGTAGGCAATTCTACACAACTCATTTGCTTGATATTAAATTTTCAAACTATATTAATAATAAGGGATTAAGAATGAACAAGGATAAGGTTTTGTTAAATCTAAAAATACAAATGTTTATTTCTTTTAAGCTGTACGTTTTTAATAGGAATATTCTCTTTGTAGGCAATTCTACATAACACATTTTTTTATATAAAATTTTCTCGCTATATTGAGGAAAAGGGATTAAGACATAGCAAGGATCGGGTTTTGTTAAATCTAAAAATACAATTGTTTATTTCTTTTAAGCTGTATTTTAATAGGAATATTTTCTTTGTGGGCAATTCTACATAACACATTTTCAAGATATAAAATTTTCTAGATTGAACAAGGATCAGGTTTTGTTAAATCTAAAAATACACTTTTTTATGTTTTTAAAGCTGTACTTTTAATAGGAATATTCTCTTTGTAAATAAATCGCCTGTAGGCATTTCTACATAACATATTTTCTTGATATTAAATTTTCCAGGTATATTAATAATAAAGGAAAGAACGAACAAGGATAATGTTTAATAAATTCTAAAAATACATTGTTTATTTCTTTTGAGTCGGTATTTCTTTTTAATACGAATATTTGCTTTGTAGATAAATCGCTTGTAGAGAATTCTACACAACACATTTTCTTGATTATAATTTTTCCATTATATTAATAACAAGGGATTAAGGATGAACAAGGATAACGTTTTGCAAAATAGATAATTACAAATGATTATTTGTTTTAAAGTCTGTATTTCTTTTTAATATTAATATTTTCTTTGTAGATAAATCGCCTGTAGGCAGAAAGGGATTATTTAGTGGCATCCGCCTGCGAAAAGGGCAGGAGGCCGCCGCAATGGCGACCAACGATTCGCCACTTCGGGATCTCATCCATCCGAACTACAATGAACAGTTCAAGGGTCACAATGCTGTGACATTCAAACTAGTCAAAACAGGTGAGTTTTGTTATTATTTTACTTCTATACATAAAAAATTGTGACAGAAGACCAATTTATCCACCAATTAAAGCCTGACGATTATGTAAATGATAATGATAAAATTAACGCACTCGCTAAACGCTCGTGCGTTAAACAGTCTCGATTTTTTGCTTTCCATGAGAACTTAGAGTAGGACATTTCTTAAATTACCTAATTTCACTTCAATAGAACTTTATATACCATTTTTCTTAATCAATTTCGGTATTAGGTATATACTTCATTTCCCAGTGCCGCTTATGTATTTTTTTGTTTTATTTCTTCACAATCATCGTGAATATGTCCAGTTGTAAACATGTTTAAGTTTCACAAAATTTACGACTGCTGGACCTTGGAAATATATCTTTAGTACCATTCGAAAGATCTGTTTTATGAAAATCCTGCTTGTAAATTTATTGCTCAATCCAATATGTACAAGCTCCACAACTACCGAATCGAAACTATTTGGCATGACTAATAAAATAAATTCTATTCGCTGCAATCTACGGCGTCATATTTTATACTAGCTTATCCCAAACAATTCGGCGACATACACTGAAACCCACTCACAGAAATGGTGTCATATTTTCCAAGGTTGTCATAGATATATCCACGTCTTTCAGCTAGAAAAATATACGGTTATGTTAAAAGTATTTTTGCGTACGCGTTTTATAGTACGGAGGGCGCACAGCTCCGGCAAATAGAACACAAATTTGGGTCCGCATAATTGGCACCAGTTCAAGGTTAACGAATGCAATGTTCAGAGTGTCCTGTGTCGTTACCTTCCTTACATATTGCGCAAGTCTCTGTAATGGCAACGTCCAAGAGATGTTATATCCGCCTAATTTTTTTAAGGAGCAAAAGACCGTGTCCCTATTTTATATAATATACACAATAGTATATAAGTGGAACTTATTTACGTTATTAATGTTATTATATACATAGGTATACAACAGGTAGGAAACGGTCTTGTAAAATCGTTCTTTTATAAAAATTTAAGAATTACAGTGCATTATTTTTTGTTAGTTATTAAGTTAAAAGCCAGAACATGCTTTGAAGTGTCATCAAAGGTTTTTTTTCGTAATTTAATAGGTATTGTGGTGGCAGAAAACTTGGGGAATTCCTCTAAAGTTAGCTCGAGGCCTCAGTACATTAACTCGAGTTAATTAAAGACCAGTTTTCTTAATTTTTCCTTTATAAATTAATTAATTCAACCTGGAATTCTGGTTGTAAGGGGTCGCTTTGTCCAGCTAATGAAGTTTTGAATACTTAATTAAAAATGGAAGATTCTGTCGTTTAAATTAATAACTTAGTTACACATGAAATAGTTTCGATATTAAAAAAATACTACTAATAGATTATTGGATTTTTTTTGTCTCTATTAACGAATATATTTTAACTGATTTCTCTCATATATACAGAACGCCGAGGCGCACATTTTAAAATTATTAGCGTGTATACAGGCTGTTCCATAAGGTAGTACCAACCCAAACTTATGTTTTTTAAATGGAACAACCTATATTACGGCATAATTTTGAGTTCCTCGCAAAATTTTACGCCAATGAAACATAACATTACCTACACTAAAATTTATACACAGAGAGAAATTTTTGTTTGATTCAAATAAATATGCATTGACTCAAAGAAATTTGTTGTTTCAATAGAGGCAAAGAAATATTTATTTGCGGATAAAAACGCATTTGTTTGAAATGTTTGATTGGTAGAAAAAACGTTTATTTGTGTCAAACAACTTATGTTTCCAGTTAAAAAGTTTGCAATTTGTGTATTATAAGAAATGAGATTTATTTACTTCAAATAATTATGATTGTGTTCAGTGAAAGAATTACAATTTTTTAAATTAACAAAATTGTTGTTCGAGTTAAAATGCTTAAAATTATTAATTTGTTGAAGGAATTAATAGACAAGAATTTTTCGGAAGACTCGCCATGTGTCACCTCCTTTTTGGGATGTTGCATCATCCTCGACCAGTGCTTGGTCTTCGCAACCCAACATATAGTCCAAGTTAAGTTAGTAAAGTGTACTCTGATTTGGAATCGCAACTTGAACCTGCAGGCACTGTACTCTATAAGTTCTATACTGTCGATCACGCGGCTTTATACTCTCGATATGTACGAAGTGCGAGGAGAGAGTTTGCAGCGCCATCTAACAATACAGTTGGATGACATTAAAAATATATTTATTTGAATCAAAATATGATTTCTTTGGTGGAAGTACACCTATTTTAAAGCCAAAACAAAAATATTACTTTAAAGGAAATAAATCTCTTCTTGTGTACAAATATATTTATTTTAATCAAAATATGAGATCTTTGGCGGAAGTAAACCTATGTTTAAGCCAAAGACAAAATATTACTTTAAGCCAAATAAATGTCTCCTTATATACAAAATTATATGTTAGAATCGAAATTATATTTCATTGGTGTAAAGAAACGTTTTTTTAAAATCAAAACTAAAATATTACTTTAAAGGAAAGTAATTTTTGTTTGTATCCATATATATTTATTCCACTTAAATAAATATTTCAAATAAATTAATCTCTGCAAGCAAATAAACTAGAGTATTCAATGAAGTAAATATTGTTGGCGTCAAAGAAATATGTTTTGACCCAAAAGAATAAATTCAAACAAATACAATTCTTTAAAACAAGAAATCTTTTCTATCTGTGTTATTTTTGATTTATTGGCATTTTTATGGAAAAACAGTAGTCTAAGAAAAACTGTATATCTCAATAACTTTTTAATTTTATTTCGCTCCCTTAGATTATGATTAAGTAAGAAGCGTTCTATTATCATGATTACCTACCATATCCAAATTGTGTACAGGCTGGCCATAATGTGCAGCCAACTAAAGCAAACAGTTTTTCCTAAGAAAGTTATTTTTTTTTAAATGGAACACCTGTATCTAATTCTTTTTTTTGAATTCTACGCATCGCATCAAGTATTTACCTAAAGTACTGTTTTCGCGCATAACTTCAACTTTTTTTAATAAAATAAAACATTTTATCACATCTGCAATTTAATATTATAATTTGAAATTGAATTTTAATTATACCTTGTAGGCTGTGAAAAACTGTGCTAAAGAAGTTATTAAGGTATCTGCCAGTGGTATCTGTCAACTCTACTTGCCAATAAACCATTTTTGTTGCATTCGCCAAAACCCCAAACCATGTCCATTAATTGCTCCTGGGAAAAGTTCGCCATATTTCCCAAAATTATGCAAATCTAACTTAACAACCCTAACAATATCGCCACCACTGACAGATACCTTAATAACTTTTTAGCACAGTTTTTCATAGCCTACAGGGTATAAGTAAAATTTTACTTCAAATTATAATATTAAATTGCAGCTGTGTTAAAATGTTTTTTTTGTTAAAAAAAGATGAAATCATTCGAGAAAACAGTACTTTAGGTAAATACTAAGCTGTTTAGTGTTTTATTAGTTAATGTAGGTGTAGGAGCACTTATTTATAGAAAAATCGATTTTTGTATGAACAAGACTAGTTATCTCTGCAATTGTTTATTTTAGCACTAGTGTCTTTTATTAGAAACAAAATAGAAAAGAAACCTATATTCTTCATCACTTAGACAAAATAAATTATGTGAATAAAAAAGTTTTTATTCCTTTTTTTCAACCCATATAACTTGTCTTACATCAAGAAATTCATTTATTATTTATAAAATTACTTATTTAACATATTTTTTATGCCAACCAACCCTTATATTAATAGTCATTTTGTATCCGAAACCTTCCAGTTCAATAAATTATACAATTCAATAGTGACTGTTGATTATGTAGTTCGCATATTACATTCATTTACACACCTACAAGTACAATCAACCACATACGTGGTTGGGTAATACAAAGGTCCATCGATCCTTCAGTCCGATGACTATGTGCTATTTGGACATGGCGGTAATTGCATTGCACGCAATATAATTGATTTTGCGGACATAATGGGCACCGCATGGACAATTAACGAAAAAGCTGACGGGCCCAACTTTATAGGTTTTGCGGTTATTAGATCTATAGATGGGAAATTGGCGCATGGCGGTGTATACATTTTAATGTCAATAAAATATTATATGCTATGCGAATGTCAAAGTTAAATTTCCGGGTTATTGTGATAACAAATTGTGGTTTTCATATGAACATTTTAGAGGCGCTTTGTTTGCTGAAATTTGCGAAAATGTAGGTATTTTGTTATTCTGTTTTTTGGTCAATATTATTATAGAACTTTGATGATAATAATAATGTTATTAATAATAATAATAATTTTGTAAAAAAATTACCTATGTCAAAAAATTTGGAAAGCAGTTACACAACGCGTTAGTTCAAAGTTATAAACGGATTTTTCTTAAAGGTACTTTTTCATAGTTGCTTTTGATACACTTTTGAGAACATGACTTAAATGATATCAAACATGACCAAAGATTTTTTAACCAGTTGCTATTTGTCTAGGTCAGCGTTTCTCAACATTATTACCCTTAAAATGGGGTTGGTAGCCGTGGGAGCAGACTTTCGGTTAATAGACATAAATGGAGTGGAAATATTCTTGAATAACCTGAGTTCATATCTCAAATTGTAGGTAACTAATCGCGGTAGCCACTAAATATAGGGTTACCATAATTTTGAAAGGTCAAACCGGGACAAGAATTACTATTGGAAATAAAATTTAAAAAACGTGAAAACACAAGTAAAGCCTGCACAGAGTCCACGTCCACGAGAGCTAACCAACAACACCACCTGCACCCTGGGGTGGCTTTTTTGTTGTCTTTGATTTTTTTCTTCTTGTTACTTCCCAGGTGTTTTATTAATTATTATCAACAATTGGGATGTTAAAAGTAGCCAAAACATACGTAATTTCAGCACAACAAAAATTACTGTGTAACAATAATAAATGATAACACTTATTTTGTCACATCTTATTTCAATTTTGTTTTTATAGATGCCAGACTAGAAGCCTACATTGCACAAATGTGAGACGGCATGAAGACGTACCACGTTCATAATCTACAAAATATTGTCGAAATTACTGTTACTTTTTGTGACAGAAAAACTTTATTTACTTATTGACCCGAAAGTGTAGATATTTTTTTCTATTATAATATAATATGCTTTAATCACCAAAAGCATTTCATACCAAAATATAATCTGCAGAACAATATTGCTCTTACTAGTGGAGTCAAATTAGCCAGAGATGCGTTAAATCAAAACCTGTTGGAAATACTTGTATTTTCACGATTATTTATTAGCGTTGTAAATTTAAAGCACTGAAAGTTTTATACATACAGAATTTACTTATTTATTTAATAATTATTCTCATTTGTTGAAATTATTAAAGCTACATTTCGGTGTATGAAAGCTATGCGATAATTTTTGAAAAAGCTATAATCATTTTAGTAGCGCAGCCGACCAAATATCAATTCCCTCCACTCGGTGCCCTACATAATGTGAGGGGACATGAGGGGGTTCCACAATCTAATAGCATTTAAAAGTTAAATTTCTAATTAACTGTCTATAATTTTGCATAAGAGAAAACGATATCAACTTTTTCTATAGCAAAGATATGTAATTTGTACCGCAATACACTCATAAATAATGGATAAAACTTATTATGATTTAGGGGTTGTTTGCCACGGAGAAAATCCCCCAGTTTATGGGTAAATACAACGATTAATTTACTTACAATGAAGCAAAGTTGTACATACAACAATTTTGATCAAAATTACAAAAAAATGTCCGTAGCTCTTCCTCGTAATATATTTCGAAATTACATAGATAATCGATGCAAATTATTGTGATTTAGGAGTTGTGTGGTTTCCTACAGAACGTGAAAAGATGACTAACTGGAATGCAAAATTTTTTTAAAAACATACAATTTTCATCATCAATTCACAATATGTGCCTTTTGGCAGTCCATTGTTACAAGAGATTTTTCTTCTGTGTACTTTTCTGATTACTGATATAAAAGTTTGTTAAGAATTATAACCGGGAGATAATATCAAACCGGTCGGGACGCCGGGACCGATGTGTCAAACCGGGACTGTCCCGGTCAAACCGTGACGTATGGTAAGCCTACCTAAATAGCGTATGAAAACTACCAAATGAAAATTGTTTAGGTTTATAGTTTACAGAGAAAACGTCCTGAAAAAAAAAACGCTTACGTATTCTTAATTAGCTTGTTGTCATACTAAAGTTTATAATTGATTTAAAATCATGGAGTTTGAAACAGAATTTCTTTTTTTGCCATACAGTCCATCTCAGTAAATTTTAGTATGCTATTTTTAGAATTTATTAATATTATAGGTAGTATGCATAGGTAAATACGCAGGTTTGAGTGCGAGAAAAACCGGTCGGCCAACGCGGCGCGGCGTACCCAAACATACCAAGTCAAGACTTGTCAGTTTTTCCGACGCACATTGCACACCTGAACGCATACAAACGTACGTTGTGTCGTTATGAAGTTGATTTGGTGCATCGCGGTTGCAAATAAATTTTAGATCAAAGCCGTCGTACGGTTTTGATTCTTAATTTACCAGTAATTACGGCCAATTTTTACTAGCAGACAGTATCGGTATCGTGTTTGTGTGACGTGAACTATTGTGTTGTGAGACCGTTCATAATTTTCCGGAATACTTCGACATGAATTGTTAATAAACAACCATAATTTGTACTGGTCCCGTCTCAACGGTATAAAAAGGGTGGTCAACTTCTTCCCGGAGAGTATGCGAATAATTTTTGAGACTGGTTGAGAGAAGTGCTGGGGAAACATTAAGGTAATTAATTAATTTATCTCATGCATTGTGTTGTAATCATATAAAAACACTGATATTTTTCTGTGACCAAGACATGTGTGGTACTAATTGGCTCGGAATCGCACATGAAACAAAATTTACTAGGAGGATTTACTTCATACTAGGAGCTAACTTGAGTGCACAAAGTTTTTTCTTTACACTTGTAACAAATCTACAAGTATCAAGTATATTACTTTTAGCTACAAGTGCCGTATGTAAGAGTATGTCAAAGATTGTATACAGGTATCTCACGGAACATGAAGTACATGAGGATCTCGATATCTTTATAGATTACGAGATATTACGGATAAAGAAAAACGTATCAAAAATGTTTTTGTCCATCAGCTTTAGCTGGGCGATATTCACCTTTTTTCTTCTTATGGGCGCCATATTGATTTTTGCAGCATTAAATAGAATATTGAAAAAGCTTTATAATCATAACATTGTGTGAAATTATCACAAAATACATTGAAGGTACCAAATCTTTGTATTGGCAACTCGCATTGTGAAAAATGTTGGAGAAAAATGTGCATTTATCACAATTCCATGGAGTAAAGTAAAATAATTTCTATACTTGTAAACAATTTCTGTAACACAAGGTTTACAGTTTTTTTTTTAGTTGGCACAGTGATTAGTACAATTATAGTATTTTCCAGTTCAATTTCTTTCTAGACATCGGGTTCATCCGCTCAAATTTGGTAAAATTACATAAAGCTGTTTCTTTTGACAATTTGATCTATTTCTTCAAAATTGGGAATTGTCTAGTATTCACCTACATAAAAACGTGTCTCTCACTAAACCCTGCATTATGCCACATATTTTGTAATTCCAGTTTTATCTGCTTTGAATACAAATGAACATTAATGACCTCTTAAAAAATAAATTGTCTTTTAGCTTTTAGCTAACCTAGTAACCACAAACATAAAGTAGAATGTCACAAACTATACAGAGTCAGCCAAAATTACACCTAAATAATTCTCCAACGGTAAGAAATTTTTAAAAAAAATTTTAAACAAGCTATCGTTTAAATAAATTTTCTTATTTTATTATAGAAATTTGGTAACCTTTCCTTTTTTCGCCGTGTATATTATTCCATATTTAAATTCTAAGAATTTTTTTAGGAATATTTTTTTTATAAAATGCGTTACTTTTTAATTATTTAATTAACCAAAAATAGTCAAAATTACCAAAACACCTAAACTATATTTCTTCAACAAACTTTACAACAAAATTTTTCAAATAAAAGTTGTTTGCGTTTAAACAACCTCTCGTTTAAATATATGTAAATTGAATATATAGTGTCTTCATTTTGTTCTAGAACTTGGCAAACCTTTTCTCATAGAACATCCTGTGTATTTTTATTTTTTCAATTCTAAGATTAATTCTTTAAGAACTTTTTGTAGAAATATTTTTTTAATGCATTATTTCTTAGTTATGAGCAATTAATCAAAACTCCTGACCTTAAAATTAAAAATATTTTCCCACATACATACACATTTATTTTAATGTGGCAGTTTGAACTCTTAATTTCAATCTATTTAATTGTGTTATTTTCTCCTGGATTTTTTATTTTTTACCCGTTTGGTTCAGTAAAAGTTTACTGATTAATTCCTTATAACTAAAAAATAATGCATTTTATAAAACAATTAGTTTCACATAAAATTCTTAGAATTTCTGTTAGAAAAAAGCAAATTGCAAATTTCCAAAACGAATTAAACATCCTGTATATTAAAAATATATTTGAACGAGAGTCTGATTAAAACCAAAAAACTTCTATTTGAAAAATTTTCTGCAGTTGAAGAATTATTAAGTTATTCCAGTAATTTTGATTATTTTTGGTTAATAGCTTATAATAAAAAAAAATATATTTTACAAAAAAATTTTCTTAGAAAGAATTCTTAGAATTAATCTTAGAATTAAAAAATGTGATGTGGCCAGACACATGACTTTATCATACAATATATAAAATTAATTGTTTAGCTGCATGAGAATCTATTTGATTGAGATCAGTCGTATCTGCATTAAAATAAAACTAGTTAGCCAGGATTTAACAGATAAATAAATAACTAAATAAATAAATAATTCCTTTATTAAAATAAGACAATATTAATTGCAACAAAATATTATTTATATTTAGGGCGCAGTTCAGCACACTTGTTTCCAAATTGCCTTACTCTTCCACTCAACCCCTTACGCAAACTAGAAATAAGCCATAATTGTAGCAATAATATAAAAATAATTCCGAGAACTTATCAAAACAAAAACAAACAACAAAATTACTCTAGAGTCTAATTACACGTAATTGCAGCAAATCCAACTCAACAAAACATCGCACCTGCCACCTGCCCATAAAAAATAAAAATTAAAAAGCCTCCAATGTGCGCTCGATGCCTAAAGTCCCCCCTGTTGAGCAAACAGCCAACGCTTCACCTTTCCCCCAAAACTGTTTCACGATAAATTTTTCATATCTTCCCTGAGACCATTGTATATGTCACTGACCTGGTAAGAGAAGGACCGTTTATACAGCTCAGTGCGATGGGCAAGTGGAGCAAACAAACCCCCGAATCTTAAATTAAGGTTATGGACATACGTTCTACAACATATCTTCCGCATGAGGTATTGTGGGATCTTAGTGGATAGCAACTTATGATACAATATTGCTGCATGCAACACCCTAGTGTTATCCATGTTCAACCACCCCAAGTCGCCCAGCCCATTCGATGCATGATCATACTTCGTCAAACCAAAAACAAACAGAACACATGCATTTTGGACACGCTCAACACGCTGCCCATCCGACGCCGTCAGGCAAGGACTGTACACGGTATCACAATATGAAATCTTAATCTTTTGAATATGAAATCTTTGAAATCATAGTGACAAAAGTTTATCACTGTTGCAATATACGACAGCCATGCAAATGCACAAACACGTCTACATGTATAGAAATCTGTGCGTACTATGAACTATGAACTATGAACTATGAACTATGAACTTCCACATATTACGTTGTGTTACAGAATCACTACAAGTGTCAAATTTTTACCTATAATTGTAGGACTTGTAGTATTTAAGTGACGGGCCTCAGTTCTAATGTGCTAACTGTAAGCTCTTCCAAACAGCCTTTCGACCTTCCGACTTTTGCACGTTTTGGCTAAGAAGCTAATAGCCAATCACGCCAAGCTTTACCACAAGAAAACTTACGTTCGCGTCCGTAATGTTTGCGTAACAAATCTCATTAGAGGGCTTATCCGGGCAAAACCCACAATTTTTCCAGATCGATGCCTCGGTCGTCTAACCAAGCTCTCCTCCATTTCCATCGCTCCGATAAACCCAACTAAAATCACAGTTAACAAACGACGATAAGTGAGCGCGAAGACGATTTCAAATCGTTTCAAAAGCCCTTCCTGTCGTTCCTCAAGGCTCAATCAGCGTACCGTGGAGTGTTTGTTCGGAGATAACGCCTCTCGAACGAACAATAACGAACCCTTCAAACTTTGAATGATAATTCTTAACTCGTTACGGTGAGCTGACTATTGTTTGTTTTTGGCATCAAAGGTTTCGAGGGTAACGAATGCTGGGTGACAGATAATTACTTCGTTTAATTAAGGGTTGTTGTAATTATAGTTTGGGTGGGAGAACGGTGTAAATTGGAAACGTTGAGCGACAGAATTGGAGTTGTTAAGAACAGTTGATGGATTCAGGCTTATTGATTAGGTCAGTGGCGTAGCTACATATTCAACGCCCTGGAGCAAAAAAAATCTGCAGAAAAACTGAGTTTATATATACAAAATCCTTGCGAAACTCAGTGTAGAGTTTTCTGACAATAAAAAACAATTAGCCAACAGCTGGCTGTTGACGATTTCTAAAAAATTAAAATAACCCAACTATTCTGCAAATGTGTTCTCATTTGCTTCACAAGTGTTTTATATAAATTCCGGTATCGTATTTTATGGAATTTTTCTCAAACTAGTATCTTTTACTAGGGTAGACTAAGGAACATCTACACTAATTTTAGTGTTCGTAAAAACCAAGGTGGGTATTCATAAGCCATTTCTTACCTGCGGAATGATTATCTCGCAATGTTCAAGTTTTGATTGCACGCCATTATTCTTCTTATTATTAAATATGATGCTCAATCATGTTTTCAAATACTTGAGACGCGATATGGATCACCCAAGATATAATTAATTTTTTTTAAAATTTATCTACAGTTACTACCGCAATATACAAACACAATAAAATAAAAATAACATTAAAATAATAACATAACTTACATCCTTGAAAACATTTGTCAGTTCAAGTGAAGATTGGTTAAGATGCCCAGTACGATTTTCTAACCCCATTCAAACGATGTTTTTCTTTAATTTGCGTCAAAATTATCTGGAAGAAAGCGTTTTAGGCAATTCAAACTTTTACGTAGCAGTAAAATTTTAGGATTGGTAATTTCTTTCTTTTAAAGTGGGTAAGTAACATTATGTGTTTCATATTAACAAGAAAATACTGAAAACCACTTACATACTTATAAGTTTATGAATAAAAAACACACTAATTTAGTAAAATAATAGCCCTGATTTAAAATGAACAATAGACTACAATAATACACTCAATAAGTAAAAAAATATGAAGTGCGCTTGCTTAAAAAAAATTTACAGAAGTCAAATGTACATGGAGTTATACAGGGTTCTGCAACTTAAGCTCCCGTCTTCTGTAGCTCACTTACTCATTAAGCTAAGAGTTTGACATTTTGCAGGCTTACCCTGTACTTCAAGGTACAATTCAAGAAATTAATTTTTATTATACAGGGTGTTCCAAAAATGTGCAACGCCATGGTAATATATTTTTTTTAAAATTGAATGCTATAAGATTTTCGATACATTTGGAAGCGTTTTATGGTTGCCTACATATCACCAAAATTTTATTGAAATCGGTTGAGTGGCCGCAGGGGAAAAAAATAAAAACCAAAAACCGCAAAATGCACCTCGTTAATAAAAGTTTGCGACGTGCTTATTAAGTTAGATGTAATAGTCTCGTTAACCAAGTGACATTGATCCAAATTATACAGGGTGACCAATATCGAGTGTCAAACTTGTCAAAGTTCAAAGCGTGTTATTGTTCTTATTTTAAATTGGAACCCATAATTTTTTTTATGTGAAATGATGCAGAATTAAAAAATAAACATTGTTTCTAAATACAACCCCATCACAATTCCCAATATTTTAAAAGTTATTCGCCAAAAACTCAACGGCAATTTTAGATAATAAATATCGTACGTGACGTTGAAAAACAATTTATTTCATAAAAAATAATAGATCTATTTTATATTTGAATGTACTTAATTAGGTAGTTATTCAAATGCTAAATTTACTGCATAATTTACCTATAGCGGTAAGGACGGGAATGTGGCTATAGTAAATTTTGCAGTAAATTTAGCAATTGAATAACTACTTAATTAAGTACAGTAAAATCTAAAATACCTCTCTGCGTTATATTTTATGTAATCAATTGTTTTTCAACGCCACGTACGATATTTATTACCTAAAATTGCCGTTGGAAACGTTGAAAAATGAGTTTTTGGCGAATAACTTTTAAAATATTGGGAATTGTGATGGGGTTGTATTCAGAAGCAATATTTATTTTTTAATTTCGCATCGTTTCACCTAAAAAAATTATGGGTTCCAATTTAAAATAAGAACAATAGCGCGCTGTGAAGTTTGACTAGTTTGACACTCGATTTTGGTCACCCTGTATGATTTGGATCAATGTCACTTGGTTAACGAGACTATTACATCTAACTTAATAAGCACGTCGCAAAATTTTATTAACGAGGTGCATTTTGTGGCTTTTATTGATTTTTAAAGCCTACGATGCAAAATCAATTTTTTTTTTGTTTTTATTTTTTCCGCTGCGGTCACTTAACCGATTTCAATAAAATTTTGGTGATATGTAGGCAACCATAAAAGGCTTCCAAATGTGTAGAAAAATGTATAGCATGCAATTTAAAAAAATATATTACCATGGCGTTGCACATTTTTGGAACATGTATAATAAAATATAATTTCTTGAATTGTAAGTGAGCTACAGAAGACGGGAGCTTAGTTGCAGGACCCTGTATATGTATAAACACAACGAACCAATCTATAAATCGAAATTATGATAATTAAGTCAAGATCACAAAACATTTAGGTCCTTAGAATTTTATTTAGAAATTCTGGCCATTTTTTACACAATACTTTTGTTATGTCTCTTCGAATTTTGCGCCCCCTCTACTCGTGCGCCTGGAGCAGTTTGCCCCCGCTGCTCCCCGTAGCTACTACGCCCCTGGATTTGGTACTGTCTAGTGTCAAGCTTCCTACGTAGCTCAAGCATTTGTTTGTGAGGCATAAATACTAAATAAAAAGGCATAAAAACTGAGAGATACACGAGAAACGTAAAAATAATTTCCTAGAATTAAGAATAATATAAGTTGTAAATTTGCCTTTTGTAATTCGAAAAATGCAGCGTCCAAATTGCTGTGAGTATCGCATCTCGCGTCAAATAATTTGGAACATTTGAGGTTACGACACAACACTTTATGTGCTTGAACCAGATATTTTCTTCAGTAATGTAGCACAATGTGTGTAATTTTTCCAAAAAACTCGCCAAAACTCGAAAGCGTTATCAATTTAACCTAAACTATTCGCAGGTTTTTTTGGGTTATTAATACCAATTCGTAACTAAAACTGACCAAAACAAAATGGCGGTTCCAATACGGCGAACAATTTATTCTAAAACTCTTAATTTTGCTGAAATTTACATAGTAATCGGGAGATTGGACTGATTGCAAATCTGTCTAATGTGTAGATAGGATAATACACATTATGCAGGATGGGAATTTTGTCAAGAGCGACCTACTTTATACATAAGTAGTTATCGTTTGATGGCCCAGAAAATAAAAATATATAATATATTTGAAGAAATGGTGACTTGTCAAAAGTCACAGCCAAAATATCGATTTTTCTCATAAAAATTATAAATATAAAAGTATATAACATGTTGCATTTCTGGTTCATCAAACGATAAAGGGATGTTTACTTAACACCCAGTTAAATGTTAAAGTCGAAAATCGGTTATATATGAAATCGGTTATATATGCTTTTTTATAAATTCCTACTGTTGCATAAGCCGCAATTTTGATAGGTTTTGAGCCACGGTAAAGATGTTTGGGTGCGAGGTGCCAGACAGCAGAATTGAAGCTTTAGGTTGTTGTTTTGAGTTTCTCCTACCCAAACACCGTTCTAGCAACTCTCTCGACGACAAGTTGTTGTAAATCGGCTTGGAGCCACTATCGACATTTTTATCAAGTATTATTGAATTCATCTAGAGTTTTCTCGGCTTCGGTTTTTCGCATTTGTATCAACACTGTCCCAGCAGGGCAGTACATATGCTGGGGATTTTCATTCGTCCAGATCTTATGATAGAATTTGGTCCACACAGCATTGTACGTATTATCAACAGTGTGGATGTCTTCTGATTAGTAAAGCATAGAAGGTGTCTATTCTTTTCAATATACAAGCCGCATCGTAACCAGTGCTCCAACCCACAACCCCGCGGAATATGTCTTTGGTAGAAACCAGTATTTCTCCCGCTGACCCATCATGTTCGCAGTACAGTTGTCTGTATGTACTTCGATACAATGGTCAAGGTGCCAGATTCTGATTACCAAAACTCACAGGCATGACAATAAGAAAATATCAGGGCAATCTCAACCACTTTGTTAGAAATATTTCTTCATAAGTAGGTACTGTGATCCCATACAACGGAAGTGTAATCTGTCTTCTTCCATATCCCGTCTCCAAACCCATGCACTATAATTTCTTCGTCTTCCGCTGTCGACAATATATCGGCAGACGTACTAGCAAATGCTTTTTGTTTTCACTAGTGTGAATTCCCCGAAAATTTTCTTTTTTGTTATCTATCAGCACGTGCAGGAGTTTTTTTTGTGTTTCTTTTACATGACGTTCACGAGAGAATTTCACAGAATAATAAACAACACACTGCAAGATCTTTTCGCTTGAATTGAATTGTTGGCCAAAATTCAAATTTTCAAGTTTTGAATTCAGTTAAATTCTGTACCATATATGAAAGTAAACAGGTTAATTTATTAAACACTCGTGGAATTGATGCTTAATTACAACGCATTCAGTCATACTACTTAACCAAAAATGGCGCATAGTGCGCTTCTACCGCTATTCATTATATTAAACGCTCTGAAGCCAGAAATAAATTTTATAAACAAGATCGAGAATATAATTCTAGAAAAACTAACAGAAAAAATAACTTATATGTAATAGAGCTATAGACACTTCGGACCCAATAATATTTAACATTAGTTTAAAAACCCGCATAAACCGCCAACAAAAAATAAAGATTCCGCTTCCGAACGAAGTTATTTCGTTAATACGACCATTTACATCAGAAACTGAGCCTTCTTGTTTCATGAATACACAGAAGCGATACTGCGAGAATGAAGACTCAGACAATGAAGAAGAATAAGAAGAGTATACCAACGAGTTTGTGGATCTTGTTTTCACTTGATAGTTTAGAATTAGAGGCGGAATAGATTGTAAGAACACACTTTGTTTACTATTTAGTTGTTAATTTGTATTTGATATCTGTTAATATGTACGTAAAAATATATTATAGGTAAGACTTACTTAACTAATACGTAGCTTTCTTGCAAATTTTATGTTCATGATAGTATTAAAAGCAGAATATCCCATGCAGGCAACGTTTCAGGTAAACAAAATAGTTTTTGAAGTAAAATTTGCAGTAGGTACAGATTTATAATTATGACAACGCGTCCTCGGCCCCGTTTTCAATAAATGAAATAATTTTTTAAAGTAATCGTCCGCCATATGCAATCCGCAATTTTGATTTTTTGCTGTTTTGAAATTTAGAGTTCAGGTTCATAATCAGCTACCATAAAAATCCAAGTTTCAATTGCAAGTTTCAAAGCAATTAAAGCATATTTTAAAGTGATTATCCGCCATATTGAAAGCATTATTTTGTTTTCATTAGAGTTCAGATTCGTAGTCAGCGACCTCAAAAAGTCCCAAAATACACGTTTGAAGTAAATCAAAACATATTAAATGTACTCGTTAGCCATATTAGACTGGCCATTTTGTTTTAAACAATTTTGAGTTCAGATTCAGAATCAGCGACCACAAAAATCCAAAAAGCGCCATGTATTAACTAAATCAAAACATCTTTTAATGTAGTCGGCCGCCGTATTGGATACGCCATTTTGTTTGCGGAAATTGCGTGTTCAGATTTATAATCATCTACCTGAAAAGCCCCAAACAGCCACGTTTGAATTAAATCAAAGCATATTTTCATGTAGTCGTCCGCCATATTGGATCCGCCATTTTGACTTTAGCAATTTGGAGTTTAGATTCGTGATCAGCGACCTTAAAATCCCTTATATACCAAGTTTCAGAATTTTGGCCAACTTTTTAGTTCAGACCACTGTGCGTCGGCTATTTGTTTATAACTCGGCTAATTTAGCAAATATTACCTTAAAACTTCGTGCACAAATTTCTAGGACCTTAACTAATAAAATAACGCATGGAAAACCGGACCCCCCCCCTTAAATAGGTGAAAATCAGTGAAGGAAATAGAAAATAAAATTAAACTCAATCGAAATAAATAAAAATAAAAATAAAGAAGCCAATAATAGTCACATTAATTTAAAGAGATATTCTCGGAAAGACCTAAGTTGTTACTATAGTAACTAAATTATCTTAGTGAAAGTATTTATACTGTACTACTGATTTACCCCTTTACAGAGAACAGCTTTAATCACAGCAATCTCGCTTTCAGACGGTTGCAATACGCTGCGTTTGACGCAAGACCGGCCTCGTTAAGCGACAGGTAATTGTCCGGTAATTATTAGCAGCAACCTGTCCGAGCGTCGTTTAATAAAGCCGAGGTAGCCGGAGCCACTTTCCGGCCTGCTGGAAATGGCTTTTACGCTACCCTATAAACGGGGGTAAATTTTCAGAACCGATATGCCCGAGGCTTTTTAATTAAACGCGTTTTTTACTTTATCATACGCAGTATGTAAAGTATTGTAATCGTGCCGAAAAAAAAAATTGAGATTTTAGCGGAAATAGGTCTTTTTGGGTCCCCTGAACATTTTTGACCAAGGTACAAAAAAATGTCTGTGTGTGTGTGTGTGTGTGTGTGTGTGTGTGTGTATGTGTGTAAATGATTTTTGTGGCGACGATTCCGGCGAAACTACTGAAGGTATCGGGACGAAAGTTCATATTTAGAAGTTTCATGACCAAACTTAGAGCTGAAAAGGTTTTGGTTCACAAGGGTCCAAAGGAACTGGTAGTTTATTCTAAGCCTTTTTGAAGGATTTTGGAAATGAGCCGCCATTTCTGTAATTTCGACAAAATGGTTAATTAATAAATTAAAGTAGAGGAAATTTTGAATAATTTATGCCTATGACATTTTTTGGTAAAATTAATAGTTTAGCTTTTTAGTTTATTCTAAGCCTGTTTGAAGGATTTTCGAAATGAGCCGCCATTTCTGTAATATCGACAAATTAGTTAATTAATAAATTAATGTAGAGGAAATTTTGAATAATTTATGCCTATGAAATTTTTTGGTAAAATTAATAGTTTAGCTTCAAGAGCAAATTCTATTTGATCGAGATCGGTCGCATCTGCATTGATATGAAATTACATAGTAGCCAGGATTTTGACAAATATTTTTTTGTGTTGTCACATTTGAAAACAGCTGATCTCATCAGAGGTTGGAAAACCACTATGGAACGTTGCCGCTGTAGTGCGGCAAATTATAAAATACAAATTTCAAATAAAGTAAGATCACCAATTTGATTGTTTGTTGATAAGAAATATCAACCCGTCTTTATATCTAATTCTAAAAACGATACATTGAGAAAATTATAAATAAAGTATAGCGATGAGTGTAGTTTTATTTTAGTATAGTATGTTGGTATGGATGAGTCATGAACAAATATAAATCTGTCAGAATTTGAATTACCTTTTGAAGGTGCGTTTTCATTAGTGACAATGGCAGTGGTAGCAGACGCCGTTATAGTATTTCCAATAGAAAATTGATAGTGACTCATGTTTATGTACATGCAAACTAATATGTGTCATTATCACGATATGTAAGAAATACTATAATTTCGTATTCTACCACCGCCATTAGCTACCATTACCTACCAATCGGAACGCACCTTTAAACTTGACGTTTCGTCAAAGTGGTACCAACCTAGCATTTACTATACAGACATCATTTATTTTTTTTTAAATACGTATTTCTTCAAAGGCAACACAATAAACGTTGATGTCGCTCCTGCCAAAAACTAGATAGCCGACTCGCTCATATGCGACGGCGACACTCCGCCTTCGGTGACGCGCCGCATCACCGCTCGTCGCGCTATTCCGTACTTTCGGCATTTGTGACATAAATAACTATTATTCTAATGACGTAGTGTAGGTAGTGTCAAATGCTGATGCTTTGACAATACCTACGATTTATCTCAATAGAATAGATTCTCATGCAGCTAAACTATTAATTTTATATATTGTATGATAAAGTCATGTGCCTGGCCACATCAGATTTTTTTTTAATGGTGACGCTGCAAAAGCCGGCTACTTTAATTAAAAGTGTCAATATGCGAGCATGCGGCTGCGGTGCGCGGTTGCCATATTAAACATGATCTTCCGGCTGGGAAATTCCGGAAAATAAATAAATCGGGCGGAATAAATTGCCGGAGGGAAAATAAGTCGTTGAGTGATTATGTGCATAGTAGGGTGGTAGAAAATTGAAAAGCGGAAAATTGTGAGCGGGAAACAAAATAATAAAATGTTGGTTCGGTGGAGTGGTCATTGTTATTCATCGTTTTGACCTTTTTCAATACAGTTTTTTTTATGGATAAACACAAAAAAACAACGTTTTACGTAAACTGTGAAAAGGTTCTTTTCGAACAAATTCTATAATTTTCTGGAACATTTTGTTTGGCCATTAATTATATCTAACGTCAATATAATTCGGTTGTCGTGCTATAAAATCAGCATGACTATTAGCAAGCCAACAAATTTTACCGGTAAAAATCATTTTCAGGCAGAACCAGTTAGAGCTAGGCCAAACTAGCGCGGCCGAAGCACGTTAGGCACAAGTAGTTTATCCTAGACCAAACTAGTTTAACCTGGTATGTAAATGGGTACTTCAGGGATAACTGGTATGGCCAAACTGATTTCGATTAACGGTTTTGACATGTCCTATAATTTTTAAGCGAGTTTTCTGTGGACGATTTTTTCTGAAACGCGAGTTTTCTAACGCGGCTGTTTTCTGTTGTGCATGTTTTCTTGACGAGGATGAAAATGCTTCAGAAAACACGTAAATCAAAATACGGGCGTGAAAAAACGCACGTAAACTCAACACGTGTCAAAGCACGCGCGTCAGAAAATTAGCTCTTCAGAGAAACGCGCGCAAAAAACACGCTTGTTAGAAAACACGCGACATAGAAAACGCGCGTAAAAAATACTCGAGAGTCAGAAAACGCGTCATAACGCTCGAGAAATACACGCGCGTTAGAAAACACGCGCTACAGAAAACCCGCGAGTCATAAAACACGCGCTCAAAAAAACACAACCCTTAGAAAACGCGCCCGTCAGAAAAAGACGATCTACAGAAAACGGACGTAAAAATTATAACACACTTCAAACCCTTTTTGTTTTGACATGAATGAAACCGAAAATAAAAATGAATATGTTTGACTTTTTCCTTGAACTTAATAAAACTGGGCTTTTTACTTTATCATACGCAGTATGCTAAAGTATTGTAATCATGCCGAAAAAAAAAATTGAGATTTTAGCGGAAATAGGTCTTTTTGGGTCCCCTGAACATTTTTGACCAAGGTACAAAAAAATGTCTGTGTGTGTGTGTGTGTGTGTGTGTGTGTGTGTGTGTGTGTGTGTGTGTGTGTGTGTGTGTGTGTGTGTGTGTGTGTGTGTGTGTGTGCGTGCGTGCGTGCGTGCGTGTGTGTGTAAACGATTTTTGTGGCGATGATTCCGGAAAAACTACTAAAGGTATCGGGACGAAAGTTCATAATTAGAAGTTTCATGACCCAACTTAGAGCTGAAAAGCTTTTGGTTAAAAAGGGTCCAAAGGAACTGGTAGTTTATTCTAAGCCTTTTTCAAGGATTTTGCAAATGAGCCGCTATTTCTCTAATTTCGTCAAAATAGTTAAATAATAAATTAAAGTAGAGGAAATTCTGAATAATTTATGCCCATGTAATATTTTGGTAAAATTAATAGTTTAGGTTTTTAGGTTATTCTAAGCCTTTTTGAAGGATTTTGGAAATGAGCCGCCATTTCTGTAATTTCGACAAAATAGTTCATTAATAAATTAAAGTAGAGGAAATTTCGAATAATTTATGCCTATGAAATTTTTTGGTAAAATTAATAGTTTAGCTTCAAGAGCAAATTCTATTTGATCGAGATCGGTCGCATCTGCATTGATATGAAATTACATAGTAGCCAGGATTTTGACAAATATTTTTTTGTGTTGTCACATTCGAATACAGCTGATCTCATCAGAGGTTGGAGAACCACTATGGAACGTTGCCGCTGTAGTGCGGCAAATTTTAAAATACAAATTTCAAATAAAGTAAGATCACCAATTTGATTATTTGTTGATAAGAAATATCAACCCGTCTTTATATCTAATTCCAAAAACGATACATTGAGAAAATTATAAATAAAGTATAGCGATGAGTGTAGTTTTATTTTAGTATTTTGGTAGGGATGTGTCATGAACAAATATAAATCTGTCAGAATTTTAATTACCTTTTTAAGGTGCGTTTTCATTAGTGATAATGGCAGTGGTAGCAGACGCCGTTATAGTATTTCCAATAGAAAATTGATAGTGACTCATGTTTATGCACATGCAAACTAATATGTGTCATTATCACGATATGTAAGAAACACTATAATTTCGTATTCTACCACCGCCATTAGCTACCATTACCTACTAATCGGAATGCACCTTTAAACTTGACGTTTCGTTAAAATGGTACCAACCTAGCATTTACTATACAGAAATCATTAATTTTTTTTAAATACGTATTTCTTAAAAAGCAACACAATAAACGTTGATGTCGCTCCTGCCAAAAACTAGATAGCCGACTCGCTCATATGCGACGGCGACACTCCGCCTTCGGTGACGCGCCGCATCACCGCTCGTCGCGCTATTCCGTACTTTCGGCATTTGTGACATAAATAACTATTATTCTAATAACGTAGTGTAGGTAGTGTCAAATGCTGATGATTTGACAATACGTACGATTTATCTCAATAGAATAGATTCTCATGCAGCTAAACTATTAATTTTATATATTGTATGATAAAGTCATGTGCCTGGCCACATCAGATTTACTATATTATAACTTCGAAGGATCTACATTGGACTTGTACTGTTTTCGAACTCGGCGATACAATTTAAAATTTTACAAATCCATCATATGGACTTACACGATATGTAGGTAATAATGAAAAATCTTGGGACCGAATTTTCTGAACCTGCCTGGTGTGGAATATTTGGTTTTCTCTTCACATTCGTTATGGGAAAATTACATACTTACAAAGTGAGCTAAATGTGTATGGTTTTGTTCCAGATAATTACAATGGAAAATTTATTTCGTTTTTCAAAATATTTTTAGAATCTTTCTGCCACGTCTTTCAACTTTCTGTTAATTTTTTCTCTCCATTTCTTTAGCATAATTCTCTTCAATATAAGAACCAAGATTGCACTCGATAAAATGAGCTTTTCTCATACTGTCATACATCCACGTTGATGTTAACTACACAATGCTCATAACCCCAATAAGTCATAATTACTTCACATTATGATCATTACCTTACCTCATAAGTGATCAATATTGAAGATAGAAAAACCGAAGTTTATTGGGACTGCGCAGAATCAGAGCATAACACATTAAACGAAGAATTGTATAGTATCACACACACAAAAATAAAAATATCCAAATACTTGTAGAAAATCACAACTGTTTTCTTCTATAACATCTAGGCCAATATTTTGGTCAGTGTGAAACAGCTTTAATATTCAAAGTATGCCACAAACGAATATTTCAGCATTCCGGAGCGCTTATACTTGTGAAGAATTATTTTCTTTCGTAGTATGCAAACTACAAAACAAAAGCTTTTTTTTAAATATTTGGTCGTTGAATTTACAACTGCAAGTTAAACATTTATTGACAGCCATTTTTAGTACGGGTTCATACTAAATCCATATTTAGTATGAACCCGTACTCAAGACCATACATTGAAGCAATAACAACGGTTTTAATACAAAGAACAAATATAATCTAAACAAAAAACAAGCAAAAAAATAGGCACGCAGCCTAATTTTGCCCACAATAATTGCAAACTTAATCCAGTATCAACACTGGTAGAGGGTGAAATTTGTAGCATTAGATCGCTAATATTAAAACAAATACATTTATTAATATTTCTGTCTCTATTCAAACAACGACCTATTTGATCCACACAATATTTCTACCACTGTAATAATTTAGTGTATAATTCCTTGCGTGCCCAACAAATAAAGCAACTGCAACCATCTGGTTCTATACAAATCTAAACAATTTTTTGCTCTACGTCAAATTTTATTATTTTGGGTTTACGTCATTTCAGTATTAGGCTGACGCTGTTAAACATTTTAGTGGCAGTTGTTTAGTTTATATTTATTTTATGTAGGTATATAGAGAGCCTGGAAACATGAGGGAGTTTGTTACTTTGCTAAATTTACGAACACGTTGATCTTTAACTATTAGGATACACATTTTTATGTAAAATTCAAGTTTCTAGTTTCAATTGTGTCTTTGCTTATGACTGGGATGAAAATGTTAAAAAACTGAACCTTAGTTAAGTTTAAACTATTTACTTTTACCTGAAATCCTGAATCTTTGCTCACAAATACCAAACTAATAGAAAATTACCAAATTATTATTCCACATAACAAATTACCAGTCTATTCCAACTCCATCAACTACAGATTATCGCTTAATATTATAACTTTACCGCATCCACACTATACAAGATAAGCGTACCTAATTAGGGGATAAACAACTAGCTCCAGTTTGAGCCGGTCTATTTATCAAGTGACCTCTAGCCTCGATTGCGGAGGAATACGGAATCCAACGAGGCAGCGGTATCCACTATCCAGTCGACAGGATTCTGGTGTTTGGCATTTCCTTTTATACCGGCGGTAAAGCGGGATAAACTGAAAATTGAAATCCATTGTTTTCGGCTCGCGAGGTGAAATAGAATGCTCCATTATTGCGCCCGCCGTGCACACGATTTGTGCCCTTTTCTATTTACGGTATTGCGCGCATTGTCCGGTGTTACATGTGGGCCGACCTCCCACCCCGTGCAATTAAAACGAGAAAAACACATACAAAAGAAAAACTACACGAGAAAAAATGTTGGAGAAATGACTTACAAAATGATTATTAGTTCAAGTTTATGGGGATTCCATGTTCACGTCATTTTCGAATATTTGCACAATATTCAATTTTAACACCTTTTATTGAGCAATTTTAACACGTTTTATTGACAATTTCATTCTCATTAACTGGAGGAAATGCGTTATTTCGCACTCTCTGAAGCATTAGCAAAACTGTCAATTTATAAAAATAATCGAAATTAGTCAGAATTCATTAAGTTACACAAAGTTTTTGAATAATTGAAAATGGTTTAATACATTATTACTTTATCATACGCAGTATGATAAAGTATTGTAATAGTGCCAAAAAAATGAGATTTTAGCGGAAATAGGTGTTTTTGGATCCCCTGAAAATTTTTGACTAAGGTACAAAAAAATGTCTGTGTGTGTGTGTGTGTACCCGATTTTTGTGGCGACGATTCCGGGGAAACTACTAAAGGTATCGGGACGAAAGTTCACATTTAGAAGTTTTATGACCTAACTAAGGATCTGGATGTTTAGCATTTTTCAAGGATTTTGCAAATGAGCTGCCATTTCTGTAATTTCGTCAAAACAGTTAAATAATAAACTAAAGTAGAGGAAATTCTGAATATTTTATGCCTATGACTTTTTTGGTAAAATTAATTGTTTAGCTGCAAGAACACATTCTATTTAATAGAGATAGGTCGCATCTGCATTGATATGAAACTAGTTACCCAGGATTTGCCAAACATTTTCATTCTAATGACAGTAGGTAGTGTCAAATGCTCTCAGATGCTCAGATGATTTTTTTACAACATACAAGTACATAAACTAGCTCATTTTTACAACATCTGCATAGTTACGTGTGTTTCAAATATTTTCCACAGTACAAGTTTATAATTTTAAAAACCTAGAGAAGTAATACTTACGAAAAAAGTAATAGCGAATATAATGGTGCAAAATTTAAACAATTTTCAGTATAGATACGGCCGATCCGGATTGCGCATAATGGCCGGCTATCCGGTATCCGGCCGAATTTTGGCCGGATCATGGCCAGATAGTTGTTTTACAAAATGGCCGGATACTCCTACAACCAATATTATAACAAAATGGGAATGTAGTTAGTATCTGTCAAATCCTGGCTAACTAGTTTAATTTTAATGCAGGCACGACTGATCTCAATCAAATAGATTCTCATGCAGCTAAACTATTAATTTTATATAAAGTTATGTGCCTGGCCATATCAGATGTTTTCTACTTTGCGATATTAATTTCACATAAATTTCGAAAATTGTGGTTGTCGTCTTACAATCTAGAGTTGTTTTTTCTTCAACAGTTGATAGTTGTGGCAAAAATCACAAATCAGCCTTATTTGACACTTGACGTCAATTTATTCAATCTTGGAAAACTAAAAGTTTGTGATCTAGTGTTTTCATAACGAAACCGAAACCGGCTTCGTTATGAGTTTATAACTAACGCAAAGTAGAAAAACAACTTTAGGGAAAATGTATTTTACGAATTTTAAGTGAGATTGCGTTTTGGGTAGGATTAATTGCCCTAAAACAAATCCGAATTCAAAAAGCGCAAGTTTTTCGCAAAAAGTTAGGTTATTTTCGGAACAGTTTTAAAAATTTGTTTTAAAGAAAATTGCTTTTAAAATTAAACGGTTGCAATCTATTACATTATTAATTGCAAACATTTAAGTCTGTTACCTAAAACCTTAGATTCAAGATAGATATCACACTTTTCCGCAGAATGAAAAGCAAATTTATTTGACGCTGAAAAAAGAAAATAAATTGATTATCGCGCTCTATAAAGTGCGTTCGTTGACGCACATGACGCGATACGTTAAACCAGGATAGACCAGATGACGATTTGATCTAACTTTAGACAACTAGTGTCAGTGTCACACGTCCTAGAATACACCATCGCCTAAAAATACCCGAAAACTTTTTTTCGTCCCTCGAAAATATGAATCGAAAGGTTGGTCGGACAGATGTTCGAATTCACGCTTCGGCCTTCATTATGCTAATGTATTTGCATTATATTAGGCCTTGTTTGCCCCAGGGTTTACGGTTGGGGCCTCTCCTTTCTTCTCTGTTCCTTCGAAACTCCATTATAATGCTGTCTCGGATATATTTCAGGTCGAACAAAACGAAAAGAATTCAGGAGGCCGGCCTGAATCGTTATATCCTGAACTTCAGAACCTGAAGGCTTTCAATCGAGCGTCCCAAACAATGCTCCAAACAATTTCATTCAGGGCAAATGCATTGAATTAATGAAGGTTTGCGTTTTAATTTTCATGGTTGAGTTAAGATAATGAAATTTCCGGTTGGTTATTAAGTTTTGAATGTAAACACGCTCTTGTTTCTCCTAAATAATTTGTTATAAATTCTATAGTGCCATGGCTGGTCAATATTTATTAATTATAATTGTTATTAAACATAATCCATGTTTAAATCCATGTACTAAAAATGGTATTACAATTTGTTAATTGAAACACCGGAAACAGTGCTACAATGTGTGCATTGTGAATGCAAAGTAGAAAAAACTATCATGGAATTATCAATTTTAATGCATTGACTTGTTTAAGGACCAATAATTGAGGGGCTTGGAAGTAAAAGGTTTAAGTGCACTTTAAAAAAATAGTTAAATACAGTATACTACATTTAAAAATAGACCTTATTTTTGGGGAAATATAATTGATATAAATTTCACCCCCGTTAGTACCATTTTTATGTAGTTTTAAAATTCTATTCTAATACTTAGGGGTAAAAGGACTCAAGTCTACTTAAACCGTATTACTTCCAACAGTATACGAGATTTTATGTAGTCTTTAAAATTCTATTCAAATACTTAGGGGTAAAAGGACTCAAGTCTACTTAAACCGTATTACTCCAACAGTATACGAGAGTTAAGTCACATGATAGCGTCCGCGCTAGTGTCACAAACCGTTAATGTTGTTGCTACTTCCTGGCATCTTTACTACTGGTTAAATAGTCAGATAAGGTAACATGAGTTCTGAGATTACTAAAAACAACAAACTCTAAAAATATTGTTACTTGTTTTGATTTGCAATAGGTACCGCTGTGACCCTTATTAACCACTTCTAAAGTATATTTTACTAAAGATTGTTGCATACAGCAATTCCTGCAGATGTCAAAATAAAAATTAAATCTTTTGAATTCTTCAGAATTATTCAGTTTGCGTTTTCAAGTCACTAATATAACAAGATTAAGTTTTATCGGTTACGTTCCTTGAACCTGGACATACATACATAGTGTGTGACCGTAGTTTTGATTTATTTGAGAAAGAAAAGGCAAACACTTACGTTTTTGTCAGATTGTGCAGATTGGAAGATCGTAATAAGAGGCAAATCAATAAATTTTGCGTGTATTATATGACCGTCGATGTTTACTCATTTTACCATTTTATGAAATAATACTGGACCCTAAAAATGATATCGATGACACATAATGTGGAGAGCAATTTGCCATTTCGTTTATTATAAAAGCGAAACACGCCCTTGGTATAGTAAAAACAGTAGTCTAAACAATAGTCTAAACAATAGTCTAAACAGTAATATTAAACCTCAAAAGCTGGACTTTCCGGTTCTCTGTACTAAGCGTTTGAATAACACATCAATCAAAATAAAAGTACAGAAACCTAATCACATTGTTGGAATATATTCCACCACTTCATCATGGCTTTTACACAAATATAGATATAAAACATGATGTACAGCCGTGGAAAATTCAATGGTAACAGGCTTGCCGCTAGTGTACACCAAACGTAGGTCGGAGAATGTCGGTCGTCGTATACCTACCTGGTAGTCATAAAATCGAAGAGTCACTTCTGTTTCATTTCATTTTAAGTTTTCTGTATATAGATGGTATGAATGTGAGTTTCGTATTTATATAATATATTTTCGATATTCGGAGCGAAACTGCCGCTCGTAGCTAAAGATTGTTATTCGTTAATATTTTTGTTTCGATATGCAATTGCAGTATTATTTCATTTATACTAAAATACATAGTAACGTTAGTTATAATTGTAAAAATTTTAATTAGGCACATATTGAAATACTTCATCATCATGGCTACGTCGGTGTATGCATCAAGGCAAACCGATTACTACATCCGATATCCGCTGTCAATAATTTTTAAAGGAGGTAATTCCAGATAGGAAGTTCCTGTAAGTGAAAAAACTAATTTTTCTCGGTTTCTACTTAGTCCCAGAACGAAATAATATACTTTTATCTCAAAATGTTTTATATTTCTTTAATTTACGTTATGGTAAGTAATGAAAATTGCATATAATTATGTATTCAACAAAAATAATATAAATATAACATGAGTATAGTATAGATAAAAATGATAGATAGATGTATAACAGTAAAAAAATGATATTTGTAATAACATAACATAAATATATGTAATAACATAAAAACAAACATTTAATAATATAGGAATAATATAAGCATGTATTAAATAAGAAAAGTGTTCTGTTAGGTTGGAGGTTGATATAAATTTGCAGGAGTGCTTTTATTTCATATGTCGTTGAGGTTGGTATGACCTGATGTTTTAGGAAATGATACATATATGACAATCTAAACGGAACATATGTATCGTCAATTTGTTGCACTAAGAAAACAAGCAAAATCCTTTGTTGTTGTATCAGCCAAAATCGATTTAATTGTGGTTGTCTAACAAATTTACGATTTTTAATCAAATAACTAGATAGGTGATAGGGCATTGTAACTCTTCGAAATTGTGTGTCGATGGCACGAAGTCACAACGTTATGTGATACATATTTTCAATATTTGCCTAATTTGCGGAAATGCCAGCAAAAAAAGTAAATTAAGGAACAAAACGCGACTCATAGTATAATAAAAATACCTACCTTTGTGCTTGATCGTCCGGTAGGTCGGACGCAATACAAAATATTATACAAGGAACTAGTGGACTTGAAACTTTTGCAATACGGCGAAAACGATTGAGTAACATAAATATAGATTGAAATTTCAATGATTTTGTTATAAATTTAAAGTTATTTGCATATCGTTCTGATGTGATATCATTCATATTGGATTGTAAATCCTGCCCTTACATGTCACACATAAAAGAAAATTGTGTGTGGATGTTATTATAGAACGTAAATATATAATTTTAATAAACATAAAAATAACAACATTTTTATAATTAAGCTAAAATGCTGAACAACACTGTAGTATCAGTTCTAAAGGGCATATCTGCAGCAAAGAAGAGACCGGGGCAAATACGATTTACAACTACATGCAAAAAATACATTAAATATTACAGTGCACTTTTGTCAGTTTTGGATATCGGAAACATATAAATAGACGAAATTCGATTTCATTCCATAGATACAGAAAAATAAAACGAAACGAAACAAAAGTAACCCTTTGGTTTTATGACTTTAGCAGGTAGGTATCCGACGACCGACAATCTCCGAGCTACGTTTGGTGTACACTAGCGGCAAGCCTGTTACCATTGAATTTTCCACGGCTGTACCAGTAGCTGGAAGAAAAGGACACAAGCAAAATATAATTTATTATACTCATACAGATCTCGCCGTTATGTTATATTTCGATTACGAATACAAAAATTGCGTTCTAGTTTACTTTAGGTAACTTGTCATTTGTATTTATTTTTAATAAAGTTCATATTAATACAGTAAATGAACTTCAACATTTTTGAAACCCACATTATGTTTCAAGTACATTTGTCCAAAAAAATAATTTTTTCTACTCCTATTGAGGAATGTATTCATTATCATGACAAATTATGATAAGTAATACTAACCATTCCCCACACACATGGCAAATATTTCATTCCTCACTCCGCGAGCCGTGAGAAATATTTCATTCCTCACGGCTTTAGAACCAATCACAGCTCTGGATTTTTCATTTCCATATTGCTTTGATACACTTCTTAGCAACATTGTCAAGGCATTGACAACGTCGCTAAGTGACAAGCGCACCAAACAATTTTAATCTGTCAAAATCCTGTAAACCGTCATAGTGACATACAGCTGTCCCTATATGCACAAAGCTAAATTTATAAAATTTCGTTGCATTGTCGTAGAAAAAGTATAGTATTCCATTCGCAAGTAATGACAATTTCGCACTCGAACGCTTTGCAGCACTCGCCTACGGCTCGTGCTGCAAACTTCATTCTCGTGAGAAATTGCTTACATTACTTGCTCATAGAATAATATACTATTTTTATTGAATAAAATTTTAACAATAACACAATTTTCCAAACTTATTTCTGAAATTTTGAAATACTACTTTAATGTAAAGCTTATTATCTCAGAACCACAAAAAGTTCACCTAAACTCTTTTACTTGTAGGCCCGTCAATTAAATAGTTATAAAAATCAAACAATTTAATGCTGCAAAAAAATTGATATTCTCACTCAGGTGGGCCACCGGTAGCACAGAGACAGTTCGCGCCATGTTTGCAGCAGGAATTGCCTGCCACGTTGGGGCCGTATCGACCGTCGAATTGGCGCAACAAGTAACTGTGCGTTGTTATGCCCAGGGGCAAAAACCTGCACGAACATCAGTCCCCCCCTCTATGCTACTACCCCTGTTACTGCGGTTAGTAAGGTTGGACGGGTAATTAATTGCAAACTGAAAACAATGGGGTGGAACCGTGGTGGAATGGACTCGGGTTCTTCACATTCTTTGTCGAATGGTTAATTGTGTATACATAGTTTTAATTGCTATTGTTTTAATTGTGGAAAATAAATAAATTTTTGTTTTTATTAATTAAAAAATGACAGTCAGTAATACAGGGAACTGTCGAATTAAGATGTTAGCATTCACCCATGAAATTATCTGTCAAATTTAATTGGAAGAACGTAGCAAAATAGAAAAAATAATACGATACTGTAAAAACTAATTGAATGTAATAGTTATTCTTCACATCTGAAGTTATTCTAAGTGATAAATTGAGAAAAATATTCATGCTAAGTATATATATTTACAAAATTATTTGATATTTGTGCAGTGGTAAAAATCCTTAATAATGCCTGGTGTGGCCATGCCTGTGCATAACGGGAAGTTAGCACTGCGTCCGGTCTGTGACAATGTAAATATTAGGGGTTGATGAGGTAGGGGTGTGTATGTACTGGGAAGGTATGAGGTTGTAATGACTATACAAGCGACATTTTCAAAGGCAAACGTTTCATGCACACCTGGGGTCCAGATAATGAGCATCCGCAATGCTAATGTTTGCTGCAAAATGTATGAGGACGTTGATAAATTGTTTTCCTGAATGTACCGGTTGGTTGGTGATAAACGACTTTTTTAAAACACTAAAAAAGAGGGAGGTTATCAATTCGACATGTATGTATAATATACACCTCCAGCAGAAAATAAATAAATAAAAACAAACAAAACAGTTTGCATTTGCAGATGTGAGGTTATGCTAAATCATGCCATTAGTGTTGTTAAACCATGTGGACGTCACAAATAGAGAAAAAAATACTATCACATACTAATTTTAATATCAACGTAAACTATTTGAGTTTTGCATATAAATTTATTGTGTCCAATATTTTTTAATCTTTTTGTTTCAATACTAAATGCTTCGAAGTCATGAATCAGACTCCTTTCGTAAATAATACCTTTGGGTATACACAAAAAAATGCTTTGATCGGAGACCTGAAAACCTGGCCTAAATAAGTTTTTCACCTAAAAAGGCTTTAGATGTGTTGTTTTATTTATGTATAACATTTTAACCTTCATACTAAGAATATGAAGGGTAATAACTTAATAAACACAATAAAACAGTACAAAATAGGAAAAAGCAAACTGTATTAAAAATTGTTCTTCACTGCACTACCCCTATTGTAAATTAATTACTGCTACAACGTTTGTCATCAATATTTTTTTGTGATTTTATCTCTATTATGTTTTACCGTGTCAAATTCATAAAATAATATATGACATGCCCAGTTTAAACACGCAGCATATGCTGATTTAAAATTGAACAGTACATGTCGTTTTTGAGTTATATGAGATAACATGTTTGGGTCTGTTATGTTGTAAGAAAATCCTGAAAAAGGCTTTATTTTAAAAGTCCAGTGGTAGAGGAAGAAAATGAAAGTTTGCACCAGTCGATATTGTGTATTGAAACGGTACATATGCTATTCATGATGTTTTCCGTTCGATGCATTCATTTTAAGACATGATAGTAGAGGCAATTAAGAACCTATCTTACCATATTTATCACTATAAAGTCTATTATTTTTAATATTATTTCAAAATTGTCTAATATTTATACTTATTGTTTTCATGAAAACTTTCGAAATTTGATCATACTTCAAGCTGAAACGGTCGTTTTTTAGTAGTATGACCCTAATACGCATGTTTTGAACCCGCATTCGCATTCCGCATAAACACAATTATCGAAAACGCCTAACCAGTTTCTATTCACAAACTTACTAGTGTCTGTCCTCAACAAGAATCCAATTTAAATCAGTGAACTGTGTATGCGAGTAGGTACTTTCGATGTATTTTCTTGCCTTGAATATGAATCCGCTTGGCTTCAAGCAACCAATTTCCAAGAAATGCATATACAAGTACAAAGTTTAAGGTTTTTTTCGGATGATTTTTAGGAGTCTAGGTCATTGGGGTTGTTTGCTATACATGATCCAAAACCGAAAAATATACCTACATAACGGCATTTACAACATACAAGATGCATTGAACATAAAGTTGTCAATATCTCGATAACCGTAACCATTTGTATATAGCTAAATATGGTTAAATATGTTCTAAATTACCTCTACTATCACGGTATCAAGAAATTGCACCAAATTACATATAAGCCGGTACATCAATTTTTTGATTATCCTTTACAACGTATTAGAAATAAAATCACAAAAACCGCATCCGCACCTATCCGCAGCAGATTTTCTAGTAGTTGTAATGTCAAATATGTATAGTATAATTTGAACCACTTTCAAAAGCTTAACAAAGCTAAACACTAAACTAAAACACTCAAGTTCTGCATAAAACTGTTTTTTAATAACAGCGAATGTTCTCGGCCCTGCAATAAACAAAATTGTGGGTAAGTTTTAATAAAAATAATGTCGAATGAAAGTTCATACTTGGTTCTAAAGAATGTATAACAAAAAAGTCACATTTATCGTTAAAATACAAAATTGCAACCGTTTTTAAGAGCGTCAACTTTGTGCATCTATGTTCAGCCATAGTAAGATATAACTTTTGGCTGACAAGGACACGTGGCTCAGGGCTCAGGTGAAAAAATATTGCCGCCTTTTAATACATCGGTCTTTTACCTATCCCAGAAACTGGTTAGGGTTTATGGAATTTAACAATTTAGAAATTTTATGGCTAGCTTTTTGGGTCAAATACCCCAATGTACGGCGTCGAGAAACCGACACTGAATGGATCGCTGTATTAGTAGCGGCTACAATAGTAGGCGCACCAGAGGCAGCCCCTCGCTGAACGTGTGATTTTTATCTGACTATCTGCATCCATAGTTTTCACACACCACAACAGTTTTCTTTCACAATATTAATTAGACAAGTCCTGCGTTTACCACCTGCCATATACTCGTACAACTCTTTTTAAAATACCTACTGCAATATTAAATAATATATTTCGCGTCATGGCTTTTATTTCGAGTTTGACGTTCAAGCATTCATTTCAGCATTGTATAACCTTGCATATGTTGATTTAATATATCCATAAGCGCAAATAACCGTTTAATTATTTTTAAAATTGTATTTAAAAAAAGTATGTGACTTGAAGCAACATTGGTAACCAGGTTTATAATCTCCGAGAACAAAATCCTGGTTGCTAAGTGTTAAACCGCCTAACGGTGCGTAATACATACATAGTTAAATTCACATAGTACTATCGGGAATACACCCTACGTCCACTGCAAGGGTGTTGACTTAATTATTACGCTACTGAGGCAAGTGTAAAGCCAGATTGCCCCATTGTGATGGACTTTGGCCGGACAAGCGAGGATCGATTATTGACACTACAGGATAATTTCGATCAGTCATGCGGCATAACTGCTATAATCTGGGATTGGGATAACACTATACCCGGAGATAATTGGAATCTGAATACTTCTAGGAACCAATTTTAGACCCTACTAAACCATCATATTTCCTTATAAACTAACTTCTTAACTAACTTCTTAACTAACTTCTTAATATTGAATTTTTACACTCCAATAGTTTTTTTTAGTTTTTTAGCTAAAATAATACAACTCATTCTTTAAAATAAACCTTTTCATTAAAATCTTTAAGTACGTAGACGAGTCCATACTATAAATTTGAGGGATTTAAGTGACTCAGAAACTGTAAATTCGTACTCTTAGCTAACACTACGATTCGCAGAAAGTTCACAGTTCGTCGAATTTACGATTTGACTATAAAATAGTTCGACGATTGACATGACTTTAATGCCGCTTATTTTCCGCAATAAATATTGGAGTCGTGAAGGGTTCTTTTACGATTTCACGATTATGGCGGTTACTTATACCGGTTGCGATTCGCAAAGTGTCGACGCGAGATGTCGTTCTAAAATTATGTTGGCGTGAGAATATTTTACAAGATGGCGGAGGAGCATAATTACTTTTATTTGATAATAGTATATTATTTGACGAGCTCATAATGAAAGATATAAATCGCAAGCATGAAGTTTATACGTGAGCCGTAGGCGAGCGTGTAAACAGGCGAGCGATTTATATCCGTTGTGTGCGAGTCGAGTACGCCGTGTTATATAAGTCTCATAAATTCCATTTTATATGAAATATTCTAAATGTATTTGTCAATGATGGCGACAGTTCGCCTGTCACATAACTGTCATCCACGCAATTTTCGGCACACTTTGACACTTGTGTTGTCTAGTGATGACAGTTCGTTCAAATAAAGAAAGAATAATGACTTATGAAGTCGTTATTTGAACGAACTGTCATTATTATAAAACGCTAATGTCATTATAATCATTGGCGTGTATCATGATGGGGATTATATAGTCATAGATACGTATTTATATTAGTTTATCTACGACTCACATATAATAAGTTCATTGCATACGTATCTATGACTGTATAATCCCTATCATTATACGCGCCAATGATTATAATGATATTAGCGTTGTATAATAATGACAGTTCGTTGAAATAATGACCTCATTATTTGTTAAAACTCTGTTAAAACCTACGTGGATGACAGTTATTTGACAGTTAGCCTCGCCATCATTGACAAATACATTTAAAATATTTTGTTTAAAATGGAATTTGTGAGTCGTATTTTACTCGCATATAACGGATAGAGATCGCTCGCATGATTACACGCTCGCCTACGGCTCGCGTGTAAACTTCATGCTCGCGATTTATATCCTTAATTATGTGCTCGTCAAATAATATACTATTAAACTGAACTATCAATTAATGAAGAAAATTAATAAACTTTTTAATGTTGGAATTTCACAGATTAATCAATTGGTAAGAAGTGCAATAATTGAAGCTAAATGACTGAAAAGCTCATAACTGATTTTGATACGATTGTTTTCAAAGAAGCTGAATCTGAAGGAAAAAAATGGTTATACATGAATATCTAATATCGATATTCATAGGTTTCATGAATATCGATATTCATAGGTTTATAATTTCTATGTAATTTTTATGTTGAAGAAATGTTCCTTGAAAATATCATTTAAAATATCATAAAACTTCTGAAGGTAAGAGCATGAGTATTTTAGTTCGAACACGTTTTTAATTTTTTTAGGTAATCCAACATGTTAAAAAATAAGACATTTTTTACTTTATCATACGCAGTATGCTAAAGTATTGTAATCATGCCGAAAAAAAAAATTGAGATTTTAGCGGAAATAGGTCTTTATGGGTCCCCTGAACATTTTTGACCAAGGTACAAAAAAATGTCTGTGTGTGTGTGTGTATGTATGTCTGTGTGTGTGTAAACGATTTTTGTGGCGACGATTCCGGAGAAACTACTAAAGGTATCGGGACGAAAGTTCATAATTAGAAGTTTCATGACCTAACTTAGAGCTGAAAAGCTTTTGGTTAAAAGGGGTCCAAAGGAACTGGTAGTTTATTCTATGCCTTTTTCAAGGATTTTGCAAATGAGCCGCTATTTCTCTAATTTCGTCAAAATAGTTAAATAATAAATTAAAGTAGAGGAAATTCTGAATAATTTATGCCTATGAAATTTTTTGGTAAAATTAATAGTTTAGCTTTTTAGGTTATTCTAAGCCTTTTTGAAGGATTTTGGAAATGAGCCGCCATTTCTGTAATTTCGACAAAATAGTTCATTAATAAATTAAAGTAGAGGAAATTTTGAATAATTTATGCCTACGAAATTTTTTGGTAAAATTAATAGTTTAGCTTCAAGAGCAAATTCTATTTGATCGAGATCGGTCGCATCTGCATTGATATGAAATTACACAGTAGCCAGGATTTTGACAAATATTTTTTTGTGTTGTCACATTCGAAAACAGCTGATCTCATCAGAGGTTGGAGAACCACTATGGAACGTTGCCGCTGTAGTGCGGCAAATTTTAAAATACAAATTTCAAATAAAGTAAGATCACCAATTTGATTGTTTGTTGATAAGAAATATCAACCCGTCTTTATATCTAATTCCAAAAACGATACATTGAGAAAATTATAAATAAAGTATAGCGATGAGTGTAGTTTTATTTTAGTATGTTGGTAGGGATGTGTCATGAACAAATATAAATCTGTCCGAATTTGAATTACCTTTTTAAGGTGCGTTTTCATTAGTGATGATGGCAGTGGTAGCAGACGCCGTTATAGTATTTCCAATAGAAAATTGATAGTGACTCATGTTTATGCACATGCAAACTAATATGTGTCATTATCACGATATGTAAGAAACACTATAATTTCGTATTCTACCACCGCCATTAGCTACCATTACCTACTAATCGGAACGCACCTTTAAACTTGACGTTTCGACAAAGTGGTACCAACCTAGCATTTACTATACAGAAATCATTTATTTTTTTTTAAATACGTATTTCTTAAAAAGCAACACAATAAACGTTGATGTCGCTCCTGCCAAAAACTAGATAGCCGACTCGCTCATATGCGACGGCGACACTCCGCCTTCGGTGACGCGCCGCATCACCGCTCGTCGCGCTATTCCGTACTTTCGGCATTTGTGACATAAATAACTATTATTCTAATGACGTAGTGTAGGTAGTGTCAAATGCTGATGATTTGACAATACGTACGAATTATCTCAATAGAATAGATTCTCATGCAGCTAAACTATTAATTTTATATATTGTATGATAAAGTCATGTGCCTGGCCACATCAGATTTTTTTACTTTATCATACGCAGTATGATGAAGTATTGTAATCATGCCGAAAAAAAAAATTGAGATTTTAGTGGAAATAGGTCTTTATGGGTCCACTGAACATTTTTGACCAAGGTACAAAAAAATGTCTGTGTGTGTGTGTGTGTGTGTGTGTGTGTGTGTGCGTATGTGTGTACTCGATTTTTGTGACGACGATTCCGGAGAACCTACTAAATGTATCGGGACCAAAGTTCATATTTAGAAGTTTTATGACCAAACTTAGAGCTGAAAAGCTTTTGGTTCAAAAGGGTCCAAAGGAACTGGTAGTTTATTCTAAGCCTTTTTCAAGGATTTTGCAAATGAGCCGCTATTTCTGTAATTTCGTCAAAATAGTTAAATAATAAATTAAAGAAGAGGAAATTTTGAATAATTTATGCCTATGAAATTTTTTGGAAAAATGAATAGTTTAGCTTCAAGAGTAAATTCTATTTGATCGAGATCGGTCGCATCTGCATTGACATGAAATTACATAGTAGCCAGGATTTTTCAAATTTTCGGTCTAATGCATGTGTAATGACAGTACAGGTAGTGTCAAATGCTGATGTTTTGACAATATCTCACTACATCTACTGTCAATAGTAAAAAGATTTCATATTGTGATACCGTGTACTGTCCTTGCCTGACGGCGTCGGATAGGCAGCGTGTGTTCAATATTCAGTGTTCAGCGTGTCCAAACTGCATGTGTTCTGTTTGTTTTTGGTTTGAGGAAGTATGATCATGTATCGAATGGGCTGGGCGATTTGGGGTGGTTAAACATGGATAACACTAGGGTGTTTCATGCAGCAATATTATCTCATAAGTTGCTATCCAAGAGAATCCCACAATACCTCATGCGGAAGATACGCTGTAGAACGGATGTCCATAACCTTAATTTAAGATTCAGTGGTTTGTTTGCTCCACCTGCCCATCGCGCTGAGCTGTATAAACGGCCATTCTCTTAGCAGGTCAGTCACATATACACTGGGTCTCAGGGAAGATATGAAAAACTTATCGTTAACCAGTTTTGGGGGAAAGGTGAAGTGTTATCTGTTTGCTCAACATTGGGAACTTTAGGCATTGAGCGCACATCGCAGGCTGTTTTAATTTTTATTTTTTATGGGCGTGTGCGATGTTTTGTTGAGTTGGATTTGCTGCAATTACCTACGCGTAATTAGACTCTAGTGTAATTTTTGTTTTGATAAGTTCTCGAAATAATTGTTATATTATTGATACAACTATTTAGTTCTAGTTTGCGTAAGGGGTTGAGTGGAAGAGCAACGCAATTTGGAAACAAGTGTGCTGATCGCCCTAAGTATAAATATTATGTTGTTGCATTTAATATTGTTTTGTTAATAAAGGAATTATTTATTTATTTAATTATTTATAAGTCAAATCCTGGCTAACTCGTTTTATTTTAATGTAGACACGACTGATATCAATCAAATAGATTCTCATGCAGCAAAACTATTAATTTGATATATTGTATGATAAAGTCATGTGCCTGGCCACATCAGATTTTTTATTTTTACTTTATCATACGCAGTATGGTAAAGTATTGTAATCATGCCGAAAAAAAAAATTGAGATTTTAGCGGAAATAGGTCTTTTTGGGTCCCCTGAACATTTTTGACCAAGGTACAAAAAAATGTCTGTGTGTGTGTATGTGTGTGTGTGCGTATGTGTGTACCCGATTTTTGTGACGACGATTCCGGAGAAACTACTAAAGGTATCGGGACGAAAGTTCATATTTAGAAATTTTATGACCAAACTTAGAGCTGAAAAGCTTTTGGTTCAAAAAGGTCCAAAGGAACTGGTAGTTTATTCTAAGCCCTTTTCAATGATTTTGCAGATGAGCCGCTATTTCTGTAATTTCGTCAAAATAGTTAAATAATAAATTAAAGCAGAGGAAATTTTGAATAATTTATGCCTATGACATTTTTTGGTAAAATTAATAGTTTAGCTGCAAGAGCAAATTCTATTTGATCGAGATCGGTCGCATCTGCATTGATATGAAACTACATAGTAGCCAGGATTTTGACAAATATTTTTTTTTGTGCTGTCACCACAGAAATGTCTATGGCTGTCACCACGCTGTCACGCTCGGAGAACCGCTATGGAACGTCATCCACAGTGTCATGAACGAATATAAATTTTCTATACCGAAATATAACCATTTTTGATTTTTTTCGTATTTCTCAAAAAGCAACACAAAAAACGTTGATGTCACTGCTGTCGAAAGCTACAAAGCGCGACTCGCTCAGATGCAACGACGACGCTCCGTCATCGGTGACGCGCCGCATCACCGTTCGGTGTGCTATTCCGTACTTTCGGCACTTGTGATTTAAGCAACTATTATTCTGATGACAGTAGGTAGCGTCCAATGCTGATGCTTTGACAATCCCTTTGATTAATACTATTGACTATCAAAATATCTGTCAAATCCTGGCTAACTAGTTTAATTTTAATGCGGACACAATTTATCTCAGTCAAATAGATTCTCATACAGCTAAACTATTTATTTTATATATTGTATGATAAAGTCATGTGCCTGGCCACATCAGATTTTTATTTTTTTAATTTACTATGTTTAAGAAATGTTCGTTGAAAATTTCATTTAAATATCATAAAACTTCCAAAGATAGGAGCATAAGTATTTGCAGGCCAATGACGTTTATAAAACAATGGGTTGTTGATTGCTTTTATAATCGCCATTTTTTAATATTTTTAGTTGAAATTTAAGGTAAAAATGGTGACATACAAGGAGATGTAAATTTTAAATAGATTAAGCCCAATAGGTCTGTAGGTTAGAGCATAATACTACAAACTCAAAGGTCCCAGATTCAAATCCAGATTCTATACTGTAATTTGTAATTTATCTAAAATTTGTACCCTTGTATGTCACCAGTTTTCAATACAATCAGAAAAGAGTCACGAATCAGGCAAAACTGTATCAATACGCTGCTTTTTCATTCATAAATTTTCGTTTTTAATTTAGGTCTCAATAATTTCTAAGAGGTGCAAATAACATATAAAAAAACCTATTTTTATTAAATAAATGTATTATGTAGGTAATTGAGTTTCTGATAATATAAAATTTTGAAAATATGCCGCTTTAAAAAGGAATTTAGGAGAAATTAAGAAAGGACACAATGTATATTGATTTGGTGCCTCAAATATAAGAGCAAGCATAAGCGGTTCCTCCAGAGGGATTATGTAAGATACAAAAAGATAAAAAAACGCGTTTATGTTATTTTTACGGTTGAATGTTGAATTTTTATTAATTATCTCACAATTGTATTTGCAATGTACCATTTCTTTTTAGTGTTATTACTTCCACTCCAATTACGACACGATATTACAACTTATCGTTACTACATGGATCGAATATCATATCTTGGGTCCGTCCCATCATAGATAATAATCCAATAAACCACGGCATCCAGCAAACAGCCCAATTACTATAGATGTCTTCTGCACGTTGCAGAGGCCATTAACGTCTCAGGACACGTTTGGTCAAAATCCTCACGTGATGGTGCATATTTTCCTCACGTGACGTCTCACCCTGCGGCTGTTGAAACGGGCACGGGTCACGATATTGAGATTGTCGGTCGCACAAAACTGCCCAAGTCGAATTACTTATTCAAACGGCGAATCAGTGATTACGTGCGTTTCTCGGAATCTTTCCCGATCCAATCAGATTCGATAAATCAAGTAATCTTGGGGAACTGATTAAATTCAAATCCCTGGGGCCGAGACCTCGACTGCCATTGCCCTCAAGCTTGATCTGAAGTGGCGGACTAATTTCCATTTCAAGTGTACGAAGCTGCGAAAAGGAATTGCGAAAATATTAGATTTCTGTAAAGTGTCATATAGATGGCGATTTTGAATATTTTGGTGATTGGAGTATTTTTTAATGGGGAAAAGTGTTCAGTCTTTAAACACTTTGTTTAGTGAAGGTCACCGAATATCAATATTCGAACCATAAGCAAAATATCCCCTGAGTTTTCTGCATCACTGTAACGATCTGTGAGTGTAACATTTTAAAAGTTTGATGATTTTTTATTGCATTACTTTTATTGCACAACATTTTGAAAAAATACACTGTAAAAAGTTCAGAAATAAATTAACGATTCCACAGTTAAAACTTATCAGAAAAATTAGAAAAATTATCAGAACCTTTTTTAACCACCTCCAGTACGTACATCTTTCAATATTTTTCAGAAATTCTTTTCCGTAGTATACCCACATTTATCCTCTTTAAAACGACATATCATTTATTGTGATAACCTTAATAGTTTTGGAGATAGAGATACAAATATGAGTGGACAAAATTAAAGGTTGGGGCATGTCGTTACACGTCTGTAATTTAAACGCAGTTTTCTCATTTCGCAAAAACTAAAGGGCCGATTTAAAAAATTCTTGTGCCATTGTATTCGCAGATTTCTCTCGCTATCGTGTAGAATAACCGGTTTTATCTACGACTCACATATAATAAGTTCATTGCATACGTATCTATGACTATATAATCGCCATCATTATACACGCCAAAGATTATAATGACACTAGCGTTGTATAATAATGACAGTTCGTTCAAATAATGACCTCATTATTTGAACGAACTGTCATTATTATATGACGCTAGTGTCAAAGTCTGTCAAAACCTACGTGGATGACAGCTATGTGACAGTTCGCCTCGCCATCATTGACAAATACATTTAAAATATTTTGCATAACATGGAATTTATGAGTCGTAGATAAAACGTCGTGTTTGACTCGCACATAACGGATATAAATCGCTCGCACGATTACACGCTCGCCTACGGCTCGCGATTTATATCCTTAATTTTGTGCTCGTCAAATAATTTAGGTACTATTATAAAAAAATTTATGTTTTATTGACCTTTTTTACTTTATCATACGCAGTATGATGAGACGATTCCGGAGATACTACTGAAGGTATCGGGACGAAACTTATAAACATATTTAGAAGTTTCACGACTAAACTTAGAGCTGAAAAGCTTTTGATTCAAAAGGGTCCAAAGGAACTGGACGTTTCCTCTAAGCATTTTTCGAAGAATTTTGCAAATGAGCCGTCCTTTCTGTAATTTCCTCAAAATAGTTAAATAATAAATTAAAGTAGAGTAAATTCTGGATAATTTATGTCTGCGACATTTTTTGGTAAAATTTTAGGTGCAAGAGCAATTCTATTGATCGAGATCGGTCGCATCTGCATTGATATAATACTATATAGTGAGCCAGGATTTTCCAAATATTTTCAGTCTAATGAACTTTAGTACTTACCGGTCAAATGCTGGTGTTTTGACAATATCTCACTATATCTACTGTCAATAGTAAAAAGATCCTTGCCTGACGGCGTCGGATACGCAGCGTGTTCAGCGTGTCCAAAATGCATGTGTTCTGTTTCTTTTTGGTTTGAGGAAGTATGATCATGTATCGAATTGGCTGCGCGACTTGGGGTGGTTGAACATGGATAACACTAGGGTGTTGCATGCGGCATAATTTGCTATCCAAGAGGATCCCACAATACCTCATGCGAAAGATGCGCGGTAGAACGGATGTCCATAACCTTAAATTAAGATTCAGGGGTTTGTTTGCTCCACCTGCCTATCGCGCTGAGCTGTATAGACGGTCATTCTGTTACCAGGTCAGTCACATATACAATGGTCTCAGGGAAGATATAAAAAAATTATCGTTAAACAGTTTTGGGGGAAAGGTGAAGTGTTGTCTGTTTGCTCAATAGGGGGGACTTTAGGCATTGAGCGCACATCGGAAGCTGTTTTAATTTTTATTTTTTATGGGCATGTGCGATGTTTTGTTAGATTTGCTGCAATTATGTGTTATTAGACTCTAGAGTATTTTTGTTGTTGTGATAAGTTCTCGGAATTATTGTTATATTATTGGTACAATTATCTTGTCTTAGTTCTAGTTTGCGTAAGGGGTTGAGTGGAAGAGCAAGGCAATTTGGAAACAAGTGTGCCTGATCTCAGTCCTAAATAAATATTATTTTGTTGCATTTAATATTGTTTTATGTTAATAAAGGAATTATTTATTTAATTATTCATTTATCTGTAAAATCCTGGCTAACTAGTTTTATTTTAATGCAGACACGACTAATCTCAATCAAATAGCTTCTCATGCAGCTAAACTATTAATTTTATATATTGTATGATTAAGTCACGTGTCTGGCCACATCAGATTTTTTTGTTTTATTTTATAACATTTCCTATTACACCTTGCGATGTGCTACGTTATTCGAATGTTTTTCAACACCTGCAAACACAGAGGTAATATCTTCCATTATATGTTCATTCAATATTTAGTACTACTACTATTAATTTCCATTTGAGAAATGGTTTTATATATAAAAGACAATCATTCTTTTACGGTTTATATCAAATCAATTCCGCCATAATGAACATTAAATTTACTTAAAGGATTTTTATTATCCAAGGAAGTACCGAAGTCTCGGGAGAATAATTGCGCGAGGATCAGGCTTGTTCTTTTCCATTTTTGCCGCTCCATAGACTCTTTATTAGTCGTTATCTTGGCAAAGGACCCTTCCGGCGGAGGACATTACCGGATTACGGACGAGTCGATTAGGTAATTGGCCACGTGACCGTGCCACTTTATGCAAATCTCGTGATCGTACCCGTGGTTAGTTAATTTGTTGCCTGCCAGTCATACCAACGATAAATTGCTCTTTAATTAATGGCGTCTAGAGGTTCACAACTTGATAAATTAACTAGGTCAATTTGGGGCGAGTATTTATTATTTTACACCACATTTTCTAATAATATACAGGGTATTTCACGACTAGCTGGCAATAGCACTATATGGAGAACCAACTGAAATCAGGTCTTGAAAAATTGTGGAGTTGTTATTGGGTACGAAATTTTTAACTAAAATATTTTGAGATTTTGGTTGCTTCCGGTTTAACCGGAAATATTGGCAACTTTCATATTTCCAATGGAACACCCTGTATTCTAGTATTCTATAGCATTTTTTAAATCTTCCATAATTTCAAATGGCAACTCTATCATATGAATAGATTTTGGAATTTTATGGAAAATTCTATGTCGACTTTGTGTAAAATGTCTTATACGTAAAATGCATGTTTACTTATCTACTTAAATCAATTTTTAAACATCACAATCGAAATTGAACACATTGCCAAATTTAGCTGGCGTTGGAAAACTGGAAAACTGAACTACTAGAAATAAACAGAAATTCATTAACAAGGCTTTTAAGTAATTTAATTCTTAGTCATTCTGATTAAATCAGTCTTTATACAATTATAAGACTAGCAACAATGGAACAGACAAAATCAAAAATAAAAGGACACCGATTAAGTAGATTCTGGAAGGAATTTCCTTCAAGTATTTTTCAAGGCTTTTGCAAAGGAACTGCCATTTCTGCGATTTTGTCAAAATAGTTAAATAATAAAAAATCTGATGTGGCCAGGCACATGACTTTATCATAGAATATATAAAATTAATAGTTTAGCTGCATGAGAATCTATTCTATAGAGATAAATCGTAGGTATTGTCAAAGCATCAGCATTTGACACTACCTACACTACGTCATTAGAAAAATAGTTATTTATGTCACAAATGCCGAAAGTACGGAATAGCGTGACGAGCGGTGATACGGCGCGTCACCGAAGGCGGAGTGTCGCCGTCGCATATGAGCGAATCGCGCTATCTAGTTTTTGGCAGGAGCGACATCAACGTTTATTGTGTTGCTTTTTAAGAAATACGTATTTAAAAAAAATAAATGATTTCTGTATAGTAAATGCTAGGTTGGTACCACTTTGACGAAAGGTGCGTTCCGATTGGTAGGTAATGGTAGCTAATGGCGGTGGTAGAATACGAAATTATAGTATTTCTTACATATCGTAATCGTATAATGACACATATTAGTTTGCATGTACTTAAACATGAGTCACTAGGAATTTTCTATTGGAAATACTATAACGGCGTCTGCTACCACTGCCATTATCACTAATGAAAACGCACCTTAAAAAGGTAATTCAAATTCTGACAGATTTATATTTGTTCATGACACATTCCTACCAACATACTAAAATAAAACTACACTCATCGCTATACTTTATTTATAATTTTCTCAATGTATCATTTTTAGAATTAGATATAAAGACGGGTTGATATTTCTTATCAACAAACAATCAAATTGGTGATCTTGTTTTATTTGAAATTTGTATTTTATAATTTTGCGCACTACAGCGGCACTTCCATAGTGGTTCTCCAACCTCTGATGAGATCAGCTGTTTTCGAATGTGACAACACAAAAAAATATTTGTCAAAATCCTGGCTACTATGTAATTTCATATCAATGCAGATGCGACCGATCTCGATCAAATAGAATTTGCTCTTGAAGGTAAACTATTAATTTTACCAAAAAATGTTATAGGCATAAATTATTAAAAATTTCCTCTACTTTAATTTATTAATTAACTATTTTGTCGAAATTACAGAAATGGCGGCTCATTTCCAAAATCCTTGAAAAAGGCTTAGAATCAACTAAAAAGCTAAACTATTAATTTTACCAAAAAATTTCATAGGCATAAATTATTCAAAATTTCCTCTGCTTTAATTTATTATTTAACTATTTTGACGAAATTTAAAAAATGACGATTCATTTTCAAAATAGTTGAAAAATGCTAAGAGTAAATAGCCAGTTCCTTTGGACCCTTTTGAACCAAAGGCTTTTCAGCTCTAAGTTTAATCATGAAACTTCTAAATATGAACTTTCGTCCCAATACCTTTAGTAGTTTCTCCGGAACCGTCGTCACAAAAATCGGGTACACACATACACACACACACACACACACACACACACAGACATTTTTTTGGACCTTGGTCAAAAATGTTCAGGGGACCCAAAAAGACCTATTTCCGCTAAAATCCCAATTTTTTTTTTCGGCACGATTACAATACTTTACCATACTGCGTATGATAAAGTAAAAAAGAGGAAATTCTGTATAATTTATGTCTATGAAATTTTTTAGTAAAATTAAGTCTAGCTATGTGCAAATTATTTTTGATCGAGATCGTGTCAGCATTAAAACCTAGTTAGCCGGGATTTCGACAATTATTTTAATTTTGACAGTAGGTAGTGTCAAACGCTGGGTTTTTGACAATACTTACTGTCAATATTATCAGTCAAAATATCTGTTAAAGCCTGGCTACTTATTTTATTTTATTGCAGACACGATCGATCTCGATGAAATAGAATCTCATGCAGCTAAACTATTAATTTTATATATTGTATGATAAAGTCATGTGGCTTCCACTGTCCCAGCTACGTTTCTATTTATCGTTTATCGAAAACATTTAATAATTTTAAAATGACATAACACCCTTATTTATTTGGTTCTCCATATACTTCCAATGGCTCGTCGTTACATCATATAATAAATCCACCAGAGAAACTGTCCAGAGAATATAAAAAGACAAAATTAGTTTGGCGCCTCCACCTTTTCTGCGAACCTTCTACACAATCAAATTTCCCAGAAACTACCCACGATTTCGATTAAATCTACATTACTTAACACATTACGTTACAGATTACTCGTTTTTTTCTGCATAATTTAGCAGTACGTTCGTGCTCAACGGCTTCATTGCACCAGGAGCTAAGGGCAAAAAAATCTAAACTCATATTTTCTCGATAGTTACAATAATTAATCACCATTATGCACGGTACTACAATTACTATCGGACAGAGAAAGGCTGGTTGTTTAATTGGACGAAATATGTTACGGGCACGTGTACGAGCGACGTTATCATGACACGTGAACACGAACACACATTTTTTATTCACTTCGCAGCCGGCCTGCGTAAGATGTAACGATGACCTCGTTGCAGGGTCTGGATAATAATGGCCGAAGAGCAACTTACACAACGCGAATGTGTAATAATATTGATTTTTTGGAGGGTGATGATAGGACACGCAAGATGTATTACGAAAAATTTGTAAAGGTTGTTATCATGTCAAGGAAAGAAAGTTGAAAGCATAGAGTGCGAAAAAGAAAGTTTGCCGATAAAAACTAAATACATTATTTCAAATGGGCCGTCAAACTGGTGGACATACGGCCTTCAGCTTTGGGACTGTGCCAAAGAAAGTTGCTAACTATACTTACTTGCAATCATGGCAAAACCGTATACGCACTAATGACGCCATCCTCAATAAAGCGTAAAATGGTTGGGGTAACTAAGCGGGCCATTTTGAATATGAGTGTCATTTTTCAGCACAAGAAATTAGGCTTTCTCACGACAAATGTATGTTCCTAAATGGCAAAATAGGTACTATGGCGGCAGTATGTCTGTTTTAGCAACAAACAATATAAACGAAGGGCGGTGATGAGCTTGAACGACAAAAGCAACAAATGTGCAGCTAAATATTCATTGTGTTTACTAAATTGTATGTGTAAGTAAACATTGTTTCTTTTTATGAAAATGATTTTCTGGTGTTGAACATAAAAAAGGAAAGTTTTCATTATTACATATTTAAATATCATATTAATAATACAATATTTACTGACTATCAATATCGTCTCAAGATCGTAATGACAATAAAGAATAATAATTATTATTACACAGTACACATGGAATAAAGAGAAATTAGCAGACAAGAGAGCGATTACTCTGGTAAAAAAAATTCATTTTCGAAGTGTGCCAATTAAAATATTTTGAGTTTTCAGTTAGTTCCGGTCCGTATACGTAACTTGTGTCATTTTTGAGTATTCATTTTTACATTAAAAATGGCTACTTTCAATTACTTATAAATTATCCCCATGTGACCGTTGGAAAAAGGCTGTCCGGCTACATTGTTGTGAATGTGACATATTATCGACACATCGGTAGAGTTCTTCTAAAAGTTATACAGGTTGTTCAAATTATAAGATCAAAGTTGAATTCGATAAAAGTACTAAAAGTCGATTTTTTCAAATAGCAACCCTAATGTATGAATGCATTTTTGAATTCTATGGAATATTGTAGATAAACTTTGTGTAAAATGTCCTATACCTGAAATGCATGTTTACCTACTTAAATCGATTTTTAAACACCATAGTAGAAATTGCAAACATTGTAAAAACTAGATTGCGTTTGAAAACAACTGAACAATTTGGAATAAACAGAACTTTATTGAATAAATTTTTCTAGGTCATTTTTCTTCTTAATTAATTTTGTATTTATAAAATTGTAAGCCTACAATAAAACACAAAATCGTTAAGTACTTTTTAAAAGACTGCTTAATTCTTTATAAATGACACATGTTAGGTATAGGGAATGTAACATAAAATTGATCTAAAATTTAATGAAGATCTCAAAAGTACAATAAAATACAGGCTGTTCCATTTGAAATATAATAGTTGACAACATTTTCGTTGTAACCGGAAGTAACCAAAAACTCATAATATTTTAGTTGAGACGATCGTGTCCAACAATATAATTCCACAAATTTTTAATCTCTTATATCAGTTGGTTCTCCATATACTTCTAATTGCAGCTCGCCGTGAGAGACCCTGTATACTAGGGTGACCAACTTTTTCAATTGCCAAGTCGGGACGTTTGGGGATCGGGGTTGGGTTGGGTTGGGTTAGTGGAAAATATTAAACAAAACGTTCTGAACTATAAACAAATTGTACCATTGGGTAAACTGACAACAGCAAATGTTTACTATGACCTATAATATACGTTTTCACTTTCAATAAAAGAAAAGAAGCTTAAGAAATAACAATATAAATAAAACAAACATTCTTTAACTTTCACTAGTTAAAACAAAAAAGAAACACAACACAACATAAATCAAACACAATTCTACAATTTTTACAAATCGCACTATTACTTGACTCTATTCTTCCCGTCTAGACGATCTCTTATTTTTTAAAAACGTTGTTCTCTCCTCTTTGTTCTGTACCGTCAAAATTGGTATTTGTACTGTCTGCTGCAATGAATATGGATTTTATTATTATTCATAAAATTTTATTATTATTAATTAAATATTATTAATTATGGAATTTTATTGAATAATTCTTCAGCCGTCTCGCGAATGTTTTCGTGAGCATTTAAAATATTTATTTGAATACATTTTTGGACATCAAAGTATCTAACCAGGAGAGGGAGTATTTTTATGTCTCTGGGCTAGTGTCAGGAAATATTGTCACGAAATTGCATTTCCTCACATTTTTTCTCAACTCTTTCTTTACTAGCGGATAAAACACATTTATTATACTTGCTTCTGTGTTAGTTCGTACGAGAGACATCTTCTTTTCAAACATTTACATTAGAAGTTTTGACGTGCAGTCTATTAATCAAAAATTGTGGTTGTGATACAGACAGTGGTATGCATATGTGCCTTGTTTGCAAGCCAAAATCTTTTCTGGTTCCCCTACTGTTACGGCTCTAAAACAAGTACTTAATTTCGATGAACTTGCTACATCATGCATTGGTTCTGTATATTCGATGTATGTTTTGCAATATCGTTTCGGCGACCTCCGCCGATGTAAAACAGCAATTTAGTTCTGATTGGGAATTAGGCGTAGTAATTAAAAAAAAAACGAAATTGTTTTTGTAAGTTGTCATTGAACGTGCTTTTGGGTTTTCTTAATCTAGATAGAAGAAATCCCAAGAACAGAATAAAATAAATCGGTAACATATATTTTTCTATTTCATTCCAAATTATTAGGATCAATATATCTGTGATTTGCTATGGCGCATTTTATGAATACCAACAAATGTGTAAAATAGAAATTTGATAATAACAAAAATATGTTTTGTATTGTGTTGAGTAATAATTTGAAAATCAAAAAATAACAATGATCCAACGCGATCTGGCCACTAAATCATACCCCGCCCAAACGATATCACAAAAGACTAACATGCATTTTTATTTAAGTCAGATTAGTTTTTTATTATAAGCAATAAGCACCGTTTGTACACCGTCACAAGGACCAGATTGTCACGCACCAACCGGCTATTCACTACACGTGTTCACATAATTATTATGGTCGCTAAGGTTGCGCTTGAAATTCGTTATAGATAGAAAACCCTTCTTTCAGATAATAATTGGGAATCTAACTTATGTTCATGGATATCTTGGAAATTCGAATTGTATTACAAAATCCTGGACATAAGGATAAAATTTTCAAAAATCGGGACAAAATTCGGGACGCTTTACAAGTCGGGACGAGTTGTTAAAATTCGGGACTGTCCCGCCCAAATCGGGACGGTTGGTCACCCTACTGTATACAGAGTTACATATACAATTATGCACTTGTGTATAATTCTATATTTGAAGATGGGAGATTTCCAAAATTGATGATTTTGATCAATTTTGTAGTAGGTAATGTTTAACTCGTGGTTTATTTTTATTTATTCATAGTTAGTCCTTTGTTTATTATACAAAAATTAAATACAATATTTTTAATTGAATTTTATCTGTATTATAATTTTACAAACCGAGCATATTTAAAGTATTTAAACTTTTTCATAAATTCAACATTATATTTAACAGTCATTATATTGACATTATATTTAAAAGTCTTATATTTAACAAACAAAATCATCTTACTATACCACAGCGCGTAAGTGTACATAATCTGTCGTGCTGATGGCCTCAGTTGTCGTTAGGAATTCCCAATTTGTCGTGCTGAATTTATATTCTGTTGTGCAAAAATTGCCGTTAGGAATACCGAATTTGTCGGGCTGATATATATTCCCCTTTCAATATTAGCTAGCTCGACACTAATTTACAGCGTGACATATCATATCATAACATACAGGGATTTTCTAGTGAATAACTACTCCTATAATGCACTAAAAAATCATGTTTTGAGAAAAGGTATTCTTTATAAGTGTTTTTTATCCGTAATTAATTAATAACTGATTAGGTGACACGAAATATTAGCAAAAATCGGGATATTCAATAGACTGTATCTCGTTGACCATTTGTTCTATCTTAATAAAACCAGCACCATTCGATTCCCCTTCACCTTTATCATTCGTACTGGTAAAGCAATACAAATGTCTTAAGGGTGAATCTTTACTAAATATGTTTTGTAAATCGTTATAGATGTTATTTAGAAATATATTACGCATTTTCCAATTTTTCAAATTTCGTGATGTCACATGCAAATTGTGAATTGAAGAAAACTGTATATTAAATTTTAATTCTATTTGTTACTATAAACTATTTAGTGCACCTAGAAACACTTTAGAAGGAATAAGAAAACTTTTTCTTCAGACATTAAATTGTAGGACCATTTTATTCAGCACATAGGTCGTATCTACCTTGGTAAAATATTGTAATATTTTAAGTTTTAAAAAATATGTGCTATTACTTTCCAGATAGATTGGCATGTTATTATAAATAAATAAATAATAAATAAACCATTTATTGGACTGCATATAAGTACATGTAAGATGCTATGATGCCAACTAAGTACAATAAGAAAAGTATACATAATTCATGAAATATCAAACACAAAAAAAGCAGCATCACACAATTTATATGTTTTATATGTTTTAGCGTCAATAAAAGAATAAAAATTATTTCCGTAGGTTGGTCCTTAATTTATAATTGCTATCGAGATTTCGTACTAATTTAATATCTACCTTTACACTCCCCATTCATGCATAATTAAATTATATCACCGATATATCGCAAACCAGACCACGTTACGATCAAATTCAAATTTTACACACACACAAACTTCACGCAAATACCGTATTTTCAGCGGGGGATTTATAATGGCTTTTAGCCGGTGTAATAGCACGATATAAATCACATTTTCCCCGCAAACATCCGCTCGAATTTTTCCGATAGATTTGATGACCGCTGTTGTCGAGGCGCAACGATCCGATACACGAAACGATTTTGTAAACAGGCGAACTTAAGTGCTCTGCGGATTTAATTGATTTGATGACTGTCCAAAGTAAACCAATAAAACACGCCGCGATGAAGGGACCATAAAACAAAACGACCGACCGGTCTCGGTTATGTATTTTTCTAATGAAATGTTACCGGAGAACTTCTTGTAACAAAAACAAATAAAAAATTTCTATAAAGAGTATACTAGCTTCAAGTATGCCTCGATCACAGATCAATTGGGTAATAATTGCGTGTATTACAGCTTTCTACCAGAGTTATTCGACCATGCAGTATGTTTTAAACTTAGATTCTTAGCGAAAATACATTCTCAAAAGTTCTGATTTAGAACTATGTAGGCCCAACATCTAAAGTTGATGGGTTAAAACTTATTGTTTTATTAAATTATTATTTTGTTAATTAAATTATTATCATAAATACGTCGGTCACAAATTAGTTCTATAATAAATAAGTCCTGTAAACTACAGCTTCCTACCGATACTGATTTACTATACAAAATTTGAAATAGGTAGTTTAAAAATTATCTTATAGATGAATTGGAAAATAAATGTTGTGAATTACACCGTTCTACCAGATGGGGTTTATCATACAGAATGTTTGAACGTAGACTTTTTGTGCTGTTGTAGGCGTATTTTCCACTATTAAATATTAGGTTTCTTAATTACCTACAATTTGAGGTATGATAGAAATTTAGGCAAACATTTTTGCAGAAATTATAAACATTTTTCTGTGGAAACTGATTGCAATACGTTACCTATAGGAACGAACAATATCGCGATTTAGGGGGGGGGCAAACTCTGAATAACATAGGGATATTAGGTATCTTAGTTACCTACAATTTGAGGTATGATAGAAATTTATGCAAACATTTTTGCAGAAGTTATAAACATTTTTCTGTGGAAACTAATTGACATACGTGAACTATAGGAACGCACACTATCGCGATTTAGGGAGGGGGGGGGGCAAAACTCTGAATGTCATAGGGATATTAGGTATCTTAATTACCTACAATTTGAGGTATGATAGAAATTTTTGCAAACATTTTTGCAGAAGTTATAAACATTTTTCTGTGGAAACTGATTGACATACGTGAACTGTAAGAACGAACACTGTCGCGATTTAGGGGGGGGGGGGGGGGGCAAAACACTGAATGTCATAGTGATATTAGGTATCTTAATTACCTACAATTTGAGGTATGATAGAAATTTATGCAAACATTTTTGCAGAAGTTATAAACATTTTTCTATGGAAACTGATTGAAATACGTGAACTATAAGAACGAACACTATCGCGATTTAGGGGGGGGGGGGCAAAACTCTGAATGTCATAGGGATATTAGGTATCTTAATTTCCTACAATTTGAGGTATGATAGAAATTTATGCAAACATTTTTGCAGAAGTTATAAAAAAATTTCTGTGGAAACTGATTGAAATACGTTAGCTATAGGAACGAAAATTATCGCAATTTAGTGGGGGCAAAACTTTGAATGTCATAGGGATATTAGGTTCCTTAATTACCTACAATTTGAGGTATGATAGAAATTTATGCAAACATTTTTGCAGAAGTTATAAACATTTTTCTGTGGGAACTGATTGAAATTAGTTAGCTATAGGAACGAACACTATCCCGATTTAGGGGGGCAAAACTCTGAACGTCATAGGAATATTAGGTCGCTTAATTACCTACAATTAGAGGCATCATAGAAATGTATGCAAACATTTCTGCAAAAATTATAAACATTTTTCTGTGGAAACTGATTGAAAACGTTAGCTATTGGAACGAGCACTATCGCGATTTAGGGGGGGGGGGGGCAAAACTCTGAATGTCATAGGGATATTAGGTATCTTAGTTACCTACAATTTGAGGTATGATAGAAATTTATGCAAACATTCTTGCAGAAGTTATAAACATTTTTCTGTGGAAACTGATCGAAATAAGTTAGCTATAATAACGAACATTATCGCGATTTAGGGGAGCAAAACTCCGAACGTTATAGGGATATTAGGTTTCTTAATTACCTACAATTTGAGGTATGATAGAAATTTATGCAAACATTTTTGCAGAAGTTATAAATATTTTGCTGTGCAAATACGTTTGCTACAGGAACGAACATTATCTCGATTTAGATTATTTCGATTAAATCATAATAAATCGTAATAAATCGCAATAAATCATAATTAAATTATAAACAAATCCCTTCGATATCACATCGATATCCCTTCGATATCGCTTTGATATCGGTTCGATATCCCTTCGATAATCTTTCGATTTTGACATTTTGGCATTCTTATACTTTATGAAGAGCCGAATCGAATTGTGTTGGTTTTATTAAGGTTGAACTTCTATCCAATACTCGTACTTTCTACTATTTAGTTGTCATATTTGATAGTCCGAATCACCTTCGGTCCCAATTAGTTCGGATTATCGACGCTGTACTGTACTAATTTACCATACAGTGTTTCTTAAACTTAAATTCTTAAGGAAAAAAAAATGTTCTGATTTAGCATTATGTGGATAACATCGAAAGTTGATAGATTAACATTTAGTTTTATATATACTTCGGTCACAGATGAGTGCGGTAGTAAATACTGTAAATAACAGCTTTCTACCAAAGCTAGTTTACCATACAAAATTATTTATAAACATAGATTCTTACCGAGAATACACTAGAAAATGTTCTGATTTGGCATTATATATTTTTGTATATGCTTCGTTTACATATAAATTCAGTAATAAATACAGTACATTACAGGTTTCTACCAGAGCTGGTTTATCATACGATTTGTTAAAACTTCGATTCTTAGCGAAAATACACTCTCAAATGTTCTGATTTAACATTTGAAGGACAACATCCAAAGTTTTTGTCTTAAAAATTATTTTTAGATCAGTCTCTTTTCAGACCTCTTCAGTCTAACTTCATTCCATGATATGTCTCGATATCATAAAACGAAATGTATTTTTGGCCAGCAGTGGCGTAGGTGACCTTTACGTCAAGTCAATTTCCAGTTGCAAACTGTATCTCAATATTTCTCCGAGTTGACGGGTATGCCATGCTCTCTACCGAATGGAACTTTCAGTCTCATGACAATTGCACGAGCTGACGGATACCTTGAAATATTCAGCCGCCCTAAGTACCTTCCAGTGTAGCAGCCAGCGTTCAGTTTGCGATTACCTCGACCCTTGAGATGGCAACCGAGAAACATACATCGATCACAACACAACTTCATTTCGAATACCAATTTAACAGATCAATTGAGTTGTGTAAACAGACAGTCACGGGAGTTGTTTGTCAGTCGTGTTGTAGAATTTCTAATAGAATTGTTTTAATTGGATTGGTTTAATAATTTTATGTCAGATTTGGTTATCACAAACCTTAGGTGAGGAAAGTCGTTACTATAAGGAATCTGAAAGTCCAATGTTATGTGAACAGCAGTGGTAAATGATCGCATAATATGTGTGCGTGGAAATGAAAAGGGACCAGTTGTATGTCTCTATAGTTACGCAGCTAATCGCAAATAAAGTTAAACTGGTTCAAAATACACATTTTTGTTTTATTCGCTAATTAGTATCTTTATATATTGTGTGTTTTATCAGATGTGTTCGTGTTCGTCTGAAACCCGTCTGCGGTTGGTAACGCATGACAAAATGCGTCTTTAGTGCAAATGAAAAAGGAACCACTTGTCGATATATCACGCTACGCTCTAGCGCATTATTGTTGCCGCGTACACTGGCATACACAAAAATCTGTATGATAAACTTTTTTTTACAAAACATAATTATAAAGTTATATAATATTTCGGGACAGTTACTAATTAACTAAATTGAGTTGAAATTTTGTATGTGGACAGATTTCCGGTGACAATGCTTTAAAAAAATGAATAAAGAAAGTAAATTTAAAGATTACCATTATATTACCTCTATAAGACGTTGTTTAAAAAAATTACCTATATAAATTTATTATGATTGTAATTCCATGTTTTGTGTACCTAGTTGTGTTTATTTCTTATCATTAAACGTTTAAAATAATTTGAAACCATCTAATTTATTTGTTTTTTATACGTCGTGTACTGAATTCGCAACTTTGGATTTTTAACTGACATAAGTGTTGAACTCAGAGAGGTGCCTAATTATGTTATAGGAAATAGGAAAACAAGTTGCTAATTCAACGCTAATTTACAACATTTTAAACTATTAACATCTAACATCAGATCTTTCTGTTTTCTTCCAAATCCGACAGTTAACTACATGTTTAGTCGATATATTGGATCCGTAATTTTGAATTTTATACATCTGACAACAGATTTGGAACTCGAAACCTTTATATATCACATGTTTTAATTTTTATATGAATCCGACAATTAATTACATGTTTGGTCGCCATATTAAATCCGCCATTTGGAATTCCAAAAATCCTAAATCAGATTTAGAATCAGAGACCCCAAAAACGCCTTACGAGAATGCTTAAGACTTCTTAAGACTCGAGAGATGTCCAAGTTTACACTAGTGTGATAATTGGCATTATTTTTGTTTGTGAGATCAAGGTTATCGCGCGTTGGTCTGTAAGAGACATTCAACACGTATTCTTATCGCATGTGAAACTTTTTAATGGTTTATATTCCCATGCATCTAAGGGCGTTCTTTGATAATAGATTCATGACTTTTGTCTTAAACTGTATAATCTACAGCGGAGCGAGAGATTTATGCTTTTAGGGCAACTAGCTTGCCATCTACACAATTCGTTTAAATTGTCGTGTGGTCCATTTTTCTCCTAATATGAAGTCAAGGAGGGGGAAATTTGAATAAAGAAAATTATATTAAAAACCTATAAAACCTAAACGGAATAATGAAATAATAAATTCTACTAAAACTCGTGAAACTAATATCGAAATTGTTCGTAACTTCGTAACTTCCAAATATGCGCGAAGTTATTAACTTTTAAACTTTGCAAAAGTTTGAACCTCCATAGCGCAAAAGTTTACTTTTTGCATCAGCAACTTAAATATTTTTTTTTTCAATTTCTATTTATGGTAATCTGATTAAAATGTTCGAGTTCCTTTGCCATAATTTATTCTAACTAAAAATACTTATAACTCAATTTTGGTCAATTGCTCCCTTTTCATATCCAGGCACACGTAAAAAACACTAAGAAAGTTTCTGGAACGCGTATAAATGAAGTAGGTGATTTACGATATTTGAAACTGGTATTGATGTGTTGCGAAAAAAAAAAGTTTGTACTCCTTGGGCTGATGCCAAGTGGACCTATATTATGTGTAGGTACGCGCAACAGCTGTTCATCATTTTATTTTTATAAATTGCTTTGAAAAAAACGTTGAAAGCGAAAACCGCGCAGCCACAACGAATAAATTGCTTGTAAAACGGTTTGCCGCGTTTTAACCGTGACGATTTTATGTAATCGAATTTAAATTGTTTGCGTTCTGGTAACTTGTTTGTACGCAGCAACAGATCAAACGGTGAAGCTTATTCATTTAATTAACGTTTAATTTGTGTATGTCGATTATAAAGATAATAAAATTATTTAAAATTTAATTATTCTGTCGAATGCGTTGTTAAATTATCAAGTGGTTAAAATGTACAGTTTCTCGTACCTAATTAGCATTATAATGCTTCTGGATAACGAATTTGGAGTAATAATTTCAGCGTAATAATAACATGTTATGCATACAGCAAATTGTGCTTTTAGTTTTGTTGTTATATGAATATACAGAATGCAATGTTTGGTTATATTGTACACATATTCAATATACTGATAATGTTAATAAACTTACTGTTGTAAGCTTTCATTGTTTTGAGTAAAAAAGCGAAATAAAAGTTTACGGTAAACTTGGAGGCTGTGTTGTTCAAATTTTTGTTATTATTAATATTTAAGATACTATATTTAATTCAAACGTGTTTAATATAGGTTAGCTTGTAATTTGTAACTATGACCAAAGTCACATAGAAGTATACCGCTGATTATTTAACTTTAACAAATTATATAACTGGAACTGTCAAACACCTTATACCAGCTACATACACTACTCAAAAAAATTAGGGGAACACTTTTTTCGAAACCTGTAACCTTTTAAATATTAGTTCTAGGCAAATCAAATTTGGTATACTTCAACGGCATATATATTTAACTAAAGAAAATTACAAAAACAATGTTACAACTCTTAGTTACCTCTAAGTTACACTTAAAAATGTAAATTAATAAGGCTAAACAAAATGGAAATAACTGTCATAGTATCGAGCACGAATCACTTCTTCACACCTGCCTGGCATGCTACGCACTAGTCTGCGAAGATATTCTTGTGGTATGATTTCCCATTCCTCAATCAGCGCTTGTGTCAGTTCCTGTATGGTTATTGGTGGATTAGGGCGCTTGCGAACACATCGGTCAAGCTGATCCCACACGTGTTCAATAGGATTCAGATCAGCGAAACAGGTCCCATAAACGCGGAATAACAGAAGGGGGAACTAGAAGGTCTCTGCTAACATGTCGAATATTTAACAAGTTACATTGTTACATTGATTTTGTTCTTCATGTAAGCTGTTGAAAATTGTCATTCGTCACCAAAACACTTATTATTTTAAATTTTTGCTCTAGCACGAATATTAATGCAGTTATCGATTTTTCCCGTTACGTAATTTCCTCACTGCATAATATATCCTGAAACTGTTGAGCCGGTAAGACCGGATTTGTATTCAGGGCACCCTATATTATGTTCGCTACATTTTATATAAATTTAATATGCGAAATTTCCTTCGTCTAACGTCAACATCATTATGCCGTCATATTATAATATTTTACAATTACAATTTTCTAGATAAACGAGCAGGAAGCTTTATTTTAAAGCCAGTTCATTGAAAAGAAACTCATGTAAAGCAGAAACTATTTAAAATGTTTTGTTTTGTGTCGTTTCTTTTCTGTACGGATTATTTAAGGTAAACGTCCCAAATTCAGACACTGTCCTAAATTCCGACATATTTCCGTTTAGTTGGATAAAATTAGAAATCTATAACATTGAACTTTATTTTAGGACATCCGGATTGTAAATCAGCCTGAACACATTAACCTTTAGGAAACAGAACATTTCCTAAAATTTCTCATGCACTGACTTATTTATAAACCCATGTAAAGATCACGTCTAAATATTGAATCTAATGATTGAAGCTTAGGCACACGCAAGATTTGTATTTACATTAAAACGTTCAAGAGCCCAAACTAAACCTCAACCTTCAACGTGTAAATTAAACATTCCGCATTGAGTAAATCAAACAAATACCCGCATAATCCCAAAATCCACCCCAATAAAGCATATATCTCATTTCACCCCCCGACTAAAACATTCATATTACACCAGATTAACATCCGGTCTCCGAATAAAGCGTATGTTTGATTTTAGCTTAATTAGGGAGTACAGTAGCGTGATTTTAGGGGATATTACGTCCTGTAGCTTCCAAAGTTTGCTTGAAAGCCCCAAGTCCAATATGGCATGTGCCTCGTGTACTTCTTGTATAAACAAGGATCTAAGGAAACAAACTATACAGCGAGAAAGCTAGATGGGGACAATGTACCACTAGGGAGCACATCTGCAACTTTGCTCTCAGAGCAACCGGAGACGTCGAGGTTAAATTGGACAGACTTTAACGGTCGGTACTGTACTTAATTATCGTGGCAGTCCAGATGCAAACAAACTTGTGTGCGATAGAACTAACAAACGTTGTCATGCAACTCATACGTACGGTATTGGTAAGTTTGCTGTTCTTGCTGTAGGTTGTTTTTTTGGTGTGGAGATATGTTTATGTTTTCTCTTGTTCGTGATGATGGGACACTTGTTGGTTAGACGTTTGTTTATCTTGCTAACCATAATTAATTGGATTATTCATGTGGAAACCGCCATCATTGGGGAATCCCCGTCGTCTGGAAAAACATGTATTTCCGTCGTGACTGCTTTGTTTTTGTCTAAAATACGAAATAATGTCGTAGAAGATGAATTTAACCGCAATACACAAAATTAAATGAATGTTAATAGAAACTTATCTATCTAACTACGACTTTTCCTTGTCTTCTTAGTTAGAGGCTACCTATAACTAGATAATATCCACTAGTTAGTTTCCGCATTAGCTTAAAATCGCTAGATGTTAATAAAAAAAAATTAACAAAATATTGTGCCGTGAACAAATATGAATATGTTACAAAGTAAGAAATCGATATAAAATATTTCCAAACACGAGACATGTGCGTTTCTAGATATAGAGTTGAAAACATATTCGAGAAAAAGCGAAACGCAGAAAATACGTTGGCTTCATAGCTGGAGAATTTCTTCGGCAAGGAATTTTAGCAAATAACATATGTATGTGAGAAAAGTAAGGTCGAATAACCTTATAAATACAGCATAGAAAAATACATTATTCTGTCCAGCAAAAAATGTTTTCGAGCACTACGCCGCGCCGCGCCGTACAGCCAAGGGGTTATCGTGGTAAGTTTTAGACTACATATGACCATGGGCGCCCGCAGAAATATTTCCTGGGGGTGCAAAACCAAAACTGGCTCTTGGGTTGGGTTTTTGCGTACGTTTTGCTTTTCGGAAAAACAAGCAACCGTGCAAATCTGGACATTTTAACATCTTGGCAAAAAAAAATCACTGGAGCTCGGTGAGTTTTAAAGTTAAAATAAATATTTTTCTAAATATTGTTTTCAAGCGGCACCTTGTCAAACTGGTATATGATAGAAAACAAAAAGTATTAAAAAAAAACTAACAACAAACACTACAGAATAATTTGTAACTATGTCAAAAAACATCAACTTGGACGTTGATATTACACCAAACATTTTCAAAAACTTTAGAATTACTTAATTTGTCAAAATACCCAATATGCCATAGGTATACCTACGATAACTGCTATTCTTTAATCTGTCGAATCTGAACTTGAAGGCAAACATTGTAAATTGTTTTGAAGAAAATCAGTGAAAACGGTAAAATACAAAAAACAACGCATCTGTTTTCTTAAAATAACTAAATTTACAATTTCCTCCTCAAAAAATGTGAACTGAGTCTAGTTTTTATCCGATTATACAGAAGAAAATATATATTCCACAAAGTTGTTACTTGTTCGTTTTGTTGTTTTTGCCAAGGTGGTAATTTATTTTTTATTATTGTATTTTTGACGATATAAGTAGCTAATTGAAAATAAATGCTTTTTTATGTGTAAATTCTAAAGTTTTATAATTATTTTATTGATAATTAAATAATTGTGGACTGCAAATTTACTGGACTCACTATAGATTTTTAAAATTATGTAGCATCCTAATTCATGATGTTAAAAAATATATAGAAAATGATGTCGTAAACACGCGGGATGGAAAATTTAAATAAATGAAAATTTGTTGATCTTTTTTCAATAGCAAACATGTTGACAGGAAGTTTAGTATTAATATTATTAAGTACCTATTTAATATAAATACAAAACTTATGGAACAAATTAGAAAAGTGAATTGGAATGTTACTTTGTTACTTTAAATTATATTCTGTAGTAGTTCATTTTGAATACTACCCATTATTTCGTGACTTTTTTTATCTTTAGTCTTCATTCATCTATCACAACAGCGATTGATGCACCCTCTTGCACCCACTGCTAGTGCCCATGTGAGCAGACTTTTTTTTTCTTACAAAAATATTTATTTTTTATTAAACAAGTTATCTGGTTATTCAATATAACATTAAGTTCATAAATGTAAATGTTATATTTTTAATATAAGTCGTAACCGCTTCAAAATATCTCTTTAATGGTCTTAAAATTCGGTACGTGTGCAGACATTACACCTATATCAGTACGTAATTCATGACTTTTTCTTGTTGATATTTCCCCAGTATTCCCGAGTTACAACAAGCCAGGGGGGGTGTAAGTGCACGCCCTTCCCCTCTGTGCGGGCGCCCATGCATATGACTGTTTTTTACAAAATGTATATTAATTAATATGATCTTGTGGCAATAAAATAAATAAAATACAGTTCAAACCCATTTATAACTACTTTCTACAACAATACTCACTTGTTTTTCAAAACTTTTTTATTTATGTTGAATTATGCTACTAAAACATTATCAAACATCATCTAATCACAGACTGGTCATAACTCTAAGATGACCTAATAGAAAAAATCAAATAACCTAAAACTACTCCTGAAACAATCTACAGGTCTCAACAGTTTCGAAAGATTGTGCCTCTATTAATGAAAATTTTGAAAAAAAAATTTACTCGTATATACAGAACGCCGAGGCGCTCATTTTAAAATTATTAGCGTGTATACCGGATGTTGTTTTTTTTTTAAATGGAACAACGTATATTTCGGCATCATTTTGAACTCCTATCAAAATTTTACGACATAGAAAAATAACATTATCAGCCCTAAACTTTATACGTTTTGATTTATTTCCATTTTTACGGGAAAACAGCACTCTAAGAAAAATTGTATATCTCAATACCTATTTTTAATTTTATTGTGTGTTAATTCTATTAGCGTGATTAACTACCATATCGAAATTGTAAATACGGTGGTCATAATCTGCAAACAATAAACAATTGCAGAGATAACTTAGTCTTCGTCACAAAAAAAATCGATTTCCCTATCAATAAGTTCGTCTACACCTACATTAGCCATTAAACCAGCTAAAGTAATTACCTAAATTACTTTAAATAAAACATTTTACCTAATCTGCAATTTAATTAAAATTTTATTTGAAATGAAACTTTACTTATACCCTGTAGGCTATGAAAAGGTGTGGTAAAGAAGTTATTAAGGTATCTGTCTAATACTTAATATTGTTTTGCAAGAAATAGAAATTAATAACGGTAATTTTATGTAAATTTTCACGAAGAAGCCTAGTTATTTCTATAACGGTTAGTTTCAGCACCAGTGTGCGCTAGTACTTTTTTGTGCAGAACGATGCGCAGAATTCAAAAAATTACTTAGCCACAGGTGTTCCACTTAAAAAATTAATTTTCTTGGGAAAAGCTGTTTGCTATAATTTGTTGCAGATTCTTTTTACTTAATCATAATCTAAACGTGCGTAATAAAATTAAAAACAGGTATTGAGTATACAATTTTTCTTAGACTGCTGTTTTTCCATAAAATGCCAATAAATCACAACGTATAAAGTTTACAATCTTCCCACAATCTTCCGAGATCGCACTGTTGAGACACCCCTGTATATAACATGCATAAACTATAAAATTATGTGCTCTTAGGTTTAAGCTTGACCGGAATACAAGTTAGATATCGTACCAGATTTTTACTAACTTGGTTACAACCATTATTACATAACAACATAAGAAAGCATAAATACCAGTTAATAAAAAAGTTACCAATTTTAAAATTATAAGTATATAACCAATAGATCAGATAAAAGGTACCTTACATACATAAATTAATGGTGTTAAACTGCATAATTTAAAATACCCCATCTCTCAAACTCATAATATTCCAAACAAGACGTCCGACTACAGACACAATACCCCAAATCATTTGTTAACACAGCAAAGCATAAACATCCTCTGGCCACAGCGAAATATAAACTAAACGTGCTCGTCTATTACATAGCTTCCAAAACTACACATCTTTCTCCTCCTAACAGTCTATTTTCGTTCGTCTACATCGACCACACATTGCACCAAGAAAATGCATCTTGATCTTTGGAAATCCCCAATCGATTAATGGCAGGCAACTTTTTAAATAAATAACTAACCGCGAGCGAAGTTATAAGCCCGCCAGAATTTATGGCCAAGATTAACTTCTCCGCTCTTCAAATTGGTGGAAGAAGTGTACGTAGTAGATACCAACGTTACCAACAGCGCGTTTGATGTAAATTATGAGTTATGACGCGTTCAGGTTGTTATGTACGTCCATTTAGATACTTTAACCTCCGTGTGGAGTGGTGATTTATTGCCGTGTTGTGTGAAGGAGGTTACCGCGAACATCAAAAGAGTTTCAAAGGGCGGAGAGTATGTCAGGAAGTTGTTTCCCGGCGCTGTTATCTTTCGCGTCTATTTTTGGATTCGATTTTGGTCGGACAATGCGTGAAAGACGTTCCATTAGTCACAATTCGACTGAAGGGAAATTATTTTATTGACGTTGTGTTAAATTGATGAATGAACTCGAAATATTGTATTAAAGTCTAAATCTAGTAATCTAGAAAAATAGTTACTTCAGGATATTGTATGGGTTTTGCCTGTAGTTTTTCAAGACTTTGCTAAATGATATGTGTTTGCTAAAGTAGTACCAGTGTTAGTTAACCCGTGCGTTACTTGGTGCGGTGGCCAAACTTTCCACAAGAAACAGTTATTTGGCCATTGCGTATCAACTTGACACTTGAATAATATGTAAGCAGGTGATAATTATAATAATCTGAGGTCGGATATAAATACTTCCCGACGTCCAAAACGTCCCAGACAAAAGGTGCCGACAATACATTGACCTATTTTCAACGCCTCAAACTTGTATATACCCCAAAACAGTTTTTTTTGTGTGTTAATATACAGAATAATATGCTTGTCATATTGATACTGATCCAAGAGATTAATTCAAATTTGGCAGAACAGTACAGTTGAATGCCGTACACGCAAACTTGTAATTTATTCTGTGGACGGTACAGTCAGTTTTTTTATGTTCTACATCATGCAACTGTATAGAAAGTCACTGATAAATAGTTCTTTTTTATTTTACTTATCCAATAGAATGGTGTATTTGTATTAGATTTTTTATGTCCTACATGATCATAAAGTGACATTTTACATCTTAGATACCGGGGCGAAAATAGGTACTTTATGCCCGCAAGGGCATTAAGGATTCTTAGTGCCCGCGTGGGCATTAATCGTTGCCATGGTTTATATGTCAGATATATCAAATATTTGACATTAAAATTGTAAATTTTCAACCGTCAGTGTCAATTATTGGCGATTAAGGTTATTCTGTTTGACAATAAATTGTCTGCATTGTCACTCAACGCCGAATTATTTGTATTGTTATTCAACTCGGTAGAGACGCATGTCATTTGATCACGCCAATATATTTATTAATATTCAAATTGAAGGAACAAAACCATTGTAGCACATAAAATTTTGTATGTACCACGGGCATTACTTGATGTTTATTCCCACGGGTGACTTAAAAAACGGTTACCCTCGGGGCATAAACATCCATTTAATGCCCTCTGTTTAATCTCCATTTAATGCGATGGTTTATATGTCAATTATATCAAAAATTTGTCATTCAAATTCCAAATTTTAAATCGTTAATCTCAATTATTGGCGATTAAAATTATTCTGTTTGACAATTAATTGTCTGCATTGTCACTCAACGCCGAATTATTTGTATTGTCATTCAACTCGGTAGAGACGCATGTCATTTGATCACGTCAATATATTTATTAATATTCAAATTGAAGGAACAAAACCATTGTAGCACATAAAATTTTGTATGTACCACGGGCATTACTTGATGTTTATTCCCTCGGGTGACTTAAGAAACGGTCACCCTCGGGGCATAAACATTCATTTAATGCCCTCTGTTTAATCTCCATTTAATGCGATGGTTTATATGTCAATTATATCAAAAATTTGTCATTCAAATTCCAAATTTTAAATCGTTAATCTCAATTATTGGCGATTAAAATTATTCTGTTTGACAATTAATTGTCTGCATTGTCACTCAACGCCGAATTATTTGTATTGTTATTCAACACGGTAGAGACGCATGCCATTTGATCACGTCAATATATTTATTAATATTCAAATTGAAGGAACAAAACCATTGTAGCACATAAAACTTTGTATGTACCACGGGCATTACTTGATGTTTATTCTCTCGGGTGACTTAAAAGACGGCCACCCTCGGGGCATAAACATCCATTTAATGCCCTCTGTTTAATCTCCATTTAATGCCATGGTTTATATGTCAATTATATCAAAAATTTGTCATTCAAATTCCAAATTTTAAATCGTCAATCTCAATTATTGGCGATTAAAATTATTCTGTTTGACAATTAATTATCTGCATTGTCACTCAACGCCGAATTATTTGTATTGTTATTCAACTCGGTAGAGACGCATGTCATTTGATCACGTCAATATATTTATTAATATTCAAGTTGAAGGAACAAAACCATTGTAGCACATAAAATTGTGTATGTACCACGGGCATTACTTGATGTTTATTCCCTCGGGTGACTTGAAAAACGGTCACCCTCGGGGCATAAACATCCATTTAATGCCCTCTGTTTAATCTCCATTTAATGCCATGGTTTATATGTCAATTATATCAAATATTTGTCGTTCAAATTCCAAATTTTAAATCGTCAATCTCAATTATTGGCGATTAAAATTATTCTGTTTGACAATTAATTGTCTGCATTGTCACTCAACGCCGAATTATTTGTATTGTCATTCAACTCGGTAGAGACGCATGTCATTTGATCACGTCAATATATTTATTAATATTCAAATTGAAGGAACAAAACCATTGTAGCACATAAAATTTTGTATGTACCACGGGCATTACTTGATGTTTATTCCCTCGGGTGACTTAAGAAACGGTCACCCTCGGGGCATAAACATCCATTTAATGCCCTCTGTTTAATCTCCATTTAATGCGATGGTTTATATGTCAATTATATCAAAAATTTGTCATTCAAATTCCAAATTTTAAATCGTTAATCTCAATTATTGGCGATTAAAATTATTCTGTTTGACAATTAATTGTCTGCATTGTCACTCAACGCCGAATTATTTGTATTGTTATTCAACACGGTAGAGACGCATGCCATTTGATCACGTCAATATATTTATTAATATTCAAATTGAAGGAACAAAACCATTGTAGCACATAAAACTTTGTATGTACCACGGGCATTACTTGATGTTTATTCTCTCGGGTGACTTAAAAGACGGCCACCCTCGGGGCATAAACATCCATTTAATGCCCTCTGTTTAATCTCCATTTAATGCCATGGTTTATATGTCAATTATATCAAAAATTTGTCATTCAAATTCCAAATTTTAAATCGTCAATCTCAATTATTGGCGATTAAAATTATTCTGTTTGACAATTAATTATCTGCATTGTCACTCAACGCCGAATTATTTGTATTGTTATTCAACTCGGTAGAGACGCATGTCATTTGATCACGTCAATATATTTATTAATATTCAAGTTGAAGGAACAAAACCATTGTAGCACATAAAATTGTGTATGTACCACGGGCATTACTTGATGTTTATTCCCTCGGGTGACTTGAAAAACGGTCACCCTCGGGGCATAAACATCCATTTAATGCCCTCTGTTTAATCTCCATTTAATGCCATGGTTTATATGTCAATTATATCAAATATTTGTCGTTCAAATTCCAAATTTTAAATCGTCAATCTCAATTATTGGCGATTAAAATTATTCTGTTTGACAATTAATTGTCTGCATTGTCACTCAACGCTGAATTATTTGTATTGTTATTCAACACGGTAGAGACGCATGTCATTTGATCACGTCAATATATTTATTAATATTCAAATCGAAGGAACAAAACCATTGTAGCACATAAAATTTTGTATGTACCACGGGCATTACTTGATGTTTATTCCCTCGGGTGACTTAAGAAACGGTCACCCTCGGGGCATAAACATCCATTTAATGCCCTCTGTTTAATCTCCATTTAATGTTTATATGTCAATTATTTGTCGTTCAAATTCTAAATTTTAAATCGTCAATCTCAATTATTGGCGATTAAAATTATTCTGTTTGACAATTAATTGTCTGTATTGTCGCTCAACTCCGAATTGTATGACAATTATTGGCAATTAAGGTTATTCTGTTTGTGAATTAATTGTCTGTTTTGCGTGTACGCATGTCACTTCAAACGGAGGAACAAAACCATTGTAGGACATTTTGTATGTACTACGGGCATTACTTAAAGTTTATACCCTCGGGCGACTTAAAACGGTCTCGGGCCGATATGCCTGATCTACTATGCACGCTGTGCATAGTAGCAATGCACACATCAACGTACACTTTGCTACCCTAACCTTGACTATATGTAGGTCCGGGAAGAATTACCGACCACTGGTCGAGGATGTGCGACATCCCAAAAGACGGTGTCACGTGGAAATCTTGCTCTACCCTCCTAAAAATTCTTGTCATTAAAAGATCCACATTAATTCCATCAACATATCGCATTTTAACTCAACCAACAACTCCGTTTTTGTAATAAAAATATATTTTTTTCATTCGACACAATCCTAATTATTTGAAGTAAATAAATCTAGTTCCTTATTATATACAAATTGAAGTTGTTGGACATAAATAAACGTTCTTTCTACCAAAAGAAAAATTTCAAACTAATGCGTTTTTATAGCAATTCGAAATATTCTCACATAGTTTTTCATTTAAGGCTGTACAGTGGATGGTTTCACTTTTATTTTAAGCCAGTTTTATAGAATTCTATAATATCGTAGACCTTTCTAAAACTCGTGACTCATATTTTCACACAAAACTTTTGGTGGCAGATTCGCCATCTTTAAGAAGCAAAATCACCTGGAATATATTTTCTTAAAATCAATAAAAACTTAATCGACACAAAACTTTAACTATTTTGGTCTATAAACAACTTGATTTGTTTTTAATTATTAATTTTAAATACTGTAGGCCACCAGAAAAATAATTATCATCATTACGGACTGTTGACTGTGTTTAACAGACAAAATGTCTCAGGGTTTTATGTTAGATTCTATATAATTACATTGTGCCACTTTTAAGAATTTGGTGCTTGAAAAGAGCTTCAAATTTCCGAACTAGTCATTATTAAAACGGAAATTTTCACGTAAAGAATTTCTCTTTCAAATGCAAATCCGATAGCACTGCGACCTGCATATTTCTGCTGACGGAACACAAAAGCCTCCTGATGAGTATGCACTATAGGAACTTCGCCCCAGGTGTACATAGATTTATTCGCTCACGGCAGGCTCTGGATTTGCGCGAAATAGGATATGAAGGTCGTCAGACTCTTCCCTAATGAAATTTTATAGCCGGAGGTCTTTGAACTCCGGAACAAGGAAATCCCGAGACAGCGACGACAGAAACTGGGTCGCTCATCCAGTCGCATACCGTCCACGCCAGACGTTGAGACGCGAGGATATACTTAGAGCAACTGAACTGTAAATATTTCTGTTTAGATGGACTAAATCGGAGGATTTATTGACTTGGTCTCTTGGTTCGTCCACTCTAAAGTAATATATGAATTTACAGTTGGGACTTGACTGGTTTTATTCAGTTGACAATTCTTTAGACTTGGACGCTCTAGACTCGAGCTAGACTCTAGAGCAGTGGTTCTTAACCTTTTTGAAGTCAGGGAGCACTTTTGAGCGTACGAAAAGTTCGCGGAGCACCAGAAACATTGACATAACTTTTACTCAAAATTAAAACGATTATTAAATAACAGTTACAACATAACATTAATTAGAAAAATATAAATATATTACTAGTCTACCTTTTTTTCAGCAGAATTAATTTTTAGAAATCAAATGTCATTCTGAGTTTAATGTTTTATATGGTGTTATATTCTTTTTCTATTCCTTGAGAAGTTTAAAATCTTAACGTTTGAAATGTTAACAAACAAAGAAAAATAAAAGATAGAATACATATCAAACAATGCGAAAACGAAAAAAAAAACTAAATGGCATTCCGAGTAAAAAGGTTCATATTGACTTATTGGTTTCCTCAAATCCTTAAGGAGTTGTAGCCGTTTAAAATACAGCTTTATTGATATTTTTATAAGCTCTAACTTTTTACCGAATTAAAAAAATGAATACTTAAATGAAGTTTATTTGCGCCGAAAATCATTAGTCTGATACAGAAAAGAAAAAGTTATATTTCTGTATAAATTTAGAACATAACGGGTATTTTGGGATTTATTTCTACAAACCAACTCTTGAATGTTTGAGGGAAAAGGCACTCTCGATGTACCGAATTGCTTCCGAAGTTTTCTTTTTGCCCGTATTCACATAATTTCACATTTTGTGTGTGTGTGTATGTTTTGATTTTCTGGCCCCACAAAATTTTGTTCGTGAACTGTCACCTGGTGGTTATAAATGCCGCCACCTATTTGGTATATTGTGATAGTTCCTCCAAGCATCTGACATGTTCACGGTAATATAAATTTATATATAATAAAACTTTCAAAACCTTCTTAGCTTGTCAAATATTTAGGTAATTTGGCTGGATTCTTTATATTAGCAGTTACGTACCACCTACTCAAGTAGTTGTGATAAGCTCATTTTTGATACAACTTTATACTAATGTAGGGCTTAATAAATCCGCACATAACATGTGGATGATATGTAGATGAGGGTAAAAATATATATTATCAAAACATAATATTTATTACCTTTATTTTAGGAAATATTTTTCAAAATGTTTACATATTTTCAGAACTTTTATGTGGCATGGGTAGCAGAGCTATACCCATTTTTATTTTAATTTTAATTGTATTATGTTCTAAATTATTTATTTATTTTATTCATATTTATTACTATTTGAAAATTGTTTTTTTTCTACTTTGCGTTCGTTATAAACTCATAACGAAACCGCTTTCGGTGTCATTATGGAAACGCTAGATCACAAACTATTAGTAACTTTGGTTTTCAAAGATTTATGATATTGACGTCAAGTGTCAAATACGGCTGACATCTCAATTGCTATTGGTTCGCGTCAGTCGTAGTTGTGAATTTTACACTACTGTTGAATATAAAATTACTTTAAATTGTAAGATAACAACCGCATTTTTCGAAATTTATGTAAAATTAATGTCGCAAGGTAGAATAAATAGTATATAACAAAACTCGTGCGGCAATTTTTGTCTTCTAAAACTTGTATTATAGTAGTAGTAATAATCTTTGTTCCAACATCCAGCTTTGTACAGGTTTATTACACAATTAGTTTCATTTAAGAAATTTCATTTGGTGTTCGAACAGGCTATTGACCTAGGTCTTTCTGCCCTGCTCGATCTCGTATTTTGGGTGTCTTCTTGTATTATACTATACTATAATTGTTAGTTTTGTTGAAGTTAGAATGTTTTGTACGTTAATAATATACAAATACAAATATTATTATTTCAATCACATACGGTAAATGAGTCAACAATTTCGGCTTTCATAATTTTGCGGAGCACTTGCTACTAGCTCGCGGAGCACCAGTGTTCCGCGGAGCACCGGTTAAGAACACTGCTCTAGAGTATAGAGTTTTTTGAGGCATAGAGATAGAAATGAATGTAATTTAAATGGGTTTTAATAATGTGTTTCAGAGAAAAATGTTTGAAATAATATTTGTTTGATTGATATATAATGATTATATAATAATATATTGATAATATATTTAATGATAGATTTGAATAAACTCATTTCTTACCACCCAGTATGTAGATCCTACATTGTACTTTTTTAAATGCTAACGCTATATTTTTTCTACTGATCTTGATAGATCTGTTAATTGTCTTAATGGTTATTCACAAAATTTGTGGTCATACACAAGAAAATTTTCGAGAAAATGACAAAGGATAGTTAGGGTAATATTGATAGCTTGTGTTTGATTATGGAAAGAAAATATTTGCATGTCTTGTCAGGCATTTAACACCAAATGCTTTTAAAACATTTGTGAACAATCGTTCATGATTTCAGTTAAAAGTGCAACAAATTTTGAGGTTTCTGGCGGTTCGTTCATCTGCCATAAATTTGTAAAAATGGCCAAACTCAGTTATTACAAGAATATTTTTTTCTGAGTAGTAGGTACGATCGTTCACTCTTTTTATATATGAAACATATTGAAAACATTTTTTACGCCTTTCTGAAAATATTTCTAAACTAGCGATGATTCAATTAAACACAGTTTTTTTTGTTTTCAAACTTTGACCCCTATAAATTTTGCGGCAAACCTTTTAATACGTTTTTCTATGGCGACGATTCCAGAGAAACTACTAAAGGTATCGTGTCGAAACTTCATATTTAGAAGTTTCTCGAGCAAACTTAGAGCTGGAAAGCTTTTTGTTAAAAGTGTCCAAAGGAACTGAATGTTTACTCTAGTCATTTTTCAATGATTTTGTAAATGAGCCGTCATTTCTGTAGTTTCGCCAAAATAGTTAAATAATACCTAAATTAAAGTAAAGGAAATTTTGTATAATTTATGTCTATGAAACTTTTTGGTTAAATTGATAGTTGTAATTGAGTAGTAATTGATAGCAAATTCAAAATATCAAAGTCAAGAAAAATAAATGATGTAAACTAAATACTTAATATTTCTCTGTACTAAACTGCAATAAATTCTTAGTTCACACTGTATTGTTAAAAAATCAATAAATTTTGATTTTAAATATGAGTTTTTTTTGGGTAGAATCTGAAACTGAACGCAGAAATCGTGAATTTAGTCTAGTTTTTGAAACAGAAAATTTGCTTTTTGTACTTTTATACACTGGTTTATTTTCTTTTCAAAAACTGTGCTAAGTTCTTAATTCTTGAAGGCTGAAATTGTGAATTCAATCTATTTTGTTACAAACGATTCTTTTTTTTTGTTTTGCGTTTTTTTCAGTCGTGTTCTTGAAACAACACAATTTTTGAATATTTTTCTAAATTGTCATGTATCTACATTCAAAAGGTTATTGCGTATTTTCATTAAGTTGCCTGCCTACATTATGTATATCAACCACTTTTCGGTATACTTGGCAACTTATTTTATTGGGAAACATGTCTACTCCTTTTTGTCTGTGATTAACTTCGTCCAGTTTCTCTCCGTAAAGTTTCTATTGGTGTAAATACAGACGTAAAGCATCCCACACCCATTTCAGACATTATTATTCCACACCACATTTTTCTAATACAATAAATCTCCCACAAACAAACGCGGAAACACCCTTAAGTCGCACGGCAACCCCTCGAAAGTGACGGATGACTAAGCCGTAATGAAGCGTAGAAAGAAGCTGTTGGAACAAACGAACCGCGATGCTTTATGCGCCGATATTCCGGTCTCGAACCGGTCATTATTATACGTGAACCTTCAGGAATCCCCCCCGCTTGATTGGAATGTCAATACGCCAACCGTCCTCTTCAGAAACACCACATGAATTTTAACAGCCACCGTTTGCTTCGCAGTGGACTAGAATCCCGTTTATTGCCATTGATTGCGATCTATAAATGGCGTTATCGTTTTAGTGGCAGATACGGCAAATTGTCGGACACAATTCTGGTCATGTTTTGAATTGGAACGTTTAGCTGGTTGTGAGAAAAACCAAATGAGTTTTTTTACTTGAAAAGTTTACAGCAATCCTGAATTTTAACTTTGAATTGTAATTGGAATATTTCAATGATTACTTGTCAAAAAATAAAGTAAAGAATTTCATTTGTTATTAATTGATAACATGTATGTTTCTGAGATGGCAGCTACATATATACAATTAAATTTTACGTAATATAATTACTATCCAATTACAAAACCCCTAATGAGCTTCTGCCATAGTTGAAGATTGAATTCTCTGGTAGTGGAATGGCTAAAACAGCTCTGTTTGTATGTATATTCTGCTAGCTATCCTAACAATTGACGTTAGGTTTTTAATAAAATATTAGTATACTTCTTTGGGCACAAAGCTGATATAATAGTAGAATTTTTATATGTAATCTCCTAATTTCGATTGGAATACTTCTTCATTTGTGCCCAAGCTTTCCATATTTTCAGAGTATATCTGACTTGTAGGTTAGAGCTGTCTAAATCTGTCCAGTAAATAAAAATGTGAATTTTAGCGATTTACAGACGTTTTTTGTGGAATATTATCGAAATAGCCCCATTACTATCTGACGTCTCTAGTTCTTGAGAACACCGTAGATGGCCACACTGTCTAGACTCGAACATCGATGGAAAAATTGGGAAAAATACGACTCCGATTTTTTAAAGGCATAGCTTTGTTTCTTTTAATTTATTGAAATTTTTTCAATTATTACGTTGACGTAAAGTGAAACTACTGCTGTATGTCACCAAAATATATAATTGAAATGTTATTCCTGACATCAAACTGTTATAGTAGAGGTCATTTGCAAGTTATTTTACCCCAAATGCATTATCCAATTGTTAACAGTTTTCAGGGTATTTTAATTCTTCCGATTTTTTAAGTAAATGAACTCATAACCGGACGCAAAAATAATTAATATTTAACTTCTGTTCCTGTGTCAATGGTGTGTTTAAGGCGACATAATTGTTATATCAAAATTTCCTAAAAAATCATCTGCAAATGGAAACCTTATCATCTGCAACTGGATTAAATACTTATATCAAAAATTGAAACGCAAGTATCGTATGCATGCCAATATTGCTAAACAAAATTATAATGCATTTGATAGGCAGTTGGTCGTAAAAACTAATCAATAGCTATCCATCACGGAATAAATCTCAACAAAAAACCTTCTAATTTCCGAGATAGAGATAATAATACTTGGGTGAGTAAGTAGTCTCCTACAGTTAACTTGATCGAAAGACACACGAAACAGAATGTTGTTCCTTGTCTTCCAACTCCTAACATTCCCAAATGTTATTTTGACAATTCTTGAATGTCCCACACCTCCCTACATCAACAAGCCGTGCGATTGTGCACGGTTTGGTGTAAAAGCTGTTATTTTGACACAATTGATTGCCTTTCGAAGTTAAGTCATAGTTTTCAACTATTCAACTATTCAATTGCTGAAACTAGGCTGGTCCAAATTTATACCTAGCAAAATCTTTTTTTTTGCTGGAGGGCAACGATCCCCCCCAATCTGTTCCTTTTCCAGAAATAAAAATTCCCCCCAAATTTGAGAAAAATCGGTTAACGTTAACACGTGCCACCGAGCACCTCAAATTTCCCATTTAAAATACATAGTAAAAATGCATCTTTTTTCCTTCTTTTTTTCACGTTTCGTATTTAGAAAAAAAAGTTGCGGGAGATAATCAGAAATTGTTCAGAACTCCCTAAGAAACATATTCACAACCACTATTTTTTTTTCACCATCCCCCACCCTCCCCTGCAGTACCATAAATATGAGGCAAAATTTTCTCCAAATTTACAATTTTACAATGTTACGTGTTTTTTATTTTTGTTTGCATAAATTATTATTAATGGATTGCTGACATGTCCGTTTGTCATTTATGAACTAATTACAAATTGTTTAAAAAATATTTAATGTAACTGACTCATTTTAGCAGAAATTATTGGAATATTGGTATTTTTGTCATTTATTAACTAATTTGCAACTGTAAACAAAAAATATACAATGTTACGGACAAATTTTAACTATTTTTTGCTGAAATTATTATTTAATTAATGGATTTTTTTGTCATTTATTAACTAATTTGCAATTGTTTAAAGAAATACCATTTAGTTAAACAAAAATATACAATGTCACGGACACATTTTTGTATTTGTTGCAGAAATTACTATTACGACCGCAAGATGAGCACTTGCTCTTAAACTTAGTTTTACACATCTCATATTGTAAAACAACGCTCTCATTACTTGCATATTGCTTGGAAGCTTATTCCCGATAATTTGCTGATCATAATGATTAATCAAATATATGTTTTTTCGCAATTCTTTAGAACCTAACATTCTCAATGATGCAATGTGCAAACACACAAGTGGAAACAGCTAACAACGAAAACAAAATACCGTAAGCAGTACAAGCTAAGCAATATAAGACTAGGGCTGTTCGAGTTATCAAAAAATTCAAATCTCGAATTTCAAGTCGAGTACAGCTAGTTTCTTTCGGAACCGAACCAAACACGATTATTTGAGTTGTCTCGCACTTATTCGAGTCTCGATATCAAAGTCGAGAGCTTTTTTTATATGGAATGTTTAAATTGTTTAAACAAATAGTATGTTTAAATAAGTGCAAATTAGTTAATAAATAATCAAAATATACAAATAATCTAATACCTAGTAATTTCTGCAAGAAAATAGAAAAATATGACAGTAACATTGTATATTTTTGTTTCAATAAATGGTATTTGTTTAAACAATGCAAATTAGTTAATAAATGACAAAAAATGCCAATAATCTAATAATTTCTGCAAAAAAAATATAAACATGTGTTCGTCACATTTTATATTTTTGTTTAAACAATTTGTAATTGTTTAAACAAATTAGTTCATAAATGACAAAAGGACATGTCAGTTATCCATTAATAATACCTTATAAAAAAAAATAAAAAACACGTAACATTGTAAAATTGTAAATTTGGAGAAAATGTTCCCTCATATTTATGGTATTGCAGGGGAGGGTGGGGGTAGTGAAAAAAAAATACTGGTTGTGGATTTATTCCTTGGGGACTTCTGAACAATTTCTGGTAATCTCCCGCAACTTTTTTTCTAAATGCGAAATAAGAAAAAAAAAGGAAAAATACGCATTTTTGCAATGTATTTTAAATGGGAAATTTGAGGTGCTCGGTGGCACGTGTTAACGTTAACCGATTTTTCTCAAATTTGGGGAGAATTTTTTTTCCGGAAAACGAACAGATTGGGAGGGATCGTTGCTCTCCAGCAAAAAGGCCGTTTTTTGGACCACCCTAATGCCGACATACTATTTATTTACGGGCAATGTGATGGAATTGCTTCTGAAACTTGCTAATTTCATACTCGTATTAATTTCAAACTAGGTACAAACAAAGGCACATGTATATATTTATTTCGATGAAATAAATATTCTGAATTCATTAATCTCTCCAAGCAAATAAGCTCGAGTATTTATTTAATAAAGTAAATGTTTTTTCTACAAAATATATGATCCTGATCCTAAAGAATAAATTCAATATTATGCAAAATGAAATAAGCAAAACACCTCCCAGACGCATGAATTTTATTTCCTATGATATACGAAGTCCTGTGGTGCTGAATTATTTCGCAGTTTGTTAGTTGTATACCCAAATACCCATATTGTAAAGGTATTTTTAAAATTTTATATTTACGAGTTTGTTATACGATGCACCACAAAATGGCCACTTTCTTGATGATTTTATTTGTATGTGATAAATGTATTTATTTGTATGTGAAAAGTCGAAATCGTGGAAATATGGTCAGTTTCTTATTTTTTGCATACACTTTTACGAAGACAACAATGAATTTAAGATAAAAATCTATGAAAAAATGCCGAAGTTATGACTGATTCTGGCTCCTGCTTCGCCTTCTGTTCTTGTCGGTAGATGTTTCTCTTATGAGGAACCAGATATAATCCCCAATCATTCTTTCATTCCAAAATCCCTGGTAGCGCCTGTCAATGGTCTTCATCTCCTGGTGGAACCTCTCACCATGCTCGTCACTAACGTCGCCAAAACTCTCAGGAAAAAAACTCAGAAAGTAAAGAAAATTAAAAGCATATAATAGAAAATGAATATAATAACTTAATTTCTGGAGCAAATCTTCAATCATTGTCTGGAAGTTTGCGGTTTTATTGTTTTTTTAATGTTTCCAAGGAGATCAGAAACAATTCGCTTAAAAGAATTCCAGGCTGCTGCGTCATCCGATGACAGATATGGCTGTAACTTTTCATCTTTCAACAGCTTCCTTATTTGTGGTTAAAAACCGTTAAAAGCGCCTTCCTTGATTTTCGCAAAAGAAAGAAGAAAAATTCTATGCTTTCGCTATCTTTTTGGAGAATCCAAGTTTAATATGTAGTGGCGGAAGAAAGATGTTTTCTTTTTTGATGAGTCGGACATATTTATTGTTGTCTTCGCCCACTGCGTTTGCTTTTTTTTTCTTTCCGGCCATTGTTTTCTCTTATAATGATGTTCTCGATCACGGCTGTCGCAGAGCCATTGGAAACAACAAGATTTTGTGTAGCCACCTTGCATTCCACATAACATTTCCACCACTTTCAAATCGGCACAAACTTTCCAGTCGTGTTCTTCATACTTGATGAATTTCAACAATTTGACCATAGTCTCGTAAGATTCCTGAGTCTTGACTGCATATGCGATGTGAATCGATGATTTATCGTTTCCGTTATATAAAATTACTGCTTTCAAACTTTCTTTACTGCCGTCAATAAATAGCCGCCACTCGGTTGCATTGTAACGCTGTCCAAGCTCCTCAAACAAACAAGGAATGTCCTTGCAAAAGCATATCTTATCTTCTTAGCTTCAGTTGCGAAACAACCCAATTTACACAACTGTTAAACACTGAGGTAAACAGTACAGGGAAATAAAACGATTTGCAATACAAAAAGTTGTTCTGTAGAAATGGCATGCGCATCTTGGCACAAATCACGTGATGTACTCGTCATCCGAAGGTAACGGACCTCTACCATGCATTTAACTGCTCTAAATAAAGAAAAATACAAAATAGAAGAAAAGCTGAATTTTGGTAATTTCGTAGCCATCAATAATAATTGCTCATAACTTCGTTATTTTTCCATAGATTTTCATTGAAAATGCCTTGTTCTCTTCGTAAAAGTACAAACTCTACGTAAAACATAAGAAACTGATCATATTTTCTCGATTTCTGCATTACCCCGGCGATTAAGTAACTGCTCGATTTTCATTTATGCCAAACATTTTCCATATTGTGGCCCATTGCACTGAAACTACTGAAGCGGTTGGAAAATAATATGAATAACTTTTATTGGTGATTCAATTGGCATTAATTTGATGCGCAGAGCCACCAGATTTGATGTTACAAACTCGAGATATGGGCCAATTAGTCAAACTACCACAGAAAAAATATATCTATATTTTTTCAAAAATCATATCCGGAAAATAGTTGCATCTAATGTACATTTTCCTTTTTTTTTATTTTGTTGACTAGTGTTATTATCCCTTCCTACGTCCGACGAACCAAATAAAATAATGTAAGAACACCAAGCGTATAAAAGCAAACGTATCATCAAAGAATTCCACCCCCTTTCTGACACCATATCGATTTTACACGCACGTTTTTACCCCCCTTACCGTCTTTCATGCATTTTACATGAAAGTATATCTTCAAATTTGACGTGACCTTTTTCGCTATCCGGGAGCCTGCAGAGAAGCAAAATTAAAATACGGAATAAAAGCAGGAAAAAATAAAAACGGTTGGAATCCGTCCGATCCTGAAACGCTTGCGTCGACACCTGTCGTTCGCATCCGTAACTAAGCTGACATTTCGAATTCAACTCAACCGATGGAAATGTTTGTATTGTGAGATATTTCTAGTGAAGTCTATTAGAGTGGATCTCGCGAAGGATTTCAGTTCGAACAGAGCATAATGGAAGTTATAAGAGGATTGTTATAATGCGAATTTGATTGATTTGTTCGTTTCGTACGGGGTTGAATGCAATTCTGCCGCCGGATTGAATCCATTACTTCATTAACTGCGTGTGAATGCAATCTATAATGAATCTGTATGAGCTTTTTATTTGTTTCAGGTAAGCCGATCTAGATTTCGCATCGCTATGGTAACGTATTCCTTTAGTAATTACTAATTAGATTCTCATATGTATATCGTTAAGAAGTTTAACGTTTTTATTTTAATAGTGCGCTGAAAACAAAAAAAGACACAACATATACGTAGATTGTGTGAATTGTTGTTGGATAGTTTTATTATTTCTCAGATATGTACATACTTTATTTCCTTAAGGGGTAATGCCACTTTAGCGAAAATAAATAGCTGCTTTTGTTGGTATATTTTTTACAATATACTAAATGAAATACAAAATCTCTTTAAAACTCTTTATTGTTCATATTTTGAAGAATATTCACAATAAAGAAACAAAAACAAATACAAAATTTAAGCGTAAGAGGACATTAAAGGAAACTTCTTCCGACGGACAGAGTTGCACGGTCGGAAAGATTTTGCACGCAGCCATGAAAACAGAAAACGAATTGATTCTAAATAAGATTATCTCGGGAAGTACGTACGGAAATTAGAAAGTTCAGGTTTAAAACAAAATGGCGCACGTTTGAACACAAATTATCACTTTTAGGTACAAAATTGTTTATGACAAAAAAAGTTTCGAACTTATCGTAAAATCCGTACGTATTTCTCTAGATAATGTTGTTCTGATGCTGCATACAAAATTTCAACTGAACTAACGGAGGTCAGTTGAAGTTCTCTTTCAGGCCGTTTCAAAAATGAAATAAAATATTGTGTAACTTTGATATATAGAATTGTTATATTTTACTATAGTCGGCAATGCCTGGACCATATAATTATCTTTTCAAATTAATATTTTTCTCCTCTTGTTTCTTTCGGTTTGATTTTGATGACAGACGGGCCTGTTTTGCTGCAATATCCACAATTGCTTTGCCACTTGAAAGTGAAAATGAAATCACCAGGTGGCCAAGTCTCGTGCTGCGGCATTTCATCGGTCAGAATGTATTGAGCAGCGTCGCCCAGATCTATTTTCTTCATTTTATCCATCGTATATTCAAAGCTCATTTGGAGGCTTCTGCGTTAACTGCCCTAACTGTTTTTTGTCAAATGGCGGGGACGAGTGCCATTAGTTTTTGCACATGATCTATCCTTTTCTTATTTCCTTTTCTTATTCCAAAATTTGCAAGCTTTGCAGTATTTAAATTTTATGAGACTATCAACAACACATCTCCAGCTGATAACCGCCACCAGTCATACAGAGAAGAGAGACAGTTACGCGTTTCTTTTTTTTACTATTTTAAGCTGATAAAACAATTAAAAAAATTTTCAAATATTAAGCGCATTGTATCTTATTTCTAAGGTCTCAAGACATATATCAACAAAAAAAAATATTTCGGTTTTTAAAAAAAGTGGCATTACTCCTTAAGGGATGAAAATTAAAAAAAGACGCAGGCTATTTTTTATACGACGATGGCTGTGATTTGTCATTTGAATATAATTATTACTTGTAAACAACTTTTCCAAGTAAATAACGTGGCGTTTACTTTGTTTTGGCCAAAAAGAACAGTAGAGACTTACAACAATTTGAAAATTGCTTTTTTATTTATGGTTTATTCAAAGAAAGTATTTGAGTTATCATGGTGAAACCATTGCCATTTTTTGGGCGCCATCTTTTATTTTAACATTTTGAGGTTATCGTTTACCTTTTACTTTAAGCGAATGTTAGTAGTTTTTTTCGTAATTCTGCGAAAAGCGATTTTTAGCCCGATCAACGAGTTCTTAGTGATTTGTCCTTCAAATCAACTCGTGTAATTTTGTATGTAAAACTGGCGTTCTTAGATGGAATAAATCGAGAAAATTAAACGTATAAATGTTTCAAACTATGAAGAGAGTCACGTGGTGTCCAGTCTCTTCAACAGATTGTGTTAGTGTAAATTTGCTCAATTATTTTCATTTTTACGTGAAAAGCAAACAGTCAAGTTCTGGCCGTCACACATATGACACCATATCTGTTAATTTAGGTTCAATTCTGGTTCAATATAAAAATATGTTGATCTTAGTTTCGATAATTTGCAACAACAAAAAATTGGTTTAAAAGCTACGACCAAACCAGTGTGGTATATTTCTGGAATAACAGTAATTAACAGGCCAATTTAACCACTTAATTTTGAATATCGGCATTCCGATGCATATTCTATATGCATCATACAATATATAAAATTAATAGTTTAGCTGCATGAGATTCTATTTGATCGAGATCGATTGTGTCTTCATTAAAATAACCCAAGTTAGTAACGATTTGACAGATATTTGGACAATATTGACAGTAGGTATTGTCAAAAAATCAGCGTTTGACAAATTCTGGCCAAGTATGTAGTTTTAATGCAGACACGATCTCGACCAAAAAGAATTTGCTCATACAGCTAACCTATTAGTTTTATCAAAAGATGTCGTAAACATAGATTAGACAAAATTTCCTCCATTTTAATTTATTATTTAACTATTTTAACGAAATTACAGAAATGGCAACTCATTAGCAAAATCCTTGAAAAACGCTTAGAGGCAATTAAATGCTTTAGGTGTCTTCATCAACAGTATCCAATTGTTATAATCAGCAACTGAAATAAGGACAGTATTCTGTGGGAGACTTTAATTATTACGTTGAATTTTTGTAATGTTATGACTATGAGATAAAAATAGCTGATTCAAATTTTTGAAATCATGTGAATGGAAAGTGAATTGGTGTTTTTCGATTTATTTGTGGTCAATAAGAGTCTGGGCTTAAGAATTCTTTGTTTTGTGTTATGTATAAATTCGCAGCTTATTTTTTCTCGTTTCAGAATTTTCTATTATAAGAAATAAGAAATGAATAAAATAAAAAATTTCTTTTGAAAGGCGATGCATTAAGACAATTCAAAGATCTATAACTACCAGTAAGACAACTTGAAATTGCCACTAAAAAGCTACCAATTCGATGGCATCGTAAGTCTAAAACAATTCCTATTCATTCACCTGTTATCATACTGTTCACTGCATAATATTCCGTACGTAATACTAGTCTGTCCTCCGATTTAATTTAATAAATAATTGCGGTTTGTACTACGATAGTGAACCTATAACATATTCACATATGGCCATATAACCCACAATCTCATTATAGAAATGCCGATTAATTTAGTATTTATACGCAAAATGTGGAATATTTGCATTGTGCGGTTCTAATAATTCCTGAATAATGTTCACCGAAATTAAACATCGTTATTTAGATTCCGCACCCAATTTTTAGTGAATTTATATGCGTGTTTACATACTTGTATATGGAGATTAATGTACATTTGGTACCTCCACAGATATACATTATTTAAAGGATCTGTGTATCCAAAAAGTTTATGAGCTACAGAAAGAATTATAAATATTTACTGCTTAATATTTTTCATCAAAGAAACCGCAACGAAATAAAAATTTACGTTTATATTTTCTTTGGGAGAATGTTATATGTAAACTCATTTTTTTTCTTAATTAAGAGCAACTCATGCTTGTTTAAACTTATGATTTAAATGTTAAGTAATAATTTGAAAATAGGTAACTGGCAATGCAGTAGTGTACTCACTAAGTACGGGAACTATATATATACCGGATAATTTATGAATACCGCAGCTGCATGATTTACCTATGCTGTTAATTATTGTCATTGAAATAAGCATGAAGTATGCCTTATGATACGTTGTGTGAAACAGAATAATTAATGCATTTAAGGTGAGTTTGCTATATCTTTGACCTACTTCCTAATACTGTAATCCTGTTTTATGAAAAACACTTCACATTTTGTAATAAAATTTTAGCAATTGCAAAATATGCACGAATAAAACGACTTATACTGGTTGTCTCACAATTAAATATTTACTTTACTGAACAGTACATATGTGACGACGCACGAGAAAATTACCCTAACTGCCATCTCTCGTTTCGAGCATTGACCCCTGTGTGTGAAGGCTCATAACTCTCAAACTACATAACACTTTTATTTTATTTTGTTCAAACACAGATTGTTTGTGGCATAACACCTAGTCAATGACCAACAAGTTATTTTCACTTAACCTAAACTGATAAAATAATGAGTATTTCTACAATTTTGCCCATTGGCCCAAGTTGTTTTAGTCTGACAGTTTTTACCACTCAAGTAGACTTATACTATCACTTATACCATCACTGTGAATACACTACGAGTGCTCTGGTTTTAATCACTCCCGCACTAGTTCGAATGGTTTAGTTCTTTTCAGCCGACGCACTAGCGCACTGTTCTCTAGCAGCTGGATGGCTTCAGTGTTGTCGTTGTAGAGTAGACGATCCTCGTGCTTCTTAGCAAATTTTGATATTTCGCTAGTTACCATCTCCATGCGAAGGTCCCTATGGAGATTGGTGTTTTTGATGTACCATGGTGCACCAACAATAGCCCTTAGAACTTTATTTTGGAACCTCTGAATGAGGTTGATATTGGACTGCTTAGTGCATCCCCATAACTGTATTCCATACACCCATACTGGCTTTAATAATTGCTTGTATAGTAGGAGCTTATTTTCAACTGACAAGGCTGACCTCCGTCCCATTAGCCAATACATTTTGCGGAATTTTAGGTCGAGTTCGTTCCGCTTTTTCTTGACATGTACTTTCCATCTAAGCTTGGCATCCAGTGTCATGTCAAGGTATTTCGCTGTATCCGCGTATGGAATATCGTTCCCATTAATGGTTACTGGAATATAGTTAACTCTCTTATTGGTGTAGTTTACATGCGTGGATTTTCCTTCATTTAGTTTGATGCGCCATTTCTGTGTCCAAAGGTTGATTTTGTTTGTAGTTATCTGTAATTTTTCAGTAGCTTCTTCGACACTGTCACTAATCGCCAAAATAGCGGTGTCGTGTGCAAATGTTGCCAAAAAATGGAACCTGAACAAAAATTCAAACTTGTAGTAAGCGGTTTAGGAGAAAAAAGAATCGGAAAGACAAGCGTTTATTTAAAAGTGCAAAAATGGGGCAGAGTTTTTCATTTGTCTTGCGCTCATGTTTACACCGAGAGGCAAAAAATGTAATAACCAAATAACTGATAAAATGTGGAATTTGGGTATAGCAAAACCTGATAAAAAGTCGATGTATTTGAATACGTTGGAAATATATAATAAAAATTATATGTTTCTATTTAAACTAACAAAGTTGATATCAACATCCGAGACACCGGAAATGAAAGTCATCTTGATAGTATTTTAAGTGGATCCAGTAGATCCTGCTTCCACACTTTTCAATATATAGTAATAGTGTAACATCCAAAACTAAGATCCATAAGCAGTAAAGCAAAAATCTATAATAAAAACATACATATACATTGTGAAATTTCTATACACTATTCGCCCTGTGCATACACCGTGGAGGGGACTTGAAAAGCGATCTAAGCGCCCGTAGCGGGTAAATACCTAACTAAAATGCCTACACTATGTGCAGTAGTTCACGGCGCATTATGTTGTGATTCAATCCGTCAGAATTAATAACATATCGTTGGTAAAAATAATCATAATGGGACACAATAAGTATTGCGTTATCAACTGTAATAATACAGGAAGAACGATGAACAAATGAAATATTGAAATAAATAATATAAATTTTATCGGACCACTTAACAGTACAGATAACTGTAACATTTATTAGCAATCTGCACCATTTACGCCTCGTGGACCTACTACCGCCTACACCTGTAGAGGCGCTTGCATCGCGCACCCGGCCAATACTGGAAACTGTCGACTTTTGTGTGAAGCATTTCAACATTTTTCAATACATTGGAATCGCGAGAGCGAAAAATTCACGCTATTTTCCGTTCAGTACTTTTCCCCGCTCATTCCGTCGATAACTTCATTTTGAATTACCCGATATTCGACCAGAACATTTTTCCATTACCAAATCGACCAGATCCTGCGAAATTTCCAAACCTAAATTACACATTTTTACCATAGCCTGGAGCAATGTATCATACATCAATCCTTTATCTACTACCAACGCATATTCCTAAAAAAATGAAAAGAGAAAATCGATTCAACCGCTTTTATCGTCCAGTTATAACTTAAACAGAGAACAAAAGGAAACTTCTGTTCTCTTCAAACATAATACTTTGCATTATGCAATGGGCGATGAGCAAACTCGTTTGAAGTTGCTAAGTTGTTAACAATCACCCGTAAATAATACTGAATTATTTATTATGTAAATGCGTATGGCCCTTTTTATAAAACATCCCGGTTGGATACAATATGACGTTATTAAATATCTGCTGAAAGCTCGGCTTCCACCTTGCACACATTCTATATCAGCAATTTCTAAATTACAGCGATTTGCACAACATTACAATACCAGAATTTTAATAATACTAGCATTAATAATAATTAATTCTCAAAGTTAGAAAACAAGCTTTATGAATTCGAACAAACTTTGTTTGCGTGTTGTGTTCTTGGGAAAAACTCCACGTTTTCCGTGGGGCTTGTTAAGCGTATTGACGTATCCACTTACCCCCACTCCCCGCGTTTTCTGACGTTTATATAAGAATTTACATAAGCAGTACGAGGATTTCTTTTAAAGCAAACTTCAAAAGGATATGGCTTCCACACGTCCTCCTATCGTCCTGCAAATTAAATTACATCCAGCTGGTTATACCCAACAATATTGACTGTAAATATTTACGCGTTATCCGTGATGGTAAATTTATCAAAGAGGTTCTAATAAAAATATTAAAGAATTCCGTTTGGTGTTTTTGAACCATATTTACTAACATTATCGTGTAGTATTTTAGGAGAGGTGATGAAAAGACTTTTGTTGAGTGAGAAAAGGTTTTTTGTTTGTTCTTAAGAAACAAATTTATTCTTTTGGATCAAAACATATTTCTCAGAGACAAAAAAATATTTTCTTCATTGAATATACGCTAGATTATGTACTTGAAATAAAAGTATTGTTAGTGTGAAAATCTCATGCTTTTATTGCAACCTTAAATATCGCATTTTAACTTAACCAGCAATTTCATTATTTGAAAAATTCTTAATTCTTTCATTCAACACAATAATAATTATTTGAACTAAATAAATCTCATTTCTTATCTAACTATAATGTACTAATTGCAAATTTTAACAAAAACATTATTTTGTCTGCAAATAAACGTTCTTTCAACAAAACAAATATTCTAAACAAACACATTTTTATTCTAGCTACACCGCTGAATATTTCACATTTTTCTCACCCATTTTTACTCTACGACATACATATACGAATAAAAATGGGTGGGAAGACACTGAAATATTCGGCCGTCAATTCACACTAACAAAATTTAACTGCAAGTCTAAATGATTTTGCTATTTCTTATCTCGGTTCCTGGTTTAAACTAGCATTGAAAAATCGAACCAAGTGGGACACTCTGTATATTAAGCAGATTCTTATGTGGACCAAACATTTTGTTTTCAAGCGGTACCATTAGAAAATATTGTAGGTATGACCGCAATAACAATAAAAGTATTTTATTTCCTAATGTTACAATAATGTTTGGCGTTTGCTACTGGTTGTCAAACAAAATTAGTTACAAACATTTTTACTTTTTTAAGTACTTTTATGTTTGTGCATATTAATATATTTACGTAGGTACAACAATTAAAAACCTTAACAATTAAAAATAATAAACTATTGAGTGTAAAAACAACAGCAGAAATCGAATTCCTTAATTTGTCACAAAACCAAAAATCGAAAACAAATTACTACACCGTCGAATACCAAAAAATATAACAAATGACAATCGATTTTGGCGTGCTTCTGTCAGTAGAATCTGAATAAGAATATGAAGACTGATATTGAGAATGGACTTGAGTGTTTGAGAAAACAAAATGCCAAGAAAAAACGTGTTTTGTAAAATTTTTACACAGATATCCACTAAACCAAGACATATTTCAGTATTTGTGCCTTCACATTCAGATTCTACTGAAAGACACTAAACTCTGGGTCAGAATCTGAAGATAGAAATTGTGAATCGAAAGAGTTGTCCAGAAAACGAAATACCAAGATTTTCTCAAAAACCCGAGTAATTCAGAATTTCTACCTTCACATTCAGATACTACTAAAGCACATTCATTTATTTCTGTCAAGTTTTTTTAGTTTTCCAACTTTGTTGTTATTAAATAAACACGTTTAATTCTCGGCCAGAATCATTTAGAAAATAAATTGCTTTCGGGTTATGCCATGTATTAAAGTTCGTAAATGCTGACGTTTCGCGAACTATGTTGCTCGCTTCTTCAGAGCTAACTGAATACCGAAAACCTATATACCTAAATTCACACTTCACTGCGCACATTTGGAGCTACCGCTCCCATGTGTTTTGCCACCTGACCGCGTTAGGATCGATTTCCAGACCTTACTAATGTCAGTACCGTCCTCGCGATTGATGTTGTCAGGATGTTTGTAAATTTCGATGGCTTCTCTAACAAGCCTTCGATAATAATTACCCACCCTTGCCAACATCTTCACGTCATCGAAAATCATTGTGTGTCCCGACTCGTGGCAGTCTTGAGCAACAACGGACTGTTGAGTCTTGCCTAGCCGGGTGTCTCTACTATGCTCTTTGGCTCGACTTGACTCGATTCGTTACTTCGTCCTGTCTGTCCTACATAGTATTAGTATTAACTGGTGCTCTACCGATTTTTGCTGATACCCCATTTAAGTATAGTAACCAAGCGAACCCTTTTGGCTCTTGCGATTTTCTTGTTTGACACCCCGTATGTCAGACTTGGTGTATCCATTCTGATGTAGGGCCCACTCCAAGTGCTTCCGTTAGCATACATTAAATTAAAACATTTTTTTTTGTGGCAATTTAGGAAGTAATTATCATTGTAATCATATTATTCTGAAAAACTGTTGTATTTATTATTTTATATTACGAAATCAAAAATTAAGGTATGAAACACACCTTTTGTTATCAATTAATTATCAGCCGAAATCAATAGAGTAATAGTTTCTCGCATATTGAATGTTGAAATTTATTGGTGGAATCGGAACTATTGGCCATCTAAGCATTTTCGCTGTCCTTGTTGGGCAGAGTGTAAAACCGAAATCACACAACAACAAAATAATAAACTAAAATATTGTTCATCAAGCTGCAATAAAAATGCTTTAATACTAAATTATTAAACAATAGAGGTGTGTAAATAATCATTAAAATTCAATTAATTATGAGGGAGAATAATTAAACAGTAAAGGACCAAATTGAATTCTGGAATCTTCGTGAAACCTGCAATAAAAATGCTTCATTACAAATCAATATACAATAAATAAGCGATAATATTAGTCGGAAATTACACAGTTTGTTGAGTTTAAAACTGAAAATACTTAAAACCAATGTGAATATTTTATTCAAAACAATTACTAATTTTATTTTCACTGCTAGTTAAGTTTATATGTAAAACAATAGCACCAATTTTATGTAACCAACCATTCATTTTATTTCACAAATTAAACAAAGCTCATATTTCATTTACGTATTATTAACAGAGAATTCATTACAATGAAAAATGAAATACATACTAGAGCATTTAATTATAATAGTACCGCGTGTGACAGCAATGTTGAAATTGAAATATTTATTCAAATATAAACACCAAGCTCGTTACACTCATCAACACACTGTCCGTTTATTTGTTTTGCTCTGCGATACAAAAATACATTATTTTTTCATGACTTTTCCGGTTTCAAAACTAAAAATAACTACGAATTCCTGTCATTACGCAATTTGATAATAATCTATATTTCAAATCACGTGTTCAGATTTTTATGGATGTAGAAACAACTTAAGGCTCCCGTCTCCCCCATTCAAAACATTGAGTTATCGCTCTTTTCTCCATAGATTTAACCAAAGTTTTACTAGATGTAGAAGGCGACACAATAACCAAATCTCGATTTATCCCGTATATTTTTATTTGCAGCAAGAATCCACCCCACAACAAATATCTAACCGTATAAAATTTCTTGTAACCCTGACAACCACGGAAAATACCAAGAAGAGGTTATCTTCTTGTCATTATAGGCTTATGTTCGTTATTGTAAACAGTTCCTTTCGAGAGCGATTTATTTATTTAGTGTCTCTCTCAGAATGAATATTGATCGATTATTTGTTTATTCGGAATTTATTGATATATATATATATATATATATATATATATATATATATATATATATATATATATATATATATATAGGAAACTGGTTTAATCGGTTTAAATATACTATATAGGGAATATGACGTAAATAGAATCCAAGAGAGAAGAAATAGAATCTCTCTTGGATTCTATTTACGTCATAGCTTTTTGTGGGTCAACCACTAATCCAATGATTTTACAAAAATGCACATTGAATGCTAGCATTCCGCATGTGAAGTTAATTTTTAATTCGTTCAAATCTATGTATTATTTCCGGAGTAATTAATTGCTAAAGTTAAACGACATGGCAAAACAGCGCCAATTCTTCTTAATTTGGAAAAATCGGGAAAACGCCAACACATACAGCTTTCTAATTTTTATGAGTTGTAGCATATTAATAAAGGATAGCACCAGAATTTTTTCAAATTTTTTCGCCCCTAGATTGCCGAGAAAATGGACGAAAGTAGAAAAGTAGGGACATAATATATGGCCACGATAGTACGCAGATAATATTATTATTTATGCTATATAAAACAAAAACTAAGAGGTTTTAATTCTTGAACAAACAATTTCAGTACGTATCTCTAAATAAATTATTTTTGAGACAATTCAATCTTTATAAATAGAAATAAAAGCAGTAATGCAAGTACGTCTGCCTTTTTCGTTGTGCTAAGAAATTGCAGTCCAACGGATAATTACTGATTTGTTGATGATTGCACAATCGCCAATGTAGTATTTGCTTACGTTTTATAATAGGAATAGCTATATAAGCTGTAGGAACAATAACTTAAAAATCTGATATTATATTCAGCGCAAAATGTCATAAAAAATTAACTTCGAATTAAAGGAAATTCAGACAAACGACCTTTAATTGCAGTTAAGTATCCTATGGGTCTTTAAAGATCACATATGAACTGTAAAATAGTTTCCGATCAAAATGTGTTCAAAACAAAAACCTCGTTGATAATTTAGTTACAAAGCCCCTCTCTTCAGAGCAAAGCTGATACCATATAGTTATATAGTTATACTGTCATTGTAAAGTTCCGGCCATAAGACAACTAAATAATAATACGTTAAAACAAAAATCTTTCAACATTTTATTAGTACTTTTCTTTTTTTTTTTCATTTTCGACATTCTTTTTTGCTGCTGAATTTTACGTAAATTTTAAACAATACACAATTTTTATTAATTTCTATATTTGTTATTAACCTATTATTAATCATATACCTTCCTATCTCAAAGTGGCAGATGTTATTACATTTAAATTGCGGAAAGAATTATATTTTCTATATATATATATATAGGAAACTGGTTTAATCGGTTTAAATATACTATATAGGGAATATGACGTAAATAGAATCCAAGAGAGAAGAAATAGAATCTCTCTTGGATTCTATTTACGTCATATTCCCTATATATATATATATATATATATATATATATATATATATATATATATATATATATATATATATATATATAAATTAATATAATAAATAAAAATATTAAAATAATATTTATATAAATTAAAAAAATTCAAATTCAATAAATTAAAAAAATTCAAAAAATCAATAACATTGATTTTTTGAATTTATGTTTTAAATGATTTTTACCGTTAAACCTTTTCGTATAGAAAATATAATTCTTTCCGCAATTTAAATGTAATAACATCTGCCACTTTGAGATAGGAAGGTATATGATTAATAATAGGTTAATAACAAATATAGAAATTAATAAAAATTGTGTATTGTTTAAAATTTACGTAAAATTCAGCAGCAAAAAAGAATGTCGAAAATGAAAAAAAAAAAGAAAAGTACTAATAAAATGTTGAAAGATTTTTGTTTTAACGTATTATTATTTAGTTGTCTTATGGCCGGAACTTTACAATGACAGTATAACTATATAACTATATGGTATCAGCTTTGCTCTGAAGAGAGGGGCTTTGTAACTAAATTATCAACGAGGTTTTTGTTTTGAACACATTTTGATCGGAAACTATTTTACAGTTCATATGTGATCTTTAAAGACCCATAGGATACTTAACTGCAATTAAAGGTCGTTTGTCTGAATTTCCTTTAATTCGAAGTTAATTTTTTATGACATTTTGCGCTGAATATAATATCAGATTTTTAAGTTATTGTTCCTACAGCTTATATAGCTATTCCTATTATAAAACGTAAGCAAATACTACATTGGCGATTGTGCAATCATCAACAAATCAGTAATTATCCGTTGGACTGCAATTTCTTAGCACAACGAAAAAGGCAGACGTACTTGCATTACTGCTTTTATTTCTATTTATAAAGATTGAATTGTCTCAAAAATAATTTATTTAGAGATACGTACTGAAATTGTTTGTTCAAGAATTAAAACCTCTTAGTTTTTGTTTTATATAGCATAAATAATAATATTATCTGCGTACTATCGTGGCCATATATTATGTCCCTACTTTTCTACTTTCGTCCATTTTCTCGGCAATCTAGGGGCGAAAAAATTTGAAAAAATTCTGGTGCTATCCTTTATTAATATGCTACAACTCATAAAAATTAGAAAGCTGTATGTGTTGGCGTTTTCCCGATTTTTCCAAATTAAGAAGAATTGGCGCTGTTTTGCCATGTCGTTTAACTTTAGCAATTAATTACTCCGGAAATAATACATAGATTTGAACGAATTAAAAATTAACTTCACATGCGGAATGCTAGCATTCAATGTGCATTTTTGTAAAATCATTGGATTAGTGGTTGACCCACAAAAAGCTATATTATGCAATGCCAGCCATTCCGTTATTAGAAGAGCTAGAATAATGAAATATAGACTATAGGCTACCCAATAATTCATAGGTTTAAAGTTTATTACATAATCATTGTTTATCTAGCATTTTGCATACAAAAGATCGTGCTTAAACTCCGCGTGAATTCCGACGCCCGACGGTATGTGAGGTACTGCGGGGAAAGGAGGCGTTAGCGGTGCAGTCATGTCGGAGAGAACCGACACAGCTGGGAGAACCGGGGCAGCTTATTATCAATACACCAAAAGAACCATAACTTGACAAGGGTGTAATTTTAACTAACAATGAAATTCTTTATATTTGCATAATTTTGATTCTATGTGACCCGGTACGAGAGAAATCTCTTCTATCGATTGGCGTTTATGTTTTCTTCAGTTTTTATACAATAAGGTTGTAAACAAGATTTTGATGGAAGCGGATAGATCTAATAATATGGAGTTAGCAGATTTTCCGATTAGTGGTGAATACTAAATTAAGCTTGCTTGATAAACTAAAAAAATATTAAAAAGGTATACCCGATTTTGTTATATAAATATTCAAACTATTATAACTGTTTCAACAGCTTATTTATTAATAATATTTAAATACATGCTGAAGCAATATAAAATAAAAACAACTCTTGATATATTACATATATTACAAACGTCAGCTCTGACCGTATAAAACTTAAAAATATCAAAAAAACTTTTACAAATTTAGCATCGTAAGTTTGTAGACACAGAATGTTTTGCAGATCACTCCTTAATTTTAAATGCTAAACCCGAAACCCGATTTAAAATGCCAAGAATTCCCATGGGACTTCCAAATGCCTGTTCGTGGTTCTGTTATCTTATTGACTTATTTTGCCATTATTTTTTAATTCGGTAATCTGTCGCCGGATATCCAAATTTCTTTGGCGAGGCATAATCGCCGTGTCGTTTTATGTATTGTGTCCGTAAACACTATAATGCACGTGCGATCCGCCACTACCGGCAGCGTCGCTGTCGATCCCTTCCCCCGCTCGCCCCAAGGACCGTAGAGCGCCGCGTCAACTGCAGCAATCATGAGATGCTTCAACTCGATCTTTTGTAGGGAAAATGCAAGATAATCCATGATTATGTAATAAACTTTAAACCTATGAATTAGTGGGTAGCTTATAGTCTATATTTCATTATTCTAGCTCTTCTAACAAACGAATTGCTGGCATTGCATAATATAGCTTTTTGTGAGTCAACCACTAATCCAATGATTTTACAAAAATGCACATTGAAACCTAGCATTCCGCAGATGATTTTACTTTTTAATTCGTTCAAATCTATGTATTACTCCGGAGTAATTAATTGCTAAAGTTAAACGAATAAAATTTAAGTGGCAAAAACAGCGCCAATTCTTTTTAATTTGGAAAAATCGGGAAAACGTCAACACATACAGCTTTCTAATTTTTATGAGTTGTAGCATATTAATCAAGTACAGCACCAGAATTTTTTCAAATTTTGTTGCCCCTAGGTTTCCGAGAAAATGGACGTCAAAAGAAGGGACATAATATATGGCCACGATAGTACATAGGAACAAATGATACTCTTGAACCAAAGAAACTACATTGGTGCTAAAAAAAATTCCCTCTGTATGTTAAGTTTACTTGTTTCACCATATTGACTACAAGAATTCGAACAGAATTACCGATTAATTAGATAAACAATCGCAAAGAGCAATAACCATTGTGACGATTCGAGGATCCGCAAGTCAGAACAACTTTACAATTGAAAACTCACTGACTAAAGAAGTTGTCCTCCATGTTATATTTTAAATTAACTTTGAAACAGCGCCATCTAGTTACGGATCGTTGAACAACTTAGTTTTATGGTCCGTAACTAGATGGCGCTGTTTCATTGCCAACTCACTAAAATACCCCAGAATGGCATTCTAGTTACGTTCACTAAAAAATAACTCCCATCCTTATACTTCACATTTAATGCACTTTTATAATAGGTATATTACAGTACACACTAATCATACGCCGCTAAGACCAAAAAGCATTTCTTAATCTGAAGTTTAGTTTTTTAACACTAAAATTTGCAAGTATAATTTGCATAAATATTGAAATTCTTTGGGGACTCAGTTGCATAAGGACCTATCCAATCGAATAGTTGCTATAGTTTCCCAAGTTAAACAATAACTATTGTGTGGTGTATCGGCGCATTTTCGCGGTAGGGAACGGGACCATTAAAAGAAAACTTTATTACTCCTCATTACGGAAAACTCCACATTTAAAATCCGACAGCGAAGTAAAAACTTCCCACACAGCATACCTCCTTAACTTTAAATTCCTTTGTGACTTTACCAGTAAAAATGTTATTTCGTCATTCCTCTGGTTTGAAGGATTACATCCTACCAGCGTTGAGCTCAATCTTTCTCTATTTCCTCAGGCTCTCCAGCAGTTTGTAGTTCGAGCGAATATCTTTCAGTTTCCATTTGCATAAAGTTTCTTCTTCCTGTTATATTTAAGCGACTGTCCTGCTGCATATCCTTTGGAATATTTTACCGGCGAAATATCCTTCTATACGCTAAAGGATACCTGTGGATTGCGACAAACGCGGACGCTGTATCCTTGTGATGTAGATCCATATAATAAAAGTAGAGTGGCAGTGTGTCTTACATTACTGTCACAAATTGTTACTCGCTATGCTATAAAGGAGGGTTGTATAAAGACGAGACATAGGTTTGCACTTATATATCGTAAAATGTCTCCAAGGTTTATATGTTTTGTGATAGCTGATGTAGATACTGAAAGGCAAATGCATTTCTTGCTTATTCCCGTCAGTTCTTGAACGACGATATATTTTCATATTTGAGTTAGATATTCTATGTATATGGTTACTGGGTTGAACATGATTGATTGTAAGATTAGTTATTATAGTTTTTATTTAAAGAATAATATTTAATATAATATTCTATAGCAACAGACCAAAAGATGTTAGCGACTACATATTTCGACAGCTATTCAAGTGCAAAATACACCACCTGAAGTGGTCCAGAGGTGGTCGCTTGACCATTTCAGAAAAAAATCATTTTTTTGTAATGAATTTGCCTATGTTCTGGGAGTACAAAACCATATTTTTTTTTTAATTATTTTACTCCGTTCAGAAATGGCGCCCAGTTTTGTGTCAGCGAATCCGACATTTTTGAGTTTGGTATGTGTTTGCGTTAAACGAAATAACTTTCTTTGAAATTGTCATAGAGAGTTGAAATAAAAACCACTCGATTAAGCACATTCCAAGCTATCTGTTAGGTATGTAATGCATAGAGTTTACGCTTAATTTCCGTTTAAAAAAATATCTTAAAACTTACTTGCGATAGTCCATTTGGAGGCGTTTTCATGATTTTTTTACTTTATCATACGCAGTAAGATAAAGTATTGTAATCATGCCGAAAAAAAAAATTGAGATTTTAGCGGAAATAGGTCTTTTTGGGTCCCCTGAACATTTTTGACCAAGGTACAAAAAAATGTCTGTGTGTGTGTGTGTGTGTGTGTGTGTGTGTGTGTGTGTGTGTGTGTGTGTGTGCGTGTGTAAACGATTTTTGTGACGACGATTCCGGAAAAACTACTAAAGGTATCGGGACGAAAGTTTATATTTAGAAGTTTTATGACCAAACTTAGAGCTGAAAAGCTTTTGGTTCAAAAGGGTCCAAAGGAACTGGTAGTTTATTCTAAGCCTTTTTCAAGGATTTTGCAGATGAGCCGCCATTTCTGTAATTTCGTCAAAATAGTTAAATAATAAATTAAAGCAGAGGAAATTTTGAATAATTTATGCCTATGACATTTTTTGGTAAAATTAATAGTTTAGCTGCAAGAGCAAATTCTATTTGATCGAGATCGGTCGCATCTGCATGGATATTAAACTACATAGTAGCCAGGATTTTGACAAATATTTTTTTGTGCTGTCACCACAGAAATGTCTATGGCTGTCACCACGCTGTCACACTCGGAGACCCGCTATGGAACGTCATCTACAGTGTCATGAACGAATGTAAATCTGTCAGAATTTGAATTAGCTTTTTAAACTTGACATTTCGTAGAAGTGGTATCAACCTAACATTTTCTATACCGAAATATAACCATTTTTTAATTTTTTTAAAAATACGTATTTCTCAAAAAGGCAACACAAATAACGTTGATGTCACTGCTGTCGAAAACGACCTAGCGCGACTCGCTCACATGCGACGACGACGCTTCGTCATCGGTGACGCGCCGCATCACCTCCATATCACCTCTCGTTGTGCTATTCCGTACTTTCGGCACTTGTGAGTTAAGCAACTATTATTCTGATGGCAGTAGGTAGCGTGCTTTGACAATACCTTCGATTGATACTATTGACTATCAAAATGCAGACACAATTTATCTCAGTCAAATAGATTCTCATACAGCTAAACTATTAATTTTATATATTGTATGATAAAGTCATGTGCCTGGCCACATCAGATTTTTTAGACATGAAGGGGTACTTAATTTGTCCATTCAATATTTTTTAGTTATAACCTTGTATGCAAAGGGCTTATAACAAAAAATATAGCTTTCTTACTCCTTCTCCCTATTGATGACAGGCTATTGAAATATCAAAATTTCTTATTTTTACGATGTTCAATGTCAAATATCTCTGATGGGACCATGCCAAAAAATCTGAAACTTTCAAAATTATTTCATCGTTTTATAAGGTTTAATAATAAATAAAAACATTCTTGTGTATTGCACTGTGTTTGGAATAACAGCCCTTTAAAATGAGAGAAAAATCACATGACGGTAAAACAAATTTTATTAAAAATTCTCAGTAAATACAAAACAAAGCATACTATTCATTACAATTATGTCATTTTTTACAAAAGGGACATAGGCTAAGTGAACTTCATACGTTTCTGAAGTTGATGTGACGTAATATATTATTATACCTTCTGTTGGGGTTGAGGAGAGAATTTGTGAAAATTTCTAGTTCCTTTTATCTGTTTGGATCTCTGAAATCTATCATAAAATGCGGTTTGTGTTCTGAAACCTCTTCTTTTGCCACTAAGATGTAGTTTACCCCTGGTAGGTGTCTATTACAAAAGGAGAACATATCTTCTACATTAAGGATTTGGCTATTAAGTGGTCTTTGAAGACTGGCTTTAGCCACTAGCCGCTTCGTTGTCCCCCCTATACTGTCGCATGCGTTTTTCCAGGTGCACGTCCAAAAAAATGCTGATATGCTTGACAGATTTTGTTTTACATAATCAGTTAAATGTTTCTGAAAACAGTCAGGCTTCTGGCTCAGGTCATTAATTAGCCTGTTAGAACAGGCTCACAACTAAGGGAGCGGTGGGGACAGTCCAGTAGTGGCCAACATTAAGATATCGAATACATCTAAGCCTACTGGAACTATTTATTTATTTTCATTATATTTTTATAGAAGCAGTAATCTAACATATTCTTACTGATATTATGTGTATAGTAATATTTAGAAATACACATGTATGTTGTACAATCAAGTAATTATTCTATTATTTTAAGCTGAATAAAGTTAATAATATGTATGTGACGGTTTTCACATTTAACTGATTATATAAAACAAAATCTGTCAAACATATCAAAACTTATATATTTCTCGGATGGTGCAGCAAGTCAATACAAGAACAAAAAACTTATCGTATCATAAAAAAGATTTTGGGTTAGATACAGAATGACTTTTTTTGGATCTGCACATGGAAAGAACGCTTGCGACGGTATAGGGGGACAACGAAACGACTAGTGGCTAAAGCCAGTCTTCAAAGACCACTTCATAGCCAAATCCTTAATGTAGAAGATATGTACTCCTTTTGTAATGGACACCTACCAGGGGTAAACTACATCTTAGTGGCAAAAGAAGAGGTTTCAGAACACAAAACCCCTTTTTATGATAGATTTCAGAGATCCAAACAGATAAAAGGAACTAGAAGTTTTCACAAATTCTCTCCTCAACCAACAGAAGGTATAATAATATGTTACATCACATCGACTTCAGAAACGTATGAAGTTCACTTAGCCTATGTCCTTTTGTAAAAAATGACATAATTGGTATGCTTTGTTTTGTATTTACTGAGAATTTTTAATGAAATTTGTTTTACCGTCATGTGTTACCGTCATAACATCGTAAAAAGTAAGAAATTTTGATATTTCAATAGCCTGTCATCAATAGGGAGACGGAGTAAGTAAGCTATATTTTTTGTTATAAGCCCTTTGCATACAAGGTTATAACTAAAAAATATTGAATGGAAAAATTAAGTACCCCTTCATGTCTAAAAAAAATCATGAAAACGCCTCCAAATCGACTATCGTAAGTAAATTTTAAGATATTTTTTTAAACGGAAATTAAGCGTAAACTCTATGCATTACATACCTAACAGATAGCTTGGAATATGCTTAATCGAGTGGTTTTTATTTCAACTCTCTATGACAATTTCAAAGAAAGTTATTTCGTTTAACGCAAACACATACCAATCTCAAAAATGTCGGATTCGCTGACACAAAACTGGGCGCCATTTCTGAACGGAGTAAAATAATTTTAAAAAAAATATGGTTTTGTACTCCCAGAACATAGGCAAATTCAATAACAAAAAATGAATTTTTTCTAAAATCGTCAAGCGACCAACTTATCTTTTTCTGGACCATTTCAGATGGATTGACCCCTATTCAAGTGCAAAATACACCACGTGGCATTTGAATATTTAGTTTGGTGTTTCTTGTTTATTGTTTAACATGGCGTCATCTCCCACAGGTTCGTTAAACATTTTTTAAATAAGACGTTTACTGTATTCTGTTAAATATTGTGATTTTATATTACTTATACTTTTGATTAGTAAAATAAAAGTAAAGTAAAGTAAAATAAATATACATGAAATAACATGTCTCAGATTTTTGGATATTTGTTGGTGTAATAATTGTCCTTGAAGAAACATGTTTTGCATGTTTGTAATAAATGTGAATGGAATTGGTGGAATTTGATATATTGAGGCTTTGATGTTGAATAACTTTTGTAATTTTGTACCGATTTTAATCATTCTTTCGGGGAATAGTAAACAAATTCATCATGATTAATACCCGCATTTGCAATTTTGTAAAACAAACTTCTTACAGTTGCTATACCGGGAGAGTCAACGTCATGTTTTGGCGATCCATGTATAAGAATCTTTATGGGGAAAAAACTTTTTTTGCTTTTGTTTCATCCTAATACCTGAATTTTGTAAATACAGCTTTAGTAGTAAAAATTTACAATTTTAGTTGTTATGTTCAATAACTTTTGCGAAGTTTAACCGATTTTGGTTTCCTTTTCAGTACTTAAATTGACAAGAGTGACAAGTCTATGCAATTTTGAAAGAAAAAAACTTGCAGCTTTTTCTATCGGAAAAAGCATTTAATTTTGTGTATTGCTCTGTGTCTGTACGTATTTTGTATAAAAAATTGCAATCTTAGTTTTTTTTTAATTTTGTTGGGCAAATTATTGTTTGTAACACACGTTTTATGAATATTCCGAATTCGCATGTAATAATATAAAAAAATATTTTATAACAAATCAAATATTAATTTATTTGGTCTTGCACAGATTTGTTGAGTATCTCACCAAAGTCCTTGATTTCTCAACATTGTATCTTAACTGCCAACAGAACATTAGTTTCGTTTTCCCGGTGTAAACTGCAAGCTTATGTTTTTCAACGGATTTTCAAGGGAACAAGCCGCGCCCATTGTAGTCCGCAGAAAATGCAGAAACACTTATTAGGGGAACGCCGGATTCATTCTTTAACAAGCATTGGGGCGAAGATCAAAGGAGCCGGCGCGGCGGTGAATGCTTCTCTTGTACATTTTAAATGCATAAATACAATTCCACAAAACAATACAGTGAAACATATTAATTCTTTGCTTTATTATAACATTCCTATTTTACTACTAAGGTTGAACATTTTATGTGTTGCATGTTGAAAAAAAAATTTGTTTTAGTAAAACAGACCGCGTTACTTACATAAATCATTTATTACTTTACATTCGTTAATATTTATGATTAGAATTAGTTAACTAATATACAGTTAGCTCTGAAGAAGCGAACAGCATGGTGCGGGAAGTCAGAAATTATTAATTTTGAGTCACGGCATAACCCGGAAACTATTAATCTTCTAGATGATTCTGGCCGTGGTGATTCTGGCCATTTGTTACATATATAATTCCATTTATATATTCCATTTATACTTAGCAGAGATCGACACTTTCAGGTAAAACCAACGTATAGGTAATAGAAGTAACCTCAAGACGGCAAGTATCTTGGGAAGATTCTGAGGGCGCATGCGTGCCCTCATCCTGTGTTCACCATTTTCCCGTAAGATGGCGCTAGCTTTTTCTGCTTGCATGTTTTGTGCTCAAACACAATATTAGTGAATTTCGCACTCAATTATCGAGAGGGAATCTTTAAAACGGCGTTACATCGAATATCACAATTTTTAAGGTATTTATTTCATATCTGAATTGTGCTGGCGTTCTGGTAGTGGCGCCATCCAGTATCATTTTCACGAACCAAATCTAGAATGGCGACACTGAATTATCGAGAGAGAATATTTAAACCCGTATTACATCGTCATTCACAATATTAGAGGAATTTATTTAATAATTGAATGAAAAATCACTTTATTCTCAATCAATTCAATTTTAATGTTTTTAAACGCTGTCGTTTTATGTGGCGCCATCTAGTAACCTTTAACGAACCAAGGATGAACTCTATCACGTGACCACCACGCATCCCTTCCACATTTCTGAAAAGTTGGGACGCCGACATCAAAGGAGCCGACACCTTACGCTCCTACTTCCTATTACCTATACGTTGGTAAAACATACGCCATTAAAAAATTCTAGTTTTGTCTCCATATTGTCTAACAAAAAGTCGTCTCTTTTGAATTTTTACTCGTTTGATTTTTAATTCTTTATCGGCAGACGTCAACCCAGCTATCATACTTCATTTTGTGGTGACGTTTCTTCGTTGTTGCTATCTATACGTATAGACGCCACCAGCACGGTAGAATTTATTTTTCGCATGGGTTTCGTTTGCCGGGAGCCACTACACACCTCCCGTCTCAACATGCGATCCTAATTTTGAGGTTGAGTCTTCGATATCTAACGCACGTAAAACTTCATTTTTCGCATTCGTTAGCTTTGACCTCCAGAAATGTATTTTGTTACGCCCGAATTTTGTGCGTATTTGTGATTGTCACTGCTTTATCATTCGAAACAATTAATGCTGCTTGGGACTGTACCAGTTGAATTCGATTGGTCGACGCGAGTGATGTGGTGTTTATCCAACAGATGGCTGCACCGTACGACGGTTAAAAATATGTTATTTTCGTCTGATACACGTGTTCAAAAAAGCAAGTGTTAAATCATTACAACATTCATATTTTGTAGTGATTTTTTTACACAAGTTCATGAAGGTTCAATACAACCTGTCTTAATATTGCTTTTTTGATGTTTAGCTCTGATTTGGAATAAAAAATAACAAGTATCACCAATTATTGGCTTCTTTGGCAAGGTTTTAAAAAAATATAACAAAAATGAAAAAAGCGACATTCGTAGCTTCTGTAATACACCTTTATCTATAATTTAATGTATTACACGTGAATATTAACACACAATTAAGCTCGGTATGTTTGCTTTTATGTAGTGTTGTTTTGTAGTACGCTACTACCTCTAGTGATTCCTCTTAAACAGTAAAAATTGAACAAATGTGTATTGATTTTAGTTTAGGCCATTTTAAAAATATATATTGCAAAAATGACATGGTATGATTTTTGAGCAATTGGAGAATCTATAAACTACAATAAAATACTGTTATTGTTAATACTGTGTTTGAACATAGTTAAAAGTAGGGTTAAAGGGTAGTTTAATTTATTTTTTTACCGCTAGATCATTAATAAATAGTAAACCCTTTCTATTAAAAACACAACATTTATTATTGATTATTCCAGTCTAATATGTAGTCTAAAACTTACCACGAAAATATCTCGTTGGAAGTAAGTACGACGTAGCGCTCGAAAACAATTTTTTGGTGGGCAGCAGAAAGTATTTTTCTGAGCACCATTCACAACGTTTTTCGATGCTATTTCTCACACATTTCAATAAACGGTGTTACCGAAGAAATTCTCCAGCTATGAAACGAATGTTTTTTTCTACGTTTCGCAAACTTGAATGGCTTATCTCGAACATATGGTGTTCAACTCTACATCTGCAAACGCATATGTTTGGAAATATTTTATTATGTCGATTTCTTACTGATGTTATGGAGTTTGTAAATAGTACCAAACGGTACCCTTTACAATAATAAGATGTAAACATTTCAATAATCAAACTGAAATGAATAAAAATATTCAGAAACATCCATTCTGAGTAAACATTTTCTTAAGAATACGGTTTTATTAATATTTACTACTTACTGAATTTAATATTTAGTTAATATTTAGAATTTAGTAGTACTTTTTAACCTTTTCCATCTTTTTTGATTTGTTTTATCGTAAAAGATAATACATATATTGTAATGGACTAGATATTGACAATTTACATTATTTTTTGTACACACCGTGCGTTTTTTAATGCAAAACAAATAGCAAAACAGTGTTGAGACGTCATGCGCGCTCAGAGTACCCCCACTACTATATCGATACTGTCGCTTAGCGTATTAATACCAAAGTAGCAAAGTAACAAAGTGACAAAGTTACAAAGTGTCACAAAATACGACGCCATAGCGTCCCCGTTTGATACTGTCTCAATGGTTTTATTACGAACTAAAATTATAACTTACTTCCAATAATTCCACGTACTTTAATTACAGTTTAAAAGCTCCGTAATTCCTCAAACTAAGAAAACAAAGTAACTTTCCATCGAATCCTATAGTAGAAAGTTTATGGACGGTAAAACTTTGTAACTCAATGTAGCGGGTAGTAATTAACTGCTGAATACATTAACATATTATTGCAAGGGTAACGAGCTTAAGGGTCCTGTTGACGCCGTTATCGATTCATTGGTCAATTCAAACTAGGAAGCCCGCACCCGTCCGAATTTCTAACTAGGCACTAAACAGCAAGCAACATACAATACCAGATAGACCGTTTGGCCAAATGTGCAACTTCGTAACTGTAATTTGTGTCGCTACAACTCGACTCCAACGTTAGAACGCAAGCATTAAAATTTAACTGCATAGTTTTGCAGGTCATATATAAAGTTGTGCAGGAACTTCAACGTTATTAATGTGTGTTTTAATTTGTTTGATGTATGTGTGCACATTATGAATATCAAGCTCAACGAACTGGAATCTGTCCGCATTAACTTTGCCAATAAGAGAATTGAGGACATACCTCGTGAGCAGAGCTTGACCGTAAATGAAGAGAACTGTACTGGCTAGGATTTGTCGGGGTGTTAAAAAAGGTTTTTTTGTGATATATTTTAGCCAGTTTTAAAGGTTTCAAACTTGGATTTTGTTACTAGAATTAATATGCAAAAAGTATTACTTGTTTTTTTTTTTTTCAAGGACGTTACCATTTTGTGTGGAAATATATATTATGATGTAATGTCCGTTTACTATACTCGTATATCCGAAATATATTATTTCAGTAACTGTGTTTGATCATTTCCAGTTGGTTTATAACATGTTTATAATAATGATGTTTATAACTATGAGTTAATAACTTAATTCTAACTTATTTTACTAGTATAACTTAGCCTAATAGGCACCCATCGATGTCTCTTAGTTAGTCCTGGTATACTGGGCACGTTTTTCTTGCGCATTATGTAGCACAGCGCTGTCTGTCTCTGCTTCTAGAACTAACACCTACAACTAGCACTTACTCTGTTTTTCCACTAACTCACATTCACACTAACTCAAAAGGCTTCTTTCTCTTGAGTCTTCGGATTAATTCGGTGTTGTCGAGGAGTTGGCCTCAACGTTTACGTGAAGATGAAGCCTTTCCTCGTGACTTCTTGCAACTTTTTGGATTGCTTTGCACACAGACTCCATTTTTAGGCCCTTGTGCAGATCATCATTCCTAATGTATTTTTTTAATAGTTGTGCAAACTGTTTTGGGAGAATACTTCCCAATTTATTGTTCAGTCCTTCATGACAGACTTTTTCAAAAGCCTTTACCACATCTGGGAATACTGCAAAATAGACCTCTTTTTCCTGTAACGATTTTTCAAGTATGTTGGTTATTCGGTGTATCTGATCAATAGTAGAGTGCTTATCCCGACATCCGAACTGATGGTCTGGCACAAGCCTTTTGCTCTCAATTATTTCCTTCAATCTATTGAGTAGTAATTTTTCAAAGATTTTTGTAATGATTGGCAGCAGAGAGATAGGTCTATAAGACGTTGTTTCGTGTGGAGGTTTCCCAGGCTTCAGTATCATGATCACTTCTGCTACCTTCCACAGTTTGGGAACATACCTTAGTCTGAAGGTAGCATTGATAAGATTTGTGAGCTTAACTATGGCCTGTTTTCCGATTAATGTCCTTTTTTATTAAGTTCTGAACTAGTTGGTGTGGTAACCATGATTTGCGTGCCTACTAGGTCAATCTTCTCCAAATAGTTAGACAACCTTTAGGGTTTTTGTTCATTATTCCTGGCCCAGCTTCCATCAGCTTTTCTGATCAGTGGAATCTGAATTATTGGCCTTTTGAGCTTTTGCGTTGCCTTCCAGAGCGAATAGTGTGATTCGCTGGTGTTGGATAGTTCCCTCAGGTAGGCGTTGAAAGATTCATTTTTTAGTTCTTTAATTCATTCCTAAAATTCCTCACATTTTTTTCAGAATCCATGACTTCTTGCCAAAACCCGACTCATTTCTGTGGTAACCTAAACACCATTATTTTCTTTCTTTCCATAACCAGCCATAAATTTGTAATCTGTCTTAAATTTTATTTACTTGTTTGACAAATTATGCGTCTATTTAAATTTTTGTATAAACTTGTTTTTTGTTTTCTTTGTTTCATAAAGGATATTTTAATGTTTGCAACCCTGATTGCGACTTTTGGGAAAATTACCGAGGCAAGGGTAGAAAAGAAATCTGCAGACCCTGAAAAATGAAAGAAAACGATTACAAAACGTGAAGAAATAAAGAAATACACCTCACTACAGAGTGGGGCAAATTCTACTCATTAGTATGAATGTTGAGTAGATTACTCAATACTCATTTTTTTCTAATTGTGTTTGCTGAGTAAACTACTCAATACTCACCGAAAATGAATGAGTATTAAGAAATCAATTTTAAGTATCATTGTGTTTATGAAACACGTGTTTACCTAAGCACGTTTTTATGACAGAAAAACGCGCGTCATAAAACGCACTTCAGAAAACTTGCGTTTTATGAAACGCGCCAAGACGCAGTAAAAATACAGGCGCGTTGGAAAACAGTCTAAAATGCACGCGAGTTAGAAAAAATACGCTCCAGATACGCTTCAGGGGCCCGGGGCTGCGGTCACCCCTTTTCACGTTACCGTATCATTTAAGAATATATGGAATATTTGTTTATTAATAATAATAAGTCTCATCCGTAGATACTAAATTTTATAATAAATTTCCAAGGCTTTAATGAGATTATTTTTCCATTTTTTATTGTCCAAATGGGACACCCTTATCCGAATGTACCCTATAGTAGGGCACAATTGAGCAAATGCACGCATGTACAAAAATCAATATTCATTTCTAATGTAATAATATTATAGAGACGTCTTCCAGCAAATCGGTAATCTCAGCATCTCGGTGATTTTGTTTCCGATTCATGGAAATTGTGAAAATTAGTAACCACATCTCTTATCTAGAAATCCTTTTCGACCAACAAAATAGTACGTAGGGTATTTTGATTCTCCGTAATGTAACTTGAATCCAATTACAATACCCGTAATGATATTCTGCATCATACCATACCGTAGCTTGAATTCTCTGGTAGTAGAATGGATAACACGGCACTGTTTATATGTATCGTATATTCTGCTAACCTAACAAATGACATGAGGTTTATAATAAAATACATAATGGTGTACTTCCTTAGACACTATCCTGATTGACGTCTGATATAATAGTAGGATTTTTATGTAACCTCCTAATTTCGATTGGAATTCTTCTTCATGCGGTGTTTCCATGTTTTCCATACTTTCCGATTTGTAGGCTAGAGCTCTCGAAATGTGTTCAGTAAATAAAAATGTGAATTTTATACAGCTACAAACGTTTTTTTTTTAAGAACAACAAGAAGTTCACAGAACATTTTACGTTCTTTTACACTATATTTCGAAAATTTTAGTTTTCTTATTTACTTAAGTATTTTTTTATGGAGTAGCTGTAATGTTATTTGGTTCTATTTTTATTGGTAAATAAATATTAAAGTATTAACATATTTTTAACATACATTTGTAACATTTGTTCTTTTGTTATTTGGAATTCGAAAGCCTGTTTGTCTGAAAGTCGCCTAAGGAACATGGCTAATGTTGCATTATGAACATAATAAATAATTAATTTGAACCTATTGATTCTTAGAAATTTGGATAATTGCAAGTTTAAGTATTTATTTAAAAAACGCGTTAATGAGACTATAACATCCCCAAATTGTAACTATAAAATTGCCACATTAGTTTCAAATTTATGTCACATTCACAAACGAATAGTCACATCCTCACTATGTACAAACAAGTAGCAAATATTAGACTCTGTAGAGTGACTTTTAGGGAATTTAAATAAATTTGTATATCTACGACTCACATATAATAAGGTCATTGCATACGTATCTATGACTATATAATATAATCCCCATCATGTAAAATTCCTATACAAGATAAAAAAGAGTTACCTATACAGGATAAATGTGAACAGGTGCTGCTATAGTTTCATAGAAATGCAAAGATGAAAGATAAATATAACGTATCACCGTAGTTTCCGACAGCGTGAACATTTTGTTTAAAAGCGTTTACCGTTACCTTCCGCAATACAAATATTTATTTCTCCCAGTGCGGTCAAAGAAACGCGCCCAAACAATCTTAGGTAACAAGGACATATAAATCAAGATTCCGCGTAGACCCCAAGGCCGCCCGTGACATGCATCCCAAGTGGACGCGCTATGCAATAAACTAAGTCGGCGCCAACACGGAACTTGCTGCCAGCACACAGAAACTAATTATAATTCCCAACATAACACCCAATCCACCATTCCGTAACTAACATCGAGCTAATTAAAAATACCACAGTTAATATACATTACGAAATACGACATAGGGGCCGTTCTTTTACAAATCGTACACCTTTTATGACGTCACATTTTAGATTTGGCTTAAACTTTTTTATAAGTTGTATGTACTAAATGAAGTTATACTTGTATCAGGATTTGGTCGAAAAACATTTATTTTCAGAGATATGAAAGTTTTAAGTTTGGATTATGTACGATTATTTGCTAAACCTTGTCAAATTTAAAATTCAATATCTTTGGTTCTAGTAATCGTATCGAACCAATTTCTATTTTAAAGGTTGAAATATTTGCTAGATAACTGCGTACAACAATTATTTTAATTTAGATATGTAAAAAAATAAAAACAATTGAATTTTTTGAATAATTATTAGATAGTCGACCCCACAATGGATATAATCGAAAAATTATAACACGCCGCTCGCGTCTCACATCAGATAAAATTTAATATCTTTTGAACTATAAGAGACTCCATTTTTTCTATTATATCCATTGTAGGGGCGACTATGTAAGAGCTATTTAAAGAATTCAATTGTGTTTATTTTTTGCATATATAAATTAAAATAATAATTGTTCGCAATTATCTGACAAATATATTAACCTTTAAAATAAAGAAAAATGTGTCCGATACGATTACTAGAACCAAAGATATCATCCAAACTTTAAGCCTTCATATCTCTGAACGTATTTTTTAAAAATAAATTCTGTATATAGGTATCCACTAAATTTCCGAGAAAATGCCATAAAAAAAGTTTGGTGTAATTTAAAAAAGTGTTTTTTTTGCAAAATCCCGACGATTTGTAAAGGAACGACCCACAGGTCAGTGTGGTAAACGATGGTGATCGATACAGAATGAAACACGCTGAATAAATTGCAAAATAACCTAAAAAGTTTCATTTTTAGTAGCACTTAAAAATTGAAAATATTAAATATATTTACGTATATTACCCAGGGTTGTTTTTTACTTTTATGGAATTTTCGTTGACATGGTGTATGTCATTTATATGTCACTATTCAACTGTTCCACTGTGTACCACCTTCCCATATAAAATTTTTGTATTCCAACTAATTATTATCTGCGTATACATTTCTTACTTCATAATAATGGGTTGAAAAGCGACAAAAAAATGTGTGTCTGATATCAAAAGTTCTTGAACGAAAAGCTATTGTTTACCAATTTCAAGAAAAGCGTTATTAAACCTTTTCAGTGTAATTCAAAGTTTAGAAATAAGTACATTTAAATTGCACTTATTCTTGCTAAATCTTGAACCGCAAACTAACAAGAAGCTCTCACACTATTTGCTATTTCCCTCTACTCAGTTATTTAGCAGTTTAAAAATTCTGAACGTCTTTTGAGTAATATTAAGCAATTAGCAAGTTGAAATAATTAAATGTTTTAGTATTAGATTTATTAAATATTGTTTTGCATTGCAGTAAAATGTTTATTAGCTTTTTCTTGAAAACTGTGGTTTATGTCGACATAAAATAAGTAAGTAAACCTTTTGAAAAAGTAAGTTTTTCTTTATAACACATTAGATATTTATTACGACAAAATGTGCCAACGATAGAATATTATTATGTACTCACCACGATAAATGAGTTCGACAGAACATCATATTTGGAAGGTTCCGTTTTATAAATCTGTTAGCTGGGCAAACTGTGTGCTGTGCGTTCAATTGTTAATTATGATTTTTTTTAATCAGTGTAACATTGTAGCGTACTATTCAAAATATAACCAAAAACAATAATCAAATTAGAAGATGTTGGCATTAAATATGTGTAACAATACAAATGAATAATAATTCATTCAGGTAACATACATAGACAGATTACACAATGTCCCCAGATGGCCCTAACTATAACTACAAAAGAACCAATATTGTCATTTCTCGAGAGTAAGTTATCCTTAATAAAAAGCAGAATATTAATTAAAGTATTTTAGTACAAAATAAGAAATTATTAAATTAGACAGCCCAAATTATTAGCTAATTATTAAATTAGTTAAAGTGTCATAGGAAAAGTCATCCTTATTTTTAATAACAAACTTTTGCAACAGACTGATAATGCGCTGTTGTACATTAGCTGAGCCACAATGATAACAATAACCGGCGTTCAGTAATAATAAATAAATAAAATCAGCATTTTTTTTTAGTTAGACTCCTTTTCTAATTTTTCAAAAACCGACAAAAATATGAATAATATTCTATAACGCGGAAAATTATGCAGTCATTGCTACAGTGCGGATTCTAAGTAGTATATTTAGAATCTAAGTTGTATTTTTGTAATGTATTTAAACTACTAAATATTAAGTATAGTGTCTATCACATAGATAAGAAAATCCCGAATTAATTATTCAAAACAATAAAATATTCTGCAGAATGTGCATGAAAACGGTAAGTTACAATTATTTATTTTACGATTTACCTCTTGGTAGTGATTGTTTTGATTTTAGGCCTATTTTGTCATCTTTTATCGCTTTATTTCACAGGATTGAAAATGTTTAAGTTTAACATTCACTTGTTAGCCATACTACAATAATACATTGTTTCAATAATACATATTATTAACTTAATTCTTTTTTGGTCAATTTGTTCAACTACGTTTACATATGGTGACAATTTACATTGGGACTAAGAAGAATTTCTATTGTTAAGCATCAATTTCCTCAGTTTGTATGATGTATGTGTACATATATACAAAAATCATACAAGGTACACGTATTCTTAAAAAGCTTTGTTTGTGTGTGTTTTTTCTTATTTCTCGTGCTTATTTTAAGCGCTTGTTTTCCAAAAATAACTGTTAATAATTCCGCACTCTAGTCATTACCTGTAATTTGATATTATTCAGTTTAGTTTTCGTGAATAAATACGTGAACCATCGGAACTTTTACGTATTGTGAGACCAAAGGTGCAGTTATTAGTAAAACAATATGCAATAGAAACTACTGTAGCGTCACTTAGTTCCGTACACTAGTCTAGACGCTATAAAAAAATTTTCTTAATGTTTTAAAACTGATAAACTATGCAAAATGCGAATTAGCGAACAAACATAATCTACTAGTAACTAGAATTATCAATAGTATCCACTGCGCGTCAAAACTAACACACCACTAAAAATTTGTTACATTTTTATGGTTCTTTTGTTCAATTGTGAGTTAAATAGTCTGCTTGTTCCTTTAGATGCAACACAGTGGTAGAAATTTTAAACAAAATTGTTGACGATATTGATTGATGGATTTCGATAAAAAAAATTCGTGTTTAGAATTTCAGTCTATCAAAAAACCAACACTATTTTCTGACCCATTTGGTCCCATTTATCAAACACGTATAACCTTACCTTTTAAACTCACATCCCCCTTGTTCTGACAACAACAATTACCTAACAGATAAGCTTAGATAAAATTCATTGCAAATATCTTTCCACTTTGTTAAAACGTCGCAAATTAATCAGAATGTCTTCGACGTATTCATGTGCTGTGAAGACGCACCTGATCGTAAAATTCTAAACGTCTAGTGCGGTCTTTTGTTTGCATGATTTCAATTAGGCGAACAACGTTCGAGAGCAACCATAAACGTTTATAGCCGTGCGCCTGTTTGTCGATGCCAAAGCTCTAGATGCTATAAAACATGCGCCATTAAACAACAGACATGTAAATCTGCGAATCGGAGTCTGAAATCCTTCATTCACAAGAGTAGCCAACCAAACATCCATTACTACCCCAAGAAGTTGTCGATACAAACTAAAATAATCAATAGATTCGTTTAAAACTTCGTGGAAAATATCACAATTCGTAGATGTGAGAGAGCTTTTTCGGAATTGCAATAATATTAGCTGATGAAAGAACACAGTCAATTTCTTACGAACTTTTATTGTATCATCTGTTGGTCAGCGTTGGAAAAATACTGTTTATTTTAGGTTGCTACGTTTACTCTGGCGGTATTTATCCGTAATTCAAGGTTTCCAATCACGTCCGATATCCTTGTTTGTGCAGAAGTAGTGGAAACGGTCGGAGCGAATCCTGTGTGCGGTTAACTTGCTACGTCCTCTGAATTTAAATGCTTGCTTGTACGTCATTGGATAAAGAGATAACTAGATTCGTGATATGTGAGTGGATAGATCAACCTATTATTTAAAATGCGATGAATTTGAGTTTGTTTACCAGTAAGAAATCCTAATTTGCAGCTGCATACAATCTTCTAAAGATTTTGATGATATTTTTCTACAAAACAAAATGCTGCGTCTGAGAACGAAAACAGATTAAGGGTATGTTTACTTTAGTTGATCAGAAATAACGAAATTTATTGAAAAAATGTAATAATTAGAAAATCGTACCGGCGCATCCACCATTTTGGTTAATACGAATCTACAGGATAATAGCAGTAAACTAGCTTAGAATTTACATTAAAAACAAATCCTTTTGATGTTAAATTTTGTCCGGTACAGGCCGGTTAATCTACTAAACTGTAAACTCAAATAGATGTGAATTTACAGTAGGAATAGTAGGTCTTCTTTACCCTGAGACAATCAGTGCAATTCTACATTTCAATTGTATTTTTACATTGTTAAATTGTCATTGTATATTTACACTATGATTTTACAAGAATTTGGCCGGAATATTACACCGATTTTTACTTTAATTTTAAGTAATATATGGGCAATGCGTAATAATTGAACATCAATTTAAACGTAAATTTAAATGAAATATGCGGTATCACGGAATAATTTTACATGTATTTCAGTGTAATATAAATGACATAATTATGCAGTATTTTGGATTTGTATAATTTTATTGTGATCTTGAGTAGATATTAACAATATCATAAAATACAAAAAAAAAAAACAGAAACTATTAAATATTAAACTACACACGGCTAAACATATAGATGCACTTCGGTCAGTCATGAACCCAAATCACAACATACGTTGTAATTTTACGATTCTAACGTATATTTCCATTGTATTTTTACTATCAGATCATTGTAATTGAAATAAAGCAGGAATATCGCTGTAATAGTACACATACTTGTAAAAATATTTGGAATTACGTTCAATGTTTATACTTACCACATTTCTATTGTAATTTTCACAATGATTTATGTGTAATTTGTAGAGGAGTAAATCGTATTTGGGAACTCTAAATCAATGAACGACAGAAACTAAACTGTGAATTGATCTGAAAATTTAGTGCGAAGTATAACATAATTGTAGAATCTTGCCGTAGTGATATGTAACCAAAGTGTAGATATAATTTTTGAATGTAAACAATTAACATTTTTTTTCTATTTTGCGTTTGTTATAAACTCATAACAAAACCGCTTTCGGTGTCGTTATGAAAGCACTAGATCACAAACTTTTAGTAACTTTTAGTTTTCCAAGATTGATGAAGTTGATGTATTTGTGAATTTTACAACTACCAACTGTTGATGAAAAAATTACTCTAGATTGTAAGATGACAACCGCAATTTTCGAAATTTATGTAATATTATATGTCGCAAAGTAGAAAAGATAGTACAAAACACTCGTTTTATAAAACGTATAGGCACACACGTTCCATTGGTGCACTCCTCGCTACGCTCGTCGTACCCAAAACAACTCGTGCGCCAGTTTTTGTCTTATAAAACTTGTATTATAATAGTATATTATACTACTTAATATGGTACTTAAAAGGAACCATTGATATTAGTTTCATCGACTGAATTTATATTTACAATTTAGAATGACTGGACTAGAATTATTTATCAAACATTTGACAAAATATTTCATATTATATTATAAACTAATGCTGCTATCTATATTATCTCATATATTGTGAGTCGGTCTTATCGGTGTAGCTGTACAACCAATAACCTGTAATTTATTTATCATTGCCATTAGGTGAATTTGATACGCTAACAGCATATATAATTCAGTAATACTTGCTAGTTCCAGGAGATTGGGTAGTGTATTTATAGTAAAAGAGCTTGGACAAAGTTACGATTGATTCTGTAATTATGTATAGCTGTGCACGATGTATTCACATTTTTATTGCTATGAGTCATGGAAACGCCAATTTTATAGCAGTATGTATTTATTTTAATTCGATCAAATACGATTACCGGCTTTCAATAAAAAGTAACAACATCGTATGTAACATGAGTATGGCATGTATTTGTATCTGCCCTGTGTTTAATTTCAAATACTTTGCCTACTTTTTCATTGGGCTGTTTGTGACCTTTTACCGTGCTGCTTTTGTGATCTGATTTGCTTTCAAAACTCTTCTTTCTATTTTGATAACCCGCAAAGTTATAATCAAAGTTTTATGGCTTTTGAAAATTGTATTTGGACGACGAACTCTTCTGTCGATTGTCGATTTTTAGTAGCTGTAAATTTAATACTAGTCGAACTATAAATATTACACACTGTTATTTAAAATAATATCCAAGAAAAGCTCTTTATCTGTACCAATCTTTACCATTTCTTGTTGGGAATTTTTGATTTGTCATCATTTTTGATCATCTATGACTATTAATTAATTATTTTATTGTTACAACATTAAAATTTAACTGTAACTGTAACTGAAGCCGTGCGTGAACGATGGTGTTATATTACTAAATCAAACTTTGAACTAAATTAGGGATTTTAATCAATGTTGTGCAGGTTCAATCGCTCTAAGCAATTACATATATGAACCTATTTAGCCCCAAACATATAATTGATTCGATGTATTGACTGAACAAAATTGTTAAGAAAAAACTTTAATTTACTTCAAAGTTTGATTTTGTAACAATTTACTAGAATCAAGGTGGGAGTTGAGTTGTTGACATATAATCATAGTTTTATGTTGAATATAAGATCTGATCATTTTAAGAAATTCTTACAATCATACTGATTAAACAGTTTCATTAAATTTTATTAAATGGTAGTCTTTACTTGAAGTGCGATATAGGCAATGTGATCTATACAATCTATACATTCGTTCTAAATACATCATACCATCAACTTTGAATATATTTTTGTCTTGCTTGATTACGGTAGTTAATTCCTTATATGGGAACTTACCATTGACTCAACCTGAGTCTAAATCTGTCAAAGTGATCAACAATTTGCTGAAAAGTAAGCATTATTTACCATTAATTTTGTGTATTGCTTTTAGGATTCTGTGAATAATTTGCAAAAAACTTCACCGCAATAAAAGAATTACGGTTAGTTTTTACTAATTAAGTTCTATGCACTATTCCAGATGTTCTCATAATTAAGAAAGATTTTCTGTATTATCTAGTTTTTTTTTTATTCCGTTTCATAAAAAGAAATTGCTAGCTTGTGGAACTTTTACGTGTTTTGAGACTAAACTTGCTGATTTATGACAAGAAATTTGAATAATAATAATATAACTTTTCATGCATTCTTTATCTTTAATTTTGTGTAAAAGTTTCACCTAAATTAATTATGGATATGAAGAAATAAATCTAGACGGCCCAACAGTAAAAAAATTAAAGTTGAAATACAAGGACCACCAATATGTACAGTTGAACTTTAATGTTGTAACAATAAAATAATTAATTAATAGTTTGATACTTACCAGATGTAACAATAGGTTAATTATACAAGACAATAATTACGTACTTATAAATATATCTTATAATAGTAAAGTCTCCAAATACCACAATATACTAAATAACAATACTAACTATGTAAATAAAATATGCAAATGATATTGTAATTTTTTTTGTCGTGTCACACTCGAAAACAGCTGATTTCGTTCGAGGTTGGAGTGCCGCTGTCGCTATGGAACTTTGCCGCTTTAGTGCGGCAAAGTACAAAATACAAATTTAAAATAATTATCAACATGAAGTATGAACAAACATGTTTTATTTGAAGTGTTATAAATGTATGCATAAATATATACATTTGAATTGAGCATTTGTTTTTTAGTGCGTACATTCTACTGAAAACAGGTTACTGTTATTATTGTGCTCAGTCAACACTTGATATATTAGTGCAGGTAGGTCCATCTGGGGACACACTGTATATTACACTTGAAGCTACACTTGAAAATAGTCCACTTTGGCCTGATTTCGGACTTAATAACTGCTGTAAAGACAGGAAAACAAATGAATGATGTCTAAGAACTTATGGATTTTATGTCCATTTTAATAAATAGTTTGAACTAGAATTATGGGAATTTTGTATATTTTTTGACACTATACATTCTATTCGCTTTATTTTCGATAATAGTAATCCAAATCATTCTGTTCTGTATTTTATGGATATATAGATTTTGGCCATATAAACCCAAAAATTATATCGTATTTTTTATAATAAAATTCAACAGAATTCAACAAATCGTTAACAGATGACCCCTGCCCTGTAAATACCATTAATTTAATAACTTTTCTATTATGTATTATATTTATTTATCGCCCATTATACTTAATAAATTCATTAAATTTAATACCTTATTAATAACAAACAAAAATATTCTGAAATAAATCAACAACACAACGCCTGCAAGCACTATCGATTTTCTAATAATTACCCCCGCCCGCATACCCCGGAAACGTCGGTTAACCGAAGTAGCGTACACCGCATATCAACAATGCACCCTTATTTCGGCCATCAACCCTTAAGGTAAACACAACCCGGTATCGCGCCGGCTACATTTATTATTACAACTCCTAGTAGGCGTGTAGCATTAACGAAATGAAGTTTCCTTTCTATGGCGTGTGGCGCTGCCGTACGCGTTCCGGCTGATGTATTATTGCCCTGAATAATGCATGGCGGAGAGTGTACCGGTCGACGAAACCTTAAAACTCTCCCTAAGGATGACGGAGGATGATGTGTGAAGGCCTGAAAGGTTCCATCCTGAATAATAAAAGGGGTTATTAATAAATAGTTGATGCGCAACGAAAAAGGTTGAAAAAATAATTTTATGCAAGCGCGTGTTTATTGATTTTTGTATAACAGCGATCGTGTATTAGATTATTTAGTTACAAGATTGAAAAGATCTTAATATGTACCTCATAGACTTGACTTTTATGTATTTATAGTCAAATTTGGGTTGCATTTTTTAGGGCACAAATTCTGGCGTAGCCTTGAAATATAGTTCTGAGCAAACTAACAAAATAACTTGTAGTAACTGGCTATTTTGTTCTGATTCTAAATTTGTTGTCAGATATGGCGAGTAAAAATGTAGAAAATGTTGGGTTCTTATGTAACTTTTTTGTGACAATTGAAGAGCTTAGATTCGAAATATGAAGTCAGATAACCTAATTAATAATGGCGGATCCAACAAGAACAAAATCGAAAAAGTATTTGCATGAAACTTATTTCCGTTCATACATATTTGAACATTGCCAATTCCAAATATCAGTCAGTCGGTTGGTCTTTTATTGGTTGTCTCCATTATAGAAAATTTTGCATTCACTGTCTTTGTACTATTATTTCTCAAGGTTCTTGATATACTCTATGAGCTAAGTTTTCCATGGCGTTTGATTTTCCAATTAGCATTTCTCTGATAACGAATTATGGCTTTTCATCTATCATATCCCTGGTTTGCTATGATGGGGGTGCAACTCTAACAAGTAAATTTTAAATTATAAAATTTTACAGCAGAAACATTTGAAGAAATCTCTGCTATATGTAATGCATCTGAGTAAAAATATTGTACTATTTTATATACCTATATGAGAACTCGAAATAATGACAACAATTTTTTTCTGATAGTAATGTTTCAATTTCTTTGAAAGTTGCAGCCGTTTTAAATATAATAAAACCGTACTTTAAACGACTATATCATCTTAAGAAAAGAACAAATAAGTCATTATAATCGCTTTTTACTCACAAGTAAATGAATAAAAAGACTAGTTTTGTTTTATTAGTTTACATTTATTTACTCCTTATTTTTGTAATGGTAAACGTTAATTGTTTCATATGTAATGTGTTAGCATGATACTTCCCGGAGAGAGCAAACTGAGACACCCGTATATTTATTGAAATCCGTTTCCATACAAGAATGAATGGTATGAACATTAGTCTTCTTATTCAAAGACTAAATAGCAATTTTTAATCAAATACCTCATTATTTTTACATATTAATTAACATATTAAACTGGCATCTGAAACCGTTCGTTGTTTAAATATAAGGACCGGTTTTGGAATGTCTCAAAAAAATGGTTAAAAAGACGGTTTATTTGGTTTTACTACAATAAATTTACACACCACAGTTATTAACTTAATAGAAAAAATAATCAATTTGAGTATATCCAGAATCAGAGAGCATTACACATATTATCAAGTACATAATTTGTAAAAAATACAAGAATCTAACCTGACCAACAATGAACAAAATCTAACAAGTGATAACTATTGAGGGAATGATTTTTTTCGTTGAACCTGTATCTAAAGCCAGAAATTTTTACTTGGACCTACTTTTTGAGAAAGCAGTGCTAAAACCTGGAGAAGGCACTTTTTAAAAAGCTAGACAATTTGGAATGTCTGCAATTCAGATTGTACTGAAAACGTATACGTGTTGAAAAACTGTTTTCACAAACTGTATTCCGCAAATCTACAATGTGGTCAATATCGATAGGATTGTTGTGAACAATGAATCAAAAATCCACATTCTTTCTTGTAATATTAGATTATTGTGTTTTTAACAAATTACATACCTGGAAATGTGTAAAATGCTAATGGATTATTGCTTTGACATTATGCAATAATAACTGTGGTACCTATATAAATTTATTGTGTTAAAAGAAAACACAATAAAAAAGGCAAACTGGGACACCCGTATATTTATTGAAATCCGTTTCCCTACAAGAAATGAATACTATCGACAACAGTCTACTTATTCAAAGACTGAATTGCGATTTTTAATCAAATAACTCATTATTTTTACAAAGAATTGGAATTGTATACTGGCATCTGAGGCCGTTCCTTTTTAACCCTAGAATATCAGGCTAAATATGTTAATATCGCATCGATACCAGACATTAACGTTGTAAAATTTAGGAATTTCTGGTGTGGTAGGGTTAAATATAAAATCCGGTTTTGGAATATCTAAAAAAGGCCTTTTTAAATGCGGGGTCAAAACGGAGAAAACCTACATGTCACATTTTCAAAATTTCAAATGGCGGTTTAGTTATGACGACCTAAAGTGTAGAAAAATTTCGAGTTTTAAAAAAATGTATATGTTGTGACATTTGCAGAGCTTCCTGAAAAGATCAAAATGCCGCATAAAATATGGAGCCAGAATTTAAAAAAAAGAAAACTATCAAAATACCGGACAAATATAGCTTTTGTATATATTTTGACGAATGAAAGAAATGAAATAACTTTACTAGCTTGTCACTGATTACTGACATAAACTCAACGATTCCATAGCAATGACACATTCTGCATTGAGCAATGCATACAACAAATAAGAAAAATTCTTCGTCTCAATTTTAATATATTGTATAATTTGATATGCTACTCTTAATATTTTCGGAGACGAATTTTTTAATCACTGATCATTTTTAATTAATTTTGATAATAATATCAAAGATTCTGAATCAATTGGTATTATTTTCATATGCGGATGAATTATTTACGACGTCAAATCTAAAATGACTAGACTATTTACTTTCTGATGTACACTTCTGATGTTCAAATCAGTAGTATTTTAGGAAATATAGACAAAAACACAACGACATTAAAATTGAGAAGCAGATTATGTGTTTTACTTGGGATTGGCATAGCTCAATTCAGAAATTGTCATTGCTATGGAATCATTAAGTTTATGTCTGTAATCAGTGTCAAGCTAGTAACGATTATTTTCGTCACCTCGTCTAGTGTTGGCACATGGTTGACACTTCGCAAAACACTCATGGAAAATTGTCAAAACTTGTATAGTGTAGCTCATGCTTAAGAACATTGCCGCATTCGGAGAAATCTGTTTTTCTACGATATTCGAAGCAATCCAAAAGTGTAAGATAAAACTCGCATGAATCTTATTTTCTGTGATATTATAAGTTCCCTGGTGCAAATCTGATGTCAGATTGAAGTTGAAAATGTTAAAATAGCTGCATCCGCCGGTCAGTTCTCTCAAATAGAGAAATTTCACAGAAGTTGTCCGGCACCTCCACCAGAATGCTAAAATACTCGCTAGGCTAATTCACACGTATTCGGTACCGAATAACAATCATGCAAATCAATATCCATACTAGAAGTTTACGAATGAAATACTTGAAATCAGTCCTATAGATATTGATCTCCAGAATAATTCTTTCTAAAAAAATGTGCATTGTATCTATCTTAAAGCTATTACATGATACAATATGCTTTGCAATGATACCACGTTTTTTTTGCCAAAGTGCCCTTTTAATATAATATGTAAGTATACCGTAAGTATAAATAAAGTTTCATTTAGAAATTCTTTTTGTATGATTAACTTCGTCGAATTTTGTACGTTTGTTGTAAAGGTCAGACGAGATTCACCCTAAAGTTTCGAGGTCAGCCTTGATGAAAGTTGGCGCGTCTTTCCATAATTAATTCTTTTTTTTATTACCGTTTGCGTGCTGCCTTCACAGTTCGCAAGTAATTACTATAAACGTACTCTATTTCCCTTACTTACCGTACTCTCATACCAGGCCATTAAAAATAACTGTATTTATTGGATAAAAGTTACCTTAACCTTCTACCAGACCAAACTAAAAATCCACAATTCTCATATTACACGTACAATATAAATCCGGGCAGAATTCCTACAAAACAAACATCGGAAAACTTCGGCAATATCCAGTATGGCGATATGCCTCGCAAAATTTCCATTACCGTTTTTCTGGGTCGCCAAGACGGCGACGTTTTTAAGGGCACTCGGTTTGCTCCGTTTCCTTGCGCGTTACAATCGACCGTGCGAGTAGTGATAGTAGTAGTTCTCGTTGCTGGCCGTCATTTTGCTCTCTCTTATAGTGTCGTTTTATTACAGTTTCCGATTTCACACAACAGTTGGGCCAAATGTACGAGCAGCACGCCGAGGAACTTCAACTGCTGGTCTCCAACTTCCGGAAGAGGAATGGCGAACTGAGAAAGGAGAGGTAAGATGCTAGTTTCCTAGTGGATAGGGTTTATAAGCGCGGGTTTCTAAAAGTCTTTTTAATGTAGGAGACTTTTTAATATTTGAGTGGGGTTTCAGGGTTTTTATTTAAGCTTTTTGTGGTTATAGTATAATAGAGTAGAGCAGGGGTTCTCAACCGGTGATACGCGCACCACTGGTGGTACGCGAAGAACTTCCAGGTGGTACACGAAAGGTACGAACTTTATGGGTAAAATCATATTTATTTTGATGATAATGTTTTAAAATTATAACGGCAAAATTAAATAATATTCCATTATTAAATGGTGCCGAATACAGACGTATTTCTAAAATGGCAGTTATTACGTTCCCAATTATCAAACATGATGCTAAAAAGACCCATTTTACTATGTTAGAAACTTTGAACGCAAACTGTGTCCGATCCAATCGACCGAAGTTGACGGTTCAAACGGTATCGGATGAGAAATTGGCCGAGGAATTCATTTCTGAAAGCCGCGTTGCTCTAAGGTGCGCGGTTCGCGTGAAAAACGCGATAAACCGCGGAAATTATAGTTTCCCACTTTCTAGCCAAACCGTACACGCTACGGGAAAACCGAGCACTTTTAGATAGAAAAAAATGGAACATTGCAACCGTTGGTGATAGAAAGGTTCACCCGCTACCAAATGATAGCTCTCATTGAGTCTATCAAAAGTATGTATACTTTTACATCCCTAAGATTTACCATTTGCATGTTATGTGGTCCATTTCGCTTATTTTTGTATTATTTGAAAAACCATAATTTCAGCACAACTCGGTAACCAGTAGAGACAGAGACTTTTGCTATGTAAATTTGTAATCAGCGCACCCATTTTAGTAAGATAGCAAAGGTTTCATGTTGATCCGGGTCTTTGTTTTTGAGATAGGTGTGCTACTTCAAAATTATTGTTTAAAATATGTGATTTCTTAAACAATTTTAGCCAGTCGGCAAAAACCCAACTACCTTCAATCAAATTAAGGTTGTGGTTCCTGATACAATTTTTGCCGCTGATTACGCCGGTATAATGTGATTTTACTTATTTGGAACGGTTCGGCAGTTATTCCGTTCCCAATTATCAAAAATGATGCTAAAAACAACCATTTTACTATATTAGAAACTTTGATGGCAAACTGTGTCCGATCTAATCGACCGATGTTGATGGTTCAAACGGTATCGGATGGGAAATTGGCAGAGGAATTCATTTCTGAAAGCCGCGTTGCTCTAAGGTGCGCGGTTCGCGAGAAAATCGCGATAAACCGCGGAAATTATAGTTTCCCACTTTCTAGCCAAACGGTACACGCTACGGGAAAACCGACCTTACCGTTGAATTCAGCACATCCAAATGCATAAGCACGACTACAATAGAATGCTCTATCTCTCAAAAAGTTATAATTATTTTTTAGGTCTAAATTTAGCACTTTTAGATAGAAAAAAATTGAACATTGCAACCGTTGGTGACTACCAGATGATAGCTCTCGTTGAGACTATCAAAAAAATGTATACTTTTATGTGGCTAAGATTAACCATTTTCATGTTATGTGGTCCATTTCGCTTATTTTTGTATTATTTGAAAAACCGTAATTTCAGCACAACTCGGTAACCAGTAGAGACAGAGACTTTTCCTATGTAAATTTGTAATCAGCGCACCCATTTTAGTAAGATAGCAAAGGTTTCATGTTGATCCGGGTCTTTGTTTTTGAGATATCTGTGCTAGTTCAAAATTATAGTTTAAAATATGTGATTTCTTACAAAATTTTAGCCAGTCGGCAAAAACCCAACTACCTTCAATCAAATTAAGGTTGTGGTTCCTGATACAATTTTTGACGCTGATTACGCCGGTATAATTTGATTTTACTTATTTGGAACGGTTGGGCAGTTATTACGTTCCCAATTATCAAAAATGATGCTAAAAACAACCATTTTACTATATTAGAAAGTTTGATGGCAAACTGTGTCCGATCTAATCGACCGATGTTGATGGTTCAAACGATATCGGATGGGAAATTGGCAGAGGAATCCATTTCTGAAAGCCGCGTTGCTCTAAGGTGCGCGGTTCGCGAGAAAATCGCGATAAACCGCGGAAATTATAGTTTCCCACTTTCTAGCCAAACGGTACACGCTACGGGAAAACCGACCTCACCGTTGAATTCAGCACATCCAAATGCATAAGCACGACTACAATAGAATGCTCTATCTCTCAAAAAGTTATAATTATTTTTTCGGTCTAAATTTAGCACTTTTAGATAGAAAAAAATTGAACATTGCAACCGTTGGTGATAGAAAGGTTTACCCACTACTAAATGATAGCTCGCTTTGAGACTATCAAAAAAATGTATACTTTTATATGGCTAAGATTAACCATTTTCATGTTATGTGGTCCATTTCGTTTATTTTTGTATTATTTGAAAAACCGTAATTTCAGCACAACTCGGTAACCAGTAGAGACAGAGACTTTTCCTATGTAAACTTGTAATCAGCGCACCCATTTTAGTAAGATAGCAAAGGTTTCATGTTGATCCGGGTCTTTGTTTTTGAGATATCTGTGCTACTTCAAAATTATAGTTTAAAATATGTGATTTCTTACAAAATTTTAGCCAGTCGGCAAAAACCCAACTGCCTTCAATCAAATTAAGGTAGTGGTTCCTGATACAATTTTTGACGCTGATTACGCCGGTATAATTTGATTTTACTTATTTGGAACGGTTGGGCAGTTATTACGTTCCCAATTATCAAAAATGATGCTAAAAACAACCATTTTACTATATTAGAAACTTTGATGGCAAACTGTGTCCGATCTAATCGACCGATGTTGATGGTTCAAACGGTATCGGATGGGAAATTGGCAGAGGAATTCATTTCTGAAAGCCGCGTTGCTCTAAGGTGCGCGGTTCGCGAGAAAATCGCGATAAACCGCGGAAATTATAGTTTCCCACTTTCTAGCCAAACGGTACACGCTACGGGAAAACCGACCTTACCGTTGAATTCAGCACATCCAAATGCATAAGCACGACTACAATAGAATGCTCTATCTCTCAAAAAGTTATAATTATTTTTCGGTCTAAATTTAGCACTTTTAGATAGAAAAAAATTGAACATTGCAACCGTTGGTGATAGAAAGGTTTACCCACTACTAAATGATAGCTCTCGTTGAGACTATCAAAAAAATGTATACTTTTATATGGCTAAGATTAACCATTTTCATGTTATGTGGTCCATTTCGTTTATTTTTGTATTATTTGAAAAACCGTAATTTCAGCACAACTCGGTAACCAGTAGAGACAGAGACTTTTCCTATGTAAACTTGTAATCAGCGCACCCATTTTAGTAAGATAGCAAAGGTTTCATGTTGATCCGGGTCTTTGTTTTTGAGATATCTGTGCTACTTCAAAATTATAGTTTAAAATATGTGATTTCTTACAAAATTTTAGCCAGTCGGCAAAAACCCAACTGCCTTCAATCAAATTAAGGTAGTGGTTCCTGATACAATCTTTGACGCTGATTACGCCGGTATAATTTGATTTTACTTATTTGGAACGGTTGGGCAGTTATTACGTTCCCAATTATCAAAAATGATGCTAAAAACAACCATTTTACTATATTAGAAACTTTGATGGCAAACTGTGTCCGATCTAATCGACCGATGTTGATGGTTCAAACGGTATCGGATGGGAAATTGGCAGAGGAATTCATTTCTGAAAGCCGCGTTGCTCTAAGGTGCGCGGTTCGCGAGAAAATCGCGATAAACCGCGGAAATTATAGTTTCCCACTTTCTAGCCAAACGGTACACGCTACGGGAAAACCGACCTTACCGTTGAATTCAGCACATCCAAATGCATAAGCACGACTACAATAGAATGCTCTATCTCTCAAAAAGTTATAATTATTTTTCGGTCTAAATTTAGCACTTTTAGATAGAAAAAAATTGAACATTGCAACCGTTGGTGATAGAAAGGTTTACCCACTACTAAATGATAGCTCTCGTTGAGACTATCAAAAAAATGTATACTTTTATATGGCTAAGATTAACCATTTTCATGTTATGTGGTCCATTTCGCTTATTTTTGTATTATTTGAAAAACCGAAATTTCAGCACAACTCGGTAACCATTAGAGACAGAGACTTTTCGTATGTAAATTTGTAATCAGCGCACCCATTTTAGTAAGATAGCAAAGGTTTCATGTTGATCCGGGTCTTTGTTTTTGAGATATCTGTGCTACTTCAAAATTATAGTTTAAAATGTGTGATTTCTTACAAAATTTTAGCCAGTCGGCAAAAACCCAACTACCTTCAATCAAATTAAGGTTGTGGTTCCTGATACAATTTTTGACGCTGATTACGCCGGTATAATTTGATTTTACTTATTTGGAACGGTTGGGCAGTTATTACGTTCCCAATTATCAAAAATTATGCTAAAAACAACCATTTTACTATATTAGAAACTTTGAAGGCAAACTGTGTCCGATCTAATCGACCGATGTTGATGGTTCAAACGGTATCGGATGGGAAATTGGCAGAGGAATTCATTTCTGGAAGCCGCGTTGCTCTAAGGTGCGTGGTTCGCGAGAAAAACGCGATGAACCGCGGAAATTATAGTTTCCCACTTTCTAGCCAAACCGTACACGCTACGGGAAAACCGACCTCACCGTTGAATTCAGCACATCCCAATGCATAAGCAGGACTACATTAGAATGCTCTATCTCTCAAAAAGTTATAATTATTTTTTCGGTCTAAATTTAGCACTTTTAGATAGAAAAAAATTGAACATTGCAACCGTTGGTGACTACCAGATGATAGCTCTCGTTGAGACTATCAAAAAAATGTATACTTTTATGTGGCTAAGATTAACCATTTTCATGTTATGTGGTCCATTTCGCTTATTTTTGTATTATTTGAAAAACCGTAATTTCAGCACAACTCGGTAACCAGTAGAGACAGAGACTTTTCCTATGTAAATTTGTAATCAGCGCACCCATTTTAGTAAGATAGCAAAGGTTTCATGTTGATCCGGGTCTTTGTTTTTGAGATATCTGTGCTAGTTCAAAATTATAGTTTAAAATATGTGATTTCTTAAAAAATTTTAGCCAGTCGGCAAAAACCCAACTACCTTCAATCAAATTAAGGTTGTGGTTCCTGATACAATTTTTGACGCTGATTACGCCGGTATAGTTTGATTTTACTTATTCGGAACGGTTCGGCAGTTATTACGTTCCCAATTATCAAAAATGATGCTAAAAACAACCATTTTACTATATTAGAAACTTTGATGGCAAACTGTGTCCGATCTAATCGACCGATGTTGATGGTTCAAACGGTATCGGATGGGAAATTGGCAGAGGAATTCATTTCTGAAAGCCGCGTTGCTCTAAGGTGCGCGGTTCGCGAGAAAATCGCGATAAACCGCGGAAATTATAGTTTCCCGCTTTCTAGCCAAACCGTACACGCTACGGGAAAACCGACTTCACCGTTGAATTCAGCACATCCCAATGCATAAGCAGGACTACATTAGAATGCTCTATCTCTCAAAAAGTTATAATTATTTTTTCGGTCTAAATTTAGCACTTTTAGATAGAAAAAAATTGAACATTGCAACCGTTGGTGATAGAAAGGTTTACCCACTACCAAATGATAGCTCTCGTTGAGACTATCAAAAAATGTATACTTTTATATGGCTAAGATTAACCATTTTCATGTTATGTGGTCCATTTCGCTAATTTTTGTATTATTTGAAAAACCGAAATTTCAGCACAACTCGGTAACCAGTAGAGACAGAGACTTTTCGTATGTAAAATTGTAATCAGCGCACCCATTTTAGTAAGATAGCAAAGGTTTCATGTTGGTCCGGGTCTTTGTTTTTGAGATATCTGTGCTACTTCAAAATTATAGTTTAAAATATGTGATTTCTAACAAAATTTTAGCCAGTCGGCAAAAACCCAACTACCTTCAATCAAATTAAGGTTGTGGTTCCTGATACAATTTTTGACGCTGACTACGCCGGTATAATTTGATTTTACTTATTTGGAACGGTTGGGCAGTTATTACGTTCCCAATTATCAAAAATGATGCTAAAAACAACCATTTTACTATATTAGAAACTTTGAAGGCAAACTGTGTCCGATCTAATCGACCGATGTTGATGGTTCAAACGGTATCGGATGGGAAATTGGCAGAGGAATTCATTTCTGGAAGCCGCGTTGCTCTAAGGTGCGTGGTTCGCGAGAAAAACGCGATGAACCGCGGAAATTATAGTTTCTCTCTTTCTAGCCAAACCGTACACGCTACGGGAAAACCGACCTCACCGTTGAATTCAGCACATCCCAATGCATAAGCAGGACTACATTAGAATGCTCTATCTCTCAAAAAGTTATAATTATTTTTTCGGTCTAAATTTAGCACTTTTAGATAGAAAAAAATTGAACATTGCAACCGTTGGTGATAGAAAGGTTTACCCACTACCAAATGATAGCTCTCGTTGAGACTATCAAAAAATGTATACTTTTATATGGCTAAGATTAACCATTTTCATGTTATGTGGTCCATTTCGCTAATTTTTGTATTATTTGAAAAACCGAAATTTCAGCACAACTCGGTAACCAGTAGAGACAGAGACTTTTCGTATGTAAAATTGTAATCAGCGCACCCATTTTAGTAAGATAGCAAAGGTTTCATGTTGGTCCGGGTCTTTGTTTTTGAGATATCTGTGCTACTTCAAAATTATAGTTTAAAATATGTGATTTCTAACAAAATTTTAGCCAGTCGGCAAAAACCCAACTACCTTCAATCAAATTAAGGTTGTGGTTCCTGATACAATTTTTGACGCTGACTACGCCGGTATAATTTGATTTTACTTATTTGGAACGGTTGGGCAGTTATTACGTTCCCAATTATCAAAAATGATGCTAAAAACAACCATTTTACTATATTAGAAACTTTGATGGCAAACTGTGTCCGATCTAATAGACCGATGTTGATGGTTCAAACGGTATCGGATGGGAAATTGGCAGAGTAATTCATTTCTGAAAGCCGCGTTGCTCTAAGGTGCGTGGTTCGCGAGAAAAACGCGATGAACCGCGGAAATTATAGTTTCTCTCTTTCTAGCCAAACCGTACACGCTACGGGAAAACCGACCTCACCGTTGAATTCAGCACATCCCAATGCATAAGCAGGACTACATTAGAATCCTCTATCTCTCAAAAAGTTATAATTATTTTTTCGGTCTAAATTTAGCACTTTTAGATAAAAAAAAATTGAACATTGCAACCGTTGGTGATAGAAAGGTTTACCCACTACCAAATGATAGCTCTCGTTGAGACTATCAAAAAAATGTATACTTTTATATAGCTAAGATTAACCATTTTCATGTTATGTGGTCCATTTCGCTTATTTTTGTATTATTTGAAAAACCGTAATTTCAGCACAACTCGGTAACCAGTAGAGACAGAGACTTTTCCTATGTAAATTTGTAATCAGCGCACCCATTTTAGTAAGATAGCAAAGGTTTCATGTTGATCCGGGTCTTTGTTTTTGAGATAGGTGTGCTACTTCAAAATTATTGTTTAAAATATGTGATTTCTTAAAAAATTTTAGCCAGTCGGCAAAAACCCAACTACCTTCAATCAAATAAAGGTTGTTGTTCCTGACACAATTTTTGACGCTGATTACGCCGGTATAATTTGATTTTATTTATTTGGAACGGTTCGGCAGTTATTCCGTTCCCAATTATCAAAAATGATGCTAAGAACAACCATTTTACTATGTTAGAAACTTTGAACGCAAACTGTGTCCGATCTAATCGACCGATGTTGATGGTTCAGACGGTATCGGATGGGAAATTGGCAGAGGAATTCATTTCTGAAAGCCGCGTTGCTCTAAGGTGCGCGGTTCGCGAGAAAAACGCGATGGACCGCGGAAATTATAGTTTCCCACTTTCTAGCCAAACGGTACACGCTACGGGAAAACCGACCTCACCGTTGAATTCAGCACATCCAAATGCATAAGCATGACTACATTAGAATGCTCTATCTCTCAAATAGTTATAATTATTTTTTCGGTCTAAATTTAGCACTTTTAGATAGAAAAAAATTGAACATTGCAACCGTTGGTGATAGAAAGGTTTACCCACTACCAAATGATAGCTCTCGTTGAGTCTATCAAAAAATGTATACTTATATATGGCTAAGATTAACCATTTTCATGTTATGTGGTCCATTTCGCTTATTTTTGTATTATTTGAAAAACCGTAATTTCAGCACAACTCGGGTAACCAGTAGAGACAGAGACTTTTCCTATTTAAATTTGTAATCAGCGCACCCATTTTAGTAAGATAGCAAAGGTTTCATGTTGATCCGTGTCTTTGTTTTTGAGATAGGTGTGCTACTTCAAAATTATTGTTTAAAATATGTGATTTCTTGAAAAATTATAGCCAGTCGGCAAAAACCCAACTACCTTCAATCAAATTAAGGTTGTTGTTCCTGACACAATTTTTGACGCTGATTACGCCGGTATAATTTGATTTTATTTATTTGGAACGGTTCGGCAGTTATTCCGTTCCCAATTATCAAAAATGATGCTAAGAACAACCATTTTACTATGTTAGAAACTTTGAACGCAAACTGTGTCCGATCTAATCGACCGATGTTGATGGTTCAGACGGTATCGGATGGGAAATTGGCAGAAGAATTCATTTCTGAAAGCCGCGTTGCTCTAAGGTGCGCGGTTCGCGAGAAAATCGCGATAAACCGCGGAAATTATAGTTTCCCACTTTCTAGCCAAACGGTACACGCTACGGGAAAACCGACCTCACCGTTGAATTCAGCACATCCAAATGCATAAGCGTGACTACATTAGAATGCTCTATCTCTCAAAAAGTTATAATTATTTTTTCGGTCTAAATTTAGCACTTTTAGATAGAAAAAAATTGAACATTGCAACCGTTGGTGATAGAAAGGTTTACCCACTACCAAATGATAGCTCTCGTTGAGACTATCAAAAAAATGTATACTTTTATATGGCTAAGATTAACCATTTTCATGTTATGTGGTCCATTTCGCTTATTTTTGTATTATTTGAAAAACCGTTATTTCAGCACAACTCGGTAACCAGTAGAGACAGAGACTTTTCCTATGTAAATTTGTAATCAGCGCATCCATTTTAGTAAGATAGCAAAGGTTTCATGTTGATCCGGGTCTTTGTTTTTGAGATATCTGTGCTACTTCAAAATTATAGTTTAAAATATGTGATTTCTTACAAAATTTTAGCCAGTCGGCAAAAACCCAACTGCCTTCAATCAAATTAAGGTTGTGGTTCCTGATACAATTTTTGACGCTGATTACGCCGGTATAATTTGATTTTACTTATTTGGAACGGTTGGGCAGTTATTACGTTCCCAATTATCAAAAATGATGCTAAAAACAACCATTTTACTATATTAGAAACTTTGATGGCAAACTGTGTCCGATCTAATAGACCGATGTTGATGGTTCAAACGGTATCGGATGGGAAATTGGCAGAGTAATTCATTTCTGAAAGCCGCGTTGCTCTAAGGTGCGTGGTTCGCGAGAAAAACGCGATGGACCGCGGAAATTATAGTTTCCCACTTTCTAGCCAAACCGTGCACGCTACGGGAAAACCGACCTCACCGTTGAATTCAGCACATCCCAATGCATAAGCATGACTACATTAGAATGCTCTATCTCTCAAAAAGTTATAATTATTTTTTCGGTCTAAATTTAGCACTTTTAGATAGAAAAAAATTTAACATTGCAACCGTTGCTGATAGAAAGGTTTACCCACTACCAAATGATAGCTCTCGTTGAGACTATCAAAAAAATGTGTACTTTTATATGGCTAAGATTAACCATTTTCATGTTATGTGGTCCATTTCGCTTATTTTTGTATTATTTGAAAAACCGTAATTTCAGCACAACTCGGTAACCAGTAGAGACAGAGACTTTTCCTATGTAAATTTGTAATCAGCGCACCCATTTTAGTAAGATAGCAAAGGTTTCATGTTGATCCGTGACTTTGTTTTTGAGATAGGTGTGCTACTTCAAAATTATTGTTTAAAATATGTGATTTCTTGAAAAATTTTAGCCAGTCGGCAAAAACCCAACTACCTTCAATCAAATTAAGGTTGTTGTTCCTGAAACAATTTTTGACGCTGATTACGCCGGTATAATTTGATTTTATTTATTTGGAACGGTTCGGCAGTTATTCCGTTCCCAATTATCAAAAATGATGCTAAGAACAACCATTTTACTATGTTAGAAACTTTGAACGCAAACTGTGTCCGATCTAATCGACCGATGTTGATGGTTCAAACGGTATCGGATGGGAAATTGGCAGAGGAATTCATTTCTGAAAGCCGTGTTGCTCTAAGAAGCGCGGTGAGAGAATCGTTCTAACTGCCATCTCTCGTTTCGATAGTATTGACACCTGTGTTTGAAGGCCCACATATGCAACTGCATTTTGGCTCTAAGTTACTTCCTGATATGACTTAATTTCGGAACCACTCTTTAATTTAAGTATGTATTCCAATAGAATTTAACTGTTGGAATATTATCTAACTGTCACAAAAAGATGTGATGTTTTCTAACCATAAAAATATTCACAGTAATAGGGAACTTTACAAGGCCGAGGTGTATCTAACTAATTTTTCACGAAAGTACGAGTAAATATAACGGGTATTCCTTCAAAGAAAAAAGTTATTGAAACCAGTAAAATGTCTATAAAACATACTGAAACTTTTATCATGAGTAAAATCAATACAAAAATCCACATAAACCCCACTTTTTATACATTGGAATCTGCCAAAAGTAAACAAATGATGGTGGTTCTCCCCAAACCATTCCCGTTTTAAAGCATCTCAGTCACGATTAAGTTCTACCTACCAAAACCGAATTAGCAGCATCTCACGGGAGTGGAATTACCGAGCTTTGAGAGTACATGTAATGTGATTGCAGACCGGCGTGCCCCAGTTCGCTGTTCCACACGTGGGAGACCCTCCTTCAGGAGGTGGAGATAGACTCGCAGGCCCTTGGGGACATCGCGTCGATACTCGGAAGACAGGTCTCCAGGCCTCTGCTGGAGAAATCCTTCTACAGGAAAATCCAATCCAGAAAAGTTTTCACGCACCGCGAGAGCTACGACACCATCATCGCGAAAACCGAGGAGAAGCTAGCCAAAGTAAGTACGATATGAATGTGACAGAAAGTTTTAATAGAAATAAGGTGTGAAATAATGTTTGCTGAAGATATTGTCTTTTTAGGTTGGTGAAATTGAATTAACTAACTGAATTGAGTAAACTAAACAAATCAAAACGATCGATAAGCATCTTGACAAAAGTTTAGTATATATTATTCGTTTTAATTTGTTAAATTTGCTAAAATTATAAAAGCTCAACAAGTAATATTTTTCTTTGTTATTATACCGAGTGACCATAGAACCATAGGTACTGCCGTACATTTGTTTTACTTATGATTCTGGACAAATGAAATTTTGAGAAGTGCCAATAGACAAAAAAAAATGAAGGATATTTTTGACGTTAGTATGACTTCCGGGTTTTCCGGAAATGACGTCATCAGTGAAATTTTAAATTGCATCCTTTCTTATTTGTATTCTATTTTCAATCAGGCTGACATTCAAATCACAAAACAGCGATCTTCAATTTTTGTCATGAAGGGAACGAATTTCTTTATGTGGTTAAAATATTCAAAAAACACTGCCTAAATCGATTTTGGCCAATAATGTATTACTGGTGCCCTCTAGTGGGATTTTATTTGTTTTTCTTGCTTATATCTCGCTTATTAGTGGAGATAGAGCATATGTTTATTCGGCAAAGGTTCGTATTTTTCTGCAATCAATTATCTGAAAAGAAATTTACGCTATCACTTTTCATCATGAAGATATCCGCAAAAAACTGAAATGTCAAGATATCACTTCTTGTATGAGTTTGAACGGTTTCAATTTCTTTGTTCGCAATGGTCTCCAAACACATGTTTGCGGCAATTCCAAATGAGAGGCTACTTCCCGCGTAAAAATCCGAGGATCATCATTTATCTAAAAACCGATAGTTGATGCATTGCAAATTATGGAAATCTAACGTTTACCATTTCCAAAATATCTCTTTGATCGTTCTCAACATTTCCATGAGGATTATAAGAATTGCGGGGTTTTACTAAACGATCCATGCTCCGCCAAATTTCTGTCCAATGTTAGGAATATTGTACGATAGGGCATTTCTACGGGAACAATAAAAAACCCGTATTATATCACGCTTTTAGTTATTGGTAAACGGCATTTCTCATCCACAATTAAGGTTTATTTGATTAAATGGTAAACCCAACGCAGGCGCACGCCACTTGATCCAAGTGCATTTTGTTGACGTTGCTTGGCAACGAGTCCGGCGGTCTGTCAGCAAGCTACAGTTGGGTACCTGAAGGTTTTTTGATTATTACACCATTGTGTTAAAAAATCCTAACATGTAATACATTGCGGGAATGAGAAAAGACACAACTATCGGAAAATGCCAAAATTAAACATGGCACCCATGAGAAAAGCAAAAGTTGGTCATGCCTATGCTGCCATCTTTGATGTTATTTCCAATTAAAAAATGACGCTGCATTCCTTGTAAAAAAGTAGCATGTTTTGTTTCAAACGTCTACATTTGGTTTTGAATAAAAAATTTAAAACGATATCTTAACATTTCTGTTTTTTTTTTCGGATATCTTCATGATGAAACGTGATAGCTTCAATTTCTTTTCAGATAATTGATCGACACAAAAGTATGAATCTGCCAAATTTAAACATAGGCTCTATCTCCACTAATAAGCGAGCTCCCCATGATGAGTCTCGAAATTGAATCACCCTGTGTGGTATGATAAAGTCATGTACCTACCTGGCCACATGAGATTTTTTTTTCTATTTCCCTGCTTTACTCGGTTTACTACGATTTACGATTTACTTGACACAAACATATATACAAAATTTATGTTATCAATTACCTTTTTCTCGAGCATTCCTAATGTACGGCCTTCCAATTTATACATCATTCAACTTCACAAATTTAAATTCATTTATTTAATTAAACAACGATGATTGCTATAACAACTTCACCGATTAAGGTATAAGTGAATCACAAATGCAAAAACTTCCAATAGACTTACTGTAAACACTTAATATCAATTAAAAACATGACAGTATTTCTGCGTCAAACTTTTATTAATTCATTAATTATTATTAATGCACAGCATGTCCCATAAAAATAGTCCATTCATTAGAGATTTTGAGTCGGAAGTTCAAATGCACTCGATGAAACTGCCTAAAGGCTGTTTTTTTTACACCTACTCCATATACGTATTCGGGATTATACGGAGCTTGTCCTATAGCGCCAATGTGTAGTCTTGGCTCCAACAATGTGAGACGGAGATATATTTTGTCTATCGATGTGGTGCCCAGGATCAAACTGCGCATGCGTGGCCAGTAGTTATTAGGACCGTCGACAGATGGCGCTATTGTAGCTTAAAGTGCGCGGTCGGTATTACCGCGGCCGTTAGCCGGTAATATTCGGCATCACTAACGCCAAACCAGTGACAGCTCGCAGATATCCTTTTATCCATGTGGCAACTGGTGGCAACCTATAGATCCAATCCAGCCAATCGAATCCACGAACATGACGCATGCGCAGTGTATCCAGTGGAAGTACGTCGTATGAGATAGAGATATATGTCGCAACGCTAGTGCTGGAACAGCCTGCTGTTACCAACATATTTTACATCATTTTGTATTTATATGATATTATCAAAATATCTGTCAAATTCTGGCTAACTCAATCCTGGCTAAAGTCATGAGCCTGGCCACATCAGTTTTTTTTTTATTATTCAAGAAACGTCACAAGATACCTACGATCTGCTCCACCTTATTTTCATTTTCTTTAAATATATTTTATTACGTTTTTTTAAAAAAATCTTCAACAATGTTCACGTCTATCATAAATTCATAACAAATTTCACATAACGTCTAGCATATTTTGCATTTTCAGCTATAAGTATACAAAGAATATAAATGCTTCCATAAATACAATTTGCAAGCGTACGGTAATGGCTGGTATCACTCTCAAGCGGGCCGTGAGTACCGGTTTCCCGGCCTGCTAGATGGTACTACATCGTCGTAATTAATTTCAGCGCCTGCTATCTCGAAGCGCGGGGAAGCGGTAATGAAATAGTTGCCGCATCGGTGCGGTTCCTCAGCGCGCCTGCTAATTTTTCAAAAGGATTAAAGACGCTATCTACTCCTAGGTAATTACGACTTACTGCACGGAGGGGAAGTCATGTTTCAGCCACAGTCGCCTTTCAGGAAGTTATTTTACTATCCATTATGTTTGAGGCTTCGTACCTATTATGCAATTTTAACAGACTTTGCTAGTCTGTAGGTAGAAGTTTTCTTTTCTGGGAACAACAGTTTCCTCTTTTTTACTTTATCATACGCAGTATGTAAAGTATTGTAATCGTGCCGAAAAAAAAATTTGAGATTTTAGCGGAAATAGGGCTTTATGGGTCCCCTGAACATTTTTGACCAAGGTCCAAAAAAATGCCTGTGTGTGTGTGTGTAAACGATTTTTGTGGCGACGATTCCGGAGAAACTACTAAAGGTATCACGACGAAAGTTCATATTTAGAAGTTTTATGACCAAACTTAGAGCTGAAAAGCTTTTGGTTCAAAAGGGTCCAAAGGAACCGGCTATTTACTCTTAGCATTTTTCAACGATTTTGCAAATGAGCCGTCATTTCTGTAATTTCATCAAAATAGATAAATAATAAGTTAAAGTAGAGGAAATTTTGTATAATTTATGTCTATGGCATTTCTTGGTAAAATTAATAGTTTAGCTGCAGGAGCAAATTCTATTTGATCGAAATCGTGTCTACATTAATACTAGGTGCCCAGGATATTTTGAAGTTTTTGACAGTATTTGGAACGTCAGCGTTTGCGAAACGTCAATTCAACACGCCAATGCATGGAGAATTGCCATGAGGAGCTAGGTGAAACAATATTGAAACAATATTGAAAAACAATATTTCGAGTGCGGATAGCAATGTTATGTTTTCGCGAATAAATATACAAGAAAGATTGTAAGACGGTATGTTAACCTTAAAACTTATTTGGAATATTGAGCATAATTCTTTATGAACTTTTGTAGTTAGCACTGAAGACGGCGTAAAACTCGAAAATATAGTCTGCTAGAAGCCAATATAATATATTAATCATCAGAACCAGAACCTTTTTACTTTATCATCCGTAGTATGACAACACTCCATATTTAGAAGCTTTCTGTTGAACCAAGGGTCCAAAGGAACTGGCGTTTTAGTCTTAGCATTTTTGAAAGATATTGCAAATAAGCCGCTATATCTGGAATTTCGTCGAAATAGTTAAATAATAAATTAAAGTAGAGGAAATCTGAATAATTTATGACTATGACATTTTTTGGTAAAATTAATAGTTTAGCTACATGAGCAAATTCTATTTCATCGAGATCGCTCGTACTGCATATAAACTAGTTAGCCAGGATTTGTCAGATATTGTGATTCTAATGACAGTAGGTAGTTTCAAATGCTGATGTTTTCTCATTACCTACTGTAAATATAATCAAAATGTCTCTAGTCTAGTACTAGTAGTTTTATTTTAATGCAGACATGGCCGATCTCGATCAAATAGAATCTCATGCAGCTACACTATTAATTATATATATGGTATGATAAAGTCATGTGCCTGGCCACATCAGATTTTTTTACTTTATAATACGCAGTATGATATATTTTAGCGGAAATATGCCGGAAAATGTGCTTTTGGGTCCCCTGAACATATTTGACCAAGGTGCAGCACGACTGTTCATAATTGTCTTACTAGTTTTCAAAAGTATTTTTCTTAAACATTTTATTATGTGTAATTTTGAAGTAATTGATCTGAAATTTGGTATACAAGCTTATCTCTGAAAAACTAAGCACATGTTCGTGAATGGGCGAAATCGGTTCACTTCTTTTAATTTTTTTTTCTTCAATTTTACGGTGGGTGGTATTTTAACTGCCGCACGGCTGAAGATAATTTGCATACTAGTTTTCAAATGTGTTTTCATAAAAAATTTCAGTTTCAGTGTTTTGGCACGTATTATGTTTAAGTTATATATAGTATATACTTTTATTTAGAAAGCAACGATTCCTCCAAATCGTTTCTAAATCCAAAAAAGGTGGCTCCACATTAGTTTTCGACACACAGTTGTAGGAAATCAGAATAAGAAATGGTGAAAGAAAACAGATTAATAAAATTTGTTGACTTTAGAAAATTTTATATTTTTAATAGAAATGTAATTCCCCTATTTCTCGGAAAAAACGATTTCAAATCATTTAAATTTTTTCGAATAACTAATATTGGAAACGAATAATATTTTATTATTCAAACAATGGAAATCATCCCAAAATATAAATGAGAATATCAGTTGTTCGGACCGATCTAAAAATTTAATTTTAGGTGTGGGTATATATAATATAAATAAGAGAAGGTTATGAAATTTATAAATATGAGTTAAAAAGGAAAAGTCCATGATGTAGAAATGTTTATTTGTCTTCTTCCAATGTCATCTACCCATGTAAATTTGAGGCCTCGGAACGCAAGGTTAAAACTCAAAATTTCAACAACAAAAAATACGGGGGATCGCTGCTTTCTATCATCACAAAAATTTTTACAATGCATTTTTGAACCACCCTAACGGGCACCCTTCTCCCATACTGCAAGTTGAATTTAGAACACTGCCCTCCCTTCCTTTATGCACATTGTATTCTTTCTACAGCGCATTATAATTTTCTCATGGTACTATTTAGATTATTAAATGCGCTTATAATATTTTCAAGTACTGATTTATTTAAACCATTGGAAATATTTTTTTTGTTCAATGAGAAAGTGTGTTTTAACGTGCTCATTATATTTTATGCACATTTATTTATTTAAGTGTAGAAATATATTACGAAAGGAAAATTCAAATGTATAAATGGACAACTATTTGTTCTGATGTACATTTATATATACTTATTGGATATTTATTTTTTCAATGTAGAGGTAATTTTTTTCATTGATAAATTTTTTTTGTATTGGACAAATATTTTTGGCATTAGACAATTATTTTATCAAATGCTTACAATAAATGCACATTTTATTTTATATATTGCGCATATAATTTATATGGTGTTGGCTCTCTCTAAAAGAGGGATTTTCTGCAACTTGCTGTGCGTCTTGAGGAGATGATGGCCTTTGAAGAAAAATGCCAAAGTTTATTTATAAAGAAATGTTGAAATTTTACAGTGCTCTTAGGATTTTATTTAACTATTAAATGGTTATTCTACTACATAAAATTTTGGATTTCAATACAACGTTCGCTTCGGAGTGACCTTTTTAGTCATACTATAAACATTCTTTAATATTTTACTTTGTATCTACACTCACAAAACACACGGAACTCCATTGCCTTCCAGGCATTGCAAAATATTGTTGTATCGAGGCGATAATGCCCGGCTGGTATATTAGGAGGAAACTTCTTGTCGTTTACGATGATGTTACGAGCAACATAGCAACCCTAAAACAATTACAAAAATGAAAAACGAATAAAATTTTCATCGTAGCACATTTGTTGTTGTTTACAAAAATACCTCAAAATGATTCAAATTTATCCGCAAAAATATCTGGTGACATTTCTGGTAATGTTTTGGAGACAAAGTAAAACCCCCGGCTTTGTACCCAGACAAAGACCTGACTGATACGAATTTGCAGGAAAATTTGGAAACATTTTTAAAAATACAGATTAATTTGCAATCTAGCGAAACGGGCATTGTCCAAAATAATAATATCAATGCACTTCATTACTATATTGTTACAAAGGAGTTTATTATTAAAGTTCTTATTGTGTAAAATTGCATACAAATATAATGTTAACAACCCGAATTCCTCAATGATTGCGGTGTCTAGTATGATATCAAACACCGAGTTTTCACACATATCAGTCAGTTCTTTAACTGACTGATATGAATTTGCAGGAAAATTAGGAAACATTTTTAAAAATTCAGAATAATTTGCAATCTAGCGAAACGGGCATTGTCCAAAATAATAATATCAATGCACTTCATTACTATATTGCTGTTCTGGGTTCTCCCTTCGTTTATATAAAGTACCTCAACCTAACCATAAACGATTCCCTAGATCATAATGAGGAAAAGAGACAAGATCTGTCAAAAAAAATCTAGAGTAATGGAGTTATATAATCTCAAAACAAACCAATCCGAGAAAATGGTCATTACTTGAAGTTCCAAATATACTAATTACTAAAATATAGTTTGATATTATCGAAAAAGCACGAAATCATAATGAAACATGTCTTAATGATCCTGCCCAAAAGATATAGGGCATTATGAATAATACAATATTTTCAGTTATTTTAATCACTTGGCCCGATTATTTTGAGTATTTTTCATAGTGCCCTATTAATCACTTAGTCCATAAGGTACGTACCGCTTTCACAGGACAGCCTGTCACATTTGCTAAGGAGGCATAGTCCCGTGCACCAAACATATTTGTTTTTAACATTTCACACAGTTTGAGCTTATTTAGAGTGACTAGAGTTATTACGGGAACGTTATTCGACAGTCGGATCGCTTTAAAGGATGCCTAAAATTTAAATCTTATATTAGCTAGTTCCTCTTACCATTTCTAACATTTACCAGGAAATTGTCGCTGTTCGCATCCACATGACTACAAACTCCAAAATTGTAGACCAGTTGAGTTCTATTGTATTTCACATATTTGATATAGGCTTTAGACGCTAGCGATTTATTGATAGACACAATCTCGCCACGATGGACTATTATGTTGTACTGATCTTGCTCGTAAGCATTAATTGCCCCATACTTATTATAAGTAATGAAATTGATATACAGAATAATACTTAATGCTAAGTAACGGTAACACATTGTTCTAAAGGGTGTTGTAGAACTGAAATACCGAACACAGTACTGTGTCGTTAAATAGGTCTTATTATTTTGGATTCATCGCAATGCTTTTTTAATGGAAGCTATTATAGCTGATTATAGCTTATTTTTTTAACCTCGATCAA